>CM037855.1:145408012-146608012 GCA_021234595.1 Delia radicum
TATAAATTTATACGTACGTTTAATATAATATTTTTTAAATGTAGAAATAATTCCTTGGTCTAATGGTTGGAAATACTTGTGGTATTGGGTGGAAAAAATACTACCTTCACATTGTTATGTTCGATGTGTGGATGCCCAGGAGCATTATCCACAATAAGCAAAACTTTAAATTGCAAACCTTTTTGCTTCATATAAAGTTCTACTTCGGGAACAAAGCAATTAATAAACCATTCGGTAAAATTGCGGTTGTTACCCAGGCTTTGGAATTAGCCATCCAATGTATGGGTAATCGCTTTAAATCCTTGCCTTTTAAATCTCGTGGTCCTTAAAAATTTGTTTACTACCAGTGGTTTTAACATTCGATCACCTGAAGCATTACTGCATAGTAAAAAAGTTATTCGATCTTTGCTGGCCTTAAACCCACTAGCTTTTTTTCGGATTTTGCTATGTATGTACGATTAGGCATTTTTTTCCAGAACAAACCAGTTTCATCTGCATTAAAAACCTGATGTGCGCAATAACCACCATCTTCGATAATCGTTTTTAGTTTTACGGGATAGTTTCTGGCAGTTTCGCCTCTAATTTGAATGTTATGAAGTGCATTCCTCTTTAAAAATACGGTAAGTCACCCTTTGCTTGCCGAAAATTCTTAAGATGTGGAAGGTTCCGATTCTTTATTTTTTTTGTACAAAATGAGAGCTTTTTCTACAATTAAGTAACTACTAATAGGTATTTTTTATTGGTTAGATCCTTAATCCATATTATTAGAGCTCGCTCCATTTTTTTCCAAAACGGAATCTCCGAGAACAGGATGCTAATTTTAAACTAAGTTCTGTTCCAGAACTAACCGATATTCTTACTTGAGCTTCATTTTTTTTAACTGCTCTTACTGAATACTCACCAATTTTAAAATGTCTTCCAATAGAAGCATATCTTTCACCTTTTTCTATACGGTTAAGTATTTCCATCTTAGTTTCTAAAGAAATAGATTGTCTCTTCTTCTTAGTTGTATCCATTTTCTAGAAGAAAAAACACTAAAAAATATAAAAAATTACATTTCAGTCGTTTAAGCAGACATATATAGTAGCACTTACCTTTTACAAAAAATAATATTTTAAAAATAATTTTAAAATGTGTACAATACAAATTAAAACAGAAACCTTCTACTTTTCATGTAACAATATCAATGACTCAATTACACTCAGGTTGAATGACCAAAAAATAACACACGCAATTAGGTAATTTAAAACGGGGAATCCCCAAATTCTGTATGCTTTCGTTGCTTACACACATACATACTCACAAATCGCGAACATATCATTAAAGTACAAATTCAAATTGCTTTTAAATATTGAAAGTTACTATGCAGTAGAGATACCAACGTTGAAAAACGTTTAAAACAGCAACATAATTATGAAAACTCTATGAAACCCATAATACAAAAAAAAGTCGATTTTAAAACCGCATAACTTCAATCCGCATAAAAATAAACCGCATAAAAAGAGACCTAAGTGTATTTAGTTATATTTCAGCTAAATTTTAGTTAATTGAAAGTAACAAAATAATATGCTAAAACCAGCAAAACTTTTACTAAATATTAGTAGACAAACAAATTATTGAAAACTGATATTTTTAATGTTTTTTTATTTTTTTTTTTTTATGCGAATATAAAATCTGCAATCTACAGTTTTTTAACAAAAATTTCTGTTGATTTTAGCAAAATAAAGCAAACATTTTGTTAATATCACAGTTTTTGTTTGCTATTTCGAGTCTACAAATATTTAGTAAAAGTTGTTGCAAATTTTACAAAGTAAAATGCTATTTTCAATTAACTAAAATTCACATCGAACATATCAAAAATTTTGTTAACAGATTTATTTTTGCTGTTCTTATTTTATTAATATTTAGCAAAAAAATCTGCTAAATTTTCCTGCCTTTTTTACAGGTTTTTTTCTATGAGTGTAGACTTGTCATTACCGAATGCTGAATTGAAGGCTTGAAAGTGGCCAGCCCCCTCCTTTTCGCTTGTTTATACTGATATCAACTATTTTTCTACAAACATAGTTAGATTAGACCTAAAAGCCGCATTTATAAACAGTGGAAAAGTTTACCGAGTTTTTCGCTAGATTAAAAAAATATATTATAAAGCCATATTTACAAGGTATTTTTTTCTCAAAAACATATTTAAGATGTTATAAAAAGAAAACTTAACCTTTGTATAATGAAAACATTTACGATTTACCTTTATATTACACTACGAGACGAGGCTTTTACACAAACTTTACAAAAAATATTGATTTCCAGTGAATTAATTTCTGATTGTGTGATATTTACTTTGTAATTTTAATTGTCTTTGAGCCGAAAAAGATATTTTCAGTGAGTTTAAACATTTCGCATACATTTTTTTATGGCAGCGCTCCCCAAGAACAACCGACCACAGTATTAAGGATTTTGATGCATTGCTGGACGCAATTAGAGCAATCAAAGTCTATAATAAAGAAGCACTGACTGTTTCTATTTTGAATAATGCTCTTTCTGTAGGTTTTTAATTTAGAACAGGAGAAGGAGCTGGTCGAATACGTTATGTAGTGCTCCAAAAACTATTATGCCTTGAGCATCATTGAATAACTACAATTATCATATTAGTTTGCTCTAAAACCTA
This sequence comes from Delia radicum, assembly GCA_021234595.1. Taxonomy (NCBI): domain Eukaryota; kingdom Metazoa; phylum Arthropoda; class Insecta; order Diptera; family Anthomyiidae; genus Delia; species Delia radicum. The sequence goes on from CM037855.1 coordinate 145,410,675, forward strand.
AAGTCAAATATCCAAAAAGCCACAACTGCAAAACAGCAATTCACGAGAAATGTGTCAATTTGAGCTTCTGTGTTTACATATGCCCGGACTGTGATTCCAAAGACGACGACTTGGTTGGTAATAGAAGATATCATAGAGTTTGCAAAAAATAAACTAATTGCGATTGGGTGCAGGATTTAGGATATCCTTGCAACTAACGTAAAAATTTCACTAGTTTTTATTTTTTGTGAATATTATAAAATCCCTTAATGGAATTTGCAAAATTTTAGCACATAATGGTAAATTAGATTCCACTTAATTCACTTCCTCAAAAAAAAAAAAACATTAATAAATATATCAAAACTAACCGAAAATTCAATCTGAAAGTAAATTTTTACAACTTTTTTATTAAAATTATTTTTTTATGAATTTACTATAGAGAAAATATATAAAGTATGTTTTTGACATGCATTACTTAAAATCGTTATTTTTTAGGAAAGCGTACTTCAATTAAAAAACATGTATTTAACATATTTGAATGTTTTTACCTGAATTTTATTAGTTAGAATTTGTCACAGACTCCATATTTTTAAGGCATAAAAATATATCAAATTGTTTTACTTTAAGTTATTTTTTTGTTAAACTAAAATAGAAAGTACGCGATTTTTTTTCACAAATTAAGTAACCCGAGGTGTTTACTAAAGGTACATATTAAAATTTTGAACCTATTCTTTGTTGTAGATTTTTTATTAGCGAAATCGTGAAAACTAGAAATTTCAGCTTTAAATACATGCTTAGGTAATATTATCTCATATATTTGAATGTTCCAAAAAAGTCGCATTATTATTTTCAATTTAGTATTTTTTGCAAAAAGTTTGTCAAAAAATTTAAATTTTCTACAAAAAGTTTTTTTCAAATATTATATCTAACTTTATAATTCTAAGGCCACATTCGTGATCTGCGTCCTAAAGTTATTTGGAAATGATAGGTCGCAACGCCGTTAAATCAAATTTTTCTGATTTTGTTGAACGGTATTATTAGGACAACAATTGATTTTATGATGAGCTATTGGAAAAAAGCTAAAGGGTGGCAACCCGCAAGCCTTTCCCCTACTTATATAACCACTTTTCTTCACAGGGAACTTAAATGTATTTATTATTATGGATATTTCTTGAAATATTGAGGTACTAAGAAAAATACTACGTTTTGTAGATGAAATTAGCCGGTAATTGCATAATTGGATACAATTGTATCACATTATAAACGACTTTATACATTTGGAGGATGGAAAAATTTGAATAAAATTGTATTAGCATTCAAGGTGATTTTGTTAATACCAGCATATTTATGCACATAATCCAGAATTTGTTCGACAGTAACACTTGACTTAAATGAGGACAAATGAACCCATTTCTTACTAGCAACAACACCCAAATCATTATTATCTCCAAAAACCAAATTATTCCGATTAAACTATATCAGAAGTTTTTTTATACATCTAGTAGGTATTGGCCGAGGGTCATCAAATTTGATTAATTTTTTTGTACACACAAACCCTATGGAGCCCATAATACATCTCTATATTCAGTTTTTCAATTGATCAAAGTCTCGCAATTTTTAATGGTTTTAATTAAAAAAAAAAAAAGCCTTAAGTATGTAACATGGAAGAGCTCTACATTCGAAAGTTGTTATCGGATTTTTCTGATTCAAGAAGCAACAGATTCATATATATTAAGAAAAGAAATTGTTGATTCAAATGCAATTTTTAAATGCTTTTTTCAAACATGCATTAAACAAAAATCAACTATGGTCACATGTGTCCCTTGTGTTTCAAAATATTTGAAGTAAGATTAATTTTTTTATGTATTTGTTGTATTGATTTTGCTTTTTTAATTTCTTAGCTTTATAATTGTTCTTATCGATTTCTTTTGTATTTATTTGTTAATAATCATAAACCCCTTCCTACCAAATTTCTGTAAATCTAGTTAAAAACAGATAAAATTTCACTTGAAAAAAGGACGACTTACATTTCAGTAAATTTAACTAATATTGTCATTGGTTTTAACTGTTCAAAAAATGAACCACAATTATACTAAAAATAAACCACATATGTAGTAAAAATTAAACACACATTTATTTGTTTTATTTTTTAAATAAGAAAAAACTACTGTATACAGGCACGTAGCTAGGCGGGGGGCTTGGGGGCTAGAGCCCCCCGAAATGATTTGACAAATTTAAAAACGTAATACAATTCGTTAGAAAGTAACAATGTTATTGATAAATTTAATATGAAAATATTTATTTTTGACTTGGATCAAATAGGAAATAGTTTTATATGATTCGAATCTTAAAATTTCGTTAGAAAACATCGCCTGCAAATGGGCGGCTATCATTGTTAGAGTGGATTTTCGACAAAAAGCAATAAATAAAATCATTTCATAAGAGATTTCGAAGTCTTTGACTTAGAATAAAATCAAAAAATTGTTTGAGACAACGCAAACTAAAAATTAAACATATCTACACAGAAAAAACTAAAATTAAGTTTTAATTAAAATATTTGTTGATTCAGCAAAAGTTTAACTGAATTCGGTCGTGTTGATGCAATTGTAGTAACAACTAAAATAATTTGTATCTATTTAATTATATTATTTTCAATTACATATAGTTTTATTCACATCTATTAAGAATTTAATTGAATATTGTTTACTATTGGGAAAAATTACAAAATTTAAAAAAAAAACACCAAAATTATAAAAAAAATCGCCAAAATTTAAAAAAATTGAGACCATTTGAAAAAATCGCAAAATTTGAAAAAAAAATTGCCAAAATTTAAAAAACAATCCTCAAAATTGCAGAAATTTAAAAAAACTCCCAAAATAAACGCCAAAACTCGAAAAAAATTTAAAAAAAATCACCAAAATTAAAGAAACGCGAATTTTCAACTTTAAACGATTTTTTTTTAATTTTGGCGACTTTTTAAAATTAATGCATTTGTTTTTTTTTATACCAAATTCATTTTCAATTAAACAGTTAATTGAAAGTAAGTTTGAAATCGAACAACAGTTTAATTGAATTTTTTTGACAATGTTCTGTGTATTTTGACATAATCTTTTAAAATGGAGATACCACTAAGACTCAAAATTAAGTTTACTTGTGCCGTAAAAGTCGTTACTTTACTTACAGTGCAATCTTTTTATTTAAATTTGGTTTGCTACGCACGCATCTGGTAACATAGTTTTCAGTATTTTTTTTACGATATATATTACGATATCTCATATATTTTTTTAATTTTTTGAAACAAATTTAAGCCTTAAACATTGATCGATATGCATAATGTATTAACGTGGTCCAATGTGACTCAAATTTTCTCAATTTTTTTTTTAGAAAAATGCGACATTTTAAAATCAAGCAGCTAAACCAGTCTTTGTGCTATAACGATGTTGTGTTTTTTTTTAGAAATTTTAAAGGGTTTTTATTTAAAAAATTGATTAAAGAAAATTTGAGAAGCATTTGAAATTGTCCAAATTATAAATCAAAGTGAATTGGAAATACATAATTTAGTTTAAATAAGACCTGGGCGATGTCAGGTATATTTTTGAATTTTCCAGTTGTATATTTTTTCTTTATCATTATTTCTTTCAGACTACAATCAGGCTTGCTTGGAAAATTTACAATTTTTTTAATACAAGACATGAAGTATAGCCCCCGATCTTAAAAAAAGTCGGATATATGAAAAAGGCGAAAAAGTAGTGAATAATTTGTTAAAATAATTCAAATAAGTGGCAGCCTGCTTTCACGACATAGTGTCAAAATGGTTTTCAAAATGTGTGTTTTCTCGAGCATTTTAACACTGTTTTTAAATAAGTCTAAATTACCTAAACTTTAGACATATTTTCATACAAAGATGTGTTTAATTTCACCGCCAATTTTAAAAATAAATACGTTTTTCATATATTTTTGTTGCTTTATCACCTATCCGAATTTCATTAATTTTAAAGGGAACCTTTAAAGGGAATATTTAAAGGAAAAGCTTCCTTGTAAGTGTCAGGCAATTTATATAGGATATTTCCCGAGTTAAAACGGACATAACTAAATATATAAATATACAATTAATTTCGTAGAAAAAATTAATATGATGTCATATATAGTTGCGTATTATTGTATATTGCATTTAGAATACGCTAAACTAATCCAATTAATAATTACGTTATATTTATATAAAGGGTCCGCCATCTAACGTTTTTTTTCCGATGACGATTTTGCCAAAAAAAATCATCTTTTGATATTATATCATATTTTAAAAAACACAATTTTATTTTAGATACAATTGTATATTACCCCATGCAGAGTCACACTAGAAAATTTGTCAATAATATTTTGGATATAAATATGTATTACAACAATACAATAGTACAATTAATTGTATCATTTTGTGTATAATTGTATACACAAAATTTACCCCAATGTTTGTCTTTTGAATTGATTTCTTTCTGGTTCTTAACCCTAAAAAAAGAATTTGTTTCATTTATAACATTATGAGTTCTTCATTTAGTCTAAGATTTTTTTCAATCTAAAACTCTAAATTTAGTTTCAACGTTTTTTCCGTGTTTGCTATTCAATTGTGTAAGTTAATCAATCCCACAAATTTCCATTATATTTTTTTTTTATTTTGAATATCCAAATGCTATGGAATTTGTTACAAATTTAGCTAAAGTCTAAAAGGATTAATAGATATTTCGGATTTTCATGACGTTTTAAAATCAAAAACCAGATACAACTATAGTTTATTTTGTATATATCAGTATCAGTTCAGATATAAATTTATACCGCTATATAGAATCGTATTAAATTGTATCGCGTCATTATTCGGATGTTATTTAATTATTATGCCCATTTCTCGGATAAAACTGTATTAAGACTCATATTGAATTTCGTATGATTACGAAATCGGTTTATTAGAAAGTCGGGACATCAGAATTCGTTTTAGAGGTATGGTTTCTTCGGCAAAGTTTCTTATTTTGATCCCTAGATACGATTTTCCTTGAACGTTGAGCGATTTTTTTGCCTCCATACAAATCGACCCGGCCTAATGCATATCCAACTTAAAGTACACAAACGTTTTCAAATTTGACGTGTTTCGCGGATTGTGATCAAACAGATTAAAGCGTTGTTTCGCGATATAGACATCAATTCGCAAAATAATGAACACAATAAGTAAAAAAGGAAAAAATGCATTTTAAGGAAATGCACTTTATGCGGGAGGTTTTTGTTGCAAAATGACCTGAGAAAGCGATTTCTATTATTAATACATGATTGCCCATTACGTGTAGGTAAAAATTTAGCACACAAAAAAAAAAAAAAAAAAAGCTGTTACTCTGGTGTGCAAAAAAAAAAACTATATAATCAAATAAAAAATCGAAAAGCCCCCCCCCCCCCCCCCCCCCCCCCCCGAATCAAATTCCTAGCTACGTGCCTGACTGTATAAAATTAATGTTAAATCATAATACAGTAATTTGATGTGGTTTGTTTTTTTAATGAACGAACTTCAAAAATTCTCGACAATTTGAGGTAAAAATATTTAAAAAAAAGTTTTTTTGGATGATAAGAATAACCTTCCATGTATATGTTAGCTTATTTATGCATGTTAAATACTCGTACATTCGCGTTAATCATTTATCTTTAACGCCGCAAAAATTATGGCGGTTTTAAGTTTCAAGCAAATTAAAAATATTAAAATTACAGTTTTTGCCCCATAAAATTTTAAGTCCTTAAAATTGTTTGATGCCTTATCGATTTTAGTGTAAAGCTCATTAAAATCTTTATTTGATTTCATTTTGGTGAAATTCATACAGTACTTCAGTTGTCACAAAGCGAAATGTGTTTGGAAAAAGCTGCCTCTGCACTCAATTTTTTTGCACTTTATCAGTTTTGACCGTCATGAAGATTCACTCTAGATATTGTACCTAAATAAGTTCTCAAGCCATATTTTTTATAAAAAAAATGCGAAAAAAAGATTTAATTTAGCAAAATGTTTAAAAAGTTCGTAAAATTTTAGCGTTTAGAAATTTGTAACTGCCTTTTTGACTCGGAAGAGCAGTATACTAAGATACTCAGTTCACACAATACGCTAGCCAATTTCAAATACAAATGTGAATGGCAAACGCAAAAAACATAAATTTTCAAAAAATTTACGCGAATTGCTTTTAAGTTTGTGATGGCTGTAGCCCTTTATTGGTGCGCTGATATTAACTTGGTATACATAAAAAATTATAAAGTTACATTTTTTTTTAAATACTGTATTCGAAATTAAATTCCAATAAACGGCTCTAAAACCACATGAAAAAAACTGCTAAAGTTTAAATTTCGGAAAATTTTGGTTTCACTTGTAAATCACCATACAAGTTTTTACCAAACAGCGATATGGAAAATTCTTTTCTAGTGAATAAATCTTCCAGGTCTAGTGACTCCACTTTGTATTCGTTTGGATTAAAAACTTACAAACTATGAGAAAAAAATTAAATGAATGAGAAAACTCTAATAACTTATTATTATTATAATTTTTTTTATATTTCGTTTTTTAAATGAAAATAAATTTTTTTGCTGAAAACTCTTCAACGTGAAACTTTGCATGCCATATATTTAAAGTAAAGCCTTTCAAACCCTGTTCAACGTTTCTCTCAAATCAAAAAACCTTGAGAAATAACAGCTATATATAGTATTTTTCAACAGGTGCCGATAACTTTTGAAGTAGCCCATATGTAGTCAAAAATTAAATTTCTTCTACAAATGACTGATTTTTCACTTCGAAATAAAAATACTGTATTACAACTCAAACAACTACTAATAATAACAGCAGAAGTTCACTGAGTGTAGAAATTAATCTAACAAATGAGTTAGTTGGAAAATAAGTTAGTCTACTAATCACTCTATAAAAGTTGTGTATTGATCGAAAAATCGTTTGTGTGGTCTTTTAAAGAGTTAGAAAAACTGTGTAACCATATCTCCCCAAAGTCTACTATATAAAAGTCTTCATTAACTAATTCATTACTTCATTCGAATTAATGATCAACAGCTACTCAGTCCTAGTTAAAATGTTTTCTTTTTCTTTTTTGAAAGCTGAGAATCGTACCCATGATCTCTGTTTTGATTAGATAACAATCATGTTAGTTTTGTTGTCCATGATCGGCAATTGAAACTAAATTTTTATTATTTTAAATTCCTATATTTCTTTTCAAAAAACATCACCAATTAACTACTGTTTCTTGTTTACGATTTAATCCTCAATAAACATGAATATTTCTTTACTACGCAGTCTTTAGCTGTCATAAAGTTTAAATTTCATTAAAAGTAATCAAAAAGATTCTAGTAACTATAATGGGAAATATCTACACAGTTTAACACAATACCACAAATTAACATATGGTCGGACAGTGGTGGTCAGGCCTTTTTTTTAAATACAAATTAAAGAGTCTTGTCTTGTGTCATTTAACGATGTTATGGTGTTAAAGGGTCTTTTGTTTTGCACAAAATACGACAAATATGGCTAAAACTGTCTAAATGTTATGGTAACCAACGAATGTTTTGTTTTTTCGAAACGTCAACAAATACGAAATGGTTTTTTGGGGTTCTAAATGTGAAAACAATAAAATAGGGTGGCATTTATGTTAACCCGAGTAAAAACAAATTATATATAACGATATATTCTTTAATATAAAAATATATGTTCATATAAAATAGCATACGTATCAATATGTCTTTATATATACATAATAATATTTTTGAAATGTTGTAGCAAAAAAAATTCATGTATAATCACATCTAATCATGAATAACAAAAATGCTATTCTGAATTTTATATATGATAATAAAGGGTGTTTTTTATACAGGTATATAACTTTCAGTTGGCAACACTTTTTTAACTGGCGGTCATTTTGTCAGCTGTCCAGTGATTTATGTTTAGTTCGGTTTGGCAATTCTACACTCAAAAAAATAAGTTAGTAGAAAAGTTAGTAAAACGTCTTGTAAATCAGGTATACTATTTTTAGCAAAATTTTTTGCTAAAATCGTGTTTTCAGCTAAAATTTTTGTTATACTTATTCAGCACTTAACTGTTTTATACTAATGCTTTACTAATATACTAATGTTTTACTAATTAATTTTGCTAACAAAAATTGTGCTGAAAAGGACATTAATAGTGTGGACGACAACCAGATTGAAAGATATACGCAGAATGAAGATGTCGCGTCATGTCAAGGAAAATGATACTAAAAAGTACAACTCTAATACGACATATAAAAAAATCAACCATGGAAGACTTTTGTATCTGTTTTTCATACATAATACAAAATTGAGGATTAAAACAACTTAAATTTTGCGTTGTCACCGGCTTGTGAAATAATTGTCTTTTAATTAAATAAAAGACAAAATAAAATATTTAAATTTAATATGTATTTCTAAACTAAATGTTTATAGATTAATTATCTAGTGTGGTCAAATTGCAAACAAACATATACAGACATATAGACAGAGTAAAGCGAAAGACAAAGACACACATCTTAGGCAGATTTTTATGGTTCTTTTTCTTATTGCAAAAAAAGTGTTGTTTTTTTCGTTTCGTTTGTTTTTGTTTATTTTTTCGTTTCGTTTCTATAATTATCTTCGGCAGTTGCGTTCTTTAAAAGAAAGCATCATTTAGACAACGATTGATGTAAGTAGTTGAAAGAAAATTTTTGTTATGTTATATATATTTATTTCTATATATTTTCAGATATTAAATTAATTCATGTCGTCAATGTGGGAAAATGAAAATTTTTATATTTCGTAATTATTGTAAATTATTTTTATAAGAATCGCAAAAATATGTTTTATGATTTTCAGCAAATAAATTAACTAAATTACAATTTTTCTATAAATTTTTTGCGTTTTTTTCAGTCTACTAAAATTCAGCAAAAAATTTATTAATTTTTAGCAAGGCTTTTTTATTTTTAATCTACTAGGTGTTAGCAAAACTTTTGCTGAATCTACTAAAGATTTTGCTGACATTAGCAATTTTTTTGCTAGCACCCTCCTGACTAAAATTTTGTTGACACAGAAAAATTTTTTGCTGACTTTACAAACTTTTTTTTTTGAGTGTACATGAATAGACGGACGCCTGAACAATGCTTCCAAATTGTGCAAAATATTTTGAAAATCATTTTGTTTTTCGAAATACGCATCGCGCACAGCGTCCATTTTACGGTCACCATAATCGTCCATCTGAACAATTAAATCGTTTAACTATGGAATGTTTTCGCACCGCGTTTACTCTAAATGATAATATGCTTCCACATAGACGTCGTACAGTGCGTATAGAAGAAGTCATTGTTGCTGTAGAGCGTAGCGTAGAGGAAAACGTTACAGTCAACGGTGACTGCTATAGAGCCTCGATTACTGACTTTTTCGTCCATCAATTGAACAACCATGATGTGGTTTCAACAAGACGGCGCAACATATCACACAGCTCATGCCACAATTGATTTATTGAAGGAAATGTTCACTTTTCGGACCCGTGAATTAGCCTCCAAGATCGTAAGATTTGACACCGCTGTACTATTTTCTGTGGGAATATGTGAAGTTGCTAGTCTACATCCGAGCCAGTCATATGCCAGAAGTCATATTTAAATTATAATGCCAGAAGATTATCTTTCGAATAAAGTAAATTTCATGTCAATTTTAAAAAGTCATCTTTGTTTATTTCCTTTCAAAGTTATATACCTCTATAAAAAACACCCTTTATTATTACATTAATTTTTAGAATTATATTTAATATTGTGCATTTCTATCGCAAAAAGAATTTCTTTAATAAACCATTTCTTTATTTTTGTTGTAATTGTTTAAATATTGTCGTTTATATTGATTTTTAAAGAGAGTTAACCCCTTAAACGTGTAAATATATGCATAAATTTTTAGAGCTCAACCATGTCTCTTTATAAGTCCGTTTAAAAATTAAAAACAGATTAAAAATTTAACAACTTTCATATTTTTTATTCTGTGAAGTCTTAAAAAAATAGATTTTTAACAATAAATTCAGATTTTGATTGTGTACTAAAATATCCAAAGTGGATCTATGAAATTGTGAACAAGTAGTTTTTTTTTAAATTTAAATTTTGTATTATAAGTACCACCCTATTGCACATAGGGCTTGAATTTAAGTCGACAACAAACGTTGTATAGTTAATCGAAGTATAATGTTGTTGGTTTATTTTGAGTTGTTATTGTGACAGTTATTCTTTAGTTTTTTTTTTTTTTTATTTGTTGGTCTTAACGCCATCCAACGTAAGGAAGCAATTAAGGTCGAGTGCCAGCCGTTTGTCTCGTCTGGTCAATATAGTAAAGTTTTGTAGTTTTTTAAGGTTTACGTTATTTTTATTGGAAGTTTTTTTTTTATTATTAATTCGTGAAACTATGAAGTTGTTTTTAATTCTCCATTAACAAAATAGTGGTTGTAGTTATTTGCTGAAACTATACAGACGTTTGACAAAAAAAAAAAAAAAAAAAAAATAAAACCGAGGTTAATAAAATGAAATCAAATAAAACTGAGATTGTATAAAAAAACCCAAAGACTTTAAATGTGTCAATTTGAAAATAGATACAATATAAAAAAAAAAAAATTAATACTATTTTTAAAATTGTTTTTTGTTTCATGGTGTAAAATGATGCCTAACTGTTAGTTTGGCCGTCCCACAGTGGGATATATCAAAACATTTATGGAAATATTTTAAATTTATAACGAGCTTTCAACCTCCGTATATTTACTAAAATAAAGCAAATCAAACATATTAGCTAGGTTGATACTAGTATTTCGATCTGGCTAAAGATCTCATAGGAACCCTAAGTTTTAGAAAAGCTAGAGCCTCCATAATAGGCTGAGCTTTAACAAAAAACCTATTAATTATCAAATTTGCTACATTCTTGTCTTCTTAGTAATCCAGCACGTGGTTAGGGTCTTTTCCTAACAAGCATCATGACGTTACTAAACTTTGAAGACCAAAAATGCTCTATTTATATAAAAAAATTTAGGGTTTACTCTGGCTCAAGTAATACTTTTTACAGTTATATTAGTTTTTTGCTTTTATATACATCGAGATTATTTTTATGTTATTTTAAATTTATAATGAGCTTTCGATCTCCGTATATTTACAAAAATAAAGCAAATCAAATAGTTTGGCTATTTCTTACTTAGTGTTCCGATTGCAATGAAGTGTGCAGCCAGCATTATCGATATAATATCGAGTTTAAGTTTTGATGTTGAACCTGTAGACCCCACGGAGGCGGAAATATGACCCCCTAAAGTAGGACACTTTTTGCACAAAAGTTTTCACTACTCGTCATTTATATTATTGTCCGATTTTCAAATTTTTAACCCTCTAGCCTTCATGTGCCAAATGAGTAATTTATAATAAGAAATTAAACTATTGTGATAGAAAACCAAATTTACAAAATATTTTGTGAATTAATTGTTTGTGTACAGTACACGGTTTGGAAGCGAGATAGAGTTCAAGTTAAAATTTCGCAAATTTTCAAAAAAAATAAATATTGTGAAATGAATACAATTTTCACAAATCTTAAACATATATTTATGTTGATAGTAAAAACAAAGTAAGATTGAAGGTTTCAAAAAAAAAAAATTTAAAAAAATCTTTAATTTTGTTCAAAGGATATGCGGGATGCTCAAAGGATGCCCTTAAAGTACATAGTCTTAACTTAAAAATGTATGGATTTTTATGAAATTTGTCAAAAATATTATATTTAGCAGTAGCAGCTTAGCCTTTAAGTTTGATAAATATATATTGAAGTAAAGGTGGTTTTTCGCTCAATTTCGCGTTTTTTGAAAAAAGAAAATCGCCATATTTTCTGAAGTAAAAGCACAAAAAGTGTTATTTTATCTCTTTGGAAAAGGAATAATTTCCGCGTTTACTTATTCATTTTTATGGATTAGTTTTTGAAATTCGCTGTAAACCTATTTTGGCTCATATAGCCTAAAATCGGAAACGAAAAATCATTTGGTAAAAAAACATATTGTTTATTTTTCCTGCCGAACACAAGGTATAAATATCATTGCAAAAAAGCCTATGCCGGTTTGAGCGTTAACATGAAATTTATGTTAGAATTTAAGATTTGCTGTAAACTTTCCCAAAAGTCCCAAAAATATAATCAAAATTTCCAAAAATGCGTTTTTTTACATTTTTTTCTCTCATGTTCTATATTGCCGCCCCGGGGGATTTGTGAGGTTCAACGTCAAAACTGAAGATCGAGGAGTGAGATTAGTCAAACTAGTGCACGAATAAATCTTTATAAATGTTTCACTAATCAATAAATTTTAATAAATTTAACGGTTTATTAAAGGGTATTTTATACAAATTGATATTTTATAAACCACTTTAAAAAGTCAATCGTTTTTTATTAATATTTTTACTTTCTTTAATGTCCTTCTTGCTGTGATATGATCGTTTAGTTTCAAAAGTGCTATCATCTTGCTTTGTGTTCATCATAATTCTTTTCACCAGAGCCCGATATCTGTCCATTGGTCTCAGTTCCGGGCAGTTATGTGGACTCGCCTCTCTTGGTACCAAAACCACATTATTCCTTTGGTACCACTTTAGCGCTGATTTGATCAAGATTCAAGGTCAGGCCTTGTTTCCAAAAGCTCTCTTATGTAAAAATCGGTGTTTATAGTGCCTGTTGGTATAGAAAAAGTACTCCCTTAGCCGCAATTGAAAATTGTTTTGTAAAACTAAAAATTTAATTGGAAACTTTTTTTTTTGTCCACATTTGTTTACTACATTTCCTCTTGCGTCCGCTATATAACATGCCTGTCCTGGAAGCTGGGATAAGTCACCAAGGACGTGGGTCTCGGCATACTTTATACAAAATTTTTTTTTTTTGCAAAATTACGATACAGTTTTCTGGATCGTTTTTTGGCCTTCTCATTCTTCCTGTAATTCCGGCTCGGTACTTTTTGCCCTTTATATGTTTTTAATCGTTCACTGACCACACACTTTGAACAGTTAGTTTTACAGCTGATTTTCCAATTGCCATGCTAGGATTTTCTTCAAAAAATCAACTATTTTCTCAACCTTATTTGGGTCAGAAATACCCTTTTTACGATAATATCGGTTCGCGGACTTCTATTAACAATACGAGCGAATAATGCGGAGCTCGTCGTACCCAATGGGTATGTCAGAGATGGAGGGAGTCGGAGTTTGGGGCCTATTGGGCCAGATCGCCTGGGCAGCGACTGGCGAGGCTGTTTATATCTCCGTCTGGGGAGAGATCGCGGAAACTCTTGTCTATGACGAGGGGCGAACTAAGGACCGTAACGGGTTACCTCACATGACACTGTGGCCTTAGGTATCAATTGTACAAGATGGGACGATCCACTACGGATACGTGCAGGTTTTGTGAATTAGAACCCGAGACCTCTGAGCATGTTCTCTGCAAATGTCCGAGGCTCTCCGACAGGAGGGTGCGTTATTTTGGTGGTCGAATAGTGACGCCATCGGACGTTTGGAACTGTTCACCTGGTAGGATAGTTGGCTTCGTAGGGAGCCTGAACCTATAGGGTGTATACACTGGCAGCACAAAATACCAACTTCTGGTCGCGGTGCATAGTGCCACTATAGTCTAATCTCTAATCTCTAATTAACAATACGAATGCCATTATATTTTTTAACAACGCTAGAAATCGTATTTCGTGGAACTTTTGATTATTTACCAATTGCTGTAAGATATCGATTTGGTTTATAAATTTCAATTCATTTTTTTTTTTTTTATTATTAATTAATTATCATATTAACCGAGCACTAGCTACTATGGCCTTCGGCGCGTTATAGCGAAAACAGAACAGTGCCTCTGGTGGGAATCGAACCCACGACCCCCGCACAGATAAGCCAGCACGCTACCAACTAGCCTACCGGGGCTCACAATTATTTTTTTTTTCTCTTAATTTTTTTTTTGATAATCCATTTTTTGGCGAACTAACTAATCGTTTTGATAGTAAAAGATCTTACAAGATAAAATGCGTGCATTAGTTTGACAGATCTCACATCTTATATCATTTATGCATATTTCAAATTTCATTGCAAACGCACCGGTAAGTCAGAAGTGTCAGCAATATTTCCAAAAATGTTGTGATATATCCCACTGTGCGTCCGTAGTGTTCCGAATTATGTTAATTTCAGTTATTAATTATTTATAATTTTTTTTTTCTATTGTTTTTGCCATATATATTTTTTTTCTTTGTATTATTGTCTGCCGTTGCCTATTTAATTTTTTTTTTTGTTTGTTATTGTAAAATTATTTATACTTAAAATTATAGATTTTGACATATATGCGAAGTTTATGATAAGATTTTGACTGACTTTAAGCATTTGATTGTCGTTTATATATATTTTTTTTTTCTTAATAAAAATAAAATCCAATCAAATCATAGATTGAAATTATTAAACAAAAAAATTTCACAATGCTAAGCCTCAATAAAAAAAAAATAGTAGTAGTAGGGCTTTATAATAAACTGGAAAATAAAAATTGAAGAAACAAAAAATCATAAATTTTGTGTTAAATTACATGTAACACGTGGCCACAATGTGTTTTGCTGATTAGATAAATAGACATAGGCATAAATTAGAGATTCATTTACATAAACAAATATTATTTCAAATGAAATTTTTTTTTAGTTAAAAAATTATGTTAATATTACTACTACATAATGGTATATAAATAATACACCCAAAATAATGCGCCGATAGTTTACAAAAATAATTATAATTTAAACAACACAGAAAAAACTGAAGGCACCAACAATGGAAGTTGTAAATTCAAACAACCTCATTTTTAAATTAAAATTTTATTTCTAATAAATTCTTTATTTGAAGTGCTTGTAAATTGCAGGCATGGGTGGTGTCAATTACATTTCACAATTATTCACTAGTGAAAATGTTAAATATCAATAATAATTTCAGACATACGCTCACACTTGTAGTCTTAAACGCTTCCTTAGAAAATTTGTAAAATTTTGAATAGTAACAACATCTGGGTATTTAATTACAGGACAATTACTCAATTACACCCAATTACAGGTAATTAGAAATACAAATATAATTGGTCTGTTATTAAATACACAAATATTGGTATTATGTTCCATGTATGGAATTGAAAAAATTTAAAATGTTCCAAGCAAGCGTTGAAGCAGCCAACAAGTGTGAGCGTAGGTCTGAAATTATTAATTATATGACAAATTTCGCAAATGAATTATTTTGAAATGTAATTAGAGCCGCCCATGCCTGGTAAATTGAAGTTTTTCATATAAAAATTAGTTAAAAACAAAAATTATGAATTACAAAAAAAATCAACAAATCAATTTGTTTATCAGTGTAATATATTAATAAAAAGCACCTTTAATTAATTTTTTTTTGAGTGAAAGCAGCATGAATTTTGGAATACTGTTGACTTTGTGTAGTTAAAAAATGCATGACCGGTGAGATTTTCAAAAATTATATACACCCGAGTAAAAAAATGTGTATATGATCTTGTCTTTTTTCATCTCAAAATATATTATAACATGTGGTTATATATGGTGTCATGCATAGCCATCTATTATAACATATATAACGATAAACATATTTAACGCTCAATTTGTATATATTGTTATATTTATAAAATTGAATATTAGACATATGTATATTAGAGCGACTCACCAAAAAAAGTGCTCGATGTACCCTCCTAAAAATGAACCTATGACTTTTTTAAGATGACATTTAAAATATTTCGGCTTCAGCTTTGACCTCTCGTGAGCTGGACCATTTTGAAAATGGGTCTATTTTTGCATGTTCTGTTAATTTGAGAATCTGTTTCCTTACCAACATATACAATATGGATATCATAAGAAATGTTATTTTAAGGCGCGTCCAACTGTATATACAATTTGTCCAAGGACGATCATCCATGTCCTTTTTTTTAAGGATATTCTGTAAAAAAAAAACGGTTTTTGAATTTTTTGTTCGGGGTTGTTTGTAATAAAAATGCCAAATTAACATATTTTAATCTTTAGTCGATTTAATTAAATACGGGTCTCAGCTTTTTTTGAAATTCGTGCTAATTCGCGTTTTGACAAAAATGCAATGGGGTGGTAACTCTTCGTTTTAAATAGGGCATTATGGGTATCAAATTTTTTGTTTTGCCAAGTACATCATCTTTGTATGTAAAGAATTTAGGTTTTTGCAAATTAGATGCATTTTACACGGTGCTCTGGAATATATATAAATGCAATTTTGTGGTAACTATAATATGATAGCGGATTTAGTTTCTAGATCATGTATGGATGAAAATAGGACTAAAGAAAGAAAAAGAAAAAGTCGTGGATCATTTTTTATTAATTAAAAATTGAGAGCAAACGCGGAACCCATCTTACAGACAGCTTTCTTAAACCCCACTGATCATTAAAAATCGAAACCACACTGCCATATGGAATGCCTATGGCATCAACAATCTCAAGCACTTTTACTCTTCGATCGGCCAACACCATATCATGGATTTTTTCGACATTTTCGGGAGGTTTCCTCTCTTTTGAAGGATACCCGCATGATGTAGTTTGATGTCCTTGTATCCTTCTTTCGTCCTTGAATTTTTTTGTTGATTTTTAACCGGGGCAAGAATTTTAATTTCTTTTTTTTGAATTTCCTCTCTTTTGAAGGATACCCGCATGGTTCAGTTTGATGTCCTTGTATCCTTCTTTCGTCCTTGAACTTTTTTCATAAATCTGCGATATCGTTTTTGATAACATATATAAAACTGGATCGAGGAAATTTTGGAAAGAATTTTAACTGTTTTGTTTTAATTCCCCTCTTTGGATGTATACCCCATGGTTCAGTTTGATGTCCATGTATGCTGATCTCGTCCTCGAAATTTTTTTACAAATCGAAAATATATTTTTTGATAGCATACATACATATATAGAAACTGGAGTGAGAAAATAATCCTAAGGTTTTTAAATTTTTTTGAAAATTCCTTCTTTTGAAGGATACCCCATTGTTAAGTTCGATGTCCTTGTATTCTGATTTTGTCCTTGAAATTTTTTGCACAACTTTCTGAGAGATTTTTTAATAACATGTAAACACTGGAGTGAGGAATTTTTCCTAAGATATTAATTTTTTTTTTTTAAACCGGCCACCTTTTGTTTTAAAAGCGCTACACATGTCCCCCTCGTGAATATATTAAATTTTTTTTTTAGTTTTTATTATTATTCAGTTTGTTTATTTTTTTTTTTAATTTTTTTGTTTTTAAATTTAAGTTTATAATTTAAATAAAAAAGTGGGCCAACTTCATTCTAATCAGGGGCCGAATTACGGCATTCGTGATCGAGTGAAATCGTTTGAAAACTGTTTTTTTAATCAGTAACTGCAAAAATACTAATAATGAAAACACCAAGTTTTATATTTATTTTCAATCAAGATCCGAACTACAACATCCCTGATCGAAAAAATTTCGTTTAATGTTTTATTTTCAGAAATAAAAAATTTATTTCGATAGCAAAATTACGATCACGAATGCCGTAATTCGACCCCTGTACTGCAGTTAAGTTAGCCTACTTTTTTTGTTCAAAAAAAAGTGGGATATTAAAGTGGGCTAGCGTTACTCTAGAGATGTTTTTATTGATTTCTATATAGGTTAAGCTAAGGTGGGATAGATGAATTAGTTTCACCACATATGTATGTATATATAAAATTTTATACCAACTTATATTAAATAATTTTAGTAAGAAGTGTTACTACTTGAATGGTTTTTGTTAACGATTTTCAAAAAAAAAATTTTAAAAATTTTATAATTATAAAACCAAAATCTAATAACAAACACAATGCTGTAAAGTCAGTACCACTTGAAAAACTACTTGACTTTCGAGTACTGAAGATGAGAACACTTAAAATAATTTGTTTATTAATAAAAAAAAAAAAACAATTAATAAATTTCAATAAAATTAGGCCAAATTAAAGAAAGACACGTTTAGCTACTGAAGGTTGATATACAAGTTTATTTCTCTTTAACGATAAAATTTTTTAGCATTAAAAACAATCATGAAACGTAACATTTTAGGTAATAACATACTAACAACGAAAATAATCCGATCGGCTCGCTATGATCTCAAAGTAATTTGCAAAATACATACAAACATTTTATTTGCATCAAAAATCCAATTTTTAGACAGATAAACCTAAAAGAATTACCCAGCGGGAAATAGACCAGTCACTGGTATGGTCACGTGACTAGAACTTTGTGTGCATGCACCTGTCCTAGTTTCGGTTCTGTTATATGAAATTAACCGGTACTTTTAACATGGGCTTGTCATAGGAGGTGACAATTTTCACCTTTTGAGCTAATTGAGATATATCGGAGAACTTGTCGAATATAACATATCACCGAACTGGTTTAAGTGAATCCGCAACAGAACGAGTTGAAAGTATCTAGTATGCAACTATTCTCATATTAGGCATTATTTGATATGTAGGAGGACCAGTTCGAAATGAATTATTACGTTACTGGTTTAAGCGTACAAATCACAGTACTCAAGAAAACTATTTAGTAAAACACTAGTTAAGAATTAATCGCAATGCTTTATGTTACGGACTTGTACAAAATTAATAATTTTGTGACATATCATTAAACTACGATAAGCGAACAAGTTACAGGACAAAATAAAAGTAATTGGTATGTCACCTGCTACTTTTTATTCCGCATGTGTCATATTATGTACGGGTTACAAAAAGAATCCGAACGGATCCAATCACTGAACTTTCCTAAAAAATTATGTCACATTAACAAAAAATTTATTTTTTATTAAATAACAGAAACATGAATGTTTCCAAATACTGTTTTTAAACCCAACTCTTTGGTCGGACTTAATAATTTTATAATTTTGCAGACTCTACCCTGTGGGAAATTAAGACAAAGACAATAACTTTATATGGAACGAGCCTGTCACTTTAACAAGGCACTATCTTGGAAGAGGAAAATTGATATCATGTAACATGTCACTGACCTTTTGTTAGAATTATTTCTTTATTGATTTTCAAATAATATTTCCACCAGTCGCACATGCAATTATGATATGTGATTTTTTTGAATCATTTCATTATTAGGTCCGATGTGTAACAGTCAATAGATTTGTTGTTTCTGCACCGATTGCCATTTTTTTTATACACACCTAATTATTTTGCACCAGTTCAGAGTTACTTCACAATTTCTACTGTTACGGCCCTAGTTACTTTGGTCCGCTTTAGCGTTATGTTAGTTTTTTCGAGTTGCATGATATATCATGAATAAACCAGCCAAAGTCTTGCCACCATTTAAATAATCACGTGGTTGTATATTTTGCTGAAATTGACACTCTTTGAAACACCGAAGTCTTCGCTTATACCAGTTTTGCGACGTGTCTCCTTTTCACGTATCACAGATTTGTCACTTCGGATGAATCGACCCTTCATTTCCCGTAGGGTACGTTTTGTTTTGTAACAAATTTGCTACAAAAAATTACGTTTTTGTCTGGTTAAAAAATAGCAAAAATTAGATGAAACTCACATTGCTAAATGCATCCAAAACTTGCATTTGCATAAAAAATTCATTTTTTTAACACACATATTGCTAAATGCATCCAAAACTTGCATTTGCATTAAAAATTCATTTTTTCAACACACATATTTTTTGAGTATAATTGTACGAGTCAATTGCTTTTTAAATCGGAGAAATCCGATAACAATTTTTGATTATATGGCTCTTCAAAGTTGCATACTTTTAAGATTAAAAATTAGTTTTTTTAATTAAGACCGTAAACAATGTTGATGTTTTGAAAAGTTTAAAAACTAAAAGCTATTTGCTTGCCTGCAAGTAGTGCTATGTGTTTTTTATGTGCGCTTTTCAGGAGAGCGAAAAAACTGATTTATTATTATATTTTATTGACATCATATGTCTCAATAATTCACGACTTAATTTACTAAAATACTGCATTAAATAAAATCCGGATCATTGAGCAGTGCGCTCGATGGTACAATAAATATCAATATATCACATAGCACTACTTGCAGGCTATCAGACGATATGGTTTATTGTCTCGTATCCTGAACGAGATCATCGGGATATGAAAGAAGACAGTTAGTAGACCAAAACCCATAAAAGTTTTGAAAACTTAGCACGAATTAAATTTGTATAGCTTTTTGAAGGTTCTCTCTTTTAACCGTTATTTCCATTAAGGGTGAAATATTAAAAATTTTAAAGATTATTTAAGGCACTCAAAAGCATATTTAACATGTTTTCTTATTAGATCCGATGTTTAAAAAGACAAAGAAAAATATATATATTTTTTAATTGAGAGCGAAAAATGAGTTCATGTTGTTCACAATTGGACGGTACAACTCTACAAAATGATATTCATTATATTTATGACTTGTGACTTTTTTTTGCAAAGATCAAATTTTACCTATCGTAGCCGTAAAGTCCATACAAAATAAAAATACACACAATATTCTTTTTTCGCGGATTTCAATAAACTTTCCGCATAAACCTGTTTGAAGTTCGACACTATTTTTTTGTTTAATTTAAATAAAAATTAATATTTCACAAACATTGTAAAGTAATTTGATTCTAACGATGCTTATTTGATCTTTTTACCCTTTTTTGATAAAAAAAATAAAGTTGTTTCGCAATATAGGAAACAATAAGCACAAAGTTATCAGAGCAACAAGCACATTACATAAAGAGAGTTTTAAAAAATATTATGCAGTAAATCTGGTCCACTAATGCATATTTTAGTATAAATGCATATTTTTCGATAAATGGATATTTTACTGCATATGAACGTTTGCATTTCTGTTGTACACTTTGCAATAAATGCATATTTTTGCATATTTTGAATCGAAATAAATATTTCAAAAATGTCATCGATTTGTTGATGCATATTTTTGCATATTTTGTTAATGCGTATCTTAGCATATGCTAAGACAGTATATTTGAGTTTGACATAGCATGGCATAACACCTTGTTTGAGTTGACATGACATAGCAATGCATGCAATTTTGAAGAATGACATTTGTACAAAAAATTTTTAATTGTGCAGGGCTTTATTATATATTGGAAATTAGACTCTCTACGTTGACGCTTAACAGTCTTCATAAAATGTTTGACCACGTTTTAAATATAATTAATATTTTTGAGATTTTTAAATTGTTTTACTAAGTATTTTCTGGAATCAAAGCAAAAAAACAAAAATTTATCAATAAAAATCTTTAAAACTTGCTTATAGACGCATTTCATTATTTTTGCAGCTTTTTGCGACGTTGTGAAAATAACTACGCAAAACAACTGTTACTAAAATACGGTATTTTTGGTTAGTTATATTTTTTAATGATTGTCAAAAATGGTTAATTTACATTTCTCCATAGTAAAATGACTACAATTGCAGTTAAAATTACTATTACCGTTTACTACAGGAATGACTTACATGCATTTACGGGAACAATTTTCAGAGTGTATATACCAAAAGAATTATCTGCATGATATTTATGAATTTTTGAATAAAATCAATGAAATGGGACTTTAATTCGTCCATTGAACCCTTACGATAAGTTAATGCAAGTTTTCATATAGTCATAGAAATAAACCAGTAAAAATAGCAAAAAAAAGCTACTAAAAATTAGATAAAAATGAGTTTGCAGAAAAAACTGCTAAAACTTACAAATATGTTTTACTAAATATTATTATTTTAGCATAGCAACAAAAAATCTGTTGAATTTACAAATATTTAGTTATATTTAAGCTAAATTTTAGTTAATTGAAAGTAACAAAATAATCTGCTAGAATCAGCAAAAACATTTAGTAAATATTAGTAGGCAAAAAAAAATCATTAAAAAAATGAGAAATTTTTAAAGTTTTTTTTGTACTTTTTTGTTAATGGGCATAAAAGTCTGCCCTTATGAAATCAGCCGTCTATAATTTTTTAGACAAAATTTCTGTTGATTTTAGCAAAATAAACTGTTATTTGCATTCCACTAAATTTTAGGTAAATATAGCAAAAATTTTGTTAATACATTTGTTTTTCGATTTAACGAACTATATAATGCCAGCCCTATTCGTTAAATTGAAAAATTCGTTAAACCGAGTACTATTTATTTCCCATGTTTTCTAATGTTTACACCACAAACGATCGTACAAGAATGCTAAAAACTCCAAAAGTAAACACAGAAAACGCAGCCAGAACATCGTTGGGGAATCCCCTTTCTCTATATGTCTATTGCTTTTGCATATTGTTTGCGAAAATCTTTGTATTTGCATCTCATTCTATACTTAAGACTCTAATTTTGTATTTGTTCGTTATATCGAGTACAAAATTACGGTACAAAGTTACGGTGTTCGTAATATAAGGTGCTCAATTCAAAATTTTTTGAGTTCGTTAAATCCCGAATTCGTTAAACCGATGGTTCGTTTAATCGGAAAACTACTGTATTACAGTTTTTGTTTGCTATTTGGAGTCTACAAATATTTAGTAAAAGTTTTTGCTAATTTTACAGGGTAAAATGCTATTTTCAATTAACTAAAATCCAAATCCAATATAATTAAAATTCACATGGAATATAACTAGAATTTTGTAAAGTTTACAGATTTATTTTTGCTTTTCTTTAATATTTAGCAAAAAAAATCTGCAAAATTTTGAATTTGTTCTGCAAGGTTCTTTTTAACTAATTTTTAGTAGCTTTTTGTGCTTTTTTTAGAGGTTTATTTCTATGAGTGTAAAATTTTATGAAAAATATCATTTTCAATGAAGAAGTTTCATTAAAAAGCTAGTGTCATAAAAAGTATGAATCTTTTTATAAAATTTAAAAAAAAAAAATCGTTTATTTTAAAAAGAAAAGCTTCATTGGATTCATTGAACATTTTCATTATTTTTCGCCTAACAAAATACTCTCTGTATAAGGTCAGAAATCTGCATTCTTTTAGGGCTCTCATGACTTATAAAATGTTTTGTAAGAAGGCTAACATTTTTAAAATGTTTTTCTGATATGAGGACCAGTGTAGTATGTGCAAAATCTTTTTAAATCTCTATAATTTTTTTTTTGTTGGCCAGATGTTAAGCTTTATTAAAATCTACATCTGTACAATTCTAAAAAAAAACTGTTGGCATTTAAACGATATTTACCTAAAAAAAAAAAAATCACATGTTCGCCAACACTTTTCGCGAAAAATACTCAACTGGCAGACAATTATCATTGAACAAACAACAAATTTATTTATTTATGCATTTGTTTGAGTTAAAATCTAAAATTTTATATTTTTATTTCCCACATTTGGGGTCAATGGAGCAACAGAGCAAATGATTGACATTCGTTTACACTTTACAAAAGCAACAATTACAAAATGTTCAGACATATGACAGACAAATCTTGTATAGAGATTTTTAATTTCTCAAATAAAAAAAAATAAAAACTGAGCAAAAATACTGAACAAAAAAGAAGACATGCACTTTTACAAAGAATTTTAAATAAAACGATTTGTTTTTTTTTTCTGTTCATAGTTATCACCACCTGAGATGCATTTTAATTTAGTTTGTTAAAAAAAAAAAAAAAAAAAAAAAACTGAATACAAATAAAATAAGATTGACTTAAGATGTTTCAAAATTATTCAAATGTATTTAACCCTCTACGGGCAAACGCTATTTTGTATTGAAATTCATACCATGTCTTGTAAAATAAAATCTGTTATCGTTGCCTACTTTAGGTGATATGAGCCAAATTGTTTCAAAGTACATCTCGGAAACTAACGCATAAAAAAAATAAGTTTTGGACAAACTTTATTGCCCTTACAAAGATATAACCACTATCAAAAAATTATTTTTTTTTTCTTCGACACTAAATATATTATGTATGTAAAGTCGACAGCAATTGTAGTCAAAAACAAATTTCACTTGAAGAAAGCACGATTAACATTTCATTAAATTCAATTAACATTTGTCATTTGTTTTTACTGTTCAAAAAATTACTAACAATTGTAGTAAAAATGAACCAAAAAAAAAAAAAAAATAAAAATAAACAAACATTTTATGTTTTATTTTTTTAAATAACAAAAAACGATTGTAAAAATGAATGTAAAATCATAAAACAGCCATTTGATGTGGTTTGTTTTTTTAAATGAACTACAAGGTTAGTAAAAAATTAAATTTGTTCTACAAATGACTGACATTTGCATTCTAAATAAAGAAGTTGGGAGTTGTATTGTAATGGTTAGCGCGTTGGACTGTTACACAGATAATCCGGGTTCGATTCCCGGTGACGACAACATCAATTTAGAAAAATAATATGTATGAGTTTTCTATCACTTATACATATGTATCGCTATACCCACCTTCGGTGTTCCCATAGCACTTAACCCCACCGAAGTAAAATAATGAATCAGGGCTATGAAACAAAAAGCTTCAATAAATTCGCCAACTCTACATCAGGTGGCGAGCAACAACTGTTCTAAGACTTATCATCTCGCCCAATTACAGTGTTGCCATGTTTGAAGCCCTTCATCTTTCACCACCGTTCATCTCTCCAGTTTCCCATTTTCAAAGAAAGCAACACATTAATTAATAGGAAGAATTTCCTTTCAAACATCCAAAAATTTTTAAACAAGAAGTTACCGGAGTGTATTTAATTTCGCTTTCTAGAAAAAGAGAAATTTGGCGAAATAAAGGGTCCGCCAAATAACTTTTTTTTTTTTTTTGAACTCCTGAACCAATTGGACTTTGTATGGCGTCATACCAAGGTCTTTATGCAAAATTCGTCTCAATGATGTCTCCGAAATGTTCAATTGTTGAGAACGACGGTGAATTGATGTTGATGGCACTTCACGCGCACTTTCTGCCACAGCAGCAATATTCTCTGGTGTACGCACTGTTTTTGGCTTTTCACGCTTTGGTTTATCGATGAGGATGCCAGTTTCTGTCACTTTTTTCACAAGATAACGAACATACGGACTATATTCGTTTAGCGGAAGGATAAAACTAATTATCTGTCAAATCAGACATGAGCTAAGTGTTACCATTCACGAAATAAGCACTAGTTGAAAAAAAAACGTTAGATGGCGGACCCTTTAGCATCTAAACATCAATATATATTTTATTAGTTTCTTGTTTTTATATACATAGAGATTATTTTTACGTTATTTTTAATTTATAAAGAGCTTCCAACCTCCGTATAGAGGTTGATTTTTCAAACTTTAACGCTTTGTTACTAATATATAATGCCTTCTATCTGTCAAATTTCATAAAAATCCATCTATTAGTTTATAAGTTAAGACTCATGATATAATCCTGTGTGTTCTTGGACCAAAGTAAAGATAATGCTTCAATCTTACTTGTAACATATATCATCAGCCACTCAATTTCCTCCAATCTTTCTGATTTCAAATAAACTTGATATAGGAGATGTACATACTACACCTATAGCATCGTCCAAAAGTAGGACAGCTAATCCCAGCTGATCTTTAAATATCGCGTTTCAAAATTTGAAAAATATTCCAAAAATTTTAGCAAAGTAGTCGTACTTAATCCTTGATATGTTTTTAACGGCATAAGCTACGGGAGTCATTGACACCTCATTGAAAAGCTACTTAAATTGTGGTTTTACTACTTTACACCAATTTTGCATGTATTTAAAAAAAATTTTTTTTTAATTTAAATTTTGCATGTATTTAAAAAAATTGTTTTTTTTTAAAAAAAATGCATTTTCCGTCCAGAGGTGAAATATTTTTGTGTAACACTAAAACCAAGATTTAAGTAACTTTTAAATGAGGTATCAAAGCTTAAGTTGCTTAAGCCGTTTAAAAGATGTGGGCAAACATGTGCAACTAGTTTTAAAAGACCTATGTTTTTATTTTTTTCAATAAATCATTTTTTTTAATGTAAATATAATTTTGTCTATATTTATTATATTTTCTCAGATTTTATCCATAACTCTGGACACCGTAAGAGTTCCACATAGAGATTTGGCAACGGCATTGTGGAATAAAATATAATTACCATACATATATTTTTTTGAAAATTTAAAAAAACAAGTTTTTTTAAATACAGCGATTTAAACCGCGGATTTTGAAAAAAAAATGCATTTTATCTTCAACAAATATTTTGTTTCTTATTATATTTAAAGCACGATAACAGTACCCAGCCAGAAAAAGACAAACGGACCACCGCTGGCAAGTCCTTTTAACAGGTGGTACCAGTGCTGGCAACAAGTGATTTTCCAACCCCAAAATTATGACATCATTAGACAAAAGGTCCGTCTGTTCAAAAAGTTTCGGACAAGCACTGGGGCAACAAAATTTCCAACTTTTGCAAAATGTTGGTAAAACCATAAAATAAGTGGTCTAAAAAGAGATTTTGCAATACAAAATTAAAAAAAAGTTAATTTATAATTTTTTTGGTCGAGCCGGGATACGAACCCTGGCCGCCAGATTGGCAGCCGATAGCTCTACGCACTGAGCTGAAGAGAATGATAACTGATGGGTAACAGTTGGCTACCTAAATATGTCAGCACTAGTATAAGGTTTGTTGGAATCAACTTGCCAACGTTGGCAAAACAGAAAAAAAAATTTTCTTAAAAGAGCTTACCCAGAAACAAAAAAATCAATTTTATTTTAAAAAATATTAAAATGTAAAAAAATCACAAAAAATGTATGCCTGGAACCGGGATTGAACTCGGAACATTCCGACTACAAACTTTTTAAAACAAATCATCATCGGTTTTATAATATGCAAAAACAATTAATGCTTTACCAGTTGCTAGAATTATGAGCCGACTGCAATTTCTGACTGAATAGTATTGGGAAAACAGTTTTTGTCCCACGTTTACCCAGTGGTCTCAGCCAATTCTTTGACACTGTTGTTTTTTTGTGGACCACTGAATTTAGTGTAAAACAAATGCTGGTAAAACGCTTTTTGAAACGCTGGTAAAGCCTCTTACACAAGTTCTTTGCCAGTAATATATTTACCCCAGTAAAAAAATTTCGTGTTTTTAGAAGCAGGATAAAACAAAAGCGCTGAAGTAAGTGCTTAGGTTAGGTTAGGTCGAAAAGAGGATTCGGAGAAGGGAAATACTTCCCTAAACCGACTCAAGTCCCTGAGGACTTACACTTTAGCCAGAATGTCGGCTTGTTGTGCGCTCTAAACAATCGGTTCTATGTCCTATGTCTATGTGAAGTAAGTGCTTACTATTATGTTGTTCGTATAAAAATAAACAAAAGATTTTGTTGAGCTTACTGTTTTCCCTTACAATAATGCAGGTTGTAAGCAGCTTACGTTAATCCCTTACTAGGATGCAGGTTGTAATGCAGAAAGTTTCATGTCGTGGATTATAAACGATCTGAACCAGTTTTCTCGAGTGATTTCCGATTGTGATTGGTGTTTCGACTATGTTAAAAAAAATAATTAGTCATTTCACTGTCCCTGAAGAGCTACCACGTGGTGTGGTAAAAAAATATAATTATTATATTATATCTAAAATTAATGTCTGTAGAATTTTATGTAAAATAAATTATACATTATACATTATTCATATTATTAGTTTTAATCGTAATAATGTAGACATGAAATATGATTTTACTGAAAGCCATGAAATCACAGTTTTTTGTAAGCGCTAAAACCCGCGTTTATTTTGCCAAAAAGTAATGCTTCCAAGTGGGAATTCGCCATATAAAAATCATGGCATATGTAAGCAGGTTTGTAAGGGATTCATTTTGGCTTACTCCCTTACAAACCTGCTTGCAGGTAAGCAGCGTTTTTTACTGGGTACAGTTCATCGGTTGGCCAGTGGTATGCCAGTGCTTGGTTTTTTGTACCCCTGACAGTTCCGGACTGGGTAGCTTTAAAATAAATTATAAATGAATCACGTAGCTTTCACCGTTAAAATGATATGAACAATTTTGCTAAATTTAAATTTTTTTTTCATATTTAAAAACGCGATATTTCCAAAACCCTTAGAGCTAACAACTCAAAACTTTTACATGACATACTTATAAGATACTTACTTTCCATGCCAAGTTTAGTTAAAATTGAAGAGGGTAGAAGTCAAAAATTGAATTTTTTTTGATGGAGTGAGTCTTATATTTCATTATCAAGTATTACACCGGTCGACACGATTTTTGGGTCTGACTTCTAAATGTTAAATTTTGGTTTCTTTTAAGTTACTAATAAAGGGAAAAATATTTTTTTTTATCAAAATTTGTTTTTGATCTAAGTGCATACACTACCGATCGTAAAATCTCCAAAGTTTTCATATAGACGTAAACCCGTAAAAACGAACTTAAAAAGCTGGGAATAGATATTTTGGTATTTTTTGATGTCTATAATCAGAATTTCTGCATTAAAACTGAAATGCAAAAATATTTTTTTTTTCTCGATCGGTGTTATTAGTCAACTTAAACCATTTTTTACTGCCGTTGCTTAAAAGCAACACCTACTTTTAAGGTCTGATATTTTTGGATAGGAGAGAGATATAATAACGCAGTACAAATAAATTAAAAATTTGCAATAGCACTTGCTCCAGGGTTGCCATATAATTAATTAAAAAACATAATTTTTTACATTTTTAATGACAATTTTTTGAAAAAGAAGACCAGTTTTACATAAGTTATATGCTGATTTGGTCAGGGACGCTTGGAGAAAATTTTTGAATTAGAAAAATTTGTTGTACAGTATGTACTTTTTTGTAAAATTAAAAGATACGATCAAAAACTTTCCAAACTTGTAAAAACTTTAATATACAGAAAATTACTTCATTTTCTTTTTTTAATGTAATTTTTTTTTTTATTTTTTCCAACTAACAAAAAATGATGCGTCAGTGTTGCTATATTAAATTTTTTTTTTTAGAAAATTACTAAAAAACATCAATATTTTGAAATGATTCTCAAAATTTGTCAAAATCCAATTCCAGTTCGATAGATGTTTGCTTTACCATTAAATAAAAATTATAATCTGAAAGAAATCTTAACCCGTTCAGTACATACAAAGCGTCAAAATTGGAATTTTAACAGCGAATGCCACCTCTAGAGAGCGCAATAAGTGTACAAAAACTTCAGAAAATAGTTATTGAGGCACCATTGCATCTTTCTACAAAATTTCGTGAAAAAATTCGCACGGAATCGATGAGTGGTATAAAATAAAATGCCAAGGTGAAAAAGTTCATATATTGTCATATATGGCCACATATATGAGTTCATATATGAATCCATATATGTTGAGGGTATATGGACATATATGCTCATATATGGACATATATGAATGTTCATAAATGGACATATATGAATGTTCATATATTGTCATATATTATTACTTTTCCTATATTCTCGTATATAAAAATGCTTGTTTAGTTTTTTTTTTTCAAAAATATTCTGTTTATTAAAAAATACAGCTTTTATAATTCTATATACATGTTACTGAATACAGGAAATTTTTTAAAAACTTAAAATATTAAGAATATTCTACACCATTTTTAATTGTATCTTAAAATTTAAATAGTTCTGTTTAGTTTTCCAATTATTCTGAAACACAACTAAAAATGGGTATGTGGGAAAATATTTTATTGTTTAAATACAAAATATAACAAAATAAATAAATCCAATTAATTCATCTGGTTTAACCAGTTTTTGAATACTGAGATCAAAAACTTTGGCTTAAATAAAGTTTAGTCACATGTTTCCAAAATTAATGAAACTTTTCCACGCTGAATCTGCCGATGGTAAAATCTTTTGGTGGACCTTATTGGGGAGGGAGGGGTTCAAATTTGAAGTTTTGTTTTGCGATTTTATACAAAAGTTTTAAATGGATTGGCATAATTTAGGCATCATCGGAAAGGAGTTTTAAATGTCTTAAAAGAGTAATATATCCCCATTCATTAACCCATTACAAGTCAGTTTAACATTTGGTATTTTTTAATTTTTTCCTGTTTTTTCAGAACTTTTGTATACAATCGCAAATCAAAATTTCAACTTTGAACCCCTCCCCCCGGAAAGGGGGTGCCTTTTTTCCTAATAACTCATTTTCTGCAATCGTATTTATAAATTAATAAAACATTAATTTATATATTTTTGTTAAGAATTCGTAGACCGGCAGAGTAAGGGTTAAAAATATAAAAAAAAGTCATCCTCATATATGGTCATATCTGATTAAAAATTAAAACATATTAACCATATATGGAATAATATATGAATTCATATATGGAGATATATGGCATACATGAACCAATATATGAACCAATATATGCAATATATTATCATATATCATCATATATTGTGTCATACATATCCATATATGAACTTTTCATTTAAATGTATTTACCCATATATGCTCCCATACATTACATATATGTTCATATATGCTCATATATGAAACCATATATGCTCATACATGAAACCATATATGGCAATATATGATCATATATGAACTTTTTCACCTGGGTGGGTTTTTGTTTTTTCGATTTTGGAGAACTATGATTGTTCAAAACTAATTATTTTTTTAAATTTTATAAAATTATCACTTTAAAGATGTCTCGCTTCGAAACCGTGCACTGCTCACGAAAATTTTTTTTAGCAAAAAATTTAATAAATGTTGTTTTCTATCAGAATATATTTATTTCTAAGTATGAAACACCAATTCGACGCATTTGTGGTCAATTTTATGAGGGCTTCCCTGAAGCAGTCTTACCCGTTAGAAGGTTAAACAGTAAAATAAGTCTCTTTTATTTCAAATTGCGAAAAAAAAAAATAATACGATCAATGTCAATAAACTTGTGAGTTGATATGTGAAATACCTACAGTGTGAATGAATTCAACATGTTTTTGGTATCAATACGTGCTTGTAAATTTTGATTAAATTAAAAAAAAAAAGTATATATATTCCAAATCTGTTTTTTTTTTGATAAAAATTCTTTTGTTTTGTAGACATATATTGAAATTGTAATTTGAAAACAAAAAAAAATTTAAAACGAATATCTTATAAATAAGCATGATTAATGCAATTTTATAATTTAAGCCAGCCAGACATTACCAAATAAAGTATTAGTCATTTATTTTAGGCATGACTTGACATGTTGTTAAATGAAGATCATATTATGAATATGATTAAGAGATTAAACATTTTTCAATTAAATTTATTTTTATTTAAACATGTTATTGACATACAAACTTTAATCATAAATTGCAAATATTCAGTTACACAAAAGATTATTTCTTAATATCAAAAAATGTGTCTTAGCTAGCAAAAATCAAAATGTTTTTACGGCTACAATCAATATAAAATACACAAAAATATAAATCGCAAATTTTATTATAAAATCTATTTTTCTGAACTTTTACTAAATAGTTTTTATACTTTGAAAAATCAAAAAGTTTAACTTTTTGTTTTTTAAATCTTCCTAGCTAAGTGTGGGAAACTCTGTAAATGGAACTTTGTGAAATAAGTTTTTGTCAAATAATTTTAGATCAGTCGTTTGTAATTTCTTTCAAAAATCAGTTCGTTTTTAAATAGAAAAATATAAAAAAATAAAATTTCGTATTTGTCGTAATTTTATAATTGGTGACCCCGCACGTTTAACAAAATCAAATTCACCCACGAATAATTTGAAATTACCGAATGAATGGAAATTGCAGATACTTTTGAAAGGGAATCAGCCACAATGTTCTCTTTTCCACTAACTCTGTGGGAAACTCTGTAAATGCAACTTTGTGAAATAATTTTAGATCAGTCGTTTGTAGTTTCTTTCAAAAATGAGTTCCCTTTTTAATCGAAAAATATAAAAAATAAAATTTCGTATTTGTCGTAATTTTATATAAGTTAAAGACTTTGCTTACGTATAATTTCCTAGGCTAAAATATTTATAATTTGTGATAGATTTTCCATAAATTTATAACCACCCAGCCAGAAATTGCCAACAATGGTATGAAAAATCAAGCACTGGCAGAACACTATTTGCCAATGATCCAAAAAATAAAGTGCTGGCAAAGCACTGATTTACAACGCTCTGCCAAC
This sequence comes from Delia radicum, assembly GCA_021234595.1. Classification (NCBI taxonomy): domain Eukaryota; kingdom Metazoa; phylum Arthropoda; class Insecta; order Diptera; family Anthomyiidae; genus Delia; species Delia radicum. Next base: position 145,442,731 of record CM037855.1, read on the forward strand.
GTTAGTAAAAAGTGCTTTGCCAGTGCTTAATTAACAAAATTTACAACAGTAAAAATAATAAAAGCACTGGCACAGCTCTGGCATAGAACGCTCTGCCAACGTTCGTAAAAAGTGCTTTGCCAGTACTTGATTAACATAATTTACAACAGTAAAAATAATAAAATCACTGGCACAGCTCTGGCTTAGAACGCTCTGCCAACGTTCGTAAAAAGTGCTTTGCCAGTACTTGATTTACTTGATTTACTAAGTAGGACTTTATTGGTCGTTTTTGGTTTTGGTACTTGCAAAGCTCTTATTGCCAGTGCTTTGCCAACGTTTTAAAAAAGAAACGGCCAAGCCCTGCCCGGTGTTATCATTTTGGGGTTGGCAAAACACCTATTATATTATTAAAAAAGCACTTTATTGGTTGTTGTACCAATGCTTTGCCAACGTTTTAAAATTATGGTTTTGGTACTGGGGTTTGCAAAGCACTTAAATCTTCAGATATCAAACGCTATGCCAACGCTCATACCACCGTTGAAAGCACTGGGCCAATGCTTTGCCGTTCGTATTTTTCTGGTTGGGCTTTTTCATAACGTTTTTTATGTAAATACTGCCATACAAAATTGTATCTTAATTGAAAATATTCAATTACACAAAGAATTATTTCTTAATGTCTAAAATGTGTCTTAGCTAGAAATAATCAAAATGTGTCTAGGCTTTTGATCAGTATATAAAATGCGGATAAAGAAATTCAAAAGAGATTCCATAAAATCTCTTTTTACATATATTTCCTTAATATTAATACTTATACAAATCGAAATATAAATCTTTTCGGTTCCCAAAACATTTTTTTTCCGAATTAAGAGATTTAGCTTAGTGTCTTGACTAAAATTTCTATAACATTTGATAAATTTGATACAAACTTATTACAGTTTTCCTATAGTTTTTTATGTACAGTTTTTTTTTATATTTTTATTAACAATCTTGCTTTGATTTCTGAGCTTAATGTCTTTATAGATATCAGTATTCTATGGGTTTTATATCTTTAGGTCATTCAACAATAAATTGATAGTTTAATTGGACAAACATGCAGTGACACCCTCATACATGTATGACACAATATAATTTAATTATAATTCTAATTTATTGAGATCAATAAAAATAAATGCATAATTTTTTTATGCGCAAAAATTGCTTAAAAATATGGTTATAGGAAGGAGTCTGAATGATTGGTAGAACAAATAACAAATATTTTACATAGACGTTAATTGATGTATGTAGTTAAAGCAAAATAATTTATAGAAATAAAATCAGCTAAAGCAACTTAAGATTTTGCTGTTATTATTGAAAAGTTATCTAATTAATATGAGCTATGCGATAAAATCGACTACCCAAGTAAAAAAATTTGGATATAGTAATATATTACTTTATACAGTCATTTATAATTATATATTGCAAAATATATATGCATATAAAACCATATAAAATCTCAAATATATAATTACACTTTTCTTTATATTACACTGCATATATAGTGCAATGTGTAAAAATATATTATTATATATCGATCTACATATATATGATGACATATGCATGTAACATGTAATTGCATATGTTTGCATACAATTGCATATAATTGGATGTAATTGTATCACATTATATATAATTTGATAAATTTTGATGAATATAAAATTCGGATGTAATTGTGTCAAACTGTACACAGAAGAAATTATCAACCTAAAATATCTATTTAAAGATTTGATTTAAATTAAATATTTTAATTGACTTTTAAATATAGAAATACATATTTTGTTTTAGGCATAATTCACAAATTATTTTTTCATATACACTATGTTAAATAGAAAATTTTCAATATAACATACCAAATGCATTTGTAGTTTACAAGCAAAACAAACTAGTGTAAACCTTCTTCATCGTTTTTCTTTATACCGAGTTTTTGGCACAGAGGTCAAACCTCTATATAATATGCTGATGATCTCCGCTTTTTAATCAAGGTCAAGGGCCAACATGTATACAATATGATGAAAACAAAATTGAAATTAAAATTTTTTTAATGTTTCCAAAACAAGCATTTTTTGTATTGCATTTGCCCATAAATTCCCATACAAAAAAAAATGTTACTTTTAATATCATCTTACTACAAATTAACCCTTTAACGCCCAAATCAAATCTGGCATTGAAAAACTGATTTACACTAGTTTATTGAATAAATTACTTTAAATTAGAATACAAAATGAAGAAAAATAATTAAAATATCAATTGATGTCCTTTTGGAGCATATGTCTCCAAATGGGGACAATGGGCAGTAGTTATATAAAACTGTTCTATAAATTTTTTTTTAACGCGTTATTATAGATTTCGTTGCATTGAAAGTGTGCTGGTCCTATAAAAAATTCAATACGATACGATTTTAAGGATAATTTTAAATATCATAGTGTTGTTATGTGTGCTTACATTATCGCTTACGTAGCTCTTTTCAATATTATTTTATATAACTCTACTGCGAGTTTATCATCTTTAATATTATATTTTCTAAATTTTTTATTTTATGATGTAGAAACATTCGTTGTAATATTAATTATTCATGTCATGTTAATTATACATGTTAAAAGAAAGATTTCAAGTTATCACTGCGATAAAGTAAAATTTTGTTTTACTTATGTAAATCTCCATCTCTTTTTCTTATCTTTCTTAATGACCTCCTTGGTCGAACTTTCAATCCTATTTACTCCTTTGCAGAGGACAGCAACATTTGCCATTCATTTTCCTTCGATCGTAGGCCAAGCCTAGAGGAGGTTGGTGGCAAAGGCAGATTATGAATGATACACTCAATTATGACCTTTCGACAATCTCAGAGTGGGCTCGTGCGAACAGGGTCGATTTTAACGCTCATAAGACCCAATGTTGTATGTTGACCCATAGGTCCGTAGACTCAACTATGTCATCTGTGTAATGTATATTATCGTTATTGAGGATTCAGATACTCTTGATGTTCTGGGCATGAGAATACAGTGTGATGTCCGTTGGACATATCACATCATTCCAGTGTCGAAAGAAGCTTACAAGTGTCTTGGTTTTCTAAATCGGTGTAAGAAATACTTCATTCCATCCGATCTCCTTACTAAATATACCACCTACATCCGGCCGAAGATGGAATATAACTCCCATATATGTATAGGAGCTTCAAAGTCTATTTTTGGGCTTCTGGATCGTGTGCAACGGATTGCTTCAAGCTCTATTGAATTGTTGGAGCATCGTCGGAATGTGGGTTGTGTGACTTTTGTCTTAATAATACTCATCACCCTGTTTATGCATCACTCTCTTTATCATACATTCTTATTTGTAACTTAATATAAACATGATCTTAACAATAAAGTTCAGTTCATACTCAACTACCGTCTTGTTCATTACAACTTTGTTCTATAGATACTACCATGGGAAGTGTTCCGCTGAGATAAGTTGACTCATCCCGAGGGACCGGGTTTCTATTCCTGCTACCCGCTTGTCAAGTAGATCTCATTCATTTGTTGTCTATAGCCCGTCAAAACGCACAACACATTACAGAGAAAATTCGTTTTTCAGTAGCACTAGCCGTATGCGGAATCGTCTCCCTGTGTAGGTCTTCCCTGCACAATTTAAGTCAAATGCCCACAAACACTACTACATCTTTCCTTCTCCCCAGAACCTATTTTCCTGATATCAACACAGCAGGGGACATCCCCTAAATGTTGGTTCAATAAAAAAAAAAACTAATTTAAAGTTTTCTTTTTGCTGTTCTTATTTTACTAATAATTAACAAACAAAAAATATATGCTAATTTTAACAGTTTTTTTCTACAACGCTATTTTTAACTAATTTTGAGTAGCTTTTTCTGCGATTTTTACAGGTTTATTTCTATAAATGTAGCATTTTACAATTTCAATTAAAATTCAAATAAATAATATATCAAAATATATGGAAATTTAAAATTTGAGACCAAATTCTCTTATCTAGCAACACTGCTCCAACAGAACCATTCTATTGCCAATAAATTTGGTTATTAGCACGAATTTGTTTTCTATCGAAATTCTTGGAAGCTATAACTTAACTAACTATGCACTATAAAAATGTTTCCAGTCAATACGAAACCAGTATTTCCCCTAACTAATATTTAATTCTAAAGTGTTGTTTTTTAAGCAAAACTTTTATTATTCTTGTCACACATTTCGTTAATTTTGTGACTGTGATTTTTGAATTTTTTACTTCTTTTGTGTTGTTTTTTTTTTTTTTATTTATTTTGCTATTAAACAAAATAATGTTTGTTAACATTAAAAAAAATAGATATATTGGTATCGACAAGAAACAAGTATTTATTGCTATTTAACACCTCAATAAATACATGCTATAACCAAATCAATAAATTATTTAAAAGCCATAAAAATCATGAATTATACTCTATTTAGATTATATTACTCGGCTCTAGTCTAGTCTCTGTTGGAAATATATAACAAAAAACCATAACACTACTCAACAAATTTAAGTTTTTTACAGAACCTGAAAGAGAGGTTCCTCAAATTACATATTTTTTAATAGACTTATTAATTATTAACGCTGAATTTAAATCTGTAAAAAATTTTTTTTTTTCATTTGCAGGTTTTAAAATATTGGGGTTAATATATTTATATCATTCACCTAATTTTGTTTTGTATATTTTGCTTAGTTTTTCGAAATTTAACTGAAAAATCATGAAGTTCTTTTTAATAACATAAATCTACACAAAATTATCTTTCATTTGAGTATAATCATATCGGTGTTTGTTTCAGAATATCTTACCGGTATTGCAAGGAATGGAAAATTTTACATGTTTAGTTGTATCCTTATAAATTTTATGTTTGATAAAAAAAATTTAAATTTTATCTCACCGTGTAGACTAAACATTCCACTGAATTCATTTTTGTATAAAAATTGTAAATCCATTTTCTATGGAAAAAAGAAAATTTGTATACAACATTCCACTGAATTAATTTTTGTATAAAAATTGCAAATCCATTGAAAATATCGTGAAAAGAAGAAAATTTGTACATAAAAAATGAAGTATATAACGTAAATATAAAAACTACACACAGAGAATAAATTGGTTGGCATTCCATTGAAACCAACAAAAATTAATCATTATTAAATAAATATCAATATTGGTCGCAAGCTAGATCCATGTTGCTAGACACTGGCCAAAAACATCTGGGTTATGTGAAGAAAATCAGAAAGCCATGGATATCGGACTGCACCTGGGAACATATTGAAAGCCGGAAACAACTAAAAATCGCCCGTGATAACGCAAAAACTCGCCAATTAAAATCGGGGTTGCAAAACAAATATAACGATGCCAACCGGCAGGTCAAACGAAGTGCAAGGCGTGACAAAAGAAAGTGGGCAGACGATCTAGCCATCGAAGCTGAAAAGGCCAGTGCGACGATGAGAACAAGAGACTTATATAAAATAACAAAAACACTAACAGGCAGCAAACATGTCAACACCAAACCTTTTAAGAATTCTAGGAATGAGCTGGTGTACTCCAAAGAAGAGCAAGTAAAACTGTGGGAAGACCATTACAGAAATATGCTATCTAACGACAATAGCACAACAAACTCGATGATATGCAACTGTACTGAAACAGAACAACAGGCGCGTATTAAAAATATCGAGCCACCTGACTTTGTAGAGATCCAATCTGCAATTACTTCTCTGAAGTGTCATAAAGCTCCAGGCCCCGACTATTTACCACCGGAACTGCTAAAGGTAGATTGCACAACCACAGCCCAGTTACTTAAACCGCTAATAGAGCATTTCTGGATAAATAAACATCTACCGGATGAACTTAAAGAAGGTCTAATAATTAATATTCCAAAGAAAGGTAATCTGACCGAGCTAAAAAATTGGAGAGGTCTCACACTTTTAAACATGGCAAACAAGATCATTGCTCACATAATAAACAAACGCATTTCTGCTACTATTGAGCCAGAACTTCGCAACGTACAATCTGGTTTCAGGAGAGGTAAATCTTGTATAGACCATATCAGCAGTCTTCGTATAATAGTAGAAGAATCAGTCGAGTGGAGGTCTGCATTATATTTGCTTTTTATAGATTTTGAAAGGGCATTTGACACGTTACACCAACCGGCCATATGGCATGCTTTAAGATGTAAAGGGATTCCAGAACACCTGATCCAACTAACCAAATGTTTATACAATAACGCATCCTGTCGTGTATTACATGATGGACTTATAAGTAATAAATTTCCAGTTGAAAGAGGAGTACGGCAAGGATGCGTGCTCTCCCCACTTATTTTTAACATCGTTCTTGATATTGTAATGGAACAATCGATGAAAGGTGATCGTGGTTAGCTTTTGGGCTGCAGGGCAGATTAGATGATTTAGATTATGCCGACGACATATGTCTTCTGTCACATAACTTCAATAACATGCAAACCAAACTAAATATACTGTTGAAAATGCATCCAGAGCTGGCCTTAAGGTAAACATATCTAAGACAAAAACATTGCGTATTAACACCAACAACACCGAGCCTCTAAAAATTTTAGATCACCCACTACTAGATGTAGACAAGTTTTGCTATCTCGGTAGTATAATAACTACATCCGGTAGTAGCAAAGAAGATATAGCTTACCGCATTGTCAAAGCAAATCAATCATTTGGCTCACTAATTAAAGTGTGGAAGTCCAATCGTATAACTCTTCGCACGAAAATAAAACTTTTTAATTCGAATGTAAAATCAGTTTTACTATATGGATGTGAAACATGGAACATAACAAGTGAAGACTCAAATGCACTCCAGGTTTTTGTTAACCGTTGTTTGAGAAGAATTTTACGTGTTTTTTGGCCTACAACAATTTCAAACAATGATCTATGGCGAAAAACCCAACAAAATCAAATCATGTTAGATATCCGCTTGAAAAAGTTTAACTGGCTGGGTCATACCTTTAGAAAAAGCCATGACGACGTCACAAGAAAAGCTCTTGATTACCATCCCCAGGGCAGCCGACGTAGAGGAAGACCCGCAAATACATGGAGGCGCCAAATAGAAAATGAACTGCTTTCAGCCAGAACTACATGGAGAGAAGCAAAAAGACTAGCCGAAGATAGAAGTCAATCGAAAGCTTTTGTACTGGCCCTATGTTCCAACTAGGAATCCCAGGAATTTATATATATATAAATAAAGTACTTAAATTTCATCATCAGAATAATTAAACTATATTGTAAACAGAAAATATATAAAATTAACCAAAACACAGTCACATCATTCAAACTATTTGTTTTCCGTATCAATATTGACAAAAAATATTATCTTCTACGTTACCTTTAATACCAACAACCAACCACTTTGCGGAGATTTTATCCCTTGAATAAAATATTTGTAGTTAAAATATAAGTTTCGTCTGCAAAAAAAACAATTACTCTATCTAAAATATAAGTTTTCGTTACCATTTTTAAAATAATATAAAGCTTTTTAATAGTTTTGGTAACTCTAATAAAATATTAAGATTTGCAACCCAGTTTCTGTTGTACGTACTAATCTATTGTTAGACATTATTATCTAAACTTGAAAGAAAAAAATATTCAAGGTAGAAATTGAAAATAGAAATTCAAGTTGAATTTAGGCTAGAGGTAAAGTAATTGCCTGACAAGCAGAAGGTCTCCGGCTCGCTCCCAGTTCGCGGAAAAGAAGTTTTTATTTATAAAATTATTTTAAAGTAATATAAATTTTTTTATAGAGTTGGCAACTCTAATAAAATATTGAGATTATCAACCGAATTTATATTGTACATACAAATATTTTTTTAGACAAATATTTAAATTTGAAACTAGAAAATATTCAAAGTTGAAATTTAAAAAAAAACATATTTAAATTGGATTTTGGCTAGAGATAACGTACTTGCATGACAAACGGAAGATCGCCGGTTCGAGCCCAGTTCGAGGCATACAATTTTTTATTATTAAAATAAATTTTGTTGAACGCATGTGGATCTATTTATAGAATATTATAGTCTATAAACATAAAATATTCAATTGTTACAATAAAAATTCGAAATTTGTAAATAAATGTCGGTTGTTACAATAGTATTAAAATTTAATAATACGTGGAACCACAAAAATTCGGTTGCAACTACAAAACTGTTTTCTGTGTGTACAAATTAAAAGAAAAAGAATTTGTGAGAGAAGTGGTAGAGAAGAATAAGCATTAGGCCGGGTCGATTTGTATGGAGGCAAAAAAATCGCTCAACGTTCAAGGAAAATCGTATTCTACACAGAAAAAAAAAATTGCGCCAAGTACACATTTTGTTGAATAAAAAAAAATAATCAATTACTTTTTTAATCAACATAAATTTTAACCCCTTAACGGTCACCTAGAATGATGATTTATGCATTAATCTGCTAGCGCGTCTCCCGGAGAAGAAGCAGCTCCCATAATCTTGGAGATATGCCTCCTACTTTCTGAAATATCAAAGTGGGCTTTTTCAAAATTTGACCCTACGGGTCAAAAGTCGGGACATCAGAATTCGTTTTAGAGGTATCGTTCCTTCGGCAAAGTTTCTTATTTTGATACCTAGAATACGATTTTCCTTGAACGTTGAGCGATTTTTAAATCGACCCGCCCTAATAAGCATATTTCTAAAAATCATAACTACATTGTAAATTTTCAATTGAATTAGACTGCAGTTTCTGATAATTAACCTTCATCAGTGATTCTGAGAATACTGTAATATTTTTTTATGTTTTTTATTATTTGATTACGTCTATATGAAATTTTCGTGCAATCACTGACCGTGGTATAGATAAACAAACAGCTTTCTAATAACACATGTACTTCGCATTACACTTTAGACAAAGCGTTTAATGCTCTGAGCTAAAGTAAGGTCGATTTTTGCTGTGACTTAAAACTAGTTTTCAATACGCGGTGTTTTTTTTATGTTGCATACATCATTGCAGAAGAGCAATAGGAACAACATAACAAAGTGCAAAATGTTTTCAAAAATTGCATTTCAATTATAAATGTATTTTCGCAAAAAGTGATTGTTCTTTAATTGAAAAAACAATTGGAGCTTTCATATGGGTTTTAAATCTTTGAAATAGACCATATTGTTTAGGAAACATAATTTTTCAAAACTCACTACATTTAAAATTTTTTTGGATTTTTTAAAAACTTAAAAACGGCAATGAAACAGCGAGTTTACAAAATTTGCAGAAACTGAAAACGGTAGTGACTTAAATATATCCTAGCGCATACGTGTGCAAAACTTGAGAGAATTTTAATTACCCCCGGTCAGATTTTGGCCGATCTATCATGGAATGGACGATGTATTTTTTTTTTATAAAAAAATAATTCAAAATTATTTTTGATAATAATCCTTTTTCTATTTTTTAATCAATTATCTAAACACGTGTTCTAAACATCCTAAAAATTTCCAGAGTCAAATCTCTACTACTTTGGGAAATATTTAAAATATGTCGCCAAAATTTAACTGATTTTGCAGAAAAAGTAAAAATAAACAATACTTTTTCTTTTGACATACTACACATTTGTTTAGATTCCTCAAAAATTAGTACAGTTTCCACTTTGATTCCACTTTTCAGGGTGTTTAGAACATGTGTTAAGATATTTGTATAATAAATAGAAAACAAATTGAAAAGAATTTTTTTTCAAAAATAAAAAAAAAAAAAAAATATTTTCAAAAATCTTTTAATTTTTTTTATAAAATTTCTAAACTACAAAGTTTTAACTATAAATATTCAATATCTTTTACACAACAAAAGTTATGGCCTTTTGAATGATGTCCCAACCCCTGATATTGCGATATATCAAAACTTCCAGGTTGCCACAGTTTTCACAATAACAAAATCGTTTAAGAAACATCCGTTTACTGCCACACATACTCAAGAAATTTTATGAAAATCGAAGACCATTGAAAAATTAGTCATTGATATAATGGAAATGGAAATGCTCCTTGTGGAAATTATAATATTTGAAGTTATTTTCCTTATATTTCAGGACATTTTCAATGGATTTGCAAGTTTAATACAAAAAATTTGTTTATTGTAATGTCTAGTTTATGCACAATGATAAAGTTTTAACATTTTTTAGCCTGCATAAAATTTATAACCATAAAATTAAAAAATTTAAATTTTCAAATTCCTTGCAATAGCAGCACCTCAGCCTCTTTCTATCTGCCCTCTTTTTATTTGTTCGTGTAGCTCGCACCCAGCAAATGAAAACATGTTGCAGAAATTTAAATGTTTAATTTAATTTTTATCATGTTTTTGCTAATAATTAAATAAAATTTTTATTTATTTCAAATATTAACGTCAAAATCAGCAAGATAAAATGAAAATATAAAAATGTTTAATAGAAAACATACTCGGGATTTTTTCATTAGCATTGAATTTTCATTAGCATTAGTTCAATAGTGCTAATGCAAAAAAAAATCATTATCATTTAATTGTAATGATATTTTTGGCATTAGCATTTGTCATACTAATGCTAATGAAATCACACTAATGCCTAAAAAAACTAATTACAATTGAGCAAAAAAAGCTTTTGTTTACAAAAAAAGTGGAGTGTAAATTGCTTTACATAGGAATGGAACGGAGATCGATAGGAATAGTATGTTTATTTGTATTATCACGTAAATAAGTAAAAATAAATAAATCACTCTATGGCTGTTTTATAAAAATTGATAAATTTGTCCGTTTTGCCCGTTTTGCCCTATCTCGCTGAATTTTGGAGATACTATGTATTTTAAAAACTCACCATTTTATAAAATGGCTAGTATCTCGAAATTAAAGCGAAATATCGCAAAATTTTGCAAAACTTAACCCACGTAACATGTTCCGATAATTCAAATGTGTTAAGTGTTCCGATACAACTTTTCCCGGTTCATTCCATATCTTTTCAGTTTAGACCAATGTTCCTTTTTATTATTAGAGTTGTTAAATTGGTATTGTCACGAACGTATTTGTGTAAATAAATAATTAGGACACCCTGTGGCTGTTTCATAAAAAATTAATCTCTCGGGATCTCTCCCGGAGATTGGCTATTTGTATTATGAGCGTTACTTAAAGCTCCTGTGAAGCACAGATTCCATCGATATTAGTTTTTCGAAAATGTTATCTGTCAATTGTAATTTGTTTCCTTTAATTGATGCATTACTAATGGTAAAGAAATTTAAAACTATTGCCATTAATCAATGAAATTAATTATCATTAATTAAACAAATGCTAATGAAAATAATTTCATTACAATTGATATCAATGAAATTGTAGTGAAATTATAAATTAATTAGTCCATACAATTAATTAGTCCCATGTATAATAGAAAATAACAAAATATAAGCAAAATAGAAGTGAGTGTTTAAAGTAAAAATTTTTTATCAACATATTACAATTATTTTTTAGTGTAAAAAAAATGTTTTCATTTTCTTACCAGAGTTTAGTATTTTGTTGCTGAGAAGCGTAGGAAGTGTAGTCTCTCTATTTGTATATACTCTTTGATATCAGTGCGATCCCTGATATATACTCAAAATAAAGATAATTTTGTTATATGATTTTTCTATAAAATTTCGAAACATTAAACAAAATCATAGAGTTTATAGGATAAAGAGATCTTAATCACGATTTTTCTGCAAATTCGTGCTCACGAAATATGTATGGGCACTCGAGTCTGTTAAATTCTTTTAAGAAAGAAAAGGTGAATGAAAATTAAAACATATAAAAGCAGTATTTTTCTTATTATTCTTAAATAAATCGGTACATAAACATAACTTTAATAATTAAAGTATTGATAAATATTTTTGTTTTGTTTAAACTGTTTTGTTTTTTGTTTGTAAACACGATTTTATTAACATTTTAATTTTTCAACTTACTCCCATTTATCGTTGAATTATGGCAGATTATCTCATATTCTTAAGGGATTTTTTTGGTAGAAATTACAGATTTGAAAAATCTTCAAATGAATACCCACTGACAAAGTATACGAACAAATGTGGTGAATGTTGTAAATATAAAAACCGCGATATTTTAAAAACTTAAAATAAGAAAAAAATATTTGTCAGATTTGGAATCAGCGTACATACCCAGCCAGAAAAATACGAACGTCAAAGCGTTGTCCCAGTGCTTTCAACGGTGTTATGAGCGTTTGCTGAGCGTTGGATTTCTGAAGATTTAAGTGCTTTGCCAGCACCAAAATGATAACACCGGGCAAGGCTTGGTCGTTTCTTTTATAAAACGTTGGCAAAGCACTGGCAATAAGTACTTCGCCAGTACCAAAATCATAATTTTAAAACGTTGGCACATCATTGGTAACACAACCAATAAAGTGCCTTTTTAAAGATAAATTAAGTACTGGCAAAGCACTTTTTACTAACGTTGGCAGAGGGTTGTAAATCAGTGCTTTTCCAGCACTTTATTGTTGGACCATTGGCAAACAATGATCTGCCAGTGCTTGATTGTTCAGACCATCGGTAATTTCTGGCTGGGTAGGTTTATTAAAAAAAAAATTGTTCCAAAGCGAAGTTTTTTTTTAGCCGTCGAGTAGTGTAACTAGTACAATATTTTTTATGTTGTTGATGCTTAAAATTGACATAGAAATACAAAGAAGTCCCATTAAATCATACAAGTATAATATATATTTCCTAGATCTTTTTTTTATTTTCTAAATTTTATTTTCAAAAATAATAAAAAAAATTTATTTAAAAAAATCAGTAGTATATGAAAAAAATTTTAGTTTGTTTTGCCAATGAAATTAAAATTAAAATAATAAAAACTAAATTAGTAATAAAAATTATTTAAGCAAAAAATAAATAAAAACATGCATATTTTTTTATTATTACTTATTTTCAAGTTTTGTTGAAAGAAAAAAAAACTTCAATATCATTAGTTATGCGTAAAAAAAAATCTGTATTTCAAAATCATACCAATTTTATATTGCAAATTACTTCATTAGTTACAAACTATAATAAAATTTAATATTTTGAGGAGAGAAAAAAAAAACTGGAAACCTGGGTATGGTTTTCTTTCTTGTTTTATTAAAATATTGGCGCCAGTCAAAAATCATTAAAATATTGTTTTAATATTTTGTTCATGGAAACAACCAATAACATAAGAAAGTCATAAATTTTGAATTATGGTTTTTTAATAAAGAACAACACCTTGTTTTTTGTTTTTTATGTTGTTCTAAGAATAGCAATTAATAATTAACAAATTGTTGTAAATTAGCAAATTTATGATTATGGTCTTTAAGCCTGTGTTTAATTTGTGTTAGAACAACCTTGTGAGAAATAGTCACAAAATTTGTGTAATGATGCAATCGGAATTTTTCTAAAGATTCCGCTTTTCAATATTAAATCTAAGATGTAAATACTGATTAAATAATAACAGATTTATCCAAATTTTTTTTTTGATGCTTCCTTTACATTTTGTCGTTCTTTTTGAAAATTATAGTATTATAATTTAAGGACTTATCGTATAAACTTGATAAGCCACCTTCATTGTTTTATGAATTTTCACTGTTTTCTGGACATCCATTGATTAATATTTAATAGAAGTCTTGCTTAAACACTTATTGCAAGTACCTAGAATATAAAAGTCCTGCAATAGACATATTTCCTTCACCTTTTTAACCTTTAAAAGGCAAAAACAAATTGAAAATGAAATGTGGTTTATCAAGTTTTTACAATAAGCCCTTCAAGTATAGAACGCTGCAAAGTATATATAAGCTTTTTCAGAAATTTTCGACACCTACACACAGATAATAAATTTTTCGGAAATCCATTGTAACCAACAAAATTTAATCATTATTCAATAATTTTATAATTAAACTATATTGTAAACAGAAAATATATAAAATTAACAAAAACACAGTCACATCATTCAAACTATTGATTTTCCTCATAAATATTGAAAAAATATTATCTTCTACATTACCTTTAATACCAACAACCAACCACTTTTTGGAGATTTTATCCATTGAATAAAATATTTGCAGTTAAAATCGAATATTAGTTTTGTCTGCAAAAAAACAATCACTCTATCTAAAATATAAGTTTTCATTACCAATTTTAAAATAATAAAATTTTTTGGTAACTCTGATACAATTTCTGTTGTACATACAAATCTTAAAAAAACATATTGAAATTGGGCTTAGGCTAGAGGTAAAGTACTTGCCTGACACACAGAAGATCGACGGTTCGAGCCAGTTCGAGGCATATAATTTTTTTATTAATAAAATAAATTTTGAACGCATATAAATCTATTTATAGAATATTATAGTCCATAAATATAAAATATTCAATTGTTACAATAAAAATTCGAAATTTGTAAATAATTGTCGGTTGTTACAGTAGTACTCATATTTAATAATAGAGATAGTACGTGGAACCAAAAAAATTCGGTTGGCAAAAAATTCGGATGCAACTGCAAAACTGTTTTCTGTGTGCGGGTAGTATAATTGAGACTGATTTTTCAAATTTCCGTGTCCCTTCATTATGTTTTACGGGACTGTTTTCCTTCCATTAATTTTTATATTTTGCAAATTTTTAAAAAAATTTATATATATATATATGTATGTACAATTATTAGTGTCCGACCGCCTTTATATGTTTTTATTTTTATAAATCCCGGGATTCGGACTTTTGAAAACGGCGATCCCCGGATCCCGATAACTCCTGGGCGCCGGGGTTTTTTGAAGTTCCGGAAAATTATTTTTATATTTTTTATTCATATAAAACATTAAAGTAAAATAATTCAATAGAGAATTTTACTATTCCTATCTTAAAGTATGAAAAACAAACAAAAACTATTAACTAATTATTGACCAAGTGTTCCGTTTTCAACCCAGTATTTTTAAACGGTTATATTATTTAATTGATAAGATTAATTAAGCGGTTCAAACCCCTTAAATTAATTTAACATATTCACTACAAGCGTGGATAAAAACTTGTGGAAGTTTGTTGTTCAGAGATGCCAAATAATTATTTGAAATTTTTTTTTATGCGAGCTTTTTCAAAAACTAATTAAAAATATAGAAAAGCCTGAACTTACTTATTTTTTACTGTTATGTTGATGAGACAATATGAAAAAGTTTTTGATAGTTTGACCGATCGGACCATGAATTTTTTAAATTCAGAAAGTCTATTCCAAAAATTTTTCCGTTTTGCCTCAAAACACAATTAATGACTGGTTTTTATTAAACTACTAAAATACTTATAAATATTATAACGTCAGAGTTACCATATGAAAATTTTAAAAAATGTTCAAAATACACGATAATTTTACAATAAAAAAAATTAAAAAATCGGTTAATATACAAAATTAAAATTTCATATACAGTATTGGGCAAAACCTAAGAAACACTGCTAGATTTTAGCTTCTGAGTCAAATTATTTTTAAATGAACATATTTCAATTCAATGTTTTAATGCAGTTTTATTAATTACTGTGCCATACAAAATTAAAAAACAAAAAATTGCTAATTATCTCTCACCTATCGGTTCTTATAGTATAACAACAAAAAAATACTTAAAAATTCACTGGGCAAAACCTAAGAAACTTTTAATATTTGGTATAATAACCCTTATTTTTTATTACTGCGGCGCACCGACGCGGCATAGATTTTATTAAATTATCAATTATTTTTGGATCTATGCGTCTCCATTCATCCTCCAGACACGAAAACAAATCGTCTTTGTTGGAAAATCGTTTTGATCCAACGTTCCTCTTCAATATTGAAAATAAATTTTCAATTGGGTTCAAATCGGGCGATTGGGCCGGCCAATCAAGCACTTGCATCCCTTTCGATTGTATCCATTAATACAATCGAAGTGGCATATGGCAACATCTTAGATTCTAAAATGTCCCTATACACAAATCTGTCCATTTTGGTAGAAATTCTGTGGAACGGCCCTAGACCATGAAATGAAAAACACGTCCACGCTATCACATTGCCGCCCCCATGCTTGACAGTCTTTTTACAATATCGGGGTTTAAGCCTTTCTTTTTTTACACGATCGGTCCATCTTTTTTTGGCAAAATCGGCATCTTCTGTAAGTCGATCGCAGGCCCACTTACCGAAGCGAAAACGCATTGGATGGTCAGTTGGCTTCAACTCCTGAACCAATTGGACTTTGTATGGCGTCATACCAAGGTCTTTATGCAAAATTCGTCTCAATGATGTCTCCGAAATGTTCAGTTTTTGAGAACGACGGTGAATTGATGTTGATGGCGCTTCACGCACACTTTCTGCCACAGCAGCAATATTATCGGGTATACGCATTGTTTTTGGCTTTTCAAGCTTTGGTTTATCGATGAGGATGCCAGTTTCTTTCACTTTTTTCACAAGATAACGAACATACGGAGCTGACGGTGCTTCCCTTCTTCCAAAATCCGTACGCAATTTTCGCACACATTCTGCAACATTACCATGATTTTCAAAGTAATGTCGCAATATTTTCCAGCGTTGTTCAAGCGTATACACAACCATATTCGTTCAGCGGAATGATAAAGCTAATTATCTGTCAAATCAGACATGAGCTAAGTGTTTCCATTCACGAAATAAGCACTAGTTGAAAAAAAAACGTTAGATGGCGGACCCTTTATTTATGTTCAAAAAGTGTCGGACAAGCACTGGGTGAACAAAATTTACAACGTTGGCAAAGTGTTGGTAAGACCATGAAATATGTGGTTTAAAAATTGATTTTCCAAAATAAAATATAAAAAATGCTCAGATTAGCAGCCGACAGCTAACGTGACATATAATACTTTATAGCTTCAAACGTAAGTGAATGATAACTGCTGGGTAATAGTAGTTCAGCATAAGGTTAGTTGGAATCAACTTGCCAAGGTTGGAAAAACAAAATACAAGTTTGACTTAATAGAGCTTTTCCAGAAACAAAAAAATAAATTTTATATTTAAAAAATATTAAAAAGTTTAAAAATCACATAAAATTATATGCCGGGATCGACCTCGGAACCTTCCGACTTCAAACTTTTTGAAACAAAGCATTTTAATTTTTGTAAAATAAATGCTTTACCAGTTAGACTTTTGAGCCGTTGGTAATTTCTTATTGAATAGCACTGGGAAAACACTTTTTGCCAACGTTCGCGCAGTGGTCTCAGCCAATTTTTGTTCAGCCAGTAATATATTTACAATTCCTCAATTGGCCAGTGGTATGCCAGTGCTTGGTTTTTCGTACCACTGGCAGTTGCTGACTGGGAAGATTTGTTCACAAATTTATTTAAAAATTAAATTTTTTAAATATCTTTAACCCTCCATTATTTATACTCTGTGAAAGTTTCAACTTTGTTTGCAAATATTTCCAATAGAAGCTAAAAAAATTACACGAATTACTTAATGAAGTATTTTTCTATATATCTGTGAAATTTAGTTGAAAAATGTTCAGCGCATCCATGACATGTTTTTATTAAGTTTACGATGTAAAAATTAAATTTATTAATGATCTTAAAAAATAATATAATATTCTTATCAGTCTATTAATTCAAAAGTATTTTGATTAAGTTATATCGGAAGGTTAAAAAATGATTCCAACTTTTCTTTCAAAGGGAATTCATCACATATTAAATATTTAGTTGTTAAATATTATTTCAATGAATTAAATTAATTTAAATTAGATTTAGTTACTTTTATAAAATATTATAAAAGCTAGATTATGATTTTCAAAATTTTATGTTTTATTTTTGTTTTCGTTTTTTAACAGGGTGTAACCCCTTCCACCATGTCGGTACAGTATATCCCAAAAAATTCAAGTGTTTTTTTACCATATCATATGTAGAAAACTTTTTACACACAAAAAAATAAAAACCAATTTCAATCAAGAAAACCACCGATATAATAACTTTAATTGCTGAAATTTCGCCCACAACGAAAATGCTAATTCAATTACAAATTGATACCTCTTTAATCGAATTATATTTTAGTTAAATAAATAACTTATTTGATTAAAAAGTGATCAATATTGTATACCTTCTCAAAAAGCAAAAAACGATTAAATAAAGTGTTGTTGTCATACGAAATGTTTTTTATAGCTTGAGTTTTATAACATTAAATTTAAAGCAGCATGTAATTCTCATTTAGTTTAAACATTTATTTATACTTACGCGAACAAATTCACACATAAATTAGTTTTTTTCTTTCTATTCAAACGTAAGAAGCATGGTATTTTTGGATTTATTTTTTTTGTCAGAAATTAGCCCTTTGTTGAAATCAGTGAACTTTTTTATTTAATAATTTTTAGTTTATGTTTAGCATTTTTGTGTTTAAAAAAAATGTTTACATTTTTAGTTAACAAAATTTAACTTCAGAAATTACATTATCAATTTGATGACAACGATTTAGAATAAATTAATATTTAGATTTAAACCATTAAAATAAAATCATTAAACTTAAGAAAGTAATAAATCTAATGATAACACACTGCTACAAAAAAAACACTTTTTGTCAGAACTTGAAAACCGACCTAGTGGGGGTCGTAGGCCTAGGTGAGGACATACAAAAACCGTTTTCAAAAATTTTGAAACACCCTCAAAATTTTGAGTTATTTTCAAAAAATTGTTTTAGGGTAGGTCGTAGCACTATAGTACCTCTAACTCACACATTTTTTGACCGATTTCAACATTTTAAACAGTTTTGGAAAGGCAAAAATATATATTCCAAGAAATTAGGTAAGTGTTTATCAAAAGTTTCTCATTTTTTTTATTTTTTTTTTTCCTAATTTTTCAAATTCAACAAGAATTATTTTATTTTTGTTTCTACAAAAAACCTATCATTTTTTGCACTGTATTTTAAAGACAATTTTATGTAAAAAAAAACGAGATACTATTTGTTAAAATAGGTTTATATTTGCAAAAGTTACTAAACTTTTTCTAAAGTAAAAATTTTGGGATTGCAGACTTTTCTTTAGGTAAACCACTTGACTTACAAACGTAAATTAAAAACTGTACAAATAGCTTAATCTAAGTTAACATGTATAGTTAAAAACAGGTGTTAATGAAAAGTTAAATAACTTTTGCAATTTTCATCCGATTTGAAAAATGAAAACCATGTTTTGTTAAGAACTAAATTTTTTTTTATACGTTGGTATAAATTTTTATAAGCTTTCATATTAAAATAAGCAATGAAAAGCTACTAAAATCAAAAAAGTTTATAATTTTCGTTTTTTTTTTGTAGATATTCTTAACAAAAACAATACTTATAACTTACAAATGTATCAAAAAATGCACGTCATTTTAAAGCGTAATCAGTTTTCTTTCCAAACCCGTTAAAAAAATTTAAATCGGACAAAAACTGACTGATTTACAGGTCGATAAGTTGACGAACATCACAGAAAACGGATTTTTTAGAATAACTTCTGAATTTGAGGGTGTTTCTGAAATTTTTGACACAATTTGTAATGTACTCAACAAGACCTATAACCCACGCTAGGTCGTTTTCCAAGTTTTTTTTTCACTGTAGCACCGTGTAATTAATAAAATCTAATTAAAATGAATTTAAAATATTTATTACTAATACATAAACATTTATAAAAAACAACTACATACGTAGATATTACAAAAAACAACAACAATGTGTTTTGAGCGATAGTATAAAAAAATTTAAAACAAGTCTCGAATTTGAGCAAATATTTAATTGATTCAATTATTTTTAATAGGCAGCTTCTAAAATTTTCAACAAATCGATTTAATAGAAAAAATAGTGAAATATTTTTTTCTGTGTATACATCAATAACATTAATAAACTTATACTAGTGAGTGTTTTTGATTATGAGTACCACCGATTATTACTATATATCCCAGCGAATGTAGTGTCGAAAATTTTAATTCTGGCTCGGTACAAATTCCAAGATCCACCTAGCGCCAATATTGTATATCCAATAGTTTTTTTTTAGTTCGAAATAAATTAGCTATTTAGCTAAAGTTGTTAGTTATCTCATTTTACCACAATAAACAATTTCAGCTGAGCTTAAGCTAATTTTAGTAATTCGTTTTTCACAAATTGAGAAATTTGCCAGTTAATTTAACCCACAATTGTTAAAAAAAAAATTCTTCAATTTTAAGAATAACATATTTTTCTACACTCACAAGAACTTTTCCATAAAAATTAAACAGTTATTTAAAAATTTAATCGGTAAAGTTGTTTCAATGGAATATACAGTTAAATTACCAAAGAAATGTACTTTTTAACTTTCTGTCTGTTATTCAACTTTTCGATAAAAGTTTAACAGTTGTTTACAAATTTAATCGGTACAGTTGTTTCAATGGAATATACAGTGAAATTACCAAAGAAATATATTTTTTAACTTTCTGTCTGTTATTCAATACAGAAAATAAACAAAAAAAACGGACTTTCGGTAATAGTTAAAATATTCAGTTAACATTTTTTGTTTAAAACAAAAAGTTGTTATGTTACATTGAGTATTGAAATAAACGAAAACAATCTATTGTTTTAATGGAACTAAAAATACAATTGTTTTAAACGAAAAGTATGTAGTCCTTTTTTTAACTGATTTTCATTTAATGTGTATATTCAGTAGTCTTTACGGAAAAAATTTTGTGTGTGTAGTTTTCGTAAGATGTTTAGTAATGGTTATGTAAATGTAATGATAATGTAAATGAAAATGAAATATAATAAAAGTAATGAGATTTGTAAGTACTTGCCCTTACCAAATATGTACTTTTATAACCACTTATAAGGTAAGGCTTTTCTACACTGGGACGCTTTATAGATTTGTTAATAACTCATAATTTTGAGTGTATCTAAAAGAACATTTCCTAAACGGGGAATTATTAAAACACTTCCTTTTGAATATATATTTTTTTTTACCGTTTTTCTTATAATTATTCTCACGTTTCCTTATGGGCCACCCACTATATGATTATGTAAATTTGTTCTCTGTCTATATACAATGTATACATATATTCATGTCGGTATCTTTTGGTCAATTAAAAATGTTACATACACGCTCATATATTATGATTTGATTATAGGTTTTAGGAAAAATTCAAGAAAATATTTAATAATAAAAATATATTCATATTTAATAAGTAAAACTAATATTAACGTACGTAAGTACGTGTTAAACCTAAAAAAGATTGTCGCCACCAAGACGGAACATGATATTGTACATGTTAAATACTAGTTAGATTTTTATTTTCAAATTAAAATATTTTTTTTTTTTTTTTTTTTTTCTCAACAGTTTTATTTACAATCTATTTTGCAATATTTAGTAAATTTGATAATGTAAAAGTACTTAACAGACGTTATTAAGCTTCAACAAGCCTAATAACCTTATCTTAAAAATTTGTATTTACAAAGTAATTTACATATTTTTCGGTTTAAAATAAAAAAGAAACAATAGAAAAATTTTTGCAAAATTTACATTTTTAACTTAATATATTTATTTCCTGAAAGGCAAATCTAAAACATGATACCTTTTAAGTCTTCTAATCTCTTCTGTCTCATCTAATAAAGAAATTGCTAAAACGTTATAGTGGTTACTTAGTCGATCTATGTATCGAGAGCTAAACCTATTTATTTCGTCCTTAATGAAAGGAACCCTAAGATCTCTGTGAACCTGAATATTGGTCATATACCACGGGGCATTTGCTATAAACCTCAAAGTTTTAGATTGATAACGTTGTAGAATTTCCACATTAGAGTTACTCGCCGTGCCCCATAACTGCAGCCCATATGTCCACACTGGTTTCAATATAGTCTTGTATAATAAGATCTTATTTTCCAGGCTTAGCTCAGATTTTGGTCTTAGTAACCACCACATTTTTCTGGTTTTAATATTTAGATGATCTCTCTTTGTTCTAATGTGATTTTTCCATGTGAGTCTATGATCAAGATGCATTCCCAAATATTTAACGGTTTTAGCTTTTGGAATTTCTGAACCGTTAATATACAACGATGGACATTCTTCTTTTCTCAGAGTAAATGTTACATGATTAGATTTATCTGCGTTAATACAAATTTTCCATTTTATTAACCATTGTTGTAGTTGATTAAGATACATTTGTACCAAGTGTGATGCTTCAACTGCAGAGCTGCTAGATGCTAATATAGCAGTATCATCTGCGTAGGTTGCTATTACAACATTTTCATTTAATGGCATATCAGAAGTGTATAAAGTGTACAACATAGGGCCTAATACACTGCCCTGTGGGACACCTGATTTAATTTGACATATGCTAGACCTATCATCATCAACTTTAACATAAAACTTTCTGTCGTCTAAGTACGATTTTAAAAAGAGGTAAAATGGAGCTGGTAAGAGTTTTTTAAGCTTATACATAAGACCGTCATGCCATACCCTGTCGAAGGCCTGTTTGACATCTAAAACACAGAAGAGCAGTACAATTTCCTCTCCAATGAGTCGGTTATCATGTTAACTATTCGATGACATTGTTCCGGTGTTCCATGTTTATGTCGAAAGCCAAATTGATGGTCTGGGATAATCTTTTGTTTTTCCAATAGCGGGAGCAATCTAATTGAAAACAATCTTTCAAAAAATTTTGAAAAAATTGGCAGCAAGCTAATTGGTCTATATGACGACAATTCATTTTCAGGTTTATTGGGCTTAGGAATCATAATAATCTCAGCACATTTCCATTGATATGGAAAGTGTGAAAGTCTTAATATAGAATTGTAAAGGAGGGTGAGAAATAAAACACCTTTTTTTGGAAGAGATTTTGCCACTAATGGGTCAATTTTGTCATATCCAGGCGATTTCGAGTTGTTGAGTTTATTTATTTCGTTTTGAACTTCTCTAGGTGAAACAGGTTTTACTGGAAGATCCATTTGGCAAGCAGTTTCTAAAAATTGTTGAATATTATTTTCATCGGCAAAATTTGTTGTTGGAAATGGTTGAAAGATTTTTTCCAAGTGACCACAGAATGAATCGGCTTTACTTTTACTACTACGACACCAAGTTCCGTTTTCATCCCTTATTGGAATATTCCTTTTAGTTGGTTTCTTTAAGTACTTCGTGGCTTTCCATAAATTGTATTCGTTGTTGTTGGTGACATCCAGATTTCTTAAAAAGGTAGATAGTTCTTCGTTCTTTACTTCAGCGATACGTTTTTTGAGATGATTAGCAGATTTGTTGTAATTTGTTTTATCAATTGGATTCCTAGTTGATTGCCATACTCTTCTTAGCCTCCTTTTATTTCTAATTAATTCTCTTATTTCGGCTGATACTTTAACCTTACTACCATTTTGTGGCGAAATTTGAGGTGTGGACAGCAACGCGGCTTCATGAATTAGGTTTGTAAATTGCTCAACCGCTAAATCGAGCTCATCGCCTGACTTAATAGATACATTTAACTGCAAATGGTTGTCTATCCAGTTTTGAAAATTATTTAGATCTGTTTTAGACGTGATTATTTTTAAGCATTTTGAAACAATTGGTATATCGGTACTGATGTTTAAGATAATTGGTGTGTGATCCGAACTAAGATCATCACAATCCATTATATCAAGTAAATTGCTTGATATACCAGAGCAAACAAAAAAGTCTAGCAAATCTGGTATTTTATTGTGATCACTTGGCCAATATGTAGGTTTTCCCGTAGATATGGTTTTGTAATTGGATTTAACAACACACTTATAAAGCTCCTTTCCCTTAGGATTTTCGACTCTAGATCCCCACCATGGATGCTTGGCATTAAAGTCACCCCCAACAATAAACCTGGGCCCAAGATTCTTAAAAAAGTTTTCATAATTCTCACAAGTTATGTTATGTCTCGGAGGGAAGTAAATAGAATATACAGCAACATCAATATTATTGCATTTTATATTAATACCACTTGCTTGAATTGATGGTGAAATAATTGGATCCATAGCTTCATATTTTAGAAAAGATTTTATTAAAACTGCAGAGCCAGCGTGCGCCTTGCCATCAAGATGATTTGTTTGTATGAGATCGTAACCTCTCATATAGAAATAAGTTTTATCTGTGAAATGTGTTTCAGAAATTAATAAAATATCTATTTAGTTTGTAATGAGGAAAATTTCAATTTCCCTGGTATGATTGGAAGCACCATTAGCATTCCATGTTGCAATTCTTAAATTTATGGACATAGCTTCATCATTATTTTTGTCATCATATCAAACATTTTGTCCATCATACGTTCTAGTCTTTCTAAGAACCTTGTTTCAGCATTATTTGTAGTTATACCTGTGACTGCTTGTGAATATGTTATATTACCATTGTTGTTATTGTTGGAAGTAGCATTACCGTTAGTATTCAATTGTGGAAATTGTTGTGCATTTTGGGAATTTCTCAACGGATATTGATTTCTATTGTTAGCAGCTCTTTTTTGATGTAACAATTCCTGGTAAACATTGCATCCTTTATAATTCGCTGTATGAGTTTGTAAACAGTGCACACATTTAGGAGGCGTATTTATATCCTTAGTACAACTAGATGTAGGGTGGTCTAATCCACATTTTACACATCTAAATGGTTTTCTGCAATACGATTTAGTATGCCCGAACTGCTGACACCTGTAGCACTGCACCAAATCATCAGTCTTTTTAGGGGCTTCAATTTTAACGATAGCATTACTAATATATCGTACATTAAAAATGTCTTTATTGTTAGGGCTTGGGTCGAGATCTACAAAAAACATAGGTAATGGTAGTTTCGTAACACGGCTTTTAATATTAACTACATCTCTAACTTGGTGTCCTAAAACAATTAGTTCAGCTTTTATATCACTAGTTGGTGTTGAATGGTGAATACCCTTAATGACTACTCTATATGAACGCTCCTCTTTCAATTGATATGTATGATAACTAATATTTTTTAATTCAAAATATTTAACAATTTTCCTAAAAGAATCTTTATTTCTAACCATTAATCTAATTTGATTGTCCCTCATTGATTTATAGCTAAAATCTTCACAAGGAATTTCACTTTTTATATCTTTAATCATATTACATATATTAGATACATGAGGGATATAAATTGGTGGTGGTTTTGGAGATGAGTCTTCTTCTTCGGTTGCTTCTTGGGCTTGATCTTCCTCTGTTGTTTGGCGTTTCTCCGATGTTTCCTTTTCAGCAAGCAAAGCAAATTTATTTGCTGTAGAAGTGGACGGTTCTTGTGATGAGTTAAATTTTTTATGCTGATGCATATTAGGTGATTTAATTAACCGTCGTTTATTTGCATTTTCTGGTACTTGTTGCCAAATACCATCGTTATCGTCACTATCATCATCACTTAAACTAGGCATGTTAGATGTTTAGTTGTTGTTACACCAGATTAAGTTTTTTTTTTTTTACTTTTTGTTATTGTTTTTTGCATAAGGGGATTAATAATCCTAATGTTGGAATGTTAATCCCTTTGTTTTTATTTTTTTTTTAAATAACTTTGTTGTTATTTTAGAGAAAAAAAAAGAAAATAGTTTTTGCTAATTATGCGCACTTTACGTCTTTTCACAACCACGGTTTATTAGAAACTGGAATTAAAATATGAATAAAAAAAAATATCTCAAAATACAATAAAACATATGTAGTCTCATAGTGGTGTGTAGTATTTTTAATTTCACATCAACCAGGTGACAAATTTTGGAACTCAGAGAAAAGCTGATTTAAGCTGACAACCGATTTTGTTGGAAATCGAACTGAATTTTTCGATTGTGACAGTAGAAACCAATTGAGATGTGAGTCGAGAATTTTGTTTGTTTCTATATTAAGTCAGTAATGACAACTACACACAGAGAAATAAAGTGCCAACCGAATTGAAAAGTGTATTTTAATGGTAACAACTTATAAATTCAATTAAAACATCGATATTTACATTAGATTTCTGAATATTTTGTTTGTTGAAACTAAAATTGAGTTGAGTTAACCAATCTTTGTTGTGAAAACTAATGTTCAGTTGTACCAAACGACTAAAATTCGTAATAACCAAATTTGAGTTATAGTTCAGTTGGCAAATATCAACATTTTTCTTTGTGTGTACTACACTCTGTACTAGTTCTGAATTTTTAGTGTAACATATAACTCAATTTATCTAAAAAAAAAAAAATCGTTTTATTTTTTTTATTTAAAAAAAGCATTGATTTTATTATATTGTCTTCATGGATGGTAACCGATTCGATGCGGGTATCGGTAAGGGTAATGCTACTTTCTTTATTTCGGTAATCTTGTTTTAGGGGTACCGATATTTTAGTTATTTTGGTAACGGTTTTTAGTGTTAACGGTTTTTGATTATTGCGGCAACGATATTTAAAGGGTAACGTTATTTTAATTATTCAGGTAGTTTCAATTGTTTTAACCCCATTATGCCCGAATTTCAATGACTGGCTAGTTTATGATGAAAAATTGCGAAAATATACATACATATTTACAGTGATTTTGTTTTGTCTGATCTTGTTAGATTATTTCAGTAACGGTATTTTAATGATAACGCTATTTCAATTATATTGGTAACGGTATTTTCGTTATTTCGGTAACGATTTTTTAAGGGTAATGGTATTTTAGTTATATCGGTAAAGGTATTTTACGGATAACAATATTTAAATTATATCGATAACGGTATTTTACATATAACGATAGTCAGTTGAAAGGGGTTTGAATCGATAACGGCCTGCCATCAATCATTATCTTAGCAAGTTCCAGCGTCTTTCCCGTATTCGTTTTAGAGAATATATTCGCTGATTATTGTCTATAGCAAATATAAAATTAATCTTTATTCTAGAGTTACTGCACGTATACACTCAAAAAAATAAGTTAGTAAATCAGGTATACTATTTTTCAGCAAATTTTTTACTTATTTATGTTGCTAAAAAAATTGCACTGATTGGCACATCAATGACAACCAGATTGAAAGATATACGCAGAATGAAGTAGATGTCGCGGCATGCCATGATGTAGTAGTGACGAGGAAAATTATACTAAAAAGTACAACTCTAGTAGGGCATATAAAAAAATAAACCATGGAAAATTTTTGTATCTGTTTTTCATTAATAAAACAAAATTGTGGATTAAAACAACTTAAATTTTGCGGCGTCACCGACTTGTGAAAGTAATTGTCTATTAATTAAATAAAAGACAAAATAAAATATTTTAATTTAACAAAGATTAAATGATATTAATAATCTAGTGTGGTCAAATTGCAAACAAATATACAGCAGGTAGCCAGACTAAGGTAGATTTTTATGCTTCATTTTTCTTATTGCAAAAAAAGGGTATAATTCTAAAAATCAGCTCGCTGATTTTCAGCAAAAGATTTGGTTGACATTAGTAATTATTTAGCAAGCACCCTAACTTTTTTATTTGAGTGTACGTAATATTATTATTAATGTCAATAATGCGTATACGTACAGTGTCCTGATTATATATAATTAAATATGTTTTAAATATTTTTGTTGCATAATATTCAACGAATATTTTTTTCAAACAACGACGCGAGTGATGTTTCTCAAACGGATAAATGATTAACCTAAAACCCGTGTTAAAACCAAAATTTTGGGTTTCGACAAACCAGTTTTTTTTCTCGATTAACCGGATTTTAAATTTAATTTTTTATTAACATCAATTGGAAATCAAAACTGCAATTTTTTCCCCAAAAATCACCAACAGTCTTTTACCGCACGATAAATATTTCTTTCTGAACATAAAAAGCATACATACTTTGCTGAAAGGTCCTTTTATATAAAAGCAAGTTGTGTTAAAAAAATGTTTCACTACTTTTCCCCCAGGCTGCTTCTAAATTTGCCACATTTTTAAGGCAAATATCAACTTTAACCCACCAATTGTGCACGCCTACAATAAGGTAGCGGAAACGGTTGTGGATACTCATATATATGCATAATTTATTGGGTAATTTATTTTTTTCTAATCCCCATTTAAATGGTGACATGGAAGCATTTTTGGAATTGTTAGTTTTGATAGTTGCGGGATTGCTTACAGAAATATTGTTTACTTAAATTAAAAGTCTATTAAAGTCCAAAAAACATTAGATTATGTTTTTTAATAAATATTTTATTGAATAGTGAAAAGTTAAATCTTAACAAAGGATGGCCCAAGTTTTTGTTTTACCAAGAGTGCTGAATACGATTTTTTTAAATACCGCAATCTACAATTAATTTTCTTTCCAACTATACCAAACATATCCCTATGGGGAATGAGGAGTCAATTGTCCTAAAAGTGACTGGTGAAAGAAGGACTTATCTCAGGACTGGTATAATTTAATACTGAAGTGGGTTGAGCAGTGTCAATTGTCCTAAAATTACCAATCCTGTGACTGGTAAATGGAGGACATACCACTTAACCAGAATGCTTATTAAGAAGAAAAAGCCAGTTGGCCAGAATTTTACCTATTGTAAGCTGTTTAGTTTTCGTTTATTTTATACGACATGGCCCTTTTGCGACAGTCTTTGGTTAGTCCTGTGGCATGCCACTATGTGGTTTAAAGCAGAACAAATGACCCCCTCCTATGACAAGCCAATGTTAAAGTTTCCAATTGTTTACATAGGGTAGGGTTTAGTAGAGGACCGGTCTCTGGCACGAACGGACCGATCCTGTGGCACACGCAGAACCGGTCCCATTCCCCATAGAGATATGTTTATAACTTCTTAACAGCAATTCTAAAAAAGTTACCCCCTATGCATATATGTATTTCTTATATTTCTTATTAATAGTGTTTGCCCAGCAAAAAAATAACCTGGATTTGGTTAGCAGTAACTACATTTGTACAATAAAGTAATTAGGGAAGACATTCTGTTGCGCTCCCTAAAATGCCTTCTTTGAAGCAGTGAGTAATGCTTACAAGGAAGCAATAAAGAATGCATACTATGAAGCATTAGTGTTGTCAACATACAAAAAGAAAGCGCTTCTTATTGCCTAAGAAGGCATGCATTTATTGCTTCTACGAGCACATGAAAGTGGCGCTTTTCACCTGCTTAAAAGACACCTACCAAGTGGGACATCGCGAACAAAAATAATGCCTTCTGGATTTGCTTTGGAAGCGCTTCGTAATTAAATAATGTCTTCCGGAAGCGCTTCTGGGTAAGCACTATTTTTGCTGGGCTAAGAAATATTTGCATAAGAAGAAATTTTTAAGTTTTTCTGTTAAGGAGTTATAAACATGTCATACAAGTGTTTGGTATCGTTGGAAAGGAATGCAGATTACGAAATTTTTTAAAAGAATCCAAATTATCACTATAGTTAGAACAAAAACTTGGAAAATCCCAATAAGCAAGATAAAAATTTTAATTTTGTTAAAATGTAACTTTTCACCATTCAATAATATATTTATTACCCGTTCTTTAGATTAGGACTTTTTAATATATTTAAATAATTTTGGTAACTCTGGATAACAATTGTTAACAATTTTTGTAATCATGATGTAGAATTATTTTAGGATTTTTAAAGCACTTAACTAGCTGTATCCAAGAAAAACTATAGCAGTTTAAAAGTGTTTTGTCGAAAAAGGAACATTGTGTCAATAAAGATTTAATTTTAAATGGTGTTTCTTATTCAGGTATAGAACTTTAAGTTGGCAACACCTTTTTAACTGGTGGCCACTTTTTCAGCTGTCAAGTGATTTATGTTTAGTTTGGTTTGGCATTTCAACATGAATAGACTGAAGCCTGAACAACGTTTCCAAATTCTGCAAATTTATTTTAAAAATCATGGTGCTGTTCGAAATACTTAACGCTCACTACATCCATTGTACGGTCAATATAATCTTCCATCAGAGCAATTAACTATTGAACGTTTTCGCACCACGTTTACTCTAAATGATAATATGCATCCACAGAGACGTAGTACAATGCGTACAGAAGAAGTCATTGCTGCTGTAGAGCGTAGCGTCGATTAAGACCCCAAGCAGTCTAGCCACCATCGTGACCGCTATAGGCCATGATTGCTGACTTTTCGTTTATCAATTAAACAATCATGATGTGCAGGAGCTATGGTTTCAACAAGACGGCGCAACATGTCACACAGCTCGTGCCACAATTAATTTATTGAAGGAACCGTTTGGTAACCGCATAGTTTCACGTTTTGGACCCGTGAATTGGCCTCGAAGATCGTGCGATTTAACGCCGCTGGACTATTTTCTGTGGGGATATGTGAAGTTGCTAGTCTACGCCAATAAGCCTGAAACGATTGACCACTTGAAGGACATTGACCACTTGGAGGTTATTGCCAATAAACGGCCACAAATGTTGGAACAAGTCATCGAAAATTGGACCTCCAGATTAGACTACGTTCGAGCCAGCCATGGCGGCCATATGTCAGAAGTCATATTTAAATTATAATGCCAGAAGATTACGTTTCGAATAAAGTAAATTTCATGTCAATTTAAAAAATTCATCTTTGTTTTATTCCTTTTCAAAGTTATATACGTCTATAAAAAACGCCCTTTATAAGGGGTTGCATTATGGGATATTGATAGTTTTAGTTGGGAAACTTTTCCTGAAATAATTTATTTAACCTTTCCTATTTGAAATCAAAATATTTTGCTGGGTTATATGTATCGTTGTGTATTAAGGTAACAAAATTACATAAAACTGTGTAATAACTACTATTTATGCAGTTTTAAATATTTATGATGATGTTTTATAATGTTATTAGCCATAATCAACATCGACAACATAACTACTTACAAAAACTGCTAACAGCAACCACCGCCACCAATAACTAAATTGGTGGTTGTTAATTTTTATTTTAATCAAAACATAAGAATCATAAAAAAACTCATAAAAATTAAAGCATATATTACAATTTTTATTAAGCATTTATTACTATTAAACATGATTTCTTATTGCAAGAATTTTATGACTTACTTTTGGTAATAGGGGTATTCACTTGAGAATGTGTAAAGATGATATTGCCAAAACTATAAGAAATACTATGATTTTTGTTCACATGAAAGGTTAAAAAACTTTAATTTTAATAACATTTAAAAATATGATAAAAAAAATCTTTTGATAGCACAATCATACAAATAAATCTGTAAAAATAGCAGAAAAAGCTACTAAAAATTAGTTAAGAATTACACTGCAAGAAAAAACTGCTAAATTTAACAGATTTATTTGCTAAATTTTAATAAAATAAGAACAGTAAAAATAAAGCTGTTGACTTTACAAAATTTTAGTTATATTCGATGTGAATTTTAGATAATTTGAAATATCATTTTACTCTGTAAAATTCACAAAAACTTTTACTAAATATTTGCAGACTCAAAATAGTAAACAAAAACTGTAATATTAACAAAATGTTTGCTATTTTTGAAACAAATTTAGTACAGTGCAAGTAACAGTTTATTATGCCAAAATTAACAGAAGTTTCTGCTAAAAAATTGTAGATTGCAGATTTTATATTCGCATTAAAAAAAAAACTAAAAAAAAACTTTAAAAATTTTACATTTTTTAATAATTTTTTGTCTACTAATATTTAGTAAATGTTTTTGCTGATTTTAGCAGATTATTTTGTTACTTTCAATTAACTATAATTTAGCTCAAATACAACTAAATATTTGTAAAATCAACAGATTTATTTTTGCTATTTTTATATTACTAATATTTAGTAAAAAAAAATCTACTATTTTTAGCCGTTTATTCAAGGTAATTTTAGTAGTAAATTTTTAATAGCTTTTTTTTTGCTATTTTTAAAGGTTTATTTCTATGAGTGTATTTTGTCTAGAGATGGTATTTGTCTATCCATAAACTAAACTGAATCTATTCTCTTTTATAGTATTTGAATTTTCTTTTAAAATATTTTCTCATTTACTTCCGTTCTTCATTATCCCCTATTTTACCAAACAAAAGACTTCTACCATCACTTAATAAATCCTACACCAATACGTGAATACCCTTTGTAAATATCTCAAATCAATTTTAATTGCCTTTAGTATAGAAAATATATTGTTAAAACTTTTTTAAATCCCTTTAAATTTGTCTGGTTAAAGACTTACAAGTAACCAATTTAATGACAAAGTCTTTTTCAACAATTGAACCATGGAAGTTGGCCTGGGCTAAAGGCAACAACAAACAACACATTTTATGTGTTTTAGTTCAGTCAGCAACAACCGACTTGTTGGCTAAATGGATGGGTTAGTTAGTTTTTGTTTCCCCTTTAATTCAATTAACATCTTACACACTAAGAAAAAAAGTTAGTAAAGTCAGTAAGAAAAAAATTTGATGAGTTAGCAACATTTTAGTCAGGATTTTGCTTGCAAATAAATTGTTAATGTCAGCACAATCTTTGGCTGAAAATAAGCGAGCTGATTTCCAGCAACAAAATTAGTAGATTCAGTAAAAGTTTTGCTAACACTTAGTTGATTAAAAATTAAAAAAGCCTTGCTAAAAGCTAACAAAATGTTTACTGAATATTAGTAGGCTGAAAAATACTCAAAAAATTTGCAGACAAATTATACTTTAGTTAATTTATTTGCTTAAAATCTTAAAAAAAAAAATTGTGATTCTTTTAAAAATAATTTACAATAAGTTACTCTCACATTGACGACATGAGTTCATAAAATATATCTGAAAATATATTGCAACAATTATATATAACATAACCAAAATTAACTTTCAACTACTTGCATCAATGGTTGCCTAATTTATGGCATCTTTCAAAGGAATACAAAAGCCTTTGATGATTATACAAACAAAAAAAAAAAAAAACAAAATATGACATATACAACCCTTTTTTTGCAATAAGAAAAAGAAAACATAAACAATTAATTAGGATGTGTGTCCGTGTCTTTCGCTTTAGTCTGTCTACCTGAACGTATATTTGTTTGTAATTTCAAATTGCCAATTTGACCACACTACATTAATAATCATTATAAACATTTAGTTTGCAAATACACATTTAATCTTTATTAAATTTGAATACTTTATTTTGTCTTTAGTTTAATTAATAGGACAACTACTTTCACAAGCCGTTCATAACACAAAATTTAACTTGTTTTAATCCACAATTTTGTTTTATGTACGAAAAACAGATACAAAAATCTTCCATGGTTGATTTTTTATATGTCTTTTAACTATAATTTTTCTCTTCTCTACTGCATCTTGACATGCCGCAACATCTACTTCATTCTGCGTATATTTTTAAATTTTTAGCAAAATAAATTAGTAAAATATTAGTAAAACCTTAGTTTAAAATAGTTAAGTACTGAAGTAAATAAAACTTTAGCTGAAAACATAATTTTAGCAAAAAAAAATTCTGAAAAGTGGTATACTTGATTTACAAGACGTTTTACAAACTTTTCAACTAACTTAATTTTTTGAGTGCATGAATATAAAAAGAGGATTTGTCGTTAAGAGACAACATTGAAATACATTTATAAACAAACATTTAACATTCTGCTAAGAACAACAGCAACAACAACAACGACAACGACAACGCCAGCAACAAACAATGAAAACAAGTCATTAAACCAAGATCAGAGAGTGTTGTAATCCCTTGAGTAGCGATAATAAACAAATGGCGCCAACAAATATTTACTTTAAACAAACAAAAATCTTAAAGCCTCGAAGTAGTAAAATAAACAAAAAAAAACATCAACTTGTAAGTTCCGCTTTAAAATTTTTTAAGAGGCAGAGTTTGGGAAGAACTCTTTACGAAAAAAAAGTTATGGGTTTGCACTTTATAATTGTCCTACAACGCCCTCTAACGGATATATTTGCAATCAAATTTGAAACTTTTACCGGCTGACATTCTTTAACGTGTTTTTTCTTTTTCAAAATTAAAGTTTTAATTTGCTCTATTAACTTATTATGGAAACACTGTTCCGTTTCCAACCCAGGGGGTTATCATGAAACTTGATTCGGAAAAATATTTTGAACTCAAAAAGTTTGTACCTACGTAAAAAGAAAATCTTAAGCAAAAATCTTACTTTTTTAATTTTTATATGTAGAAAGACAAGTAAAATATTTGTCTTTTTTACATTACCCTGCAAGCCAACAAGCTCAAAAATGAGTCAGAAATGGGCTCAAAATATATTATTAAAATTTCAAATTTTTGTATGAAATTTGGTTCATCCAAAAGAGCCAGTTTTGATTCAAAAATTACTCAGAAAAGACATATAGGCTCAAAAATCAATAATTTTTTGAGCTTTTTTTGAAGTGTTCACAAAATATTCAAATTTAATTTAATTCTGAATCATTTCTTGGACTAAATAATTTACTTCAAATTTTTGTGTCTTTTCGATTCTTTTTGGAACGCTCATATTTTCATCCAAAATATTAGTCATTTTTGATAATAAAAGTTTTAACTGAAAGTTAAACTGGCAATTATGATAATGATTAGAGGAAAAAATGTTGATGAAGACCGTAGTGGGTCAGAAAATGCATTCCATTCATGCTAGTGTCTAATAACTTTTTCTGTGTTTTTTTCTAATAGTCAATGTAAATTATCATATAAAAATTATAATTTTTCTGTTAATTTAGAGAAAAATTTGTCATGATCTAAAACCGAACGAATAAAATCTCACACAAAATTTGGAAATTTCAAAAATATGTGTTTTATCGGATTAACTTTGAACCCTGAAAAAGGAATCCAAATTTTGTTGGCTGGGTAGTTATGTGCAATATTTAGGAATTTGAATTTTGTTTTTGATTGAGTTATGCGGTTACAACCCAGGACTTTTAAATACAACATTTTTTCAGTAGATTAAGGTAATGCAGTATTTTGAAAATGACAATATATATAAAAATCATGACTGAGTCACTACAGAAGGCCAATTGATGAAAATATTACTTTTTTAGCTCACCACTTCCGATTTGCATAGAACTTGGTATATGGGCATATGTCAAAAGTTTTTAAATCCTTTGAAACTGCATACAGAGAAATAAAGTGCCAACCAAATCAAAAAGTGTATTTAAATGGTAACAACTTATAAATTCAGTTAGATTTCTGAATGTTTTTGTGTTGCAACTAAAATTCAGTTAAACTAACCGAACTTTGTTGTGAAAACTGATGTTCAATTGTACCAACAGACTGAAATTCGTAATAACCGAATTTGAGTCGTAGTAACCGAATTCAAGTTGGCAAATAGCTAAATTTTTCTCTGTGTGTGATATTAAGTATTTGTCAATAGCTTTCGCAATTTTTATATTTTAGAAAAGCGGCTCATATGTTAGGATTACAAAATTTTAGGGCCATAGTTCTATGTTTCTAATTGCTATCCAATACTTAAGCGATAAATTCAACACGTACTTAATTGGCTTACCTACATACCTAACAAATAAGTAAATGGTAGTGGAAAATTCAAACCAAATTTTCTTTAGTTTTCAAAGTTTTGGTGTTTTTGTTTTTTGTAAAATTTGAAAACAGTAGACACTTTTGTTGTAATTATGCACAGTTGGATGTATGTCGCATTGATGTGCCCCTAACAGATTATGACTGCGACCGTCACAAAAGTTGAAAAACTTTAGCGTGAATTTTGTGCAAAAGTAAGTTTTTCCCAAGGCACATTCGCTGTTTAGTTTTAAATTGGCTAGCTTGCTGCGTGAACTCAGTTTTTTTTTTTTGTTATTTTACAACACAAAATCGGAGGAGCAAATAAAAAAATGTAAATTCAAAAATTTTATAGACTTTTTGAAAATTGTGAAAAAAGTGCATAATTTGATTTTGGTTTTTTATATAGCAAACAATGATATTTTCAGATTTAAAAAAAGGGACCAGCCAGAAACTGCCAGTGGTACAAAAAAATCAATCACTGGTATACCAAAGGCTAACCGAGGAATTGTAAATAAACTACTGGCAGAACACTTGTTTAATACGCTTTAACAGCGTCGCCAAAAAGCGTTTTGCCAGTATTTGTTTTACAATAATTTCAGTGGTTTACAGACACGATCATTGGCACAGAATTGGCTGAGACCACTATAACAACGTACGGAAAAAGTGTTTTTCCAGAGCTATCCAGATTGCCAATGGCTCAAAAGTCTAACCACTAGTAAATCATTTATTTTATAAAAATGATGATGCTTTGTTTAAAAAAGTTTGTAGTCCTTGCAGTAAGATATCCTGCTACAAAGACTGACACGATTTTAGTAAAATTAAAGATAATTTCGTGTTTATTTATATTACACTCATACAAAAAAGTCAGTAAAAGTCGCAAAAAAAATACTAAGAAGTAGTTAACAATAACGTTGCTGAAAAAATCAGTAAAATTAGCAGAATGTTTTTGCTAAATATTAGTAAAACAACACTCATACAGCAAAAACAAACTGTAAAATCGACTAAATGTTAGTTAAATTTTTAGTTGTTTGCATGAAAACTACATGATAAGACAACTAAATGATAAGACAACTAAAATTCAGCTCTGTTTTTATAAGATAAATAAAATACAGAGTTGTATCTATCTTTTATTTGTCTTTTATTATTTCCATTGTTACTTTTGTATGTATATCGAAATGCCATTTGTGAAAGAATAAATCATAGTCTAAAAAAGTGAAAATAATAGAAAAAATAAGCACTGGTTTTCGAAAGCTTGTAATATATATTCATTGTTAAAAGAAAAATATTTTTTAAATTATTTATTAATTTTTTTAAACATTATAAATTATTTCATAAACACAAAACCCCTTTTTTCCCTTTTTTTCCTTTTTTTTCAAAAACTTATTTGAATATTTATATGGCTTTAGTTTTTTTTATTATTTTTTAATAAAATCATTTGCATAAATGTTTCTAAATAGCTGTTTAATATAATTGTAATTATGTTCACTCAACTTTTCTATTTTATACTGACAAAATATAAGAAAATACAAAAATACTGAAACGCAAACATCGGATTACAGCGACCTCTTCTGATTATGATTATCAAAATAATATTTTTAGACTTTAGTAAATTTAGCAAAAAAAAATTTCATCAATACTAAATTTGTAAGAAAATTTTTAACTAAAATCTCAATTTGAACTAAAACTTAGTTTAAAACTTGCACGACTTTACTAATTTTTCTACTAACTTTTTTCTATGAGTGTATTTACAAAAAGCATGATTTTGCGATAAAGTTTCGAAAAAATAAGCAAAAAAAATTAAAAAGTGAAGTGAATGATGTAAATATAAAAACCGCGATATTTTAAAAACTGCAAATGAGATTTGGATTCAGCAAAGGGTTCAGCGAAGGTCTATTAACATTCTGTTTCATCGAAATTTTTTTATAAAATCGCATTATTATTTATTAAAAACTTAAAGAATTCATTCTTTTAATGTCAGTTAAAAACAGATACAGATTTTACAGGGATGGCAAGCAGTACCGCTAAAATACCGTCATCGATTCAAACCCCCTTTAACTGACTATCGTTATCCCTAAAATATCGTTACCGAAATAATTGAAATATCTTTATCCGAAAAATACCGTTACCGAAAAAAACCTTTGCCTGTTGCGTCGAAATTAAAAAAACACATGAAGAGTAGACGTATATATACGTCTTACGCAACAGAATAGAGTTTTGATATACGCCTTACGCAGTAGAGAAGTTAAAATATCGGCTCTATGAAACAAGACCCCAAACCAAAAATGAAATAAGGCCCCAAAAATTTATAATAAAAAAAATTGGGATCTTATTTCATTTTTTGGCTCTTTATTTCATTTTTCTTTTTGGGACTTTATTTCAATATTAGAAATGAAATAAGTCCCCAAATAATATTTTTGGGGTGTTATTTCATTTTCTTAAGAATCAAAATTTTTAAGTAATATAAGCAAATAACCGTTATAATTATGCATGAATTATCAAGTTATTAATGTAAATAATTATATGCTATTAATAAGTGAGATTATACCGTGTAGTAATTTTGAAGTTTCTTTTATGTCTCACGCAGAAAAAAACTTTATTTCGCGAAGCCGCCTGCCGCGTTCTACGGAGGAAAAAAACCCCTAAGACCGGCCGAATGCCGCCACCCAGAAGAACTTGTTTTTCAAATCAGATGTCGAATCCGTTGAAATCTTATATTTTTAAGACATCAAGTAATTTGTAAAAACAATTTTTTCTGTGTGGCGGCCTTCGGCCGCTCTTAGGGGTTTTTTCCTCCGTAGAACGCGGCAGGCTGCTTCGCGAAATAAAGTTTTTTCTGCGTGCTATTATACGATTTATAAATTTAGTTTTATTTTGTGATATACTACTAAAAAATATTAAAAAAAACTGTATTGATATAGTAATTATTATTAATCTTTTTGTTTTAAATCGCGCGATTTTTTTTTTCAGCCTTTTTACTATGTATTAATTAGGAATAAAGAAATATTTTAAAGTAATATATAATTTTGTTTTTTTTTTTTAATTGGGGCCTTATTTCATTTTCGAAATGGGGCATTACTGCATTATGAAATAAAGCCTCAAAATTGCGGTGTTAATTCATTTTATTTTGGGGTTTCGTTTCATTTGGTTGGGGGTTTATTTAATTTTTTTTTTTTGGGGTATTGCTCAATAATGCAATAAAGCCCCAAAAAATGGGGCGTTATTTCATTTTAGGTTTGGGGACTTATTTCATTGGGGTCTTGTTTCATAGAGCCTAAAATATCGTTACCGAAAGAACTAAATTAACGTTACCGCTGAAATACTGTTACCGAAATAATTGAAGTAGCGTTATCCTTAAAACATCGATACCGAAATAATTTCACAAGGTTAACAAAAATAATCGGTGTAAATAGATTTATGTTTTCAAAGTTTGATCATAAACTAGCCAGTTATTGGAATTTTGTCATAATGGGGCTTACAAATATCGGTGTGCATTTACATAACCTAAATAATAAAATAACGTTACCGAAATAACTGTAAAACCGATATCCTTAAAACAACGTTACCGATATAACTAAAAATATCGTTACCGCTAAAATAGCTTTACCGAAATAAGTTAAATACCGTTAACGCTAAAAGAAACCGATACCGAAATAACTGAAATATCGTTACCCCTAAAATACCGTTACCAAATAAACAAAAAGAGCGCTACACTTACGGATACCCGCATCGAATCGGTTACCATCCATGAGATTTTATGATGGTATAACATATATACAGGTACATTAAAAACAAATATCCCAACCCAGGCTTAAGATCAAAAACTAAAGTTGAAACTCAACTCACAACAAACAGAAAGAAATGCTGAAGTTAAAAAAAAAGAAACCAAAACAAAAATCAATCTTTCATGTCGTAAAGAAAAGATTGAAGGAAGGAAACAAATCAATGATCTTTGATTTACATACGACAATTTTTGTTGCTGTTTGATGTTGCTTGCTGTTATAGTCAATGGAGGGCAGGCAATGAATGCTTTTATTTTACAATGAATGTCGTTTTATAAACGATTGATGTCTTGCCATAAAACTTGTACTTGTCCAAAAGAAAGAAAAAAAAGTATAAACATTTAAATTGTTGTGCTATTGCCACAAACCTACAATGTCGCACAGCTTTAAAAATCTTTTGTTAAAATCTTCAATGTCGAAAATAAAAAAAATTATCGCAACAAGCCTTTAAATTTTCCATTTTATAAAGCCCTTGATTTTGATGTTGACATCTTTAGATTGCGTACAACAGAACAAATTCTCAAAAGGAGGTACATAAAATTGTTAAAGAACATTTTGTTAAAACCATTAAATTTTTAATAGCGTTAAGCTTTTCTTTATAGGCACGTTAATAATAACAAGAAGTTTTATTCTTAAAAGTTTTGCAAAAAAGTTGTGTTACTTTGCAATTTAATTTTTAAGAATACATAATAACAAAACTAGAAACCACACACATCAGATGGCTAAAAAAAAGATACAATTTTGTACCCTTTGTACCATTATAAAGGGTGTTTCTTTTAGAGGTATAAATCTTTGAAACGGAATAATACAGATGATTTTTTTTAAATTGACATTAAATTTAATTTATTCGCAACATAATCTTCTGGCATTATAATTTAAATATGACTTCTGGCATAGGACCACCACGGCTGGCTAGGACGTAATCTAATCTGGAGGTCCAATTTTCGATGAATTTTTTCCAACATTTGTGGCCATATATTGGCAATAACGCCGCGAATGTTGTTCTCCAAGTGGCCAATCGTTTCGGGCTTATCGACGTCGACTAACGACTTCACATATCCCTACAGAAAATAATCCAGCGGCGTTAAATAGCACGATCTCGGAGTCCAATTCACGGGTCCAAATCGTGAAACTATGCGGTTACCCAACGGTTCCTTTAATTGTGGCACGAGCTGTGTGACATGTTTTGTTGAATTGTTGAACGAGTTGGATTTTGAAAGCACGCAAACCAAGATCTTTAAGCAAAATCTTCCATAAAGTGGATGGACAC
This sequence comes from Delia radicum, assembly GCA_021234595.1. NCBI lineage: Eukaryota > Metazoa > Arthropoda > Insecta > Diptera > Anthomyiidae > Delia > Delia radicum. The sequence goes on from CM037855.1 coordinate 145,483,057, forward strand.
ATATCCAATTCCTGTGCACGATGGTGGATAGACTGATTGGGGTCTTCCTCTACGCTACGCTCTACAGCAGCAATGACTTCTTCCATAGTTAATCGAATCAAGTGCTCTGATGGACGATTATGTTGACCGTAAAATGGACGTAGTGCGCAATACGTATTTCGAACAGAACCATGATTTTCGATAAAAAATTTGCACAGTCTATTCATGTTGAAATGCCAAACCAAACTAAACATAAATCACTTAACACTTGACAAAACGGACGCCAGTTAAAAAAGTGTTGCCAACTTAAAGTTCTATACCTTAATGAAAAACACCCTTTATATCGGTTTGTACTTCAACTTGTAACACATATAATTTTTGATCTAGAGGCAAGTTTACTCCATAAATATTAGGTACTGATTAATATTTCAAATATCAACCAATCAGTTCCTTTTTTTTGTTTTCTTTGGTTGAATTTTTCAAACATTGGGTAGTAATAATAAGATTTTGAGATTTCACAAAGTATACTGATGACTTTATGTAGAAGGTTTGTTACTGTACAGGAGATTGTTTGTTACTGTACAGGAGAAAACATAATGAAATCGGAAAAAACAATTTAGAAGGAGAACTTATTTGTAATGGAAAAAAATCCGATTTCGAAATCAGAGGATTTTTTGCATTACAAGTAAGTTCTCTCCTTATAAATAAGGAAATCAATTAACTAAAAACTGCATTCAATGAAATTTCGAAATCAGAGTTTTCTTTGGAAACATAGATTTCCAAAATATAGTAAATTAGTTATTATACAGACAGCTCTCTACAGGGAATGAGGAGTCAATTGCCCTCAAAGGACCTATCCCGTGTCTAGTATTATAACTAGAACTTATACAGAACTACTACAATTTACCATTGCTCTGAATTGAGCACAAGCAATTAATTGCAAGACCTGCGACTGGTAAAAAGAGGACATACTAAACTCATAAAAATAGCAGAAAAAGTTGCTAAAAATTAGTGGAAAATGACATTGCAGTAAAAACTGCTGAAATTAGTAATATTTTTTGCTAAAGAACATCAAACATAAAACTGTTAACTTTACAAAAATTTAGTTATATTCAAGTTGAATTTTAGTTAATTGAAAATAGCAATTTACTTTGCTGAAAAAAATTTACTAAATATTTGTGGACTACACTGATAGGATTTTCCTTCATACTATTAATGAATGTCTTTCATTAACTTGGATTTATTGGTTGAATGAAACATTTTCATTAAATTAATGAAAAATTCATTGACTGAATGAAATTTTCATTAACTGTATTTGTTTAATCCTTAAAATATGCAATCATTTTTACATAAATATTTTTTGTACAGCAAACAATAAGTTCCATAAAATTTCCACTGGAGGCGCTTCAACTATTGAAAAAAAATATTTTCCTACAAAAGTCTAAATAAGCACATCCTTTTGGTTTTGTAATTTAGGTCAATTGGTAAGGCGGTGCTGTTTGTATGGTGATGGTTGCGGGTTCAAGTCGTGTTCAGGGAGATAAAAAACGGAAAAATAAATATAAGATAATAAAAAAGAAAAAATTAACACAAAATAAATATGAAACAAGAAAAAAAATATTTTTTTCAATTATTATTTGATTAATGAAAAATATTTCATTGAGCCAATGAAACTTTCTTTGGGGACTTTTTAATGAAAAATTCATTGTATTAATGAAGGATTTCATTAATACAATGAACAAAATTCTATCAGTGTAAAAACAGCAAACAAAAACTGTAATATCAACAACATTTTTGAGATATTTATCTAAAATTTAGTAGAGTGCAAATATCAGTATATTTTGCTGAAATCAACACAAATTTTTTGCTAAAAAACTGTACATTGCTGATTTCAGATGGGCAGATTTTTATTCGCATCAAAAATAAAAAAAAAATAAAACTTTAAAAATTTCACATTTTTTTATGATTTTTCTTGTCTACTTATATTTAGCAGATTTTTGCTAATTTAGGCAGATTAATTTGTTACTTTCAATTGACTAAAATTTAGCTCATATACAACTACATATTTGTAGATTCAACCAATTTATTTTATTCTTATCTTACTAATATTTAGGAAAAAATTTTCCGAATTTTAGAAATTTTTTGTGCAACGTCACCTTTAACAAATTTTTATTAGTTTTAGCAACCATGTTTACTAATTGTTTTCTATTAGTGGACTGATTGGTCGCTCTCCGCTTTTTTTTATCATCACAATATTTTTTAAAGACATTTTTATTATTTATTACTTATTTTAGTTTTTTGAAGATTTTTTTAAATTTAGTTCTCTTTTTAAGGTTTAATATTTTGCGAATTGTTTAACTTTTCCACTATTTTATAATTTTCGATTACACAGATAATATTAAAAGTCATTTTGATTGGTAAAAGTTAAAGTAAAAATTAAAAAACTTGAAACAAATAAGGCAATTGACCCCAAAGGACCTATCCCGTGACCGGTTAACCAAGGACATATATATATATTTTATATATATATTTTTTTTTATTTGTTTATTTATACTTTTTTTGTATTTGAATACTCATCCAAAAATTATAAGTTTGCTGTTAGTCAGCTAACATGCCTAATAGGGTGTCCCGAAAAATGTATCTCTTGGGAATTGATTCATATAATAGCAATGAAACGATGAGTAGTAATGAGCCGAATACGGAAAAAAAATAGCAAACGTTTTTTGGAGGCGATCTCTAGTTCTCTACCAGCTATGGAAGCTTTTAATACTTTAGGATGTGGGCGCTGTGGTGTAATGCTTAGCGCGTTGGACTGTTACACAGATGGTCCCGGGTTCGATTCCCGGTGACGGCAACATCATTTAGAAAAATAATATGTATGAGTTTTCTATCCCTCATATGTTTCGCAGCTCCCACCTTCGGTGTTCCCATAGCACTTAATCCCACTAAAGTAAAAAAATGAATCAGGGCTATGAATTAAAAAGTTTCAATAAGTTCGCCAACTCGCCATCAGGTGGCAAGCAATAACTGTTCTAAGACTTATCATCTCGCGCAATTACAGTGTTGCCATGCTTGAAGCCATTCGTCTTTAACCCACCTTTCATCTCTCCACTATCCACTTTCCGAAGAAAGCAACACATTAATAAATAGGAAGAATTTCCTGAGTGCTGCTTCTCTTAAAAAAAAAAACAAAATAACAAATGCATTTAAAATTATTTGATGGCGTTTTTTTTTTTTGTCATAAAAGACCGTTTTGGGAACAAAATTGTTTAAACAAAAATTAAAAAAAACATTTTCAAAAAGATAATAAATATTTAAAAATAAAACGAATTGTATCAAATATAATATAATTAGATGTAATTATATCGGGACAAAACTAGTATAGAATTGAATAATTTTTTAATATATTGTATCTAATTAAATATAATTTGATGCAAAGTGATACAACTTAATAGAAACATCTAATTCTCAAATTATGTTCTCTTATATTTGCGGAAAATATCTCATCATATATAATTTTATATAAACTTTTTTACTGGGGATATGTCTATACATGACAGCATATATAATATCATATTATATATTTTAAGATGAAAAAACATAAGACAATATATACATTTTTTACTCGGGTTATTTTAACTCAAGTGAACTTTAGAAAAAATGTTTCAGCTTAATGATCTAAGTATTAGTATATCATTACTAATGTTCAAAATACTTTCAAATCTATTTAAACTTTAAAAAAAAAAACTTTAAAAAAAAATTCATTAGAAAATAATTTTTTTTAAGTTAAATAACATTTAAAAAACTATTAATAATTTAACACTAAACAAAAATATTATTTCACAATAATTTGGTGAAACGAAAATATCTTATAAAAATCCCATAAAATAAAATTTCACTTAAAAATGTTGTTTATAAATGAAAATTTCTAAAAATTAAATTGTAACAAAACATTTAACAAGAAAACACCTGTTTTCTATAAAACTTTTAGCCAAAAAATATACACAAAAAAATCAATCTAATATCAATAATAACAATTTAATTTGTTTAAATTTTAATTTCAGGAAAACAACAATACTCACACACCAAGCCGGTGAAAATTGCAAGTAATTGCAAAATTAAAATTGGCAGCAGCAAACAACAAAAAACACAAATAAATAATAAAAGAAAATGTTTACCTTGGAAAATTATACAAATTTAAAAAGGCGACGGAATAAAGTCCAGCAATATAAGGAAGGAGGACAATATGAAGAAAAATCGACAGCAACAACGCCATCATCAATATTAGAAACAACGCCATCATTCGTAGAAATAATAACAACAACAGCAACAACAACTTCATCACAAGTAACAACACCAACCACAACAATATTGTCTATACCACAAAATTGCTACAACAGCGACAATAATCATTTAACATCAAGAAATTTAAAAAAATCAATGAAAAGTATTAACAACTTTTATATGCCTTCTACGATTTCGTCTTCTTTAATTTCTTGTAAAACAATATCAAGGAATTTATGGAAAGCCACAGCAAGCAAATCACAACATCCACCGCCTTCATCATCACTAACATCACCACCATCACCAACGTCATCAACACCATCTACCATACAACATCCAAGTATTCCAAGTCAAAGTTGTTGCAATAGTTGTAATGTTAGTTCGAGTAGTACGAGTCGACAGAGTTGTAGACGGCATATTTTATTAACTTTGATGCTATTACTGGTTGTCTGCATTGTCAACACTTCATCAGTAAAGGCTGCTGACAGCTTAACTGGTAAGTGTTAAAATAAAAATCTAACACTCTAATGCAAAAAGAAAAATATTATATAAGGGAAGGTATCCTCATGTGGATCTACATCTATTATTTGGATATAGTCCAAATACTAGATGTAAAGAAACTAAGTTTAATATTCCAAATCCAAATACATCAGCTTATAGGCCATCTCCTTGGTCATTTTTAGTCTATAGAGCATTTTTTTGTGGGAACTAACTTAAAAAAGTTATATAGCTATTTTCAAAATAACTCAGAAAGTCCACATTAAGGAACATGTACCCTAAAGTGGACCTAAATTAAAAACTCTCTAAAAGCATATCAAATTAATTGAAGGGCTTATTGTAAAAACATGGTAAGCCACATTTGTTGTTTTATGAACTTTCACTGTTTTCTAGAGATCCATAGATTAATATTTGATATAAGTCTTGCTTAGTCAATTATTGCAAGGGCCTAGATTGTAAATGTCCTGCAAAAGTCATATTTTTTGCATTTTTTCAACCTTTAAAATGCGAAAACAAACTAAAAATAAAATGTGGCTTATCATGTTTTTACTATAAGCCCTTTAATTAAAATACACAAACTTATGTATTTAAATTAAAGTTTATTTTAATTTTGTCTATTAAAACGTTTAAAGTTGCTAAAGGAGTTGTCATCTATAATACTAACTTTTTTAATTGCAATAAACAAACAAAATTTTTTTTTTTTATGTTTATGAAAAATTACACTTTATATTGCGTTTTTTTTGAAAAGACACAATAAAACCAAGTTAAACGTGTGCATTCAAGTCGAAACTTTTTTAAAATAGTGATAGAGGAAATTAAACTCGATGATAGTTTACAGTTTTGACATATTCATCCCAAAACACGAAAAGAAAAAGAAAGGTTCACTTTGGGGAACAAGCCACAATTGGGTACATTCCCTTAGTATTTATATGTATGCTGTTCATAAGACTATTTGATTTGATTAAACATAAGTACTGTAATGCTTAAAAAAGCGTTGAAGCCAACTTGAGGCATTTAAACCACATTTTTTCACACTTCAATTTAGTTTGAAATTACAAAAAAAAAAAATAATAGCAAATTTGATTTGTACAAAGACAGGGGCGTGGCACAATCATACGTTTTGGGATATTTTACGTACAATGTTTAAAAATTATTCAGCACATTTTATTTTGCGTTGTGTTGAAAACTCACTTACAGAATAGCGCACTTAGAATCGGGATGCACAAATATTTTGATAACTTCTTAAGAAAAGTGACATTTAATTTCAAAAATTTTAATTTTTTTTCTGTGTATGACATAAATAACCTTTAGTATATATGTTAGACGATGTGTGACTCATTAATGGCACGTCATAAATCCACTGGATATTTTCCTACCAAACTTTTCATGCTTAGTTAAAAACCATGCTTCGTCAAGAAGATTTTGTTTTTTTTTTTTTGCCGTAAAGCGCCCCTTAGTATTGGCAACCACAGTTGAAACTTTGACAGCATAGAAGGTATTTTAAAAATTTTAGTTTTGTATAATTTTGTGGACAACTCTTTATCCAAAAATATATGAAAAATTATCTTTTTTAAATTAACCGATTTTTAAAATTTTTTTAGAAAAAGATGGTGGTTTTTGATCATTTTTTAAAATTGTCATATGGCAACCCTGATGATATAATTTTTATAAGCTTAGTAGTATTTTAATTAAAACCATCCATTATTTATGTTTTTAGTTAAAACGGAAAAAAGTTTGGAATATTTTAGACTTTGTGTATTTGAAAAGTTCATTATTCGATCGGTCAGATTTTCAAAAATTATATACTATCGGTGAACTAATTTCTAGCAGAGAAATACATTTTTATACTTTTTCATCAATATCGCAATCAAAAATATTGGTTTGGTTTTTCTTTGATATTTTAAATTTTGAATCTCGCTCCTAGACGAGGACAAGAAATTCTCATTGAGTTTGTGATTTAACATAACAAATATTTTTAGAAATTCTAATAACAAAGTCCCCTGAAGATTTCCTTAGGCAGGAATGAAATCCGGATAGGGACACGCCTACATCAGATTGCTTTTCACAATTTGTTAAATAAGTTTTGGGACTTTAGCACATTTAATTACTATAAATGCAATTAATGTTTATCCCGATGAAAATAAATTTAAATAACAAATATGCAGGTGCTTGTGCAAATTTAAATGTAACTGACACTAATAGAAAACATATGATTTTCTATTGTTGATTTACTTGAATAAACGTCACTACATTGCTAGGTCTGTCAAAAAAACAGAGTAGTATTTGGAAGATGACAAAGCCAATTGTGACAATTTTTTGTTGTTGTTTTGGTTTTTCTTTGATATTTTAAATTTTGAATCTCGCTCCTAGACGAGGACAAGAAATTCTCATTGAGTTTGTGATTTAACATAACAAATATTTTTAGAAATTCTAATAACAAAGTCCCCTGAAGATTTCCTTAGGCAGGAATGAAATCCGGATAGGGACACGCCTACATCAGATTGCTTTTCACAATTTGTTAAATAAGTTTTGGGGACTTCAGCACATTTAATTACTATAAATATAAAAGATTAGGCTTTTCTATATTTTTAAATAATTTCTGAAAAAAGTTTCATCAAAAAAGGTCAAAGACTGATAATTATTTGGCAACTCTGAATAACAATTTTTCACAATATTTTTATTCACGATTATAGCGAATTGGTTGCATAATTTTAAGGTTTTTAAATCACTTAATTATCTTTTTCCAATATAGCCGTTTAAATGAACGGGGTGGAAAAAGGAACAATGTGTCAAAAATGAGTTAAGCATACCAAATCCATTCGCGTTAATCATTTATTTTTAACGATGCATACATTTTTGCGTATTCAAGTTTCGAGCAAATTAAAAATATTAAAATTAATTTTTTGCTTGAATTTACTTAAAGCTACATCAATTTACAGATCTCATTGTTTTGTTTTACATTTCAAAATACGTACACTCAACGAAATATATATACTGCCACTACTAAAATTTCATTTATATCGCAAAGTGGTAAGCATCAAAATTTTATGTTGTTATCTTTAGTACCAACAACAGAATAAAATATTCGCGATTTAGTATTTAGCTCGAAGGCAATAATTATACTGACAACAAATCAAATTACTTATTTAAAACAAGAAGGCCATGTATGTCCATAATTTTTTTCCAATTCGGGAAGCCCATTTATTAAATTTTTAATAGTTTGCACTTTAATACTGAAAATTTTCGACTGGCTAAAATCGCTCAAAATAATGTAATTATAAAACCCATGATTTTCATGGATGCTGCAGTTATGAAAAATGAAACGCAGTTGGAAAGTCTTATGGCCTGTTTTTGTATGACGTGTCACTCAAAAAATTCGTCTAAACGAGTGATAAAAATGACTTTGGGGTTCTGTATCACGAATGTCACTTTGTAATGAGTGAAAACGTATGAGTTGTCATTTTCGTTCTCTTTTTTCGGTTTCTATATTGCGATTTGAAACGTCACAAACGTCAAAAACAGACGTTCACCAAAAAGCATTCGTCATGTAAACGTTCGTCCGAAAAAAATTTTCATTTTACTAAAAAGTTTATTAAAAACATAATTAGTAGCAGCGAAAATAACAAAAAAAGGTAAATATGCATTTTGTACACAAAACACGTTGTTTTTATTTATTTTGTTTGAAAACTTTAGCTTAAAGAATCCCATAGCAATTGACCCGAACATTTTAATTTGTGAACTTGTTTTGTTTTTTTTATTACACAAATTTAATTTTTAGAAAACTTTAATTATTTTAAAATGAATACAATATTTTTCCAAACAAATAACAGCTGTTTTTGTTTATATTTCATTTACACTATTGGGTTGCCATCTACCAACAAAAAACCGAAAAACAATATCATGGCAATCTCTACTGTTTGACATAACATAAAGCTTTACGTACTCAAACGTAAGTCAGACGAACGAATTATAAAAACTCATTTCCTTACGTATTCGTTCGGGTGCCACACGTTCGTCTGAAATTATACACGTATAGTAAAAACAAGCCGTTAATGTCGATGTAAAAAATGAGTTAAATGGAATATGAGTCGTCATCCTTGTAAAGGACGAGCTGTTCTTTTTCTTAATAGAAAAGTTATGGATGTTCTAGGAAATAATAGATCACATCATCTAAGAATTGTAATTTTGTTAAAAAATATTGACATAAGTTCATCATCCATATATGTATGAAAGACTTGGCATACCATTGAATAAAATTAAAAGCTGGTTAGTAAATAAAAAGCACTATTAAAGTTACAGTTAAAAAATTAAATAATAAGTAAAAAATTACACTTCGCCCTTAGTGACACTAAAATGTTTTTAACTAACGACAACACAGGTCAACAAATTTTTTGACTCTGTAGCAGGAGCCAACGTCACTATTTATATACAATGGGGGGCAACCTAAAATAGCACCATTTTCAATAAAAGCTAATATTTTCATTCTTTTTTTCTACACAATACATTGAAAAAAAAAATTTTTTTTTTATAATTTCTTATTAACAATTTACTCACATTTTTTATACATACCCGGGTATGCAATAATATCAAAAAAAAAAAAAAAATTCCGAGAAAACTCGAAAAATATCATCAAAAAAATGTTACAAGTTTATTTAATGTTTGCGTCAATTCATTAAAAAATCAGGTTAGAAGTTTTCCTATAGGTCCAGAAAGTTTCATCGTGTATCTCGAATTAGTTTTGGAGGCAATATTCATTGAATATTGTCCTTTATATATATTTTAATGTTTCTGTGTTAAAACTACACGACGTGTTAGCAATTTTATTATATGCATTATTTGTATCTCATACGCCATGTAGTTTTAGTGATATTTATGAAGGACACTATTAAAATAATATTTAAACCATAACTAATTCTTGTTACACCATAGAAATATATTGAAACAATTTTTGCCCAATTTTTAGAAAAATTGATTTTTTTCATTTTTTTTTTTTTTAAATGAGCTCAAAATTTGTCAATATTTAAATACGACAACTTCGCCCACTTTTTGGAAAAATTAATAAAGTTGTTCCACTTTTTTCGCTTCTTGAAGGAGAACAAATACTGTTCATTTTATATTGCTGTGAAATACTTCAACTGGATAATTGGCTTGGTAAACAACATAAACAAAATTGTTCCTTTTCATTCCCTTTTTAGGAACATTTTCAGTGTCTCAAAAATTGGAAGAGGTATAGAACAGTGAACGATAATCTGTATTTTTCCTAATTTATTAATGAAAAAAATTTAATAAAAAGTAATTTTTTAAAACATGTAATAGTTTTTAAATTAAATTACACATATTTTTTGTGCGTACAATTTTAACAACATAGGTGGTCCAATTTTGGTTTCTCTTTTTTTTTTTTTTTTTGATCATGTATTATTGGTGGTTGTACACATTTCAAATATGCTTATGGTAAACACATACAAAAAATAAAGTTTTTTTAATAATAAAACATGACATTTTGATTTCTTTTGTTACGAGTACGTGAAAATTGTTTTATTATTAAACACAACAAACAAACGAACAAACTACACGATTTAGACATGTTAAGTATACGTATGAACATATGTATGAATTGGAGTATCTTAAAATTAAACATGTGTACAAACAACAACACTTTATACATCGATATATGTACATTAGGGTGTCCCGTAAAAAAATATAGAGTAATAGCACTCATAAGATGTATATTGAAGAGCTGAATACGGAACATATAACAATTTTGTTGAGGGTATTTTCAGGTGCCGACACGCGGTTTAAGATATCAAAAACGTTATGTTTTGTCCAACAAAACTTATCTTACTTTTTATCGAAATAGGACTCAAAAGTTTCGTTATGTAAATCTTATTATAAGAAAAACATTAAAAAAAAATTTTTCAGAACAGTTAAAGGCCATCACAGCATTTTTAAATTTGAGCATATACACTCAGGAAACTTCTGTTTTAAAACTATGTAGTTGTTTAGGTTGTAATACAGTTTCTTTATTTTTAATGTAAATGTCAGTCATTTGTAGAACAAATTTAATTTGTTACTAACCTTGTAGTTCAATTAAAAAAAACAAACCACATCAAATGACTGTTTTATGATTTTACATTCATTTTTTGCAGTTGTTTTTTGTTATTTAAAAAAAAAACTAACTAAATTAACAAAAAAAATATTTTTTACTACCATGTGCTTCATTTTTACTACACTTAGGAAATTATGTTGGTAAAGACGACAGCAATTGTAGTCAAAAACAAATGAAATTTCATTTAAAATAAGGACGACTTACATTTCATTAAATTCAACTAACATTGTCATTTATTTTTTAATGTTCAAAAAATGACTAACAATTGTAGTAAAAATGAACACCATGGTAGTAAAAAATAAACCAAAATTTTTTTTTTTATTTTTTTAAATAACAAAAAACAACTGTAAAAAATGAATGTAAAATCATAAAACAGTAATTTGATGTGAGTTGTTTTTTTAAATGAACTACAAGGTTAGTTAAAAATTTTATTTGTTCTACAAATGACTTACATTTACATTAAAAATAATGAAACTGTATTACAACCCAAACAACTACATATTTTTAAAGCAGAAGTTCCCTGAGTGTACAATTATTAATAATTTTTTGAACATTAAAAACAAATGACAATGTTAGTTGAATTTTATGAAATGTAAGTCGTCCCTTCTTTAAGTGAAATTTCGTTTGTTTTTAACTACATTTGCAGTGGTCTTTACCTACATAGTATTCTAAGTGTATATTTTAATTTTATATATGTTGACTTTTTTCACAAAAATGCTTAAATGGCACCTAAATAAGGTCAGCATTGCAACAAAAAATAAGGTCAGCATTGCACAATTTAGGAAAAAAATTTTTATTATGTATAACTAAATGAAAACTTAAAAATGGTGTGATGGACCAAAACTGTTCTAACAAAAATCTATAAATATTTCTCTCATAATATGCTCTACATAACGAAACTATTTCGATTAAAAGTAAGACAACTTTTTTTTAACAAAACATACCTTTTTTGATATCTTAAAACGCGTGTCGGAACCTAAAAGTACCCTCCAAAAAATGTTCGTTATATTTTTCTTATTCAGAATATGCATCGTTTTAGTGCTTTTACTCAAGCGAATTCGTAAACACAAAATTTGTCGGGATGCCCTAATGTGCAATAGAGTGCCTCATTTTATTTCATATTAAAAAAAAACGTAAGAAATATACATTAAATGTTTAATGATAATTTGAAAAATATTTCGGCTCTTGCGATAACATCCCGTGAGCTTATTCGTTTTTAACACTAGAATGAATTTTTGTATACCTACTCTGCCCAAAACTAGTCGAAATTAATGGTGTTTGTTTTTTTTTTTTAATTCGTCAAAAATATATTTTTCTTTCGATTATTACAGCTATGCAATCTCGAAATCTAGCACTTCAAAACAGCATTTAAATCATTTCGAAATGTTGTGTTGTTTAAGCGATATTTGGAATCGAATGGAGATACATGCTATTTTTGATTAATTTTAAATAAGTTTTTTTAGTGTATCGTCTTCGAATTTATTACTTTATGTATTTTACATCTAGAATTCCATAGTTACAAAATAATATATGTGCGCTTCCATAGAAAGGTCAACCGTAAATTAAAAGTGGACAAATAATTCCTTCTAACTTGTATTATTTAAGGTAAATACTTAAAGTTTAAAAATTCCAAAGCATATCTTGGTTGCCATGATGTTAAAATGGACTGCGTTCATGTTTTTGGTCAACTTTTTTTCATTTTCAGTAAAATTTTCTCTTAAATATTTAATTTTTTAAGAGTATATTCCTATCTCAAAATATTTGTTACAACAACAACTAAATTCAAAAAATTCAAACGGATTAAATAAAGATTTGTAAACGGTAAATTTCTGATTTACTTTCATTGGCATTCTAATGTCACGTATTCCACCGCAAACCAACATTTTTAATTTAAATCTAGTTTGTTGTGAATAATATAATATAAAAAAATCTGGGACATATCAATCAGAGTTAATTTTTTATAAAGTTTCAAACTTTGTCACGTCACCTGGTAAATATTTTACTTTTGAGTAGCACAAAATTGAAAAATAAAACACAGACACACACTCACATAACAAATTCGATTGCCTCAACAGAATTTCATGGAAGTGAACTGATTCGGTTGCTGCAACTGAATTTGGTTGTTGTAACCGAATTGAGGGGTTGTGGCAACCAATTTCGGTTGTGCCAACTGCATCAAGATGATTGGATGAAATTTTAGAATTTTTTTGAGAATGTACTTAAGTCGGAAAAAAAATTTCAAATATTCTACTAAAAACACAGTTCATTAAAATCTGAAAACGTCAATACCCTCCATCATATCAGATTTTTGTAATATCTTAACCTAAAGTTTAAATAAACTCAGTTTTTCGCTATATTCCGAACGTTATAACAGTGCGAATTGAGCTTTATTTACAAAACTTTTTATGTCATCAGAAAACCCTACCTGTTCAGATTCAGCACACATCAAGCCTTTTAAAAAGTATTCTCTAATATCAGGGTTGGAAAACTTGTTGTCCTTTGTAATTGAATTAATTTAACTTATATGCTATCCATTGTAATTCTCAAAAATAAATTCACCACATAAAATTTATAATATATTGTAATTCTATAAATAATAAAAAAACTTAATTTTTTATAATTGCTACCATTAACCTAATAGGAAATTTATATCACATAACGCTACGTAACGTCAAGTTTCAAGTTGTAAAAAAATAAAAACAACTGAAAATAGAGACGGAGGAGATCAGAAAAATAAAATAAAAATCTAAAAATAGAATATTTGTGTTTGTTAGTGTTGTCACTTCTGAGTATAATATACAATAACAGAAAAGCTAATAGGAAAGAAAACTGCAATTTAGCTGCATTACATTCGAGGCCATACTTGGGTGTGATCGCTAAACGGTTATGACTTGGTATTGTTACTTTTGTAATGTAAGAAGAGGCAAAGAATGTTGCCCTTTGTGCCTTTATTGATATACAGGGCGCCTTTGACAACACGTCCTACGAGGCAATTAGGGTGTCCATGGTTAGAAAGGACATCTCTCCAATTATCATCAAATGGACTTTGAAGATGCTACGCTCTAGAATAATCACGTTCGGCATAGGGACTACTAGTAGGACCGTAAATGCGACTAGGGGCTGTCCACAGGGGGGTGTTTTGTCGCCGTTACTCTGGACGCTGGTCATTGATGAACTACTCGAAGGTTTGAACGACCTGGGTTTCAGGACTTATGGATACGCGGATGATCTTGTCATTTCTGTAGTGGGATTTGATGATAGGACCATATCCGAACGTATGCAGCAGGCTCTGAACTATACTCTTTCTTGGTGCCGGGAAAAGGGCTTGTCTTTCAACCCGTCGAAGACAATCCTGGTACCATTTACGAATAGGAGGAAATTTAACCTGACAATGCCTGTCCTTGATGGGGCCACGGTGGGCTTCTCCAGTAGTGTTAAGTACCTCGGCGTGACTCTTGACAGATCCCTTACCTGGAATGAACATCTTGACAATGTCTCCAAAAAGGCCACAAGGGCATATTATGCCTGCCAAAGGCTTTTTGGTAAGACATGGGGTCTAAGGCCGCAGATGGTATACTGGTCGTTTAACACCATTGTTAAACCTATGATCACCTATGCTGCCCTGGCATGGTGGCCAAAGGTTGAACAGGTAGGGGCAAGGGATGCTCTCAAGAGGATCTACCGTCTTATGTGTATTGGAATAACGGGGGCAGGCGGAACCTGCCCGACGGATGCCATGGGGGTTATGCTGGGGATACCACCATTGCATATTTCTGTAATGGAGGCTGCCTGCATAGGATCCTCCAGACTTAGAGAATTCGGTGACATGAGGGGAGGTGATCTAAGGGGTCACATGAGGATCGCTAGAATCCTAATTGATGACCCGATTACAAAGGTTACGGATAGGAGGTCACCGGAGTACATCTTTGATAGGAACTTTAAAGTGATGCTGTTCGACAGGGCCATGTGGACCAACAGATCCTGGGAGCCAGAGCGGGGTTCTCAGATATGGTTCACAGATGGCTCGAAGCATGCAAATGGTGACACTGGTGCGGGTGTCTATGGACCAGGTTTCCAACGGGCCTTACCCATGGGTAGATCCTCCTCCATTTTTCAGGCAGAGATTTTTGCTATCTGTGTCTGCGCGGAGGAGTGTCTACGAAGGGGCACTATTAGATCTCGCATCTACATTCTTTCTGACAGTCAGGCGGCATTAATGTCCTATGAGGTGTCATCTGGTCTGGTCATGGAATGCATTCTGGCTCTTAACCGACTTGGCGGGCGCAACTCGCTAACCTCAGGGTGGGTTCCTGGTCACGAAGGGCATGAGGGCAACGAGAGGGCGGATTGTCTTGCTAATTGCGGGGCCCGAAGGCCCTTTATTGGCCCTGAACCATTCTGTGGTATACCTTTGGGGTATGTTAGGGAGAAGCTCGGGTCGTGGAGGGAATCAGAATTCTCTCTCTATTGGGAAAACTCTCTTGGCCAACGACAGGCTAAGAGATTAATCTCCTTTCCAGTGCAGGATCGAGGAGACTCTTGTCCCTAGGGAGGGGTGACTTGAGTAACCTGGTGTCTTACCTGACTGGACACTGCAATCTCAGATACCACCTGCGCAAAAGGGGTCTTTCGGACACGTATGAGTGTAGGTTTTGCGAACTGGTAGCTGAGACATCGGAGCATGTTCTTTGGGAATGTCCGAGGCTATGGCTTTATAGGTAGCTTGAATCTTTAGGGTAACTTTAGTCAGCACAAAAGACATAAGTCGGTCGCGGTGCATAGTGCCATATAATCTAATCTAAAATGTAAGAAGAGCGCAGGTTTGATTCTTACAGCCGCATATTGTTGAAAATGTTATAGTATAAAGACAATCTGACAATTATAAATACACAAATAATAATACAATTCAAATGGAAAATCACTGATGACGCCAGTCCATAAAAAGAGGCAGAAACCAGTCTAGTCTGATTTAAAAAATAATAGTGTTTATAATTTTTAGAGAAAAACGTTTATTCTTCTTCTTAACCTCAATATTTCTAAAATGAGGTTTTTTAATTTAACAAACTGTTAAACAAACCTAAAATATTCCAAATCATATTAAAAAAAAGTTTTATCACAAAAGTCCGCGGAGATTGCAGAGTTTTGCGTTTTTGTAAAAAACGAAAAATCCAACTTCTATTTTTGTCACAGCACGTCACCCTCTTTAATTGCTTATATTTAATGACCAAGCAGTTCAATTGTTTTATAATTTTTGCAAAATATAGAGTTTCTAAAATTCTACGCAAAAATATAAAGAAGTAAAAAAAATGTATTTTGCATTGTTTTTCATCTCATTGAACCGTACAACTGGTAACTTACGAAAATGTCCATATCGTGTTTTTTTAATTTTTTTTTACATTTGACGAAATTTTTGACGTAACTAATTTTTAATTAATAAAAAAAAAATTGTGTTTTAAGGAGTTTTTTTTAAGGTTTAGCTAACAAGATGTTATCGCTGTAGCCGAAAAATGTTAAGAATCATAAAAAAGATGTTTATCTCTATTTTCAGAGGGGCGACACATCCTATTTCTTTTTGAGGCAGTCTAATGTACATATTCATACCCACTATTTTATACAACTCAATATTTGTATAAGGTATAATTTGTTTTATGATCTTTTTCTACAATATCTTTTCATTTCATTTGAACATTTGTTTGTTTCTTGTTAGTGTTGTGTTAAAGAAACAGAAAAATATATAATACTACATAAAGTTAAGCGCCACTTCAAAGGTTAAATATACCGCATACAACCACAACGAACAAAAAAAAAAAAACTTAAATAGAATGAAAATAAATATAGAAAAATAAACATTGGCATTTGAGTGCGTGTGTTTTTCTAGTTTTATTATTAAACTAACGAATCAACGGTAAAATGTACTTCAAATTTGAGAGCTTAAACCGCCTACATGTCTATAAAGGAAAGTTTATGATATAGACCAAAATGTGTAAACTGAAACAACAGATAAAATATACACAAACACTATATATATGAGGCTTTACAAACCAATTGACCAAATACAGGATACGTGTCTCAATGGAAAACTTACAGTATTTTTTGTTTCATATGATAAAAATAAAAACAAATTGAATACATTTTCCAAAAAGTGGGTGAAGTAGGTGTGGTTAAATATTTAATGGAATTTGGAAAATTCTAGAAATTTGATTATGTCAACAAAATTTTAAATATGAAGTTTAAAAAAATTTGGAACTAATTCTGAATATTAATGGGTAGTAATGAAAAACTAAATTTATAAAAAAAATCGGACCACATTTTTAAAACATCTTTTTATTTTTACAAAAAAAAGATGTATTTCTATCAGTGGCGGATCCGCCCCCGATTTAGGGATGAGGGGTATAATTTTTAAGAATTTTTGTAAATTTTAAAGAAATTTTTCTGATTTTTTGAAGGAGTACGGGAACTTTGAGATTGATTTTCATCCAAAAAATTAGGATATTAAACATGTTTTTTTATTTTTTCTTGTGTCATATTTTCGCAAAACCGTATAATTCACTACTCAAGAGTTCCAGGCTACTAAAAAAAATTATTCGTAGATCAAATTATTACAAATTATTTACTTTTGATGATCTTAAATGTAAAAATTCTGAATTTTCTAAATTAAAACTTTTTTTAAAAAGTTGGGCGTGAAATTCGGAATGTTTCGTTTTAAGGTCATCAAAATGAATGTTAATTAAACAATTTTTATATCGAATAAAATGTAAAAAAAATTTGTCAAACACTTATATAAAATTTAAAAAAAAAAAAAATCGGAAAATATGTTCTTTTAAAACTAGAGAAAAGTAAAGTATTTTACAATATTTTGGATTTTTAACCTTCAAGTGCTCGCGTAAATTTTTCTTAAGATTTTCTGGCTTTAAAAAATATTGACTTTGTTGTTTTTTAAGTGTTTTTCCAACCTTTTACACGTTTGGTTTTTTCATGTCTTTATAATTACAATTGCAGAACTTAACATATTTTTTTGTTCAATTTTCTAGCGTTTATTTCTGTTTCCCACCGAAGCATTTAAACTTCTATAAATCTAAAGTTCTTAGAAGTTTTTACGGATTTTTGTTACAAAAAATTTCCTTTGTTTCAGCGCAACCAAAAATAGTTGTTTCATGTTATATTTATCTTTTTTAGAACAATTGACGAATTCTGGCATTGATTTGTTATAGCATGTTTTTGCATATTTTACTCTTGTGTTTGCATATTTCGATAAAAAATCTTATTTTCGATAAAATAAATCTTATTTTTAAGCATATTTTGATACTTTTTAGAACAAAAGCATATTTTTATAGCATATTTTAGCGATTTTTGTTTTTAATTTAATATATTTTTTTTTTAGCTATCGAACAATAAAAAATATTTTTTTTTTGGGTTTTCAACACTGATTTCGAAAGATTAAGCCATTTTTGTAAATTTAAATTTCTTGTTTTAAGAATATACCGATATAGCTATATTCAGTATTTTATTTCCTTTTCTGTTGGCAATTAAAATAAACGTCTCAAAGTTATTCCAACTATACTGAAAAATAAGTTTTAATATACGAATTCTTAAAGAAAATGTGTTTTTTAAGAGCTAATATTCCGTTTTTAGTACATTTTTATGAGCTAAAAATGGATTTTTTTAGAGCCTATTGCCGGTTGTTTTGGTTATTATACATTTTGGAAGTTGATTTCGACACTTTTGATGATACAAATTTGAAACAAAAACAATACTTTTTATGTTCCGAAAATCTTGTGGTATTTTGATTTTAGTAAACCGAATTTTCAAATTTTTGTACCAAAATTATTAAAAAAAAAAATATTTAAGACATTTTAAACTTTTTCCTTACCATTTTGAAAGAAATAAGGACAGAAAAAATAGTGCTGTTAACTTTACAAAATGTTTAGTTATGTTCGAGTTGAATTTTAGTTAATTGAAAATGGCAATTAAACTAAAATGAGTAAAAACTTCTTTTACTAAATGTTTGTAGATATATTTGCTATATTTTTAGATGCTTAACAAGAGTATGACAAGTGTTTTATGAATAGCATACATGTTAACTCCTTGCTAACGTTTACTTATAAATATGGGTGCAGATGTTTAAATTTGAACTAGTTTCTTTTATACAAAAAATTAGTTTAACATTTTTTAAAGGAAATATTTTCAATGAAAAATAATATCATTTTCTTCTTAATACTTATATCCCAATATGTAAAACTACTGGTATCGAATTATAAGGATTTTAAGCTCGTAAGTAATATATTAAAAATAATTGCTTAATTGTTTATTAATTAACCACGATTATTGAAAGAATTTAAAAAGTGCTTCCAGTTTTTAGTCTTATTATACGACAAGAAATACAGTAAAGCGGGATACATACTTCTTATACACTGATAGAAATTTGTGCTTAGTATTAAT
Source organism: Delia radicum (assembly GCA_021234595.1). NCBI lineage: Eukaryota > Metazoa > Arthropoda > Insecta > Diptera > Anthomyiidae > Delia > Delia radicum. The sequence continues at coordinate 145,502,363 of CM037855.1, forward strand.
GAATTCTTTCATTAATACAATGATTTTTTTCATAAAAAAGTCCCCAAAGAAACGTTTTGTTGAGTCAATGAAAGGTGTTTCATTAAATCCATTTTAATGAATGGTTTCATTGACCCAACGAAAATTTCATAAAGTATATGAAATTTTTTCATTAATCCTAGCCTAATCGTTATGAAAGTTTCATGTGTTTAATGAATAAAATTCATAGTTTGTATGAAATATTTTCGTTGGTATTGAATAAATTGCACTTTTTATGATTATTTTAGAATAGCATTAGCTTGGTGGTTATTGAGAAATTATCATTCATTGATATTATTTATAAGGTCTGGTCTTTATAGGATCTATAAAATATTTTTATAAAAAAAAGTTCGAAATCTAATGAATTCTGAACATCCCAGCTATGTAATAAAACAATTTGTTTTTATTTATAAAAAATCTCTTTACATTTTTTATAATTTGTGTTAAAAGATGACATATTTTCTTATATGTCGGTACAAAATATGTAATTTTTTATCGATCTGGCTTGGAATTCTGTAGAACGATCAACGATTATAGTCCACTTTTTGTAGTTAAATTACGACCATATTAGATAAAAATGTTAAATACTGTAACGTTTTTGTGTAACATCGTCAACACGATAACAAATTAGGCCTCGTTTTGAACAAAACTATATCGTTTTTCTTAGAGAATCTGTTCCCTGGAATTTAGTGACGAACTATTCAAATTCGTCAAAAACTGTTAGCTCTAGGCAAATTTAATAAAAAAATTTATTTATATCAAAGTTTTGGTTAATTTTGTTAAAAAAATTTTCAGTTTTTTTTATTTCAAAATGATAGTACAAAAAAAAAATTTTTTTTTATTACAAGTCAAAATTTTTATTGAAAAAATTTGAAAATTTTTCATTGATTTAATGAATTTTTTTTATGAAATTATGAAAAAATTATAAAAAATGTTAATGAAAAAAATAAAAATATTAATGAATTTTCATTCAGTTAATAAAATTTTTCATTAAACCAATGAATCGATTTTAATGAAATCGTTTCATTAATACTATGAAGGAAAATTCTATCAGTGTAGTATCTATAAATATTTTAAAAATCTTTCAAGCAGAACATTTTATTGATTGATTGGTCAATAGTATTGATCATGTATAATTTCATTAAGTATGATATTTATACGATATACCAGTTTTAGCAAGGCAGTTGTTATACAATGCCTCATATATAAATATGTATTAATAAGCCTTATTCCTTAGCATCAGCTAAAGATGTACAACCGTATAAAAGTTGGGCCGAATATGAAAAAAGTTTTATAAGAAATTTGTTTTTAAGCGTGAAATAGTTTATTTAATATTTATTTGCGACGTGCGAAAAGTAGGGTCGACCACGACGACTTGCATTATTAGAGCTCGTACGGCCACGTTTAAATTCTTAATACCACCTTTTAATCGTTGAATATGACAGCGAAGATTCACCATAATGTTTATCACTCCATTCTTTGGCTTCGACAGTATTTTTTTAGACCAAACTTTGAAAGCAGCATAATTTTTAAAACGGTAACTTTTTTTTTAATTAACGAAATGTCATGCAATTTTGACACATTTTTTCTAAGAGTTGGCCCCACTGACTAAATAAAAAATATTAACACTTGTCACGCCATCTCTAAGTAAGGCCATGCGTTTTTGACTACATGTAGTAAAATAAAAGTACTGATCTCTAAAACATTTTAAATTTTGTAATTAAAAAAACTTATTAAATAAAATTGTATCAAATAATATATAATTTGATCATATTTGATAGACCCAGTTTTCGGATCAAACTATATGAGATTAGATCCCATGAGATACCATTACATCGGCATATGTATGCCATTTTTCGGATCAGATCAGATGTAATGTTTAGTTATATGTGATACTATATATAATCATATATGATAATATCTGAACTTTTTTCGTCGGGTAATTAATTTTGTAATAAATTTAAAATTTATTGAAATTAAGAAAATTTGACAAAGACCAAGTCAACACCCAATTCGAATTATGGCATATTTTTGCTTAAACAAATATTACCAAATTGTAATATCACAATTTTATAAATTGTCTAAATCCATATAAATTATTTAATCGGTCATACACCTAAATAAATAAATCAAATACTCACTCACTTAATTCCGATAAAAAATTTTGCGGTTCATTTTTTTTAGTCAGTCAATCTTCCAAAAAAAAAAAATAAAAATAAATTAGGAGACCCACTTAATCTGCCATTCTATAATCGACATACTTCATATATGTTTACATACAAACATATTTTGTTTGGAAAGTATTGTTTTAAAAACGTGTGTAAGCATTCAAATTTAAAAATGCTTGAATATTATCGCCTTTACAAAGTTGTTGTTTATTTTGTTTAATCTATAACTTTTACGTCTTGTAATTGTTTAATCTAAGTTTTTTTGACAGCATCTCTAAGATTTAGTATTCATAAATGTTTATATTGAAATATTGAAAATGCACATACGTTAACCACATATTTATTGCAGTACGATGAATATGCATATTGTATTTTGTGTGAATTTGAAATTGCATCTGTTCATGTTCAAATAAACACTATATCTTTGTAAATCTTTCTGAACAAAAGGTCTATCAATTTTATAATGAAAAAAAAATTAAAATTTATATTAAGGAAATCGTATAGTTAAATGAACAAATTATTGTTAATAATTTGCATGTTTTCGACATATGAAATTATGCAGAATTTTTTGTTAAACTAAAATCATAATAAAATTAATTTAGCTAAAGAAGGTGGGTGGCTAGGCTAAATTGTGACTGCACTACAAACTGAACTCAATACTGCATTTACAAAAACTGTATAATTATTAATTTATATCATAATCCGAATACGAATATATTTCTATATTAAAATTGTCTCAAACTTCGAAGATACCCAGCAAAATAAGAGCTGAGGAATAAGTAGTAAATACACCACATCTACTGATCCGGATGTGGTGCAAACTAAGTTGAATCATTAATGATTTTAACATTGTCGTGTCATTGGGCGAATAAAGTGAACATATAACTTCTTTAACAGCATTTTAAACAGTGCATGAATGCTATTTTTCAGCAGTTCACGGATGGTCTTTTTCAAATTTATATTAACATTTTTAGTTAATAAAAATGTACTGCATACTCTAGGGGATATTTCTTTAAATATTTAAAAAAAAGTATTGAACACACGAATCTGAGACACGATCTGCTGTATTGAAGTAGACCGTTCTACCATTTGCACCAAAGTTACTTATGCAGTACAACAAACTGAAAACGAACTTAAGTTAAAAATAATATTGATATATTTTTATAAAAACAAGAAAAATATGCTACACAAAAATATAATAAAAAAGATAAAATAAAAACATTTTTATTAAAATATACCAGACAATGAAAAAAAGTATTGGAGAAGTAGTTTAACTACAGGTAGGAAAAAATGGCCTACAATGAAAGGAGTGTACCTTGGAATGTATGAATTTTAAATGTTTCCCATTTTTTTTTTTCTAAAGATCTGGAGAAAGAGGTCGGTAAAAACTTAATAGGTAAATTAAAGTGATATACCTATTAAAATTAAGTAAAAGTTATTAATTAATTAAAAAAAAAAAACTTTAGGTTTGTTATATTTTTACATAATTTTTACAGAAAGGACAAAAATAGATTTTTATCAAATAATTATTTGTCAACTTTGGATAACAATTTAAAAAAAAAATTCTTTATGATTAAAGTCAAGATGTTAATTATTTGGTAGTTTTAACTTACTTAATTATCTTAAAATATACAGATAAAACTGAATTAAATAAAACAATACTAAAATATTAATAAAAATTAAAAAAATTATGTCCCCAGTCCGGAATCGATCTCGCAACCTTCTGATTGTAAATCCAACCAATTACCACCTCAACCTCCATGTAAAAAAAGAATATATGATCTTAAGAAAAAGCACTTTTAGGATGTTATTGGTTTAGATACCAATTAATTTATATGGTGATGCAAATGTTGTTTAAAATAACTTTAATTTAACAATAACTTCTTTGAAAGCAAGAAACGTGCGTATACTAATGCTTTAGAAGTCAAGTTAAAGAGGTTCTTGAAGCACTACTTCCACTTTATTTTGCTGGGTATTGTATGCAAAATTTATTTCAAAATCATTGATTTTTTCTTTAAGAATAGGAAAATTTTTTAACAATTGTTAGTATCTGAAAATTTTTCTATTGATACTAATATCGCTGCATTTTAGAAATTTTCTATAGAAGCAACATTTCCATATTTGATAAACAAATGTTTCGTAATATAAAAATTAAAAAACAAAAAAAAATATATAGGGGAAGGTGAGGTAATTTGGTACGTGGGGTAATTTGGGACTTTACATTTTTCCCATACTAATGCAATTTCAGAATTTCTAATTATGGTGTGTTGTTCCTTAATAAATTCTTATCACTTTGAGCAATCCATATTTTAGGAGGCGTATTTTACTTTTATGTGGGAAATAAAAAAAATCATACCAAAAAAATTTTTATTGGTGTTCTTGATTTCGTAAAATAAAAATATTTTCTTTCACATTTTTAATTAGGCAAATATAAAAAATTATTGTTACGTTATGCATGTTACGAATGACGTATTGGTTTTCGCAAATATTTAAACATTGCTAAACTTATGTAAGTTTTTGTGACCTTGGCCATAATAAGGTAATTTGGAACGTGTGTGTGGGGTAAATTTCGACGTGTAATTTAAGCATTTTTAACGCTTCTTCATATTGTTTGTGTGCATGTATTGTAAATTGTTAATATATTTGGACATTACGCTGAGGAAGCAACGAAGCCTATCCTGGAGTATGATTTAGTAAAAGTCAATTAATTTTATTTATATTTTGTAGCTTTATTTCTTACTGTTCCGTTTTTCCTATTTCATTTATCTCGTTAATTATCATCTAAAAAAACAAGAATTACCGTTTAAATTATTGTTTTTTTTTAGTATTAGTGTAGTTTCTATGGAGTCCCAAATTACCCCACCTATTCTTCATTGAAAAAATCGGCAAAAATCCAACTAACCAATAATGTAGGTGTGTTTTTTTTTTGATTAAGAAGCTACACCACTAACCACTATTTGGAATGGATCTATCTATTAGGAGCTAGAAGAAAACTAGTCCCAAATTACCCCCACCTTCCCCTATATACACTTCGGTTCACTTATTTAAAGGCACTAAAAATTCCATATTCTGCAGCCTGAATCTTTTGCAATTTTTAACCGATTGCAGAACTATAAAATGAAAATGGAAGCTAGACATATTGAGATATAAAAAACATCCTGGCAGCAGCAGTTTCTTACCTAAAGATCTTTTTTTGAGCAAGTTATCAAAAAAAGTTAAAAAATTTGCTATTTTGGATAAAGGCATTTTAATTAAATTTAATGAAGAACGGTTTTTCATATTTTTTAATTAATTTTACTTTATTAAAGAGTTTTTAGTAGTGAGTACAACCACCTTTGTTTTTAATAACTTCAAATATACGGGTTTTCATTGACAGATAAAGCGAATTAATGTAATCCAACGAAATTTGATTCCAAGCATCCTTAATGTCCTGAATTAGTGACTCCTTGTCATCGAATTGTCTTCCTCCTTCATAGACTTTACGAGATAATCAACCCCAGACATTTTCAATAATGTTTAGATCAGAAGAATAGGGTGGCCAATCAAGAATATTTACATTCTGGATTGAAATGAACTCCTTAACTACTCTCGCGTTATGTAAATTAGCATTATCCTGCTGCAATATGCAAGATATGGGACCAAATAAATCACTGAACTTCGGAAAAGCCGATTTCAATAACGTTTTATAGCTTGCACCAGTCATTTTTGCACTTTGAAATTCAAGATCGATGGTGCCATAGTACGTAATAGCACCCCACATCATAACGCCGCCCTCTCGGCTGTGATATCGGTTCAAAAATAGCTTTTCTTTCCGCAGATCATGGAAATAATAGTTGTAGCCATCAGGGCCATCTAAATTAAACTTCTTTTCATCCGTAAATATTACGGTTCTCCAGTCATTTACATGACCTCTTTGCTGCACATCCCATACCATGTAGTCTCTGGCGAATTGAAGCCGATTTTCCTTACGCGGAGCATTAAGTGGCGGCTTTTTTTTTTAATTTCAGGTATTTTAGATGCTCACAGCTCTTTATTACTCTACGTACTGTGGACTTGCTCGCTTTCACTCCAGCTTGAGCTCTTATTTTTGATAAGGATAAGGCAGAATTAGATGCAATTCTTATGATTTTTCTTTCCTCATACGCAGATAAAGACAATGATTTTTCTTTTCTCATACGCAGATAAAGACAATGAAACCCATCCTTTAAATTTTTTTCCATACCTTTCGGGGTCCTTAATGTAATTGTAAACAACTGTTGGGCTTCGTCCAATTTTTTGAGCTATTGCGCGGTTAGAATATCCTTCAGAACGGTAAACATCAATTTTAATTTTTTCCGATAAATTTAAAATTTACGAAAAATCATCGCTTACTTTAAAAATTATAAATAAATAATAAAGTGCCTTTATTCAAGTGAATCAAAAAAATAGCACAGTTTTGGACTTTTTTTTAATAAATTGCTCAAAAAAAAGTTGTAAAGGTAAAAAACTACTATTGGCATAATTTTTTTATATCTAAAGGTGTCTAGCTTCCAATTCTATTTTATAGTACTACAATCAGTTAAAAATTGGAAAAAATACAGGATGATGAACACAGATTTTTTAATGCCTTTAAATAAGTGAACCGGAGTGTATTTCAGTATCTGAGAAAATATCTCCAAAACATAAATATGTTTTAGAAATTTTTTTCACAGTTTGATAAACTTCGTCATTTTAGGCAAAATATGTACATGTTTAGACCTAAGTAGTTCCCATATAATGGACCTAGCCTAAAAGTTTGTCTTTTTACAAAATAAGGAATATAAACATATTTCAAAGTAATTTTTCATGCTGACCTATTGTACCCTATTGTCAGAAGAAAACGTCTTTTGATTTTGGTAAAATTAGTTCCATGTGTGTACCTTGTGTCCTTATAATGGTTCCCCCAAAAAACGTTTTTTTATTTGCTTTTCCGCATGCTGCAGGTCACAAATATTAAGATATTTTGGTACTATTCGGCACACCGACCTATATCGGCCCACGGACAAAGCTTTGTGATTTTAGTTAGAGTCAGTCGGTGGTTACACCTTGTTAGTGGACATGCTATTAATAATTAAAAAAAAAAACGAGTTAAAATGTGAAGTCGGGCAGGGCATAAGGATTGTAGGATATCCTCTTATCCAGTCTGATTGAAGGTCAAGGAGTATCTGGTTCAGAAATGGGTTTGTATAAATATTTGTGTACAAATTAGTAAGCAAGGTAAAATAAATATTAAGTTTTCGATTTTGGCTGATGTACGCGTATGATGTACGATTTTGGCTGATGTAATTAAATAAATATCTACACTTAGAATACTATGTAGGTAAAGACCACTGCAAATGTAGTTGAAAACAAATTAAATTTCACTTAAAGAAAGGACGACTTACATTTCATTAAAATCAACTAACATTGTCATTTGTTTTTTAATGTTCAAAAAATGACTAACAATTGCAGTAAAACTGAACCACATTGTAGCAAAAAATAAACAAACATTTATTTTAATTTTTTTAAATAACATAAAATGACTGTAAAAACTGAATGTAAAATCATAAAACAGTCATTTGATGTAGTTTGTTTTTTTAAATGAACTACAAGGTTAGTAAAATATTTAATTTGTTCTACAAATGACTGACATTTGCATTAAAAATAAAGAAACTGTATTACAACCTAAACAACTACATATTTTTAAAGCAGAAGTTCCCTGAGTGTACTACTTTTGGGGGGCCTTAACATGTGCGATCTGCTGCGTGCGGACGAGCATTAGAGCCATATATAAACAATACACATAAAATATTATTGTCAAAATTATTTCAATTAAACCTTTTTTTTTTTTGTATTTAAATTTATTTTCATCGGGATAAACATTAATTGCATTTATAGTAATTAAATGCGCTAAAGTCCCAAAACTTATTTAACAAATTGTGAAAAACAATCTGATGTAGGCGTGTCCCTATCCGGATTTCATTCCTGCCCAAGGAAATCTTCAGGGGACTTTGTTATTAGAATTTCTAGAGATATTTGTTATGTTAAATCACAAACTCAATGAGAATTTCTTGTCCTCGTGATTTCAAACTCACTTTCAATAAAAGTTTAATAATATGTATTCAATGTTTAATTAAAAATGAATTTGGTGAACACAAAATTTGCAGTTTTTATAACCCGTAATGACAACATAGAGAAAACATGTTACAATATAAAAAATTAGCAAAATTTAAAAAATTCGCTACAGACGTTATATGTGAATTTATCAATTTTGTCGAATTTTTGAAATCATTAACGAGTTTTCAATTTTGGTAATTTTATCCAATTGGGCTGTATTTTAAATCTTAGCGATTTTTTTTTTTTTTAATATTGACAATTGTTTTCCAATTTCTGATTTTTTTGCAATTTCAGCGTTTTTTTTTTTTTTAAATTTCGTAGATTTTTTTTTATTTTGCATATTTTTGAACTTTTGCAATTTTTTTGTTTTCAAATTTTATCGATTTGTTTAAGTATTAGCGATTATTTATATTTGGAGATTTTTTTAAATTTTGAAAATACATTTTTTTATTTTTTGCGATTTGTTTTCCAACTTTGTTTGTTTTACAGTTATTTTTACAATTTTGCTAACTTTGTAATTTTATTATTATTTTCATAATAACATTTTTTGGTGGACTCTCTACGTGCTCTAGGTCCAAACGTAGACCGATTTTAACCAAAATCAAAGGGTGTTGTCCTTTGGTTGATATACATAGTTTGGTACGCAAAATTTCAGAGCACACTGATAGAATTTTCCTTCATAGTATTAATGAAACAATTTCATTAAAATCGATTCGTTGGTTTAATGAAAATTTTCATTAACTGAATGAAAATTCATTAATATTGGTATTTTTTTCATTAACATTTTTTATGATTTTTTCATATATAACACATTCCTAAAAGGGTCAAATAATAAATTTGAAAACAAAAAACTCTATAGATTATTTGTTAGGACAATATCCTAATGAAGAAATATAGAGTATGGCCTCGAACTTGAATAATTTTCATTTTTTCATAATTTCATAAAAAAATTCATTAAATCAATGAAAATTTTTCAAATTTTTCACAATAAAAATTTTGACTTGTAATAAGAATTTTTTTGTACTATCATTTTAAAATAAAAACAACTGAAACATTTCTTTTAAACAGAATTAACCAAAACTTTGATATAAATAAATTTTTTTTTATTAAATTTGCCTAGAGCTAACAGTTTTTGATGAATTTGAATAGTTGGTCACTAAATTCCAGGGAACAGATTGTCTAAGAAACATAGTTTTGACATAGTTTTGTTTAAAACGAGACCTAAATTGTTATCGTTTTGACGATGTTACACAAAAACGTTATGCTAAACGATAATAAGTTTTTGTTTTTAACAATATTGTTAACAATATTTAACATTTCTATCTAATATGGTCGTAATGTAACTACAAAAAGTGGACTATAATCGTCGATCGTTCTACAGAATGCCAAGCCAGATCGATAAAAAATTAGATATTTTGTACCGACATATAAGAAAATATGTCATATTTTAACACAAATTATAAAAAATGTAAAGAAAGATTGAACAATTTTGTAAAAATAAAACAATAAAAACAGAAATAAATTAAAATTGGACCAGACCTTATAAATAATATCAACGAATGATAATTTCTCAATAACCACCAAATTAATTTTATGCTAAAATAATCATAAAAATTGCAAATTATTATTATTATTATATTTCATACAAACTATGAATTTTATTCATTAAACACATGAAACTTTCATAACGATTAGGCTAGGATTAATGAAAAAAATTTCATATACTTTATGAAATTTTCAGTGGGTCAATGAAACCATTCATTAAAATTGAGTTAATGAAACACCTTTCATTGACTCAATGAAACGTTTCTTTGGGGACTTTTTTATGAAAAAAATCATTGAATTGATGAAGGAATTCATTAATACTACGCACAAATTTCTATCAGTGCAATATGTTAATATTTGCAGTGTGCAAAATTATAACAAAATTCAACGTTTTACTATACGAATAATTAAAGCCCCTAAAATGTTTAACTAAAATCTACCATTTAAAAAAAAAATAAGTCTACGCCTTATTTGTTATCTTTGGAAATATTTTAAAACTTATTATTTATTACCGTTGGTTGATAAAAAAAGTCAACATATGATTAAAATTTTTTTAACTTTATAATTGCAACCTATTAGATTTAATTTTAAGTCTTATCTTAAGATTATTTATTTAACACACACACACATACGCACACTTGTTAAGAAATAATATGATAAACTAGTTTAAAAGTTGTAGGAGGTGTTGTTACAATGTTGTTGATTGATGACCATTGAAGGCACACCCAGTTTAGCAAATTGATTTGTTTTCGTTGTAGCCCAAACCAAACAAAATAAAACACACACTCACCAAAATTAGACATGTTTCATATCAACACCTTAAGTATTTCAAATTCAATTGTGTATTTTTTTTTCAATTTTTTTTTTTTTTTTTTTTTTCATGTGAATAATATAAAACGAAAAACGATAAGGCACGCGAACAATTTTAGAAAAGAAAAAAAAACAAATAAAAATTTTGAATAGATCAACTGCTACAATGTATTTTTAATGGAATTTGTTTTTAAATAAATTGTTGTTTAATTATATTTAAACAATGTTTAATATGTTTTTTTTTTTATTATTACAATTGTTTCATTGCTTTCAAAAGTTTACATTCTTATTAGACATATCACTTTTTATTTCCTTGTTAATATTATTGAAGCCTCCTACTGTGTAAATTATTTCTTTGATGATTTTCAATTATTCCATTGTCGTCTGTGTGTGTGTTATAAATATAAAATCAATAAAAATTGATTTTAATATGTACATTAATTAGACTAAAGGGCTTGTTTTAATAATTTACCCAGCAGGACACTGAAAATTATACAAACCAAAAAAAAAAAAAACAATAATCAAGAAAACGCCACCTCCCACCATTCACTTTATGGAATACAAAATCTTAATATTTAAGTATCTTATATGAACAGGCTTGCCAGCTATTTTTTTTGTCGTTATCTCCAAACAAATGAAATAATATCCCCACAAAATCCGCTAATCAGAAAAAATGTTTAATTAAGTGGTAGAGTTACAATTCTTTATTTAATTTGCCTACATTTGCTAGGCTTGCCAGACACTTTTTATCGATATCAAATCAACAAATATCCCCAAATTCAAGAATGTTTTTTTTTTTAGTTTAGTCAGAGCTCAAATTCATTGTTAACCCTCTAACTGGCAAACGATGTTTGGCAACCAAATTCATACCATGTGCTCCACTCGAAAAACAAATAATAAGTTCTTCAACAAAAATTTTTATCGTTGCCTAATTTTGGCGATATGAGCCAAAATATGTTAGGGTCCATTTTGAAAACTAAAGCATATAAAAGACAAGTTTTGGATAAAAAATATTTCTCTTAACAAGATATAATCACACGAGAAAAACTATTTTTTTTTCTGCTCCTATTTAAGAAGATATCGCGATTTTCGCTTTTTGAAAAAAGCGAAAAGGTATCTAACTTTAATTTATATTGTTCAAACTTCAACGCTTTGCTATTAATACTTAATGTCTTCTTTCTGCAAAATTTCATAAAAATCCGTCTATTAGTTTATAAGTTACGACGGAATCCTGATAAAATCCTGTGAGTCCTTGGACTAAAGTAAGGACTTTTTGTTAAATATAAAGCTTCAATCTTACTTATATTTTATTACAAAGAGTTTTTAGTCAACTTAAATTGGTTTTTTAGATTTTTGAAAACTATTTTTTTTTTAAATAATTAGTTTTTAAAATTTTACGAAATTTTGATTTTGAAGCTTTATCGCGTCCAAACCGTGGACGGCACACAAAAAATTGCTTCGCAAATTTAGTTTTCTATCGGAATATATTAATTTCTAAGTATAAAACGCTTATTTGACGCATTTGTGGTAAATTTTATGAAGACTGCCCTGAGGCAGCCTTACCCGTTAGAGGGTTAAAATAGCTCAAATTTACTTTGGCTTTTAAAATTGGCTTTTAATTAATAGAAATTTCATTGCAAACTACACCATTTTCATTTTTATTTATTTATAACGAGCTTTCGACTTCCGTTTATTTACAAAATAAAACAAATTAAATATATTAGCTAGGTTGATACTACTATTTCGATCTGGCTACAGATCTCATCAGAACCCATAGTTTTAGAAAAGGTAGAGCCTCCAGAATAGGCAGAGCTTTAACAAAAAACCTACTAATCGTGAATTTTGCTCCATTCTTGTTTTCTTAGTAATCAAACATGTGGCTACGATCTTTTCCCAACAATCACCATGACGTTACTAAACGTTGAAGATAAAAAATTTTCTATTTATATAAAACAAAAATTAGTTTTACTCTGTCTCAGGTGCTATTTTTTACAGTTTTCTTTGTTTTTTGTTTTTATATACATCGAGATTATTTTTTTGTTATTTTTGTTTATTTATAACGAGTTTTCAATCTCCATATATTGTATATTGACAATTTCTGAAATACAATTGACAATTTCTGAAATAAAATTAACAATTTCTGAAATGCAACTGGTAATTTCTGAAAAGCCATTGATAATTTTTAAAAAACAATTGATAGTTTCTGAAATTAAGTTTTAAATCTAAAATCTAAAGTTAGTAAAGTCAGCAACAAATTTTGCTGAGTAAGCAAAATTTTAGTCAGGAGAGTGCTTACAAAAAATCAAAAAAAAAAAGCTAAATCTGCGAGCTAATTTTTAGCAACAAAATTAGTAGATTCAGCAAAACTTAATAGGTCGATTAACCGGTTAATATTTTTATATGGAGGTTTGCCTTTATTTTTTTTTTTCAAAACTTGCAAATTTTCTTAACTTTGGCTAAAAATAGCGAGAAAAAATGCTAAGAGAATAAAAAAAGCTATATAAATAGCATAAAGTTCTCTCAAAATCAAGTGATCCTTAAGCCACTAGATAACTTTTTAAGGCAACTTTAGAAAATTGGATAGAAAATTTTTAATTCCTGTTTTAATTAAAAAAAAAATTAAATTAAATTTTTTTTAAGAAAATGTATGTCACAGCTGGCATTTTCATCTCCCAAGAAAATGGTTATATTCAGTTCTCAACCTCTACAACTCTTAAATATGTTCCACAAGAATCAACTGAATTTTTAGCTGAGTTTCTTGACTTTTAAGATTTGAGCAGAAGCAGGTTAATAGCAGTATAGGTGTATAATTGTTTATTTCCACTGAACACATTTGACTGCGCGCTGCATCGTGTTCTTTTTAAAGAGTCCTTAGATTCCTCCATAATGACCGTTAAGTTTATAAGGTAAAAAATCAGTTCGTTGTGTATGTATTGCAAAAAACCCCCAAAAACATACATTTATTTTGCTTTAAATGATTAACCGATTAATCGCAAATTAACCGACCCGAGTAAGATGTTGATCAATTTAAGTGATTTTGCGAATAATCCCTTAACCGGTTAATCGCATAGGTAGAATAATTGGAAACACTATAAAAACCCCATTAAATTTAAAGGACCTTCAATTTCAGACGTTTTTTAGTTTAAAAAAATCAGATAAGGTGCAGGTGCATACTTCTTTTTTAATCTTTAGATAATTCATGTTTTTTTTTTCTACAGTTAACGTGACGATTTAAAAATAGCCAAATTTTTATTTAATATATACGCTCAAAAAAAAAGTCAGTAAAGTCAGCAACTGGGAATATCCTTGCCGAAAAATTGCTAATATCAGCAAAAAAAAATAGTAAATTCAGCAAAAAAATTTTTAAATTTAGCAAATTAGTAAATAATCCATTTTTCTGTAAGGATCTCCACATAGCAAAATAGGTACTGACTAAATTTAATTATTGTTGGGTAAGAAACAAGCGAATTTTGGAAAAATTTCTGACGGTTCTTCATGTTTTAAGGGAGTTTTCTTAAAAAATGGCACAGAAATGACTCTGAAAATTAGAGAGGTTTGAAGAGTTTGTGAATATGAGTATATGAGTAAATTTTTGAGTCAAAAAAGATGTTTTTTGGATGCGCAACATTCATACACAATTTTTAACTTTAAGTAGTAGTAAAGCTCATTTTTGACTAATTTAATTCGCTTAAATCTATATATAATTTTATCACTGTTTTTTTTTATAAAATGTTTTAAGAAAATTTAAAATTTTTTTATATAAAAACCCTGGCAAAATTGTTTGGGAAAAACAGGAGGAGTCATATAGGCTTCAACTTGACTGAATTTATGGTAAATCTCTATTCAATTAAAATATATGTCAAACATTTTTAATATCCCCTAAAAATCCCCCAAATATTTTTGAAATCCACAAAAAATTCCCTGTCCACGATTGAAAATTAAAATTTGGGGAGAAAACCGCAAGTCTGGCAAGCCTGTACATGAGTCGACAGACTTTAATAAAATTGTTCAAAGCTTATTATTAAAAAAAAAAAAATATGTACACTTATTAACGATGTATGAATGGATATGATATTAACCTTAAATAAATGTTTATTTTCTTTCAATGGCTTTTTCTTGGTAAAAATCAAATGATTAATGATAAAGCGCCAGTTTATGGGTAGTGTGAGAGAATTATTAGAATGCAACGATTTAAGAGAAAAGTAAATATATTATAAGGAAATCACACAAACTTTGTTGATGGGCAGCATAAATTACTCAAACATAATGGAAAATATATTAATTTGAATTAAGAAGAGGTTTTTATTTGAAGAAAGTTTCAACAAAAAAAAATCTAAATGATTTTTGGTATAAACTAGAGAACGCAACTTCTCAAACACAATGAATGTAAAGACTAGAGCAACCAACACACAAAAAATGATCAACCTAAAATATCTAATAAAATATTTTATTTAAATTAAATTTGTTTCGAAACAAATATTTAATTGAATCAATTAATATTTTAATTTACTTTTAAATATATAAATACATATTTTATTTTAGACATAATTCTCAAATAATTTTTTCTATGTTAAATAGATAGTATCCCAGCAAAAACAGTGACGGTCATATGACCGGTCAAATGTCTGGCACTGTTGATGGAAATATCCATCAATGCGTAGAACAAAGTTTATATCATTTTCTTAAGGGCAATGTGAAAAAAGTGATAGAAACATTGTGTACGAGTGATTTTGTACTTCCTCTAACTTATAAATTCATAAGTTAGAGGAAGATGCATGATTTGCATGTGTTAGTTTCGGTCATCAATTTCTTGTAGGGATGTTAAATAGAAAAGTTTCAGTATAAAATACCAAATGCATTTGTAGTTTACAAACAAAATCAGCACATACACAAACAGACACTGCATTACTTAAACACATATATATATATATACAAACGTGTCGTTCACACACTTTTTTTAGTATCATATTTTTTTTTGTAGAAAGTTATTTAAAGTTTTTTTTTAATTTTCAATAAAAGATTTAATTAATATTATCATTGCCATGATAGGTGCAAAATCAATTAAAATATTAATTGATTTTTTAATTGAAACAATTTTTTAGTTTTTTCTTTGAAAAAAAAAACAGTGTTTTAAGTGCTTAAAAAACCCCAAAAAAAACATTGTTTTAAGCGCTTAAAAAAGCTTAAACAAACAGTAGAATAAGCCGTTTTAATATTAAAATAAGATGTTTTATTTAAAAATTAAGCCGTTTAATTTCATATATTTTTATTAAAATCGTTACTATAGACAAAATTTGTGTAAAATTTGTTCTTTGGAACTTCGTCAGTAAGCTTCAAAGTTCAAATGGTTTTATCGAAATATTTTTTTTTGTATAAACCAACAACATGTAATATTAAATATTCAACTTTCAACTTAAAAAATAAAAATTCTTCAAAATACCAGTTGCTAAAAAAGAGCAAAAAATACACTATTTTTAAAGAAGAAAGATAAAATTAGTTTAATTTTTAAAAGAAAACGTCCAACAAAAGCTAATATTTACAAAACAAGCTAAAAAAAGCAAATATACAATAAATAAGATTAAAAAAATGTCTTAACAAATATGGCTTAAAAATTTCATAATTTCATGATTAGAACTTGTATTTAGTCTTTCATATTCAAAACAAGCTCTAGCAATTTTTGGTTGCCCTGGTAATGACTTTTATATTTATAATAATCTAATGTGTTTGCAAAGGACAACAATTAGATTAAGCACTCTAATAAAAATTGATCACAAATACGTCGAATGGCAATTTTATACTTAGAAAATGAATCTCTGCCAATAGAAGACAAGAAGTTTTTATCTATGTTAGCTTATGAAGCATACAACTAAAATAAAAAATAATTCGGGTTTCAGATTTCATATGCATATATGATCAGATCTAGTTAGATTTTAAAATTTGGGACACATTTGAGATCTAATTAGATGTGATCAAATCTGGGCAGATCTGATATTTTTAGATTTAGAGAGGTTCAATAATTATTAAAATTTTCTAGTTAATTGATAAATAAACGGTTAGTTTAACTTTAATTTTATTTAAATTTTTTATTAAAAATAAAAATAAGTATTTTCGACCTTTAATTGTGCAATGAAAATGAAAATTATTCAAGATCGAGGCGTTTATTTTAAAGCTTAGGGTAAATAAATGAATAACAAAGACAAGGTGAAATAAAATGTTTTCGTCTAATTCATGTGAACAGATAAAGGCATATCGCTCACTTACCAAAAGACTGTCATAAGTCAAAAAACGCGATTTTGGATTTAATGATACAGATTTATTAGTTATATCATGCTTCATATTGTGTAAACATTTCATATTAATATCTTGTATACTTTTCGAGTAAGAAGAGAATATATATTCTTTTTTCTGGAAAGTGGGTGCAAAGAGTATTTACTTTATAGAGAAACTATTCCGGTCTCTTGATAATTAGCGAACTCGCACCCAACTCTCACTAAAAGAAAAATGCATTAAAACCTCTATTTATAAAAAATGCGACAAAATAAATAGATAGAGGGTCGAGCGAGGCAGATATGGATTGAAAACTTCAAAGACGTTTTCTGCTAAATGTCAGTCTTTTAGGAAATGTGCGATATATGTATGTCAATCTAAATATCAATCAATATATTTTCTTGCATTTGAGTATGTATAAAATATAGGTGACGCATCTACAAACGAACTATCATTGTTAAATAAACTTTCTTCATAATATTTATTTTACCAACTTGAGTGCAGCCAAAAAATTAATGAAAATTTTTCAAGTTTTCCCAAGGTTTTCAAAATGTTAAAAGTAAAAAAATTACCACACAATAAAAATAATAAAGAAAATTTTAAGTTTTTATGTAACAAAAAAAAATATATTGGTGTCATTGAAAGGGCTTATCTTTGGTACTAGATCTGGACAATGTTGGCACCAGAACATGAACATGGTTGGCACCAGATACGATACAATATGACGAGGTCTGCTCAAATCTGGACACGAAAATTATGCAATTTTCCAGATTCCTGCAGATATGAACAGATCTGATACTAGACCTGATCAGATCTGGGCACAAATGCCATATTTTATCATATATGATCATATTTTGCATCAGATCTAATTTCATATTAGTCATATCTAATTAGATTCAATTATATCTAGCTAGATCTGATCAGATCTAATCTTTTGTAAACGGGTTGGTGAGAATAGTTAACAAAAAAATTCTCAAAAATTTACAAATTTGAGTATAAGAAAATGTACAGGATTAGAATTTCGACACATTCCTCATTTTATTCTGTTCTCAATTTTAAATAAACGAAAAAAATATTTGTAATTGATTGTAAAAATTAATTCTTTAAATAAATTTATCTTGAATGCTTCTTACACAATTTTTCATCCTAATCAAATATTTAAATCATATTTTTCAAAATTTCTTCTTTCCTTTACAGGTATCTTGCAATCATGTGCCAATGAAGGTGAAGAAGTTCAAATAGCCATAAAAAATTCCAAATGTTTTAAATGCGCCTGTGAGGTATGTGACTATAATTTAAAAAAAAAAAAAACTAATCATATAAAATTTATAAGAACGAAAATATATAAGTATATAGTTTTTTTTTTTTTAATAATTTATGCACATTGCTGTTATTTCTAAAGTTGTATACCGGAAATGTAAACATATACGGTTGACATTACAATTATACGAGGTTTGGGTAGGAAATTGTTGGTAATACAACCAGCACAAGTTTAGTATGTGCTCCAATAGCCCTACTTTATGGCCCTATAAAACTATAACAATGTTTTTAAAAATCTATTTTAATAAAATTTATTATAACCAAACAAAAAGTACAATTTAAAAGAAGATGTAAACGACAAAATCTGGCTGTTGCTAATATCTGGTTGTTGCAGTTTAAATTTTTTTTCTTGGCAACATATAATAAGCAACTACTTGACCTGGCCATTTGCCATTAGAAAAAGAAAAACAAAATATGTAAGAAACTTTTAAAGATTAGTAGGGTTGAAAAAGGAAAAAAAAAATTTTTTTTTTGGTTAAAACAGAAATATAATCGATTTTTTGTTATAAAGAAAAAAAGAATGTTTCATTTCAAATTAAATCGTTTTTAAAAATATATTTTTTTTTTAATTAAACATTATAATTAAAACTTTTACATTTCTATATTTTCCTTAAGGAAGTTTTTAACTAAATATTTGTTGCCAATAAATATTTTTGTATCTACGAGATATTATTGCCAACTACAATAAAAGACACTTAAAATTCGATACTTTTTTTCTATTCATTTTGAAGCATGCTCTCATTTATGGAGCCAAAAAAATAGAAGTATACGGTCAGTTGTTATATTAAAGTTTGACCAAAGTTATTGACCTGTTTTAAGTAGTCCAGAAAACTTTATAGTTGCTCGAATGTGAAAAAAAGAAACTTTTTTTATCATCGTCTATATTTCACTGCTGTTAAAAATATAATTTTTCGATTATATACATTTCATCTTAACGCATTTTTTTTTTTTGTTTGTTTGGTGTGCTGAGTATTTGCAGCATAAAACTGCACTCATACTGTGTTTTCAGTTATCAAATGTGTTCAATGTTAGGCGCCACTTTATGTCACATACCAAATTTCAAAGTAGTGAGTGAGTTCATTCAATAGGAGAGAATTTATTTAAGAATGTTTTTACGAAATTTTGTTACCTAAATTACAAATACCTCAAAATCTAACAGACTTGTCTTAATTTGAAAAAGTTATAGATCCTTAAAGATTTTATAGGGTGTTCTCAATACTATTTAGAATTGGGGTTACATTTTTTTTTTAACTTTGTGGCACATTAACACTTGAAGACCTAGGCTCACAATTGTGAGCTTTGATGTTTTCAACTAAAACTGCGCATATTTCCCATAGTAACAGATTTATTGAGATGGAAGTCCTATTGTATTATGAACTAAATTATATTTTATAAAATATTTTTAATAGGGTGTCTCATATAGGACACTTTTTCGAATTGGTTAAAGGAATAAGTAAACAATTTTTGAAGTGGATCTTCATTTCCCTACTAGCAATTGAAGTTACTGGTTGTAGTATATTTTGGCCAAAAAAAAGTTTCGATTTTTTTTTCGAAATAGGGCTCAAATGTTTCTTAAGTTTTGGCTTATTACTAGAAAAACATTTTTGAACTTTCTGTAGCGTAATTTTTGTACACCAGAGTAATTTTTAATGTATACCAAGTACAACTTCTATAATTTATATTTTTATAAATTTGTACAGAAAACAATTGTACTTACTCAAAAGTAAATATGCCGAAAATTACGAAACTTTTGAACCCTATTTCGAAAAAAAATTCGAAACTTTTTTTCGGTCAAACTGCCATTCCATTTTCCATGCCGGTTCCCCTTAAACCTGAAGAAATCTAAATTTTACAAATAAATTATGTTTTTTTTAGCCATTTTCAAAAAAAATTCACTTACATTTTTCGAATTGTTTTAAATTACACTGTGATAGTCGAAAAAATGAACTTCCAAAAGTACTTTCCCCTGAGTGCGAAAGTACTTTTGGAAGTGTCAGATTGGCTCCAGTATTAGTTTTTTTGCCTTCTAAGCTTTCTTTTACGGAATGTTTTGACTTTGTTTTCAAAATTTCACGTAAGTTAAACCATTAATGTCGATCAAAAGTAACGATTTTGACCATTTTTAGCCATTTTTTAGGTCGTCTTACCAAAATTTTCCTAACATAGGCCTCACGTTAAGCTTCAAAATCAAAGTCCTTGTTATTTTCTTCTTTCGTCGTGAATTTTTAAGCTTTTTTAGCAGCAAAATTTTAAATCTGGTGTCTTTTCTTGTCCTTCTTATAAGTTGTTTTAACAACAAATACTCAAAATTCAAAGTTTTTCTAGTTTAAATGCTAGCTACAGCGCAAACTTAGCTATATCCATGAAAAATGGATATATACCTATTTTTCAAAAACTGGAGCCAATCTGACACTTCCAAATGTCCTTTCGCACTCAGGGGACTCCCCCCTAATAGTTCGAAAAGGATTCATCGAAGCTCATTTTCTTTCGGGTCAAAAACTATCACAGTGTTATAGATAAGATTTTGCTCTTTTCGAAAAGAATTCTCTAAAGTTGTTGCAATTTTCCCATAAAAGTAGTATTAAGTTTCTAAAGATATGTCTGTAAAATTTTTTATAAAATCCCATTAAATTTAAACATTTTAAATAAATTTCTCTCTAACTTACATATAAGTTGTGTAGAAACAAAGTTTACCCCCCTCCCTTAGTTACAATCAAGTAACTGTCAACATGTCCAAAAATTTTTATTGTTCAATTTTGTATTTGGTTACGTCGTCCATTTTGTCCATCCCTAAAATATGAATGTTTATGGGATCATAAATAAAAAAAAAATATTTATTTTTCTACAATATATATTTATAAGAGTGTCCCTTAGAGTGTTCCATAAGTTTAAAAGTTGGAAATGTTAATACGGTACCCTCTAATTTTTTTATAGTTGACTTGAATATAACTCATGTGTAATTATAGGCCTCTACGACAACGCCTACCCTTTTTTTTTACTTTTTTTCAGTTTTTGCAAATTTTTCTTAAATATTTTTTATTTAAATATATAAAAATTCCCTTAGTATCTCCTTTGATCTAAATGCGGCACGGCACGGGTTAGCGTTGTTTAATTTGTTCAAAACTGTTGGTACAGAATCTGCAGATATTAAGTTATAATATTTTAGATCACAATTCTTAAAATTCAATAGTAGTAAGCAAAGCTTTGACCTTTTTTGAAAATTGAAATAAATAAGTCTGGGGTCATGGGTTAATGATGTTTTTTTTTTCAACCTTAAGTTACTGTTATAAAATAAAACATCAAAAGCTACTAATGTAGCTAATTTTCGATTTTAAATATTTTATGACAACAAATACGCCTTGTTATTACCAAAAACACACAATTTCCTCGAAAACCGTAAAAATCAAATCGTTGCCCTACCCAAGTGTACCGGGGGATAATTTTAAATTTTTTTACTCTTATTCTCTAAGATGCTTTAAACAAGACCCTGTAGTGCAAATATCAATTTTTTCGCTTTTGTTGGAGGAAACATTTTAAAATTTGAAATTAGAGATTTGAAAAGCACCCCAAAAATTTTGTCCATTTTTGACATCCCCTTAAGACAGGTTAACGACATCAAAAATAAAAAATAACTTCTTCCATGTCTCACAATTTTGAGTCTTTTGAATAAAAAAATTCTATTGCAGTAATCAATTTCAAAAATTTTTAAGATGTGTGCTCGAATTTTTCGGTCAAGTAATAATTGGCACATTAGTGGTCTGGGGCAGTATTTATTACTGGGCTAGTTATTACCCGATTTGGGATTTTTATACCTTTTTGAATACATAATATTAGCATTATGCCGAATAATTTATCATTTAGAATAAAAACTATTACAATATGTAAAAAAATTTGCAAAAATTGAAAAAAGTAATTTTTCCCCCATGTAAACACATGTTTCGCTCTTTAAGGCCTAGTCGCTTAGGGAAGACGTTGTCGTAGAGGCCTTAAACTACACATGAGCTGTATTCAAGCCAAATATAAAAAAATTAGAGGGTACCGTATTAACATTTCCAACATTTATACTTAAGGGTCACTCTAAGATATATATATATATAATTTTTTTGTTCAATGTTGTGTTTCTAAGTGAATTTTTCATTTATTTTAACAAACAAATAAAAATTTGCATTAACATGAGTTTTTATGATACGATAATCCATAAATAATATGTTAGTATGGATTATATTTATGGAGAAAGAGAAAAAATCACAAGTAATATCGAAAAAAATCAAATGTAAATGTTAAAATGTAACGTAAATATTCATAATTTATGATAAAAATTTATATTATTCATTGTCTTATCATAAATAAATTTGAAAGGAAAATATTTATAGAAAAAACCTAAAATTACAGTTTATTAAGAATTCATTTTCATATCGGGCACTACATAATCTTAGTGTGCTTAAAATTAACTCTTCTGTCCTGTTTGGGTCAAAATGACACAATTTTGAAACAAACAAGTTAAAAAACTATACTTAAAACTGCTAGTTTCCAGTAAAATACAGTTTTTTTTTTATTTATTTTGTCCAAATTTGTATCAATGTAAAAAAAAAAATTAATTTAAAAATTTATTTGGTTTACCTCTATGAATGAATTTATTTTTTACATACATCTTTTATGTTTTCGGTCATTTTGGCTGATTATATTTTCATATTATTAGAACTAAGTTTTCTTCGATTTGAAAATTTTTGACCAGGGATGATAAATTGCTGCGAAATTTCCCACTGAGATAATTATCT
The DNA here is from genome assembly GCA_021234595.1 of Delia radicum. Lineage (NCBI taxonomy): Eukaryota > Metazoa > Arthropoda > Insecta > Diptera > Anthomyiidae > Delia > Delia radicum. Next base: position 145,525,383 of record CM037855.1, read on the forward strand.
TCACTTCAGGAATGAATTTCTTCATAACCTTAATAAAAATTTTCACTGGAACTCGTCTATTTAAACTTTTCATAGTATCTATGAAACAGGTTTCATTAAAGTCAATGTTTATGAAATGTTTGTAGAATTAAGGGAAATCTTCATAAAACTAATGAATTATTCATACAATGAAGCATTAATAGAATTTATAAAACAGTTTTATCAAGAAATTTCCTTTAATTAACTTTTCATGAATGTCTTGAAAAATGCATTAAAACTAAGATAATGAATTGCTTCATGTGATTTTGAAACAAGTTTATTGGAGTCCAAAATTAATAAAAGTCTACATTAAAATATTAAAGCACTTTATAAAGTATAAAATTTAACGAAAGTATGAAATTGTATGAAAAAATAAAAAATAAGTCTGAAATAATTTCATTGTCATTAAATTTATGAAGAAATAATTTTTAAAATCGCATGAATTTTTTTTATGAAACTATAAAATTTTAGGATAAAATGTTTATGAAAATTTTTTTAATATTAATAAAATTTCTTGGATATAATGAAATTATTCATTGAACCTACGAAACAAATTCTATGAAATTGTTTCATTAGTATCACGAAAGACAATTCTTTCAGTGTAATAACTGATTACAAATGAGTTCATTTCTAAAATCGGATAAGAAACAAAAAATATTGCTCATATTGCTGCCCCTGGTGAGGTAATGTCCAACGTCGATATTACGTCACCAGTTCCAAATTTCATTGTAATCGCGTCATTAAATAAGAAATGGCAGAATCATTTACACGTGCCATTGATGAGTTGCACAAACCCCTTAAGTAAAGGGTGTTTTTTATACAGGTATAGAACTTTAACTTGGCAACACTTTTTTAACTGGCGGCCATTTTGTTAGCCGTCAAGTGATTTATGTTTAGTTTGGTTTGGCATTTAACATGAATAGACTGACGCCTGAACAACGCTTTCAAATTGTGTAAATTTATTTTGAAAATCATGGTTCTATTCGAAATACGTATCGCGCACTACGTTCATTTTACGGTCAATATAATCGTCCATCAGAGCCTTTAATTTGATTAACTATGGAACGTTTTCGCACCACGTTTACTCTAAATTATAATATGCATCCACAGAGACGTCGTTCAGTGCGTACAGATGAAGTCATTGCTGCTGCAGAGCTGGTGGAATCATTAGTCCGTACTTCTTTAAAAACGATACTGGTCAGAACGTTACAGTCAATGGTGACCGCTATAAAGCCATGATTACTGACTTTTTCGTAGATCAATTGAAAAACCATGATGTGCAGGAGCTGTGGTTTCAACAAGACGGCGCAACATGTCACACAGCTCGTGCCACAATTGATTTATTGAAGGAAACGTTTGGTAACCGCATAGTTTCACGTTTCGGACCCTTGAATTGGCCTCCAAGATCGTGCGATTTAACGCCGCTGGACTATTTTCTGTGGGGATATGTGAAGTCGCTAGATAAGCACGAAACTATTGGCCAATTGGCGTTGTTGCCAAAATATGGAAAAAGTCATCTAAAATTGGATCTCCAGATTAGACTACGTCCTAGCCAGCCGTGGTGGTGCTATGCCAGAAGTCATATTGAAATTATAATTCCAGAAGATTATCTTTCGAATAAAGTAAATTTCATGTAAATTAAAAAAAATCCTTTTTGTTTTATACCATTTCAAAGTTCTATACCTCTATAAAAAACACCCTTTATAAGGAAAAAAAAATATAAGCTTTCCGACAAACATAATTTGTTTTTTATATAATCGCTATATTTTTGGTTATTGGGTGATCAGAAATTTTTAACCTTTTTAGTTTTTGGCGTTAAAAGTGAAAACATCGAAAAACGCCGAATAGGTGTTTATTTATTTTTCAATTTTCTATCAAATATATTCAACTTTCATAATGATGTGAGCCAGATAATTCAAGTTCAACATCATTTGTTAAATTAGCGGATGAAGAAATTTTTGTATTTAATAAATAAACATTGCAAGGTTTTTTTTTAACAAAAAACAAATGATCTTGAACTTGAATAATCTTGCTCACATCATAATTTATCAAAAAAGATCGAAAAATAAATTTTTGGTTTTAAATTTCTTAAAATTTTAAAGTACAACATGTACAATAGGGGTATCACCACGCTGTAGCCGATGTTGTGCTGAAACCGAAAAATGTTTCCATAGGTCATTTCGGAACAAACACGTTCCGCGTCGAAGCCGATTTCTGAAAATCCTTTAAGATTTTTTTTTTTATTTTTTCAAAATTTTTTATTTTTTCAAAATTTTATATTTTTATATTTTTATACTTTTAGCAATAAATTATAATATTTCGCAAATTTGCATAAGACAGCGTAGGTAAGTCGCAATATTTTATCACGATTAATTGAATTTATACAGAATATTATTCAATATTTAATGGAAAAACTTATAATTTATTTATCATTTAATGAAATTATAAAGAAAATATTTTTATTTTTTTAGAACTTACTGATCCCAAACTTAATTGCATTTGATGCGGAACCTTTTTTAACGATATCAAAAATCTAAAGTAGCAGTTCTTATTGTTTTTTTATGCACTACATGTTATGGATAGGGCCATTTTGATATTTTCAAAAATTGTAAAAAAGTTGTATCCCTAATGTACAACTTTCATTAAGATCTGGAGCTTCATGCTGTAAAGGGTTAGGTTTAGGTACCACGTTGGGCGCCAAAGTTTTGTCTTTACTCTAAGTGCTAAGTTTTGAGATTATTTTTAATATTCTTTTTTTTTTTTTTTCATTAACAAATTCTTTCATTCTTTATGTTTTAAAATATAATTTGCAAATACTTTGTATTTTTTTTTTTTTGATAATAATTAAATTGTTAGACTAATTCAAAGTTCATGTTATAATAATTCAACCTTGATTTAACAATTAAACATGAAAAAAATATTAAATTTTTAATTAACTTTGTCTCTTTTGTTATACATATACAAACAATCTGATTGTGAAATTTAATGTAATCCCTTAAAAATTATTAAGCTAAAATATATAAAACGAAACTTATTAATAAAAAAAAGACATCAAGTTTATTGAAAACGTATTAAATGAATTAATAGATTAATAAACCAAGACAAAAAAAAATAACAACAACAATAACACAAAAGTTCAATTCACTTCAACAATAATTGATTAAAATACAGCAGAAAAGTGAACAACACTAAGAAATTCCCCAAAAAAAAAAAAATAAAAATACAATAACAACCAACGAAGAGTTTATCAACAACAACAACAACAACACGATCAAAAGCAGAAATAAAATTCAACAAAAAACAACCTAAAGTAAGGTGGCGCCAACCAATTTTTTGGTTACGCCCACTTAATAAAAACGACATCAGAAAAAAAAACACGAAGAAATCAAACATGTAGACGTCTGCAAAAAAAACCCATATTAAAAAAAAACAAATCAAAGTCAATAAAGAGACTTGTGAAGAACAGATAAATAAAAGAGAATTAAAAATAAACGATCATTTAATCACGACTTAAAGAGTATTTTATATATTTTTTATATAAATTTTTTTAATAAAATAAAAAAAATTAAGTTAAAATTTGTTAAAGAAGTTTTGTAATATTGGTTCGAAAATCACAAAAAATTTCCCTTACCGGAGTAAATAAAAATAAATGGGCTGTGTAGATCAGAGAAACAAGCAGACCTTAAATTTTCGGCGGCGGCGGCTCAACCGCTTTAGCTACGGCGGCGGCGGCGTTTAGGTTAAAAAACCGGCGGCATCTGAATTGTCGGCTTAAAATGCTGTTTTTTAACTGTTGTTATCTTGGCGATTTTTAGATAAAATCTAGTGATATATCACTATATTTTTCATCAGATCTATTTTCTTGTTAGTAACCAACAAAAAAACATACACAAGTTATTAAGTATCAAGATTTAATTAAATCCAGGGACCGAAAATAACAGTGATTTTCAAATTTTTAAACAAAAAAAGCAACTAGAAGTAAATGTCTGAAAACTGTTTCATGTATACCATTTTGATCCTTATGAACTAGTCTATAATAAAATGCATTGCTTTTTAAAATTTTGATTTTGATTTTTATTTTTTTTTAGCAAAAATAAAAGTTATTTCGTGAATTTTTATTGTTGATCTATAAATTGTGTGTGAGTTTTTGGTTAGTTCGGTTAAAGATCATGAATATTTTTCCATATTAACAGAAAAATTATAATTTTATTTGTGATAATTTACTTTAATTAACAGAAAAAAACACTTAGAAAAAAAGTTATTTGACACCTGCATGAATGGAGTTAACTTTCTAGCCCGCAACGGCCTTCATCAACATTCTTCGTGCCTTAAAGTTATTTCTTGATTTTTATTTTTTTGAGCAAAAATAAAAAATATTTTTTGATTTTTATATTTTCGAGCAAAAATAAAAGTTATTTTTTGATTTTTATTTTTTCGGGCAAAAATAAAAGTTATTTTTTGATTTTTATTTTTTCGGGCAAAAGTAAAAGTTATTTTTTGATTTTTATTTTTTCGGGCAAAAATATATAAAAGTTTTTTTTGATATTTATTTCAATTTCTTGAGTTGAAATTCCATAAGTTATAAATTTTTATTTTTATAACGAATAAATAACAAATAACGTAGTTGTATTTGTATGAACGAAATAAATAAATTTTATTGTTGCCTTTTGTAATATTTTCTAGTTTTATAAACAGTAAAACTTATTTTTAATATGACGATTTTTTTGAAGAATTCTTGTTTTAAAAATGACGATTTTAGTTTCCAAAAATTGGCGCACTGCTCGTACAAATATAGATGTTTGTCTTGTAGATAGACACTTAAAAGATGTATAATAATATATATTAATACAGTTATCACAAAAAATAACATTGCAAAATATTTGCTTATTCACCACTGAAAAATCATAATAACAAAGCTAATAACTTTTATTTTTGGTAAAAAAAAAATAAAAACCAAAAAATGACTTTTATTTTTGCTCGAAAAAATCAAAATCAAAAAATAACTTTTATTTTTGCTGGAAAAAATAAAAATCAAAAAATAACTTTTATTTTTGCTCGAAAAAAATAAAAATCAAAAAATAACTTTTATTTTTGCTCGAAAAAATAAAAATCAAAAAATAACTTTTATTTTTGCCCGAAAAAATAAAAATTAAAAAATAATTTTTATTTTTGCTCGAAAAAATAAAAATCAAAAATTTATTTATTAATTTTTTATTTATAAATTAATAATCATATAAATTATATACTATTACCCTAACCGATCACTAGCTACTATGACTTTCGGCGCGTTGTAGCGAAAACAGACCAGTGCCTCTGGTGGGAATCGAACCCACGACCCCCGCAGTGATAAGCCAGCACGCTACCAACTAGCCTACCGGGGCGCACAAAATCAAAAAATTATTTTTATTTTTGCTCGAAAAAATAAAAATCAAAAAATAACTTTTATCATCTGACTTTTATGAAAAAAGGAATAATTATTACGGTCCCTGATTAAATCATTTAATTAAATCATTAAGTTTAATCATTAAATTTATTTAAAGAAAAAAAAAAAACATATTATAATTAAATTTTGATTTTTAATTTATAAAATACATTTGAAGGGCCTATTGTAAAAACTTGATAAGCCACATTTTAAATTTGTTTTTGCATTTTAAAAAGATGCAAAAATATAATTTTTGCAGGACTATTATACTCTCGGTACTTGCGATAAGTGTTTAAGCAAGACTTCTATTAAATATTAATCAATCCATGTCTAGAATACAGCGTAAATCCATAAAACAATAAATGCTTATCAAGTTTTTACAATAAGCCCTTCATTTAATGCATGTCAAAACAACCAATGGGTTTTCAGCACTTTTCCCAAATTTAACGACAATTGGTATGAACGTTACCTTTTACAAAACACATACTCTTACAAAGCTTAAGAGTTTTGTTCCTTCTAGCTTCCGAAATGTAATCTCTTAAAAATCAAAGATTTTCAGGAAAATCTACGATTACATTATGCATGCATCTTTAGAAGTATTTGAGGTATATGCATAACTAAGGAATCATATGAAAGGTATGCAACGTGATATATAATTATATATAATAATATAATTATATGCAACGTGATTTTTATTTTCAGAAGGTTAAAGTTAATTTTTAAGATTAAAAATTTGGTAAGCTATATTGCAAAATGCGACTAAATTGGCGGCGCAAATTAAAATTCGGCGGCTGCCGCTTTAGCCGGCTCACATTTTAAGCATGCGAGCCGATTAAAACGGCGGCGGCTGAAAATTTAATAAAATCGGCGGCGCGCAGCCGATTTTGCTCCGATCGGCTTGTTTCTCTGATGTAGATTCGCCAATCAAATTCACCTTTTCCAATTTGTTTGTTATGAAACAAAATGCAATTTTTTTACTTCAAGTCAAAAAACTGAAAAACTTGAATTACTGTAAAAATGGTTGTCGATTTTTTTGGTCAGTAATTCTTTCAAAATCTAGCTTCCCAAAATAAACCTACAAAATTCAGTGTTGAAATTTCAAAATTCTATTTTGGGATAACTGTTTCAAGTAGTGTCTTGACATCTTTTATGAAAAACGGTGTCTCAAAAGAAATATTTCTACAAGTTGTATGAAGAGTAGTTTTGCATTAAACGGTTATAAATTTGTAAATATACCAAAATAATTGGCTAGAATACAAAAAAAAAACATATTATTACCATTTTTAAAGATAAACTGTTGAAAGCATTTTTAAGTAAAAAATTATAAAGGTTTAAAAGATAATAGCATAATGGAGGTATAACTAAAGTTAGCACTAACAAGGAAATGAAACTCGGAAATGTGATTGAGAACAAAAATCTTAGGACAACTTTTTATGTGCCATCTCCGATAAAAGAAATTTAGAACCAGTTTCGATTTTTTTTTATTTCTAAAAAGTTTAGGCATTTTTATTAGCAACTCAAAGTTAATATAGAATATCGCAAATATTCAGGAAAAACTTATATTTTTGTTCTACGATATAACCTATGCCAATTTAGTAGCTGGACAATTTTAAAACGCTATTAGTTAAAAAAAATAGTTATTTTTTTTTGAAATTTTTTTTATTTATAACACAGTATAGTAGACTACACTCAGAGAAAAAAGTTTCATCATATTGATGATATTGTTTCATAAATCGTTTGTTATCAATTATTTATCATAATTATTAAGTTTTCATAAATATTATGAAAAGTTTCATAAAAATGTATGACAAATGTTTCATTCATAAAAAAGTTTCATAAACTTTGTGAAAAAATATTAGCTTTTTAGTTTTTGTTTTTATTTGAAATTTAGAAAATATGATTTGCAATTAAAGCCGAAAGCATAATTGGCTTAAGTTACTTAAGTCAGGTGTTGGTATAATACGAAAATTTGAAAATACAAGTATTTAAAATTTAAAAAAAATTTCATTTCATAGCTACACTTAATCACTTAATCAAATTTTGTTTCAGACTTTAGACTTGTTTGAACTCATAACCTAAAAGAAATTATTTGAAATTATTTGAAATTCTCCAACACCAACATTATTTGAAATGTGTTCTTAATTTTAAATATATTTTTTTTTGAATATAATATGAAAATTTTATGAAATGTTGCATAATATTCATGAAACATTTCATAAAAATTTATAAAATATTTATATTTATGAAATATTTAATAACATTTATGAACCATTTCATAAAAAGTTATGGAACTTCTTCATCATATATATTTAGTTAGAATATTGCTTTACCTCAAGCCCAAAAATCCAACATGTTATTGTCATATTAGATTTTATTTGTTAATAATAAATTGACAATATCATATTTGATATTTGGACTTGAGGTAGAGCAATATTCTAACTAAATATATGAAAATATAGAAAGTCCAAAAAAGCAATTTTTTTATTTTAATACAAATATTAAAACATTTTTGATCTTCTTCATCATATTTATGAAAAATTTAATCATATTTATAAAGTGTTACATTGGACAAAAATCAATGTAGTTTCTCATCATATTTATGAAGTTTTTCATCATATTTATGAAGTTTTTCATAAATATGATGATCCTTTTCCCTGAGTGAATAATTTTTTAATTCACTTTTCTAGAAATCCAACGGACTGCGATCTTGTATTTGGCGTATTTTTGCTTTGGACGACATTCATGTAAATTTTTTTTCACTGCTTTTAATTTTTTTCTTCAATTTTTCAGTGCATTTGATTTTCCAAACATTTTCATACACTTTTGGCATAAAATACCACAAAAGTGCTCAATTGGACGTGCATTTCGGACGTTTGGAGGACTTGCGTATTTCGCTACAATATATGTATGTTTTTTGCATTAAGCCATTCTAACGTATTTTTTTGGCTCTGTGCAATAACTCCCAGGTGAAAAAAGTCCCAAAAAAAAAAATTAAATAAGTCCCAAAAATTTTTCATACAAATTTGGGAGTAATTTCAAATGAAATAATAATGAAATAAAATTCCATATCACCCAAAAAAAGTTTTGGATTTTCTGTCATTGATTTGGTCGTTATAACATATTAACATCCACCATTTTGGGGGATATGCGGACATTTGGGCAATATGTCATTTTGGTTTTTGGGAAATACGACTTTGGGGAATATAACAGTACGCCCTTACTTCATTTGTGTTGCATGGACTATTTTTGGGAGTTATTTAATTTTTATTCTTTGGAAATTACTTCATGATGAAATAACAACCAAAACCTAGGATTTGTTTCATTTTTGTTTGGGAAATTATTTAATTTTTTTAGAATTTATTTCACTTTTTTGAGAAGGGACTTATTTCATTTTTTTTAGAATTTATTTCATTGGGAGCTTACTTACTTATTGCATAGAGCCGCATTTTTGCCATAATGACAGCTTGTTAAATCAGGCCAAAATAACACGTCGTCTTTATATTGTCTATTTCTGATAAATTTTTCCAGTTTTACTAAACATTTATTAATGTAAACATTCGCATTTACAGATTTTGAACACTAGTACTTTTGGCTTAAACTTCGCTTTGGCCGAATACCTTACCTTGTTGGGAGTTTTTTTTTTTTTTTGTCAAGTCATCAGAAAAAAATCCAGAGTTAATTCTTCTGTTGTTCCAAGCAAAAGAAACGTATTTTTCATCATCTGAAATTATTTTAACATTTTTTTTCATGAAGTTTTTATGCAGTTGTCTGCATTTTATTGGTATTTCTGCTAATTATTTGTTACCATATTTGGGTACTGTCTTCCTTTGGTAGTGTTTCACGTTTGGAGTAAGTTTTTATCAATTTTTTCCTTGGAAAAGCGAAATTTTCTGGCCAAATTACGATTAGATTAGATTTGATTTTTTGATTTGATTAACCGCCTATTTTTTAAATTTAACAAGCTCAGCTGCGGTAAATTTTTTTTTACGTTCTTTCTTTTTTATCACGATTGTTGCCACTCCATTTCAAACCGTTTGAATATGGAATGAATATATTGTGCTACGTGGTACTTGTTCCTTAAAAAAATGATATAACACTACGTTTTGAGGATACCGTCCAAGCATGTCATAGATATTTTTTAAGCTGCTTTGTTCACGAGCATTCAAAATTATTGTAAATGAAGTGAAATCAAGGCCGTCTGGCAACCCTATGGTATAATACATTCTATCATTGAAAATGTATAATATTAGCGGTTTTCATTCTTGGTGTTATATTTACTTCGTGTTATATTTACTACGATTTGTTCTCAACAAAGCGTGAGTGTCCTTTTTTAATGTATGGTAAGTTTATAAATAAGCTAATTTTTGTTGTTCAAAATCAATGTTGTATCAAAAATTACTTTAATTTGAGAAAAATGTCAAAATTCACAGAAAAAAAAATCACCAATTTATTACTGCAAAATACTTTCGTTTTAAACTGGGTTTTTCGATATTTTTTATTAATTTTTAAGTTTTTCCAATAGTTAATACAAAATACATATTTTTGACGGCTGAACAGTCAACTGTTTTTTTGCTGATAAATTTATCACTCGTGTTTACCACGGTTTTTTGTATGGTATTTCGCCAAAGCGTGGTAAATTTTAGTGCAAAACATTTTGTCATTGGTTCTGGTAAATTCTGATAAATTTATCAAACGTACACTATTAACCAGATCTACAAGGGTTGTTTACTACCAAGAATGAATACCGCTATTATTTAATTGTTTATCATTTTTAGTTGTTTTTTGAAAAACTGCGTATTGATGTTATAGCATCTTTAACTGTTTTTAAAGTAAAGTAAAATAAATTAAATTTCAATTTTCTTAATTTCAATAATATTTTTTGTATATTAAATATATACAGTGAAGTGAAAAATAATAAGGACACAAATGTCCAGCAATAATATTTGATCAGAAAATAAGTAAAATGAGAGAATTGCTAAAAAATAACTGTATTAATTTTCAACAAATATGTAACAAAAACAAGTTCCGTTGCAAAAATTCATAGAATTTGTATACATTTAATAAAATTTGGTTGTTAGACAGAGATCAGTTTGTTTTGGTTGTGCGAATTAATAAGGACAGTTTGTCGATTAACTAAAATAAATTAATATCAAAGCTTTTGAAAGTTATTTTTTGTGTATAATAGGTAAGAAAAGTGATTTTAGTGAAACTTTAAATTCAATTCAAACTTAAAAACAGCTTAATTTCGTAGTCTTTTAGGGAAAAATGGGAAAATCTAAGCACTGTGACCCAGTACTACGAAAAACTATTAAAGATTTGCATATAGATGGAAATTCTTATAGAAAAATTTCAAGGTTGCTTGGAATTTCAAAAACAATGGTAGAAAATGCAGTCAAATGGATTCCTGTTAGAGAAACACGTGGTAGAAAACCAAAAATTACACCTGCAGTAAAACGTGGAATCATTCGATGTGTAAAAAAGAATCCATTTATTTCATCGAAACAGATAAAAAATTATTTAAACATTAACATTGACTCATCAACAATTCTAAAAACACTAATTAAAGAGAACCTTAAAGCTCATAGTGCTAGAAAAGTACCAATGTTTTTCGAAGAAGAACGTACAACAAAAGCTAAAATTTGCTGAAGAGCACGCATGCTGGCCTTAAGAAAAATGGAGAAATATTCTCTGTTCGTATGAGACAAAAATTAATTTATTTAATTCGGATAGGAGTCTTCATACTGTAAGAAGACCAATTAATACGGAATACAACCCAAAATACACTATTAAGAGGGTAAAGCACGGCGGTGGTAACATTATTGTTCGGGGGTCATTTTAATACTATAGTGTTGGGCCACTGTATCGTATACAGGGCATTATGAAAGCAACAGATTATGTTGACATTCTAAAAAAAATTGTATGCTTCCTTATGCCGAAGAAAATATGCCACTGCGATGGGTGTTCCAACAGGACAACGACCCCAAACATACGGCAAAGTACACCAAGATCTTAATCCGATCAAGAATTCCGCTCTAAATCCGATCAAGCATTCGTGAAACATAGTGAAAACTTCAATTAGAGGAAAGTGCCCCACGAATTGCGATCAACTATGGGAATTAATTCAGACTGCGTGGAATGATATACTGATTTCAGTCTGTCAAAACCTTGTTGACTCTATGCCCCGACGATGCCAAGCAGTTTTAAAAAACAACGGCGCACAGTGGTCAATTTCGCAAGATAGCGGTCAAAACTCTATAACTTTTGACCGGATTGGTATTTTTTTACGCAATTTGTTTTTTTTCAATAGGAGGGACTTTAAGCTTCAATTTGCGTGTTCAAACGTAAAAATCGACTGATAGGAACGTAAGTACTGTGGAGTTAAAAATGCATTTTAATTTTTTGTTGAGTTTCCATGTAAAAGTTAAATATTTTGACATTTTAAATAGGTATTTTTTTTTTAAATTTCTTATTTTCTTCAATCGTATTTTACAACCAGTACTTATTTATTATTCCTAAACTTCATTTTGGTCAGAAAATGCCAACATTTGGCCCCTGACATTTATTTAGTCTCGATATTCACAGGGGCCAAAGGTTGGTTTTTTTGGAAGAAAGCTAATTCTTGTGAGGATTAAACTGAAAAATAACACTGAAATTCCCAACAATATCAATAGCATTTGGATATATTATATACAGAACACAGCATCGATAAAATTTTAAGTAAACTTTTACTATTGATTTAAAGTGCACATATATTTTATATAAATGTATTAATAAAAATTTATACTAAAATTAGAAACAAATTATAATCTTTAAGCTAGTATTTATTAAACAATATTAGTAAAAATTTCTTCCAAATAGCTTTGATTTTCATTTTGCAGTAGTTGTTTAGCTTCTTCATCTAACTCTAATGTGGTTGATTTCCATTTTTGTAGAATACTGGACATATATGGGTCTGATGTGCACAACAAAATAATAATAAGATCTTCATTAGTACAATATCTGGAAATTTTTCTTGTATTGTGCTCGCGAAAGAATCTGTAGTCTTTGTTCCTTTTTTCTTGCGCTTCTTCTGAGAGATCTCCAATTGGAAGCATATTGTGCTGAATTATTTGTTCCCCATGGAACAAAATTTTGTGAACTGTGGTTGGCATATGTCTCCAAGAATATTTTTGGTTATAAAGGGTTGCTGTCTCATTAGCATACTGACCAAATTTTTTTGCATCTATCTTTTTGCTACTTGCTATAACTTCTAATATGATTTGGAATCGTCGTATTAAATCATAATCTACTCCAGTTATAGAAGCTGCAGTTTCTGGATCGGAAAAAAATCTCCTTGCTGTGTTTCCATCATTAGAATTTCCTTCTCCTTGCTTTGGCTGGTCAATTATAAGGCCTATCTCACGGTATTTTTCAAATTCCAAATCGTATCCCAATTTAAGAATATGCTCCATAAAACGAATTCTAGCATGAAAAGGTGACATTCCAAATTCATATGCTTCATTAAAACTATCGTCTTGTGTTGGTGGTTGGCTCAATTGACTTGTTTTTTTTTGGCATATGGTGCAGCTTGACGAAGACTTTGTTTCGGTTAAAGCTTGTGCAACTTTTCCATCGATCATTGTAAGTGACATTTTAAAGTTAACTTCGATGCATTGGTCATTAAATTCAAATATCACTGGTTGAAGTTCTTTAATTTCATCTCTTATTTTGCCAACTTCTTCAGTTATGACATCTTTAGTTTCTTTTTTGTAAGCAAACTTTATTGGTCTACAAAATTTTGTTGACGAGGGAATTTCATTCTTCCATACATCTATCTCTGCAGCTCTACTAGTTGACGGCTCTGAACCAATATAAGTTTTTGTTAAACGTAATGGAACGAAAGAAATCATGAATAAATTGGCATCTGATGAATTTTCCGCATTACATTGTTTGTATTGTTTCTGGCCAGAGGACCCATCACACCCCCATTTAGAAATTAAAGTCATGCTGCAATTTTTAAACTTCTTTAAATAGTCAGCATCAAATGTCTTTAATAATCGTTCTGCAGTGTGTTCAAGAAGATCCTGCAATTTTATTTCTGCTGAACTTGAAGTTACACTAATAGCAGTTGGTGAAGGTAAGAAATCTTTTTTGGCAGAAACTATATCTCGATATGATGGAAAAATTCCACAATTTTTTTCATTGGTTCGCTTCCGCAATTCTGTATATTGGTTTTCAGTCATTTTCAAATCCAAAAATAGTGCAAATGCTTCTTCCTGGAGTAAATTTATTTTCTTCAGTTGGTGTCGGCATACTTTCTAAAATCCTTTTTGTGCGTCTTGGGCTTGCTTCCACTATTTTTTCAATGATACCAATTTTACTCTTTTTAGTTTTCGATGGTTGAATTTGATGCAGAAATGAATCCTTTATGATGCTACAAGAAACTTCTTCATTGATATGTTTAAGCTTGCGTCTTCGTGATCTTTCACTACAATTATCAATTGGCTTTGCTGGTCGATCACCTTTTCCAGTTTCCGTGGTAGTTACTGATGGCTTTTTAAAAATAAGTTTATTTCTTAGCCATTCTTGGTTGCGTGAGTAAAACAATTTCTTGTTTCTGGAACATTGATTGTACCGTTTTCTTAAAGTATTTAAAAAGTTTTTTATTTTTAAGTTATGAATTTTAATTTCTTGTTTGTCGCATATTTTGAAGAATGGATTATTCCTTATATGTAAAATAATGTCGTTTTCATCTTTCCGTTCAAAATATATATCAGATAGAACACTATAACAGAATTTAGCCATTGTTTAAAACAATAATGAAGAAAAAAAATGAATGCATGGATTAATATACTATTGCTCGAAGTTTCAACATGATCTTTTTTACCTCTTTGAAACATAATATAACAGGTACTTGGTTTTACCAGTTATTTTCATTGGTTTTAAATTTATTTGCAATTTTCATGTATTTAAGTTGTGTAATATTAGACGGCAATAAAATCTTTTTTACCTTTTCCAAATGAATTGCTAGATACCACATAATTTGAGAGTTAACAGGTACTGGTAATAATATAACATGTACTTGGTTTTACCAGTTATTTCCATTGGTTTTAAATTTATTTGCAATTTTCAGGTATTTAAGTTATGTAATATTAGATGGCAATAAAATCATTTTTTACCTTTTCCAAATGAATTGCCAGATACCACATAATTTGAGAGTTCTATTGTCATTTTTGTCAAAATTTTGATACACCCTTCTATGTGGACTAGGTCCAAATATGGGCCAACTTCTCCTAATTTCAACAGAATTATTTTTTGGGTCAATAAGAACTCTTGTACAAAATTTCATCAAAATATATGCATAATAGCCACTTTCACATACAAATAACTTCTCAAAAAATATGACGTGCATGTGTACCGAATATCTTACCTTGGGTCAGAAAAATTGCTGTAGCTCAAAAGTGCAGTCCCGATGCATGGACATGTATATATAGGAATGTAGGGGAGAGTTAGGGCTACAAAATAGTAAATTTGTGTTTTGACTCAGCTTGACTCACAGGAGTTGTGCTCTATGAAATAGGAAATTTCCGAGAAATTTGACCTTTTTTAAAAAAAACATTTAAATTGTTTTGAAAACTGTAGAGCTTCAATTTTTTTACCAGTAATAGGAAATAATTTAAGTTACAAGACAAAATTTATTTCGTCCAAAAATCTTGAAAAACAAAAAAGTTATGATCATTTAAACTTTAAAAATTAACTAAAAATATCATAAATTTACTAAATTCTGAAAAAGCCCATTATGGACCACCCTGTTCTCAGTGAAATAGTTGAAATAGAGTTCTAATTTTTTGGCTCCCGAGGTTAACTACTGTCCACTTTCATATGAGTCTAATAACTTTAAAATCGGAGAACAAAAACCAAAAGGAATTTTGGCCGCTATCTCAAAATATTGACCACAGTGCGGCGCCTCAACAAAATATTAACCACTGGAAAACAGTATTAATTGTGGATCTCTTCTTTTTTTTAATGTAATATAATTTTTTAGGCAATAACACGAAGCGTCCTTATTTTTTTTCACAGGGTGAATTTGTATTTTAAGTTAAATTAATTAAAAAAATTTAAAATAAAAACAACAATTTTAAAAAACATAATGGAACTTGTTTTTGTAATATATTACCTACAACTATGTACAGTTAGTTTTAGCAATTCTCTCATTTTACTTATTTTCTGGTCAAATATTATTGCTGGACATTTGTGTCCTTATTATTTTTCACTGTATATTAAAAAATTAAAAACTACCCAAAAGTTTCTACAGTTTTCTTAAAACTTAGTATATGAATTCTCACAAATTCAAAAATTTTAGTTTTTTAGATTTTGTTTTTTCATATTTTCATATGATTTATTTGTTTTTTTTTTCCTAATTAAATCATGAAATTAAGTGCAATTGTTTGTTTTGTTGTTTTAATCTCTTATAATGATTTATTGAAATATTTCAAAATCAATTGACGATTATTTTATCTAATACATCTTTTATTCTCTCATAAACATAAACTAATAATTCGATCTCTGTAGCTCTTGTCTTTAAAATAATATTTGTATTATTGTACTTAAGGGCCTTAAAAAGGGGAGGGGACGTTTGGAGGGCAACATTGTTTTTTTTTTTTGTAGTTTAGCCCGAGGGCCGACTGACTGACTGGCGACAGTTAAATAGACAAACGCTTGTTATTGTGGCCATCACAGCCGCTGGCAATGATCACCACAGCAGCAGCAGCAATAGCAGCTTTATTAAAAAGCCAGTCAAAGCTTAACACACCATCACACTCATACATTAGCTACAGCTGTTGCTACTGCCGGTGCAGCCGCTTAAGCTTGTATAGTAGATTTAATAAAAACATACATTTTTTTCTATTCGCCTTTAGATTCCTCGTGTTTTAACGGCTTCTGATGTTAACGCTCTTTTGAGATATATTTTTTATTTTCATTCTTTCAAACATTAAGTTTATAGATTGTTAAGACGGCGTCATTATGTATGTAGTTTCAAATGTGTTTAGCACAAACTATTATAAAAATATCTTTGAATTGTTTGTTATTTAAGGGTTAATATTAGTTTATCCAAAGCTTGGCTATTAATATATTAAAATACAAAATTAGTTATAATTTTGGAATTTATCCACAAATTTTCTTAAAATATGTTCGCAAATTCATAATTTTTATTTCGTTTGGAAAGTTTGAAACTTGTATGCTTACATCCAGATTTTTTATAATATATCGATGAAATACTACTTCTTTACTTAAATTATGTAAAACTTTGAGAAACTTACTAAGTTTTTGGATAAAACTTGGTAAATGTTCAAAAGCTTTTGCATAATTTTAAAACTTTAAGCAAACGAGCTCACTTTATATTAGTTTATTTCAAGCAGTTTAACACACATGTTTACAAAATTTTAAAGATAAAGTTAACTAAATTTAGAAAAATCAAATGTTTTTTTTTACCATTTTACTTAGGCATAGCTTTTAAACCTGTCAAGAGGTTCTGCTAATTCTCTTCAACAAATTACTTCGAAAAACTGAAAAACTTTTAGTTTTTTTCTGTTAACTCTACCGGCTCTAGAAAGTGTAGCGTACATCTGATATTCGCTTTATTCATAAATATTTTTTCTCCATATTGATTCGTGGAATTGTTGTATGTTTGTATGTTTTTTCTAATGCGGCGCCAAGTGTGCCAAATGATCATATTTATAAAAAAAAAAAAATTGCGGTTAGTATGAAGTTAAGATTACGTCTTTTTACATTTGTCACACACATAGTGTCGTAGAGAGTGTACGTAGTACACATATCGTGTCGTATCTACAATATCTGTCGGTCGGTCGGTCGGTCGGTCGGTCGGCCGGCCGGTCTGTCGGTTGGTCCATCCATCTGTCTATCTATATAATTTAACAGACAGTAGTTGTAGTATCTCTATCTAATTTGATGCTTATAAACAAATAAAATATACATCACCCAGTGTATTATAACTCGTTTGACGACCTTGAGTCGTAAAAATCAATTTCAAACGTTTGAATGTTCGATTTCGATTTGTGTTTTTTGTCATGTTGATTTGCTTGGTTGATAGTTTGCTTGGATATTTTATTGGTTGTTAAGTCTATAAAATCTCTTTCTTTAAGATTTGGAGACACTAAAAAAGTACAGAAGACAAATTGAAATTATCCAAAATTTAAATTGACAGAAAGTTTCTGTAAATAACGGTATTTTTTGGTGAAGAATTTACTTAATTAAGAACTTAAATAAGACTAAACCGCTTAGATTTAGAAACAGAATTAACGTTTAGAGTCCCTAAGAAAACGAAAGACTTAAGACACAAACTTGAAATAATTGTTTCACTGCACCATTCTTTCTATCTGCTAAGGAAATACAATAAATCGAACCATCATATTTACCAGATACTGAAAAGATTAACCAAAGTAGTCAAAATATTAACCCTTTCACTACCGTATTTTTGTTTTTTTTTTGACTTCAGATTGTTGTTAGGAGTCCTTAAATTAGAAAGAAAAAGCTATACATATATGCCTCCTCCCCATCCCACCCACCAAAAAATTGGCCCGAAAGCCACATTTTTGAAAATACATAGCTTAGTTTTACCACTAAAAAATTCGAATAACCAAAATTGTTCAATTTTGTTCTGGTTCTTATATGAAGTTACGGGCCAAATTTCGAGATTTTAACAGACCTGGACGATGTCAATTACATTTTGTAATCATCCACTTGTGAAAATGTTTAATATCATTTATAATTTCAGACCCACGCTCAAACTTGTAAGCTTAATATATTAATATTGCTAAATACACAAATATTGTTACTATGCCTTATGTCTGGTATTGACAAAACTTAAAACATTTCAAGGAAGCGTTTAAATTTCAATGAAGCGTTTAACAATGTCAATTACTTTATTACCTCTAATTACATGTAATTGTATGTAATTGCCCTGTACTTTATAAAAAGGCCGTAAAGTTAGCAAACAAGTTTGTCGAGTCAACAAAATTTTTGATGGGAGGATCGTTGCAGTAAATTTTTCTAATATGTGTAAAAGTGTTTTGCTGAAAATCAGCTCACTGATTAGTAAATTCAGAAAAATGATTAGTTGGCAATTAGCTCAATGAAAAAAAAAAAACGACTTGTTGAAATCAACAACATTTTTTGCTGGAGCTTAGTAGATTGAAAGAAAACACTAAAAAACTTACAAGGAGCAGCTAAAAAAATACGTGTCATTTATTTTTTTTTCTTTATCACATATCCAAATTAAGATCGGAGAGAACCCATCGGGAGACTCCCTTGTTAGTATAAAATTTTTAATTTAGTTAATTTATTTTACTGAAATTTAAATCTATTTTTTTGTCATTGTTTAAAATATATATATAAAAATATCAGGACTTACATATCGTTCACATAATGCAATTACATAAAAAATCTGCAAATAAACAAAATATTTTATTAATTAAGTTTGATATAATTTTTATTAAAAATGAAAATTATGTTTTTTTTTTTTGACCTTTAATTGTGCAATGTGCAATTTTCATTTTATTAATAACATAACAATTAACAATTACTTGCGAAATCGGTTGAATATATAAAAAATCATTGTCCAAACAACAAATTTCATACCCACTACTTATTTTTTTTTTAATTAAAACAGTTAAACTAAGCATTAAGTCAATAATTTTGTAATGCAATACTTCAATAATTGGCTAAACCAATCAATACTACTTAAAAAAATTGATTGTGGTAATAATCGGTAGACCCAACCGTTACACAAAACTAAAATAGGTACTTTAAACTACCAATGTGTAATAACAAAAGATTTTCAATGCTAATTGATAAATAAAATGTCAATAAAAAACTTAAACTTAAAAAATTAAATCTGCAAGGGAAAATGCTATAAAAATCAAGAATCAGCAAGAAAGAAATGGTTTAGGTAAGCACATTTATAAATACAAAATAAAATTTCAACTTTCTAACAAAATTGATTTGTCTTTATATTTAGTTGAACGAATCTCAACAGCAAACCTATATGGAACTAAATATCGTACACACAGAAAAAAAAAATTGCCATTTGTCAACTAAAATTCGGTCACTACTACGAAAATTCGGTTACAATGACTTAAATCGGTTCTCACAACCGAATATTGTTTTTCACAAAAGAGTTTGGTACAACTGATTTTTAGTTGCAACACGTATTCAACTCAATTTTTCAAACTCAAATTTGAATATAGTTTTACTAACCAAATTTATTGGAAGTTACTACCAAAAATACACATTTCAATTCGTTTGTTACTTTATTTCTCTGTGTGTAAAATTATATATAGGAAGGAATCCTACAGAAGTCAATCTATGAGAAATCAGAATTTGATCGCTCAAAATTGTTGTTTCCTTTAGAAAGAGGTAATTCATGTTGTTGATGGATCTCTTATTTGTTATTTTTTAAGATTAATATTTTTGTTCATTTCATATAAATCTACTTTTATTTTTTATAAATAAATTAAAAGCTGTAAGAAATTTGAAAAAAAGTGTTTTAATTTATACAAAAAATAATAATATATAAAATTTCATCGAATGTACTTTATATGCGTTTCTAATATAGTAGGCGTAACTACAAATGTCGGTAGCTGTAACCGAATAAGTACATGTTACTACCGAAATTCGGTTGGCGACAAATTCTGTTATCACAGCGAATCTGTTCTCTGTGTGCATGTATGTGTATGTATTAGGGTGCCGAACGGGACTAATTTTTATAAATCCCGGGATTTGAGATTTTGAATACTACGATTCCGGGATTTTTCGGGATTTCGGGACTAATTTTTTTTTATGTTTATTCATATAAAATGTTCAAATGAAATAATTCATTAGAAAATAATAGTATTCACATTTTACAGTATGAAAAACAAACAAAAACTATTAACTCATTATTGACCAAGTGTTCCGTTGTTGTTCAGAGTTGCCAAATAATTATTTGAAAACATCTATTTTATACATTTTTTGATGGGACCTTTTTAAAAAATTATTTAAAAATAGAAAAAAGTTTAATATGACATATTTTTGATCGTTATGTTAATGAGGCAATATGAAAATGTTTTCTTCGCTAAAAATTAGTTCATCAATCGTGCATAGTTTTTGATAATTTGACCGATTGGACCATGAATTTTTAAATTCAGAATGTCTAAAATATTTCAAAATTTATTCCGCTTTGACTTAAAACATAAATGATGGCAGGTTTTTACTAAAATCCTAAATTACTAAAATACTTATAAAAATTATAATGTTAGGGCTACCATATGCCAATTAAAAAAAAATGGACAAAATACATGATAATTTTCCAAAAAAAAATTAAAAATTGTTTAATTTACAAAATTAAAATTTGAATATAGATATATTTGTTCACAAATTTATACAAAATTAAAAATTTCTGTCAGAATTTCAACTTCGTTTGCAAATATCTCCAATAGAGGGCTCTTTAGGGCAAAAAAAAATACACAAATTACTCAATGAAGCATTTTTCTATATGTATATCTGCGAAGTTTGGTTGTATATCTGCGAAGTTTTTCCATTGATCGTGGTACCACAATGGAAAAAAATCGGGAAAAAATAAAATCCATTCGACTTCCATTCTGAAATTTACAGGGAATATTAAGGTTACATTGAGCTTTAAGAAAATATTTTTTTCAGATTTTTCGACTTGTTCGAAGATGGTGGAAAACAGGAATTAAGTAAAAAAAAAACAAATTTTAAAAATAAAAAAATAAATTAAAAAAAAAATAAAAAATATTTTTAAAAAGAAGCTTTAAATACCATTAAAATAAGGTATTAAACTTTAAAATCGATTCACTAGTTTTAGACAAACATCAATTTAAAAGATGTCATGTCGGATGAGTTTTCACGATTTTGACGATTTTCAAATGCCCATAACACTTTCAAAAAAAAATTTTAATTTTTTTCTGAAACACGGTTTGTTAAATAAGTTTTGGGACTTTAGCACATTTAATTACTATAAATGCAATTAATGTTTATCCCGATGAAAATAAATTTAAATAACAAATATGCAGGTGCTTGTGCAAATTTAAATGTAACTGACACTAATAGAAAACATATGATTTTCTATTGTTGATTTACTTGAATAAACGTCACTACATTGCTAGATCTGTCAAAAAAACAGAGTAGTATTTGGAAGATGACAAAGCCAATTGTGACAATTTTTTGTTGTTGTTTTGGTTTTTCTTTGATATTTTAAATTTTGAATCTCGCTCCTAGACGAGGACAAGAAATTCTCATTGAGTTTGTGATTTAACATAACAAATATCTCTAGAAATTCTAATAACAAAGTCCCCTGAAGATTTCCTTAGGCAGGAATGAAATCCGGATAGGGACACGCCTACATCAGATTGCTTTTCACAATTTGTTTAATAAGTTTTGGGACTTTAGCAAATTTAATTACTATAAATGCAATTAATGTTTATCCCGATGAAAATAAATTTAAATAACAAATATGCAGGTGCTTGTGCAAATTTAAATGTAACTGACACTAATAGAAAACATATGATTTTCTATTGTTGATTTACTTGAATAAACGTCACTACATTGCTAGATCTGTCAAAAAAACAGAGTAGTATTTGGAAGATGACAAAGCCAATTGTGACAATTTTTTGTTGTTGTTTTGGTTTTTCTTTGATATTTTAAATTTTGAATCTCGCTCCTAGACGAGGACAAGAAATTCTCATTGAGTTTGTGATTTAACATAACAAATATCTCTAGAAATTCTAATAACAAAGTCCCCTGAAGATTTCCTTAGGCAGGAATGAAATCCGGATAGGGACACGCCTACATCAGATTGCTTTTCACAATTTGTTAAATAAGTTTTGGGACTTTAGCACATTTAATTACTATAAATACGGGAAAATATATTTTTTAATGTTTAATACGTCTGGCAAATTTAAAGTAAATCGGAAGAGGAGTTGTAAAAAAGGTGTTCGGTCTGACATGGTATGACTCATATGCGAATTATGATTTGTGATAGATTTTGGGAAGTAAATCACGAATGTGAGCACCAAGTTTTAATATTATTATCTCCACTTTTCGAAATATTCGCGAATGTAACTTTTACCAAAAATCAATTTTTTTCTGCAAAATTTCTTATTATTTCATATACCTGAATAAATCACTAAGAGCTTTTAAAATGGTTTTAAATTATGGACTTTAAGCATTAAAAACCATATCAACTAATTGGGATTGGGTGAAGGATGTAGTATATACTTGCAAATTAAATGAAAACTTCACTTATTTTTCCCTAATCGAATTTACTAAATCTTAGTTCATGATGTTAATTTTTATTCCACTTAATTAACTTCAATGAAAGAACCATCACTTTCGTATCATAATTTTCCGAAAATTCAATCTGAAGTTCAAAATTTTTGAAATTTTTTTTAAATTAGTTTTTTTATCTATTTACCATGGGGGAAAAAAACAATAATTTTGAGCATGCTTCATTTAAAATCGTTATTTTTTAAGAAAATTCACTTCAATTAACTGGAACGTGGCTGGTATAGATTAGAAAATATGTGTTAAACATATTTCAATGTTTTTATCTGAATTTTATTAATTAGTGGTGTTTTATTTTCTGGAAAAAGGTATTGCCTTGTTAAAGTGCAACACTTTTAAAATTCCACCCTCACCCCATTATAATACTTAATTCTTATAATCAGAATACACACAGAAAAGACCGGGCGAATATTACTGAAGTGCTTAGTAATTTTAGTTTACAAAATTATTAAATACTTGCAAAAAAAAAAATCAAAATAAAATATTATAACATAAAACAAAATAATAAAATCCTAATTATTTTCGTTTATTTAACCTTATGTCTTACTTTTAAATTTGAGTTAAGGTTTGTTTTTTATATAAAAGTTTTTTTGTTTTCAATATTTCGTTACTCCTTTGAGTAGCATCTTCAGGAAAATTAGAAAATTTAAAAAAATCCTAAATTAAATATAATAAAAAATAAAAAAAAAAAAATTGCTGTCCAATGAGGTTTTGAACATGGGACCTTCTGCCTTTAAAGCCAGCACACTAACGCAAAAAAAAACAGGTAAAAACCAACCCTGTAAATTTTTTAAGGACGTTAAAAATGCACTTTTTTTTTCTTTTTTAAGGCAATATTTTAGAAAGAAACTCGATACCCTCTCAGATTGTTAACATTATTTTGGAAATTTGAGTGCAAAGTGCAAAAAAAATGCGACATTTATGTCAGAAAAGAAAACACCATAAGATCTGTCACAGACTGCATTTTTTAAGGTATAAAAATATATTAAATTTTTGTTGCTTATCAAAAAATTTAAATTTCCTAAGAAAAGAATTTTGCAAATATTTCTGTAACTAGAGCTAACTTTAAAAATCTAAGGCAATATTCGTCATCTGCGTCCAAAAGTCATTTAAAAATGATAGGTCGCAATCCCGATGCGTTAAATTTTTCTGATTTTGTTGAACTGTAATAAATTTTATGTGGGATGTTATTTTAGTTCGGTTAAAAATCATGAAAATTTTTCTTTTACACTAAAAATTCAGATTTAGTTCTGAAATTTAAAAAAAAAAATCTTTCAAGTTCTCACAAAAAAAATATTTATATAAGCTGTAATTTCGACTTAAAGTCAAATAGTGTAATTAAAAGTCAATCCTTCACGAATTGTGTGTACTTATAGTGAATTTACATTATACCTGAAATCTGGTTTAAACCAGGTTTTTTAAACGATCTGATTATGAAACGTAATTTCAAACCAGATTTTTCATACAAATTCATAACTATATTGTCGGACATTCTGGTTTAAAATTACGTTCAAAATTAGGTTGTGGCGATGCAACACTGGGTTTTGTAAGAGAAATTTGCAAAATGTGGCATCACCTTGTGGAAAATATGTAAACAAACAAAAAAAAAATGTATTTAATATAGGAAAACTAAATAAAACGAATGTTAAACCCAATAAAGTGTAATTTTTTACTAAAACATACATTAAATTCATCATCCAGTTACTTATTGTGCAATTCCAGGTCAAAACGCACAGCATTTGGATTTGTCATCTCCGATTTTAATGAAACTCGCCACAAATATTGTAAATGGGTAGTGTTTATCAAATCATTAACCTTTCGACCCCAAAACCCTTTCAGGTTTTCGAAATATGACGTCATGAAAATTGGCAGAAACGTCAAAATTTCCAAAAAGTGTCCATACAAAGTCGCTTATAACTTCTAAACTATACAACCTAAAATGTTACTATTGGTACCATTTTAAAGGGGAAAACATTACCTTTAAAACTGCCTCCTTTTAGTATGAAAAGGTCAAAGGTAATTTTTTAAGTTTAATCTCAAAATCCACTTCTTTTTAAATTCTGAAAAAATATGTTAAAAACTAAGGCCTCTCTACACTTGTGGTAAGGTGGAGACTCATTTGGTTCCGGAGCTATGGAGGAAAACGTGGTCGTATGCAAATTTCATGCAAAATCTTTTACTGTGTATAACTTAATCTTTGAGTGTGTATTCATGATTTTACATTTTAACTATTTGTATTAGTGTAATTTGTGTAAGTGTTTGTGTAAATTGTATTTGTGGATTTGTGTAATCTGTTGCATATGAATTCGTCGACGAAAATTTGCTTACGTTTTCCTCCATAACTCTGGAACCAAATGAGTCTCCACCAATTTTGCCACAATGTAGAGAGGCCTTAGTTTTTAACATATATTTTTTTTCAGAGTTTTAAAAAAATTGGATTTTGAGATATGGGTCTTTGAACATTAAACTTAAAAGAATTACTTAAATTTATTTTCATCGGGATAAACATTAATTGCATTTATAGTAATTAAATGTGCTAAAGTCCCAAAACTTATTTAACAAATTGTGAAAAACAATCTGATGTAGGCGTGTCCCTATCCGGATTTCATTCCTGCCCAAGGAAATCTTCAGGGGACTTTCTTATTAGAATTTCTAGTGATATTTGTTATGTTAAATCACAAACTCAATGAGAATTTCTTGTCCTCGTCTAGGAGCGAGATTCAAAATTTAAAATATCAAAGAAAAAACAAAAACAACAACAAAAAATTGTCACAATTGGCTTTGTCATCTTCCAAATTACCTTTGACCTTTTAATACAAAAAAAATAAGGACGCAGTTTTGAAGGTAATGTTCTCACCTATAAAATGGTACCAATAGGAAAATTGTAAGTTTTAGATTATTTTATTTATTTTGCTTACAAAGTGTTGTTGTTGTCAAGCCAAAATCTAGTTTGCCAGCCAAATTTTATAATGTTAACGAGGGTGATTTTTAACTGGATTCAACTCGATTTTAAACCAGATTCGTGGAAGTAAAAATTCATTATTAGATTTAAAGGGTTTTTACGATGCTAAAGTTGTTATAAGTTAGACAATTTCTTAGTTAATAACATCTTTAAACAAAAATAATAACAATTTTCTAGATCTTTGAACAACACTTCAATACATTAAAAAACCGTAATTTGACAAATATTTTTTAAAAAATTTATATATCCAGTAAACAAAAAGTTCTACCTTCTTAGGAACCGGATCTTATCACAACAAGTTTATCACATTGTACACTTTTTATACCAATTCCATTCCTCTTTCTAATCATATTCCATGCAAAATAGCCAGCAACATAATATCGTAGATTTTCATGTTCTTCTTCAGCAAAACTCTTTATAATTTATGACATTTATATGTGTAAAATTAAAAAATTATATTTAAATGATCATCTTCTTAATGTTAAGGCTAATATTGTTTTAATAATCATTAAAATCTATAAAAAAAAACAAATATTTATGCTAAAAGACACCATGAAATGATTATTAAAACTAAAGATCGTTTGGCTAGTAACACTTTAGTGGAATTAGAAATTTGCATATTACTTTGTTAAAGAGTTTGAGAGTGTATGAAAATTTAAGAGTTAAGAAAAACCTTTTTTGTTTGTGTTTTGTTTTAAAGAAACATACTAAGACATGCGGTAGCATGTTATTTTATATTATAAATCGTAAACACACTTAAACATGCAAGGTCGTTAAAGGCCGTTTGTATAAAAAAAAGAAAAAAAACTGACAAACAGTTAAGAGTAGAGTGGATTAGAGTTTAGTATAAAAACTAGTGGTAGTAAGAGGAGTCTTGTGTGTTATAGAGAATTTAAGGTAAAGAGTATGCGTAACTGTATAAAATGGAGATAAAATCAATCATTATAAAGAACATACACTTAGAAAAAGTATAGAGTTGGTGTTAATAATGCTATTAAATTTTATGACAATATGAAACGCAATTGAGAAGTGATTGTAGGCAAATTAAGGAAATAGAAAATTAAGCTAGATAAAGAAACTAATCATTTTATAATAATATATTTAATAATCTACTAAACTTTTAGAATCTGCTGTTAAATATTTTTTGGAGTGATAATAAGAAAGTTATGGGACCAGTGCTGCCAACTCAATTTGTCAAAAAATTGTCAATTTTTGGGGAAAAAATCATCAAAATCGTCATTTTGAGAAAGGGAAATCGTCAAAAAATCGTCATTCCCAAATATCAAAATCCACTTCTTTTTAAATTCTGAAAAAATATGTTAAAAACTAAGGCCTCTCTACACTTGTGGTAAGGTGGAGACTCATTTGGTTCCGGAGCTATGGAGGAAAACGTGGTCGTATGCAAATTTCATGCAAAATCTTTTACTGTGTATAACTTAATCTTTGAGTGTGTATTCATGATTTTACATTTTAACTATTTGTATTAGTGTAATTTGTGTAAGTGTTTGTGTAAATTGTATTTGTGGATTTGTGTAATCTGTTGCATATGAATTCGTCGACGAAAATTTGCTTACGTTTTCCTCCATAACTCTGGAACCAAATGAGTCTCCACCAATTTTGCCACAATGTAGAGAGGCCTTAGTTTTTAACATATATTTTTTTTCAGAGTTTTAAAAAAATTGGATTTTGAGATATGGGTCTTTGAACATTAAACTTAAAAGAATTACTTAAATTTATTTTCATCGGGATAAACATTAATTGCATTTATAGTAATTAAATGTGCTAAAGTCCCAAAACTTATTTAACAAATTGTGAAAAACAATCTGATGTAGGCGTGTCCCTATCCGGATTTCATTCCTGCCCAAGGAAATCTTCAGGGGACTTTCTTATTAGAATTTCTAGTGATATTTGTTATGTTAAATCACAAACTCAATGAGAATTTCTTGTCCTCGTCTAGGAGCGAGATTCAAAATTTAAAATATCAAAGAAAAAACAAAAACAACAACAAAAAATTGTCACAATTGGCTTTGTCATCTTCCAAATTACCTTTGACCTTTTAATACAAAAAAAATAAGGACGCAGTTTTGAAGGTAATGTTCTCACCTATAAAATGGTACCAATAGGAAAATTGTAAGTTTTAGATTATTTTATTTATTTTGCTTACAAAGTGTTGTTGTTGTCAAGCCAAAATCTAGTTTGCCAGCCAAATTTTATAATGTTAACGAGGGTGATTTTTAACTGGATTCAACTCGATTTTAAACCAGATTTCGTGGAAGTAAAAATTCATTATTAGATTTAAAGGGTTTTTACGATGCTAAAGTTGTTATAAGTTAGACAATTTCTTAGTTAATAACATCTTTAAACAAAAATAATAACAATTTTCTAGATCTTTGAACAACACTTCAATACATTAAAAAACCGTAATTTGACAAATATTTTTTAAAAAATTTATATATCCAGTAAACAAAAAGTTCTACCTTCTTAGGAACCGGATCTTATCACAACAAGTTTATCACATTGTACACTTTTTATACCAATTCCATTCCTCTTTCTAATCATATTCCATGCAAAATAGCCAGCAACATAATATCGTAGATTTTTCATGTTCTTCTTCAGCAAAACTCTTTATAATTTATGACATTTATATGTGTAAAATTAAAAAAATTATATTTAAATGATCATCTTCTTAATGTTAAGGCTAATATTGTTTTAATAATCATTAAAATCTATAAAAAAAAACAAATATTTATGCTAAAAGACACCATGAAATGATTATTAAAACTAAAGATCGTTTGGCTAGTAACACTTTAGTGGAATTAGAAATTTGCATATTACTTTGTTAAAGAGTTTGAGAGTGTATGAAAATTTAAGAGTTAAGAAAACCTTTTTTGTTTGTGTTTTGTTTTAAAGAAACATACTAAGACATGCGGTAGCATGTTATTTTATATTATAAATCGTAAACACACTTAAACATGCAAGGTCGTTAAAGGCCGTTTGTATAAAAAAAAAGAAAAAAAACTGACAAACAGTTAAGAGTAGAGTGGATTAGAGTTTAGTATAAAAACTAGTGGTAGTAAGAGGAGTCTTGTGTGTTATAGAGAATTTAAGGTAAAGAGTATGCGTAACTGTATAAAATGGAGATAAAATCAATCATTATAAAGAACATACACTTAGAAAAAGTATAGAGTTGGTGTTAATAATGCTATTAAATTTTATGACAATATGAAACGCAATTGAGAAGTGATTGTAGGCAAATTAAGGAAATAGAAAATTAAGCTAGATAAAGAAACTAATCATTTTATAATAATATATTTAATAATCTACTAAACTTTTAGAATCTGCTGTTAAATATTTTTTGGAGTGATAATAAGAAAGTTATGGGACCAGTGCTGCCAACTCAATTTGTCAAAAAATTGTCAATTTTTGGGGAAAAAAATCATCAAAATCGTCATTTTGAGAAAGGGAAATCGTCAAAAAATCGTCATTCCCAAATATATATTTCATATATTTTAATTAAAAGAGAGGAAAGTTTACTCAAAAGTTCGTTTTAATCACTGCCCAGCAAAAGATATGAAAGGTTTTCTTAAAGAATCAAATTTTCGTTGATGCCAAATTCATTCCTGATTTCCCGCTTCTAAAGAAGTTCTTTTTCACAACATCCAAAGATGTTATTTGAACAAAATTAAATCTGTTCAAATTTAGTCTATCCAACTCGGTCCAATTTCAAATTTAGGGGGTAAAAAGAGGGGTAAAATATATGTACATTTCTGAAATATGAAAAATTTTAATTTTTTGAACACAACGTTAAAATACTCAAGAAAATAGAAGTTTTGATACCCATATTGACTCTGATTTGAAGAAAACGTTACCACAAATTAGGTGAAAAAATGTTTTCGGAAAAGTTAAAAAAAGAAAGTAAAGGCAGAATTAGTTTGTACGTTCTGTTCTGTTACGAATCAGCTGTTTTGTTTCTGTTCAATTGAAAGTCTAAACCAATTAAACCAATTATTGAATTCAATCTCTAAGTGTTATAATTATTATTAACTAATTTTGATTTTTAAAAAAGTAAATAAAAAAATCTTATAAAAATGTGAAATTGAATTTGTTTGCTACCAATCACAAGGATTGAATTCGCAAAAAAACTGTGAGAAATGTAATTCAATACAGCAAGATATTAATAGCACATTCAAAAAATATTAAAAATTTGCTGAATTTAAGAAAAAAAAAATTTTAAAAATTTTTTTAATCAATATCGGCTAATTTTCTTAGTACGCACTGCTCGTTTTTACATAGCTTTATGTACATTTTTCCGAAAAGTTTGGTATTGAAAATGAGCAAAATCGATCCAGCGGTCCAAAAGTAATGAGTGACAATGTTAAAGTACCTCTAAATTTTCTATACAAATTGGTGTATAATGTACTGTATATTATTAGAATTCATTGTAGTGTCTAAAATATAACGTCATATTTTTCCACCAGACGCTAAGAGGTGAATAATATTTAAAATTCACCGTAAATTCTTTTTTCTCCACAAAAACTTTTTTTCACCTCAAAAATAGTTTTGTTACCTCAAAAATGTTTTTCACGACACAATTTACTTTTTTACATCCAAAAAAGTTTTTCACCTCAAAACTTTGTTTTCACCTATTAACATATTGTTTTTTTTAATATATTTTTGTTGTTTCATTTGTAATTGTTCATTTTGGAGGGTACAAAGATTTGTTTGTTAATTTATATTTAAATTTTTTTTATAATTGTGATGCCGAAAAAGTACTATTTTATATGCAGGTTGGTACTATTTTAAAATCGCATTTATCATCCCTGATTTGAATGTTTTTGGTTTGAGTTTCTTTTACTTTTTAAAACAGCTGATTCCTCTCACAGAAAAAGTAATTACAAAATATTACCTACAGAACAGAACGACACAGAACGGCAACAGAAAGTAACAACTAATGAGGCCTTAAATTCCAGCACTATAGATATTCTCTCCTAGGAGAGTTCTCTTGTGAACATCAACAGAATTGAACTTTTATTAAACCATAAGATGCAGTGAATAAGAATCATAAAAAATAATTTCCACCGTATATGTAACAAGAATATTTAAAATTCATTGGTTCTGATCCAAATTTTCATTACATCGAAATCCAAATCATTGCAATGTATTGATTCTTTATCTATTCTTTCGATGTGTTTTTTTTTTTGTTGGGCGCATTTGTAATTAATTCAATTTTGATTATTATTACCAATTCCCAGTACTCACTACGATGAATAGACATTTAATAACACCTTTTTTTAAATCTGCAAAATTCCATGACGAAATGTTATATTTAAAATTTTTACGATGTTTGGTTTAACAAAATTTGGGATTACAAAAAATGGCATTCAAGAAAAATATTGATTAAGCAACATTCAAGAACGTGGAAAATCGCTCACATTATTAACATTTTTAATTTTCCTACCTAAAATATATAAAAAATCACTTCGGTTTTCGTTATTTTTGCAATAAAATTAAAATAAATCTTTCAAAATGATGAAGTTTACATTTAGTTGATCATGAACACACGAGAAAATAAAAATCCATTTCAATCACGATTCAATAACTTTAATTGCTGAAATTGCGCCAACAACAAAAAATCAATTAGATAGCTCTTCAATTGAATTATTTTTCAATTAAATAATAACTCATTTGATTAAAAAGTACTCAATAGAGTATACCTTCTAGAAAAGCAAAAACAATTGGATACCAAATGTTTTTTTAGCTTAAATTTTATAACATTGAATTTAAAGGGGCATATAATTCTCATTTAGTTAGCCGATTTACTTATACTTATGTTAACAAATTCACACAGAAATTAGTTTTTTTATTTCTATTGAAACGTAGTGAATATGGGAAATTTTTTTTTGGATTTTTTTGCAGAAATTAGCCCGTTTGTTAAAACCAGTGTATTTTTTTAATAGTTTTTAATTTATTTTTAGCATTTCTTGTTAAAAAAATGGTTAAATTTTTATTGAAAAAAATTTAACTTCAAAAATTTCATTATCAATTTTATGATAATGTTTTAGAAAAAATTAATATTCACATTTAAACCACTGAAATTTAATTATTTATGTTAATAAAGTAATATACCTACTGAGAATTAATAAAATCTAATTAAAATCTATTTAAAATATTTAATACTAATACATATACATTTATAAAAAATCAACTACATACATAAATATTATAAAAAAAACAACAACAATATGTGTTTAGTGATAGCATAAAAAAATGTCAAGCTAGTTCCGAATTTGAGCAAATATTTAATCGATTCAATTATTTTTTAATTGATTACTTTTAATATTTGCAACAAATCGAAAAAAGTAAGGAAATATTTTTTCTGTGTAAATGTGTAAATTAATAATTTTGGTGGGATTTAAGATAATTTTACATTTTTTTTTTAGATGAAAAGAAACTTGAAATTAAATTCCACAAAAATTTGCAAGTTTTTAAAAATCGTCATTTTCCATACAATGAATTACGCAAAATCGTCAATCGTCATTTGATCATAATTCACTTCAAAAATCGTCAAAATAGAGACAAATCGTCAAAGTTGGCAGCGCTGTATGGGACACGCATATAAAAAGTTAGTACACCGAAAAAAAATCCATGCAACTTTTTACGAAAAAAAAACTTTCGTAGCTATTTTTCTCGCAAAATACAAGAAACTTGCTTTCATTTAACAAAAATAAATTTAATGCAGTCTTTTACAATTCCACGAAACCAACGAAGTCATTAGTATCGACTTTTTTTCGTAATATATATGAAATTTTCTTTGATTTTACGAAACGCAAGTGTAAAAGCTCTTGTTTTTTTTACGAAACTAACGAAAAAATTTCGTATCATAATTGTTCGTTGAATATAAAAATATAAATTTAAGTTACCATGTGAAAATTATCATATATTATCATATATGTTCGGATACGAAAATTGAGGTTATATGGCCATATATGGCTCATACATGACCATATTTTGGTTCACATATTTTTTTTATTTTTTGTTGTTTGTCTCTGAGGCCCGTTTTATTAAAAAACTATTAAACGATTTTTTTATTGCGTAATAAAATCAAATAATAGTTTTTTATTTAATCGGACCTCAGAGCCAAACAACAAAAAATCAAAAACCATTCCTTACAAATACTAATGGCTGTTACTCCGCCATTTAGTGTATTATATTCGTAGATTGTAACATTCCGGAACTTGGTGTTTCAATTTAATTTTCAATAAACATTATAAGAAACTATTCAATTCTTATTAGAAAAAAAAAATAATTTCTTATATTTTTTTATTTTTGTTTGACATAAATTTCACACATTTTTATTCTGTTTTGAAAAAAAAAAAAAAAACAACAGACAAAAAATATGGAAGAAAATTTAAAAAATTCAAAATGATCATTTTTTTTTATTGAGATTTTTAAATACACCATTCCCTGTTCACCATAAAAAGTTAGTGGTGAAGAAAATCACGTAACAGTGTATATCAGATGTAATCATGAAACAAATTTGCAACTTAAAAAAAAAAACTCAGTTTTAGATTCTGCGACTTAAAAATCTACACCCATATTCAGAAGTAAAAGTTAGCAGTTACTTATACATCGCAGCCAACGAGCTGCTTACTAGAATGTATTTTTTGCTTAGCAGCTTGTTAGCATAGAATTTATTCATAATACATTTTAATCTGTCAACTTAAATTTAAAAATCAACTCTAAATTTCTATGATGCCACAGGGTATTTCTATAGGTGGCACCTTTTTTTTTGCAAAACAACTCTGATTTTTGACGTTTGCAATAGTGTTTGACTCCCCAAAAAAAATTGTTCTTAAAATAATGGAAAAAAACATCCAAAATTTTGTAAAAGCTGATAAATCAGATAAAAAAAAGTTATTAAAAGATCAAGTCAACTGGGAACAAGATGAAAAGGTAATATAAGATATTTATTTTTCATAATTTTTTTACATTTCTGTTATTTTTTATATGCATTTATAGGATTTGTTAAATAGCCTACACTCAAAAAAATAAGTTAGTACAAAAGTTAGTAAAACATCTTGTAAATCAGGTATACTATTTTTTAGCAAATTTTTTTGCTAAAATCGTGTTTTCAGCTAAAATTTTTGTTATACTTATTCAGCACTTAACTGTTTTATATTAATGCTTTACTAATATACTAAAGTTTTACTAATTAATTTTGCTAAAAAAAATTGTGCTGATAAGCACATTAATAGTGTGGACGACAACCAGATTGAAAGATATACGCAGAATGAAGCAGATGTCGCGGCATGTCAAGATGTAGTAGAGAAGAGGAAAATGATACTAAAAAGTACAACTCTAATAAGACATATAAAAAAATCAATCATGGAAGACTTTTGTATCTCTTTTTCATACATAAAACAAAATTGAGGATTAAAACAACTTAAATTTTGCGTTGTCACCGGCTTGTGAAAATAATTGTCTATTAATAAAATAAAAGACAAAAGAAAATATTTAAATTTAATATGTATTTCTATAATAAATGTTAATAGATTAATAACCTACTGTGGTCAAATTGCAAACAAACATATACAGACATGTAGACAGAGTAAAGCGAAAGACAAAGACACACATCTTAGTATGGTTCCTTTTTCTTATTGCAAAAAAAGGGTTGTTTTTTTCGTTTCGTTTGTTTTTGTTTATTTTTTTCGTTTCGTTTAATTTCTATAATTATCTTCGACAGTTGCGTCCTTTAAAAGAAAGCATCATTTAGACAACGATTGATGTAAGTAGTTGAAAGAAAATTTTTGTTAGGTTATATATATTTATTTCTATATATTTCAGATATTAAATTAATTCATGTCGTCAATGTGGGAAAATGAAAATTTTTATATATCGTAATTATTGTAAATTATTTTTAAAAGAATCACAAAAATATGTTTTATGATTTTCAGCAAATATATTAACTAAATTACAATTTTTTTACAATTTTATTGCGTTTTTTTCAGTCTACTAAAATTCAGCAAAATATTTATTAATTTTTAGCAAGGCATTTTTATTTATAATCCACAAAGTGTTAGCAAAACTTTTGCTGAATCTACTAATTTTGTTGCTAAAAATCAGCTCGCTGATTTTCAGCAAAAGTTTTTGCTGACATTAGCAATTTTTTTGCTAGCACCCTCCTGACTAAAATTTTGCTGACTCAGCAAAATTTTTTGCTGATTTTACAAACTTTTTTTTTTGAGTGTAGTTATGGAAAAGCTAGAAATAATTGAAAACTTAAAAATTGATGCTAACACAAACAAAATAAAAAGGGATGTTTGGAGTAGCATTAAAACTCTTTTTAATAAGGTCTCAAAAAACCAAAGGACTTTGGACCAAATACAAAATCAATGGAAAAAACCCAAATCGTTAACCAAAACAAATATGAACGCATTTATGAGAGAAATAAAACAAACGGGTGGAGGAGAATTGGTTGGTCGTCTTCCTAAGCATTTTGAACATGACTTCAATTTATATGATAGCAATGCCTTAGGTATTGAATCATCCATTTTTCAAATGGAAAACAGCACTATTATTGAAATTTTGGATTACGAGGAAATGGAAGATGGTGCAACAATAAGCAGTGATAAAGAAATTCAAAAAACAAAAGTACACTCAAAAAAAAAAGTTTGTAAAGTCAGCAAAAAATTTTGCTGAGTCAGCAAAATTTTAGTCAGGAGGATGCTTGCAAAAAAGTTGCTAATGTCAGCAAAATCTTTTGCTGAAAATCAGCGAGCTGATTTTTAGCAACAAAATTTGTAGATTCAGCAAAAGTTTTGCTAACACTTAGTAGATTAGAAATACAAAAGCCTTGCTAAAAATTAATAAATTTTTTGCTGAATTTTAGTAGACTGAAAAAAACGCAAAAAATTTGTAGAAAAATTGTAATTTAGTTAATTTATTGTTGAAAATCATAAAACATATTTTTGTGATTCTTTTACAAATAATTACTATAATAACGAAATATAAAAAAGCCTGCTTAGAATATATTTCTAAAGAATTAACATAAAAATTTTCATTTTCCACATTGACGACATGAATTAATTTAATATCTGAAAATATATAGATATAATATATATAACTTAATAAATATATATAACATAACAAAAATTGTCTTTCAATTACTTATATCAATGGTTGTCTAAATGATGCTATCGCAACTGCCGAAGATAATTATAGAAACGAATAAAAAAACAAAAACAAACGAAACGAAACGAAACGAAAAAAACAACCCTTTTTGCAATAAGAAAAAGGAACCATAAAAATCTACCTAAGATGTGTGTCTTTGTCTTTCACTTTACTCTGTCTACATTTCTGTATGTGTTTGTTTGCAATTTGACCACACTAGATTATTAATCTATTAACATTTATTATAGAAATACATATTAAATTTAAATATTTTCTTTTGTCTTTTATTTTATTAATAGACAATTATTTTCACAAGCCGGTGACAACGCAAAATTTAAGTTGTTTTAATCCTCAATTTTGTTTTATGTATGAAAAACAGATACAAAAACTTCCATGGTTGATTTTTTTGATATGTCTTATTAGAGTTGTACTTTTTAGTATCATTTTCCTCTCCTCTACTACATCTTGACATGCCGCGACATCTACTTCATTCTGCGTATATCTTTCAATCTGGTTGTCGTCCACACTATTAATGTGCTTATCAGCACAATTTTTTTTAGCAAAATTAATTAGTAAAACATTAGTATATTAGTAAAGCATTAGTATAAAACAGTTAAGTGCTGAATAAGTAAACAAAACACGAAAACACGATTTTAGCAAAAAATTTTGCTAAAAAATAGTATACCTGATTTACAAGACGTTTTACTAACTTTTCTACTAACTTATTTTTTTGGGTGTACTTAAGGAAAAACATACAGACAAATTTGATGAGACTTTGAAAAAGGAACCAGAAGATGTTGCAAAAACAGAAACAGAAGAGGAAACTCTGAAGGCAAAAGTACACTAAACAAGAACTACAGAGAAAGTTGATGGCTCTATTTCTCAAAAAGTCCAATGAATCTAAATTATTAAGCGTTTCCATAATTTATATATAAGGTGGCGCAAAAATAACCTCCCGATGTTTTTTTTTTATTATGTATTTATTATATATAGCATTTTCTGATAGGAGGATTACTTTTGCGCCACCTTATATTAAAAAATATGTTGTGGCCACAAAAACGTATATTAATTTTTTATAATTTTGTGCATTTACTTTGACAGAAAACAAATGTTTTTTAAACTCTTAACAACAGTTTAGCAGCTTGTTAAGTGTATTACGAATAGAATACATTTTAACTCCTTGCTAACTTTTACTTATGAATAAGGGTGCTAGCTTTCAACAACTTTAAGAAACAATAATTTTTTTTTTGACAATAATGAATTTAATTCTAAGTCAAATTCAAATTTATTATTTGACCCTTTTAGGAATATGTCGATAGATCTATTTCAGGAATCTTCTAGGTTCCCATCATCAGAACACGCTTTGAAAGAGGTAACAATCCCATGCCAAACATCAAACATTCATATAAACTAGTTTACTCACTACATGAGAACTAATATATGAGCTCGAAGTTAACGATTATCACCATTGACAAAAAATAAATTAAGATCGAAAAAAACATAATTATTATTTTTAATAAAAATTAAATCAAACTTGTATAAAAGACAAAGTACAGTCTAGCTTACTCTCCATGTTTTTGTTTATAAACAAAACAAAAAAATATAAAGGAGGCAAAAAAACAAAAAACGTGTATTGAATATCCACCAAAGGTGGACCTTGCACATGACAAACAAGTTTTCAATTTATTTTTTGATCAATGTTGATAATCTTTAACTTCCAGCTCATATATTAGTTCTCATGTAGTGAGTAAACTAGTTTATATGAATGTTTGATGTTTGGTAACTAGTTTATATGAATGTTTGACGTGTTCTAATGATGGGAACCAGAAATTCCCGAAATAGATCTATTAACACATTCCTGAAAGGGTCAAATAAAAAATTTGAAAACAAACAAACTCTATAGATTATTTGTTAGGACAATATCCTAATAAAGAAAATAGAGTATGGCCTCGAACTTGAATAATACCACGCCTTTCACAGTTAAAATTAAATAAAATTGCATACTAATTATAGTATTAATTGCAATTGTCTGAAAAAGACGTTAAAATTCAAACTCAAACAAAAATCAAACTTTGCTCTCTGGCAATTCTTCCCTAACTACGTAAGCGCCATCTATCGAATATATAAAGAATATATCATAGATATGGCATCACTTACAACATATGGGAAAACAGTGGAAATTAGAGTGAGGTAAGTTTCTAAAAATAGAACTGTTGTGTTGTTGGAGTTGTACTTCTGAGATTATGTATGCAAGAACAAAAACATCGTGTATTGAATAAAACTAGTTTTAATCACAACAAAACTCGACCTGACGATAGCTCAGAGGGCTAAAGCGCTCTGTCTAACGTGTAGTGCGAGTGCATGTGGCATTAGAAATCAGTTTATCTATACCACGGTCAGTGATTGCACAGAAAATTTCATATAGACGCAATCGAACAAATAAAAACATAACAAATATTACATTATTCAAAAAAAAAAAAAAAAAAAAAACAGGGTCACTGAAGAAGGTTCAATACCAGAAACTCCGCAGTCTGATTCAGAAAATTGAAAATTTACAATGTAGTTATGATTTTTAGAAAATACACTAATTCTTCACTACCACGCCTTTCACAATTTTCATTGCACAATTAAAGGTCGAAAAACACATAAGTTGTATTTTTAATACAAATTATATCAAACTTAATTTAAAAATAAGGTTAAATAAAATCCCATTCAATTTTTATAACGTTTTATTTTTATATTTAATTTCCCTCAAAAAGATACACCAAGAAGTCATCTATTTTTATTCCCCTTACCCGTAATTATTCACCTTGCACTACCGACTTTTTATTTGAGGATATACATTTATTTTGACTTTAGATACTTATTGGTGGTCCTTCAATTAGAAAGAAAAACGTTTGCACATATGTCCCCTCCCCCTCTTACCTACCGAAAAATGGGTCTGAAAATGGGTCGAATGCCCAAAAATGCTTTGTTTTATTTTGTTCTAGTCATTAAATGAAGCTACGTGCCAGATTCGAGATTCGAGTTTTGTTAGCTAAGGAGATTTACAAAACGCTCCGTTTTTCGAAGATAAAGTCTTATTAAAAAATTTTTATTTTGTTAACAAATAACGCTACCCCTTATAAACACTTTATGCATATAATGATTTTTTTTTTAATGAACAATGTTCTAATGAAAATATTAAAAAAAAAATAAAGTTTTATTGCATTATAATATTTTTTATAATTAAAAAAAAAATTGTACATGGGTAGTGAAAGGGTTAAGATAATAACAATTTGATTTTTTGTAAACTTTATATGATCATTGTTTATGATTTAATTTTGTTTATTTCAATACTAATCATACAAGGTGATCTACATTATAACGAAAAATTAGAACAAAACCTCAAAATTGTTAGATTTTTTTTTTTTTTGTTATTTCAACAGAGACTTTATTAAATCTTTATGTCTAGTTTAAAATTTTATAAAAATATATAATAAATAATTGTATATATTGAAATATGCATATTTTTGCCATTAAATAATAATGTTCAAATATGTATCGGCCATTCCACCGAAGACCGTTGAAAAAATGGAATTTTTTTATGCGCGATTTGTGTTTTTTGAAAATTGAGAAATATGCTAAAAGTGTGTACACTCACATAACAAATTCGGTTGTCTCAAAAGAATTCATCCAACCGAATTGATTCGGTTGCTGCAACATCGCAAATTCGGGTGTCACAACTGAATTCGCTTGTTGTAACCGAATTGGGGGTTTTGGCAACCGAATTCGGTTGTGGCAACTGAATTCGATTGTGACAACCGAATTTACGAGGTTTCAGCAACCGAATCAATTCGGTTGAAAGAAATTTTATTATTTTTATGTGTAAGTTTGCATGTTTGTATTTTCTTTAATATACAACTGATCATTACCATTTAAATTGCATTCGAATTGTACACTCCCCTACTTTTTTATTGCAAAATAAATGCATTTTCTGCAATTTGCTTTTTAAAAGCATTTTTTTACAAATGTAGATACTCTCGATTTGAAAAAAAATGCATAATTGCAAAATACGGGCTTTTTATTTTTTTTTTTATTTTTGGATTCCGGGGTTTATTATTATTAACTTAGTACTGAAAAAGCTTGTATAATTTTTCCATAGAAACAGCAACAATTTGTTATATATTTTTTTAGTTTTTCAAAATTAACCCTTAAACCGGCCTAAGCTTTTTTGCTTTTTATGCCACTTGTTCGGCACGAAAAATAAACGATATGTTCTGCCACGAACATTTTTTCCGTTGCATATTTTAGGCGATATAGGCCAAAATAGGTTAAGAGCAAATCTCAAAAACTAATCCATAAAAATAAATAATATTGCCATAAGTTATTCCTCTTACCAAGATTTAACTACCGTTTTTTGTTCTTTTAGTAAAGAAGATATGGCGATTTTCGTTTTTCGAAAAACGCGAAATTGAGCTTAAACGCAGCTTCACTTCGACATATATTGATTAAACTTAAATACTTTGCTAATAATACCTAACATAATCTTTCTGCCAAATTTGATAAAAAGTTTTCAAGTTAAGACGATGTCCTTTACAGGTATCCTTTTGGAATCGTGTATGTCCTTCTACGAAAATTACACCTTTTTTAAAAGTATAAGCTTTAATATTGCTTTTTGTTTAGTATCAATGGTTTCCTTCAACTTAAATATGTGTTCAAGATTTTTGAAAATTGCGTTCTTTTCAAAATATTTAATTTTTGAAATTTTACGAAGTTTTAAATTTTAATGCTTTCTCGCTTCCAAACCGTGCCAAGTACACAAAAAATTGCTTCACAAAGTATTTTGTAAATTTGGTTTTCTCACTTGGCGCACTTGCGGCTAATTTAAAATACCTTGCCTGGAGGCGGGTTAAAAAGAATAAATTTAAAAATGTGATGTAAAGGCGCCGTTTAAATGTCTTTTTTTTAAAAAAATTAAACATTAATTTTTTAAGATTTTTTCGGTTTTTTTAAAGACAAAGGAAAATATATATTATGTTTTAAAAATTTGGACTTGAAAGGGGTAAAAATTAAATTTTTAAAACATACTATATGGTGTTTTCTTTTCTGACAAAAAATGTAACATTTTTGCAATTAACGAGGGATATTATGTTCTTTTCCAAAAAAAGGTAGCTTTGTGAAAGGGTACCGTGTTCTTTTCTAATATTGTTACATCTTTAAAGTGCAAAAAAGTTGCCTTTTTTGCCCTGAAAAAAATCACAGGGTGAGATATTGCCCTAAAAAACAGCTGATATTTTACGCTTTTGTTTTATTTTAAAAAAAGCAAAAAAAAAAATATTGTTTGTCCTTCTATAACATTTGTTAAAATGGAAACTGGAAAATGGAAATTTGTGTTCTTTTCTGGGCAT
Source organism: Delia radicum (assembly GCA_021234595.1). NCBI lineage: Eukaryota > Metazoa > Arthropoda > Insecta > Diptera > Anthomyiidae > Delia > Delia radicum. The sequence goes on from CM037855.1 coordinate 145,566,688, forward strand.
AAAAAAACTAATTTATTCGTTGTTATGGCAAAATTAAAAAAAATTAACATTTTAAAAATGCGACATTTTTTTTTATCAGAAAAGAATCTATTATTCCTTTATCTTTCAAAAACAGAAAAAATCTTAATAAATAAATTTAAATTTTTTTTTTTTTCATAAATTTTAGTACATTTTTTATCTTTCACGTACATAAAAAATCGTAAAAATTAAATGTATAGTTTTTAAAACACAGAAGTTAAAAGGACCCTTAACACTGAATAAATTTTAAAATTAAATCTTAATAAATCTGAGTAATAAAAAAATATCAAATTGTTGTTTTTCCTATGTAAAAATGATATAATAGTTTTTTCAAAAAATCATTGAAAATAGTTAAACCCCGGGACTTAGAAAAAGTTAATGTGTAACTTTGTACTTAAAATTACATATTTTTCAAATATGCATTCTTTTGTTAAATCGAGAGTGACCAGAATTTAAAAAACATGGATTTTTTAACTAAATTGCATACAAAATTTATTTTTGACTCGGAAAAAAATGTTTATTCAACAATATAAAAGAAAAGGAATGTACAATTTCAATGCATTTTAAATGATAATGATTCGATTTATATTACAGAAACTACACTCACAAGAACTTTTCCATAAAAGTTTAACAGTTATTTAAAAATGTAATCGGTAAAGTTGTTTCAATGGAATATATAGTTAAATTACCAAAGAAATATATTTTTTAACTTTCTGTCTGTTATTCAATAAACAAAACAAACCGACTTTCGGTAATAGCTAAAATATACAGTTAAAATTGTCTATTTAAAGCAAAAAGTTGTTGCGTTATATTGAGTATTAAAATAAACTAAAACAATACCAGGAAAACTTTTGTAATGTGTACTCCTTACCTGTATAATTACTTTCCAACAAAAAGTAATTAGTTACCGGTAATGGGTTACATAATGCATTACATTGTAATGGATACTCATTACATTCACCATTACTTTGACACATAACATAATGCGGTACCAATAGTTGATTACATAATGCATTACATTGTAATTTATACTCATTACTTTTAGTATTATTTCGAAACATAATGTAATGAGTTACCTATGGTTGGTTACATAATGCGTTACATTGTAATGTGTACTGATTACCTTAAACGTTATTGTGGAACATAAAGTAATGAGTTATCCGTAATTGGTAACATAATACATTACTTTGTAATTAGTACCAGTTCACTTACATTAATTATATAGGTAACCAATTACTATTTCAATCGATATAGGGATATACATAACCAATTTTATTTATCCATTTTCTAATCATATGAGTAACCCATTACTTTTCACCTCGTAGCTTCAACTAAGTAATCCATTACTTTTTACTTTTTTGTAAGCATGGACACATTACTTTTCGGCTCATCGCCTGTAAAATTCATCCGTGAAGTAAAGTGTAAAGTAATGCATGGAGCCCTATGGCGATACATTACTTTACCTATGATTTGGTAATGTGTGGTTTTGCTGGGAATCTATTGTTTTTATCGATTTTTTCAGTTAATTGTTCATCAGTTGAAAATAAACTAAAATATGCAATTATTTTTAACGAAAGGTAAGTATTACTTTTTTTTTACTGATTTTCAGTAGTTTTTACGCAACAAATATTGTGAGTGTACGAATGTTGAAACTTACATACTTTTTTGCATATTTTTTATTTCTTTTAAAATCGCGAATAACACCATGGTTTTTTTCGAATTTCAAAAAATAAAAACACCAATTTTTAAGTGGCTCTGCAGAGTTTCTGCTTGCAAAATTTAATTGCAGTATTGAATTTGACCATTGAAATAAACGAAAATAATCTATTGTTTTTATCGATTTTGTCAATTAATTTTTCAACAGTTGAAAATAAATTAAAAAATACAGTTATTTTAAACGAAAAGTGAGTACATATTACTTTTTTTTTAAACTTATTTTCATTAGTCCTTACGGATAAAATATTGTGAGTATACGAATGTTGAAACTTTTTTCGAATTTCAAAAAAATAAAAACGTCAATTTTTAAGTGTCTCTGGTTTCTGTGAGCAAAATTCAATTTGCAAGAAACACTGTCAGATTATGGACGATATATCGTGGAATGGCCGATATAATTTTTTTTTTTCACTACCAAACTTCCAAGTACCAAACTTACAAAAAATAAAAAGCTATGGAAAAATATTAAGTAAAATAAAAAACTAAATGAAAAATATTTTTATGTTCACATTATAAATAATTGTGTGTTACTTTAATAAATCGTTTGAACAGCAAAAAAAAAAAAATATATGGCATAGAAATACATTTGGCACTATTTTTTTTTTTTTTTTTTTGTTTAGAATTGATCGATTACTACAAGTCAAAATTATAGAAAAAAATTGGAAAATATGGTTTATAGCAAAAGGCATTGGAAAAAAAACTGCATAAAAATTCATAACTTCAACATTGTAGCAATTCAAGTTGATTCTAAACTTGAGAATTGAAATAGTTATTGCACCTGACTATCGATCCAAATAACAAAACAACAAATAAATACATGCAGGTTGAATAATTTTTTTGTTTTTTTTTTACAAATTTGAACAGTGAAACCATAATTAAGCGTTGAAATTCATAGTAAATTTATAATAAATTAAAAACGACAGCGGTTTAAGATTATTAACCAAAAAATATATAACAGCTAACACTAGATTACAGATATTTTAAGCACAATATCCTAATTTGCTTTTGCATATTTTCTGGAGGTATAAACTAGAAAGTAGCATCTTAATATTTATGGAAATATTGAGAGCTTTCAGATTTTATATCGAAAAAAAAAAACTATTTAATTTTTATGTTTTTAAATTTTGAAATATTGTAGACTTCTAAAAACTTATTCAAGTAAATTTTACTTAATATATTAAATTTCATTATTTATAATGATTTTTTATTTTAACACAAAATCATTTGCAATTTGCATAACTCTTATTAAACAAGACTTAAAAATTGGTCTCCCATAAACTTGTTACTTATACATTTTGAGACATTGCAGTCTAAAATTCCATATGCAAGATATTTGTTGAATGTTCTGCATCTACTTGAAAAATAAGTTTTATCAACTGTCGGCTATATAATGGATTTTCCTAGTAAACCAAGAAGGAAAAAAAAAAATAAGTTAAATTAATTGAAGTGCGTCATGCCAGCTGCTGCTGCTGCTGCAGATAGTATATGCAATTTTTGCATATCTCATATGCAAAATTTTAAATATTACTGCTGCACTTAGATTACCATAAAGTGTTTTTTGAGGCATATATTTAACATTGCAACATATATTTTATTTATGAGTCTTTATGCTGATTTTTAAGTATTTTTAACTTTATTTCTTTACATAAAAAAAGCAGAAAAAACACTATTTCAGTAGTTTTATGTTTGAAATTTACACCAAAACAAATTTTAAAAAAATTATGATTTAAATTTATAATGTTCAAAATCAACATATTTTATGTATGTAAAGTGGTAATAAAATATAATTTAAATTAACTGTAGTTATAAAAGTGTTTTATGTTGATTAGATTATAGGTTTCTATAGCTAGAGGAAAAAAAAATTATAAAAAATTTTGTTTAAAAAAACTAAAATATTGCAGATATGCAAAAGATAAAGAAAAAACAAACTCAAAATATTATTAAAATTTACAATTATGCAAACTTTAAAACTACTACTAATGGATAACACTGCTCTACACTGCAAAATCACTTTCCCACTGACCTAGTGTAGGTTGTAAGTCTAGGTGGGTGTGTAACAAAACCGGTTTGCGAAGTTTCAATATACCCTAACATTTTCAAGATAGCGTTTAAAGGAGTATTTTTTAGGACTGGCGCATATGTAACTCACAAGGGAGGTATCCCGACCTGGACCGGCGGATCTTAATGAACTTCGGATATGTTTTAAAACATAAAAAATAAAGGGCCCCATGGTTTTTTAGCTGCCCAATCTCATGTTTAGGCGTTACTAAGTACGGTCAAAGATTACCCCATTTCACGTATTTTTCCGTATATTGTGTGTGGGCGCTGTGGTGTAATGGTTAGCGAGTTGGACTGTTACACAGATGGTCCCGGGTGACGGCAACATCAATTTAGAAAAATAATATATATGAGTTTTCTATCCCTCATATGAATCGCAGCTCCCACCTTCGGTGTTCCCATAGCACTTAACGCCACCAAAGTAAAATAATGAATCAGGGCTATGAATCAAAAAACTTCAATAAGTTCGCCAACTCTCCATCAGGTGGCGAGCAACAACTGTTATAAGACTTATCATCTCGTGCAATTACAGTGTTGCCATGTTTGAAGCCCACCATCTTTCCCCACCTTTCATCTCTCCACTGTCCACTTTCCAAAGAAAGCAACACATTATTAATTAGGAAGAATTTCCTGCGCATTGCTTCTCTTTAAAAAAAAAAAAAAAAAAAAAAAAAAACCATTTACTAACATATTTCATACAAAATGATATGGTTATAACGAACATCGTTTATAACGACCTTTTTTCATAACGAAATAATTTTTTCGACACTTTCACGAGTTTTCATATAAATTTTTACGAACACATAAAAAAATAGAGATTCTATAATGCTTTTTAATTGCAAAGTTACTAAAAAGCATTAAAAATTTTTAAATTATGTGAATTTTAGAAAAAATCCTGAAATTTTAATAATTTTTTGGAAAATGTTTACCTCGCTTATAGCGAACTTCGGTTATAACGAACTAATTCGTTCAGTTCACGCGAGTTCATTATAACCGTACTCCACTGTAACTATAAAAAAGTTATAAGTCCGCGACTTTTCGAACTGCCCTCGTAGTTATATGAAATGCAGCACCGCTCCCATCAAGTACCACCCAAATTTTTAGCAAGATCCGTCATTTACTTTGCGTTTAACAGCTGTTCAAAACATACAACCCCGTGGATTTTTTTAAAAATGGAAAAAAGTGAATTTCGAGTGCTCATTAAACATTATTTTTTTTTTAAAAAAATCCGTCAGTCAAACCAACGAAAAGCTTGATAAATTCTATGGGGACTCTGCACCAACGATTTCAATGGTTTACTGACTTTCGTTATGGTCGCACAAGTACAAATGACGCTGAACGTTCTGGACGGCCAATTGTGGTCAATACACCCGAAAATGTCGAAAAATCCACGATATGGTGTTGGCCGCGTGCGTGAGATTGTTGATGCCATAGGCATTTCATATGGCAGTGTGGTTTCGATTTTAAATCATCAGTTGGGTTTAAGAAAGCTGTCTGCAAGATCGGTGCCGCGTTTACTCTCAATTGACCATAAACGTAATCGTGGCCAATAAGGTGATGGCAAAAGTTTTTTGGGATGTACGCGGGATAATCGACATCGATTACCTTCAAAAGGGGAAAACAACAAACGGCGGATCTAAAAAAAAAAAAACGACCCCATATGGCCAAGAAATGATTTTATATATATTTTATGAACCTCGAAAAATCCTATTTTTTGGAAGGGATACAAAAATTGAAGAAACGTCCAACGTTTCTATATAAGGAGATTATGTTGAAAAATATTTTTTTTTTTTGCAAAACAAAACTGTGTTTCATTCAAAAAGTCACGGACTTATTGGTTCGCCCTCGTAGTTGTATTAAGCCAAAAATAATACATAGTACTGCCTATTTAAATTAATCGAAGGGTGTGGAAACATTTTCCGATATTCGTAATCGTTTGTTTTTATGCGACTTTTCCTGAAGAGCCTTTTTCGCCTATATTTCAAATAATTCAATAATAATGCAACTCTTAAAAAAATACGTGTCTCTTTTTTTCTCCTTTACAACATACCCAAAGTTCATTAAAATTCGCGAGTTCGGGTCGGCATACTTCCCTTGTCAGTCATTTTTTAACCAAATTGGAATTTTTAAAGAAAATTACCTGGACTATTAATATAACTATTAATATGAATATGAACCCTTTATTTTAAAAGTGGTATGAGCCCTCATTTTTTCCTTAATAGAAAGCAATTTAAATAAACAATTACATTATATTTGCAAGGAAACGTAATAAAATAATGTTTGAACAAATTGTATTACCAATATTCGTGTTGAATGTTGAAATTCGAGAAAATTTCGAAAACATAGATCTTTAATTTGTTTTATGGCAAATTTTATTAACGATTATACAATGTCGAAATCATTGCGAAACGACTTATTTTTAAATGTTTTATGAATTTTGGTTTACAAACTTTGCAAACTTTTTTTTGGAAATCTGTTTAAGCCTGTTAAGAAAACGATTTAAGGAAGGAATTGACGCGCTGGAAGCCAATATTGAAGAATTTATTCGTGAGATACCGCCCGATATATTGGAGAGTGTATGCCAAATTTCGACCCAGCGTATGAACCATTTGAGGCGTAGCCGCGGCCAAAATTTACATCAAATCATCTTTAAACATTGAATTATATACATCGTTCTATTGACTCAAATAAAGATATCTTACATTTCTCTAAATTGTCTGTGTTTTTTTTTTTTTAAATCAATTCCGAAAGCTCTTAAAATCTTCCTTTACAATACAATATAAAGGTCTGAATCTATACCGTCAAAATCCTACAAGAATGAATAAAGAAAAGTATCTTTTAAAAAACAAAAAATATAAACATGTTTGCGAAAAAAAGTAAAATTGAATACTACAAAAGATTGGAGAATCAAATTAATTCAGTTAAAAACAATAAAGATTGGTGGAACCTAGTTAAGGAAATAAAAAATGTAGAATTTCAAGCTGATCCTGAAATAGAAATTAACACTTTTAAGCAGTATTTTTCAGAGTTACTTAATCCTCCTTTAAATTCACACGATGTTATGTTTGCAGCAATGCTATATAGAAATGATGAATTGGATCAACCAATAAACTCTTCAGAAATCAGAAAAGTGCTAGCCAAGGCTAAATACAACAAGGCGCCTGGAGAGGACCGAATAAGCTATGAGTTTTTTAAAAATGCAAATGAAAATTTCATCGAAGAAGTGGCAAACTCATTTAGTATTATTTTTGAAACCGCTGAACTAAACGAAAAATTCATCACAAGTATAATTTTCACAATATATAAAAAAGGTAACCGTGGTATCCCAAACAATTATCGGGGGATATCATTTATGAACACCATATCAAAAAACTTTATGGGAATTCTAAATAATAGAATAAACTTATGGTTAACCAGACATAGCATTATAACAGAATACCAAGCTGGATTTCGAGAAGGATGTTCAACGGTTGATAACTTGTACAATCTAGCAGCAATTGTGAGCCTAAAACGTAAGGAGAATAAAAAAGTATACGCATTTTTCGTTGATTTCAAAGCGGCATTTGACAAAATCTCAAGAAAGTCACTATTGTATAAACTTAACTGCATTGGTATTTCAACAAAAATAAACAAAATGATCGAAAGCATTTACAGTGTAACTAAATTTAAAGTCTGGAATGGAGAAAACCTGTCAGAAGAGTTTGAAACCAGCTCTGGAGTGAAACAAGGCTGTTTGTTATCTCCAACTCTGTTTTCAATATATATAAATGAATTGCATGACTATTTAGGGGGAGGAATAATTGTATGAACCATAAATGTGCGCCTATTAATGTATGCAGATGACATAGTTATCTTGGCTGATGATATACTTCAAATGAAAGCTATGATACAGAGGCTTGAAACATACTGCGAAATGTGGAATCTTGAAGTAAATTTAAGCAAATCTGAAATGATGATTTTCAGGAATGGAGGAAGAATCTCTAAAAACGAAAGTTGGCAATATAAACGTAAAATGGAAGGATTTTTTAATGAAGAGAGAAATTGGTTTAAGTGCTAAGTGGAACCTTTTTAAATCTGTATGCCGTGCTGTTCAATCGTACGGTGCACTGTGGTCAATATTTTGAGATAGCGGCCAAAACTCCTTTTGGTTTTTGTTCTCCGATTTTAAAGTTATTAGACTCATATGAAAGTTGACAGTAGTAAACCTCGGAAGCCAAAAAATTAGAGCTCTATTTCAACTATTTCACTGAGAACAGGGTGGTCCAAAATGGGCTTTTTCAGAATTTAGTAAATTTATGATATTTTTAGTCAATTTTTAAAGTTTAAATGATCATAACTTTTTAGTTTTTCAAGATTTTTGGAGGAAATAAATTTTGTGTTGTAACTTAACTTATTTCCTATTACTGGTAAAAAAATTGAAGATCTACTGTTTTCAGAACAACTTAAATATTTTTTTTAAAAAAGGTCAAATTTCTCGGAAATTTCCTACTTCATAGAGCACAACTCCTGTGAGTCAAGCTGAGTCAAAACACAAATTTACTATTTTGTAGTCCTAACTCTCCCCTACATTCCTATATATACATGTCCATGCATCGGGACTGCACTTTTTGAGCTACAGCAATTTTTCTGACCCAAGGTAAGATATTCGGTACAAATGCACGTCATATTTTTTGAGAAGTTATTTGTATGTGAAAGTGGCTATTATGCATATATTTTGATGAAATTTTGTACAAGAGTTCTTATTGACCCAAAAAATAATTCTGTTGAAATTAGGAGAAGTTGGCCCATATTTGGACCTAGTCCACATAGAAGGGTGTATCAAAATTTTGACAAAAATGACAATAGAACTCTCAAATTATGTGGTATCTGGCAATTCATTTGGAAAAGGTAAAAAATGACTTTATTGCCATCTAATATTACATAACTTAAATACCTGAAAATTGCAAATAAATTTAAAACCAATGGAAATAACTGGTAAAACCAAGTACCTGTTATATTATTACCAGTACCTGTTAACTCTCAAATTATGTAGTATCTAGCAATTCATTTGGAAAAGGTAAAAAAGATTTTATTGCCATCTAATATTACACAACTTAAATACCTGAAAATTGCAAATAAATTTAATACCAATGGAAATAACTGGTAAAACCAAGTACCTGTTATATTATGTTTCAAAGAGGTTAAAAAGATCATGTTGAAACTTCGAGCAATAGTATATTAATCCACGCATTCATTTTTTTTTCTTCATTATTGTTTAAACAATGGCTAAATTCAGTTATAGTGTTCTATCTGATATATATTTTGAACGGAAAGATGAAAACGACATTATTTTACATATAATGAATAATCCATTCTTCAAAATATGCGACAAACAAGAAATTAAAATTCATAACTTAAAAATAAAAAACTTTTTAAATACTTTAAGAAAACGGTACAATCAATGTTCCAGAAACAAGAAATTGTTTTACTCACGCAACCAAGAATGGCTAAGAAATAAACTTATTTTTAAAAAGCCATCAGTAACTACCACGGAAACTGGAAAAGGTGGTCTACCAGCAAAGCCAATTGATAATTGTAGTGAAAGATCACGAAGACGCAAGCTTAAACATATCAATGAAGAAGTTTCTTGTAGCATCATAAAGGATTCATTTCTGCATCAAATTCAACCATCGAAAACTAAAAAGAGTAAAATTGCTATCATTGAAAAAATAGTGGAAGCAAGCCCCAGACGCACAAAAAGGATTTTAGAAAGTATGCCGACACCAACTGAAGAAAATAAATTTACTCCAGAAGAAGCATTTGCACTATTTTTGGATTTGAAAATGACTAAAAACCAATATACAGAATTGCGGAAGCGAACCAATGAAAAAAATTGTGGAATTTTTCCATCATATCGAGATATAGTTTCTGCCAAAAAAGATTAGTGTAACTTCAAGTTCAGCAGAAACAAAATTGCAGGATCTTCTTGAACACACTGCAGAACGATTATTAAAGACATTTGATGCCGACTATTTAAAGAAGTTTAAAAATTGCAGCATGACTTTAATTTCTAAATGGGGATGTGATGGGTCCTCTGGCCAGAAACAATACAAACAATGTAATGCGGAAAATTCATCAGATGCCAATTTATTCATGATTTCTTTCGTTCCATTACGTTTAACAAAAACTTATATTAATTCAGAGCCGTCAACTAGTAGAGCTGCAGAGATAGATGTATGGAAGAATGAAATTCCCTCGCCAACAAAATTTTGTAGACCAATAAAGTTTGCTTACAAAAAAGAAACTAAAGATGTCATAACTGAAGAAGTTGGCAAAATAAGAGATGAAATTAAAGAACTTCAACCAGTGATATTTGAATTTAATGACCAATGCATCGAAGTTAACTTTAAAATGTCACTTACAATGATCGATGCAAAAGTTGCACAAGCTTTAACCGAAACAAAGTCTTCGTCAAGCTGCACCATATGCCAAAAAACATCAAGTCAATTGAGCCAACCACCAACACAAGACGATAGTTTTAATGAAGCATATGAATTTGGAATGTCACCTCTTCATGCTAGAATTCGTTTTATGGAGCATATTCTTAAATTGGGATACGATTTGGAATTTGGCCCGTTAGGCGAAACAGTGAGAAACAACAAAGAAAATTTGGAAAAAAGAAAGCAAAAAAAAAAATGATATTCAAGAAAAATACCGTGAGATAGGCCTTATAATTGACCAGCCAAAGCAAGGAGAAGGAAATTCTAATGATGGAAACACAACAAGGAGATTTTTTTCCGATCCAGAAACTGCAGCTTCTATAACTGGAGTAGATTATGATTTAATACGACGATTCCAAATCATATTAGAAGTTATAGCATGTAGCAAAAAGATAGATGCAAAAAAATTTGGTTAGTATGCTAATGAGACAGCAACCCTTTATAACCAAAAATATTCTTGGAGACATATGCCAACCACAGTTCACAAAATTTTGTTCCATGGGGAACAAATAATTCAGCACAATATGCTTCCAATTGGAGATCTCTCAGAAGAAGCGCAAGAAAAAAGGAACAAAGACTACAGATTCTTTCGCGAGCACAATACAAGAAAGATTTCCAGATATTGTACTAATGAAGATCTTATTAATATTTTGTTGTGCACATCAGACCCATATATGTCCAGTATTCGACAAAAATGGAAATCAACCTCATTAGAGTTAGATGAAGAAGCTAAACAACTACTGCAAAATGAAAATCAAAGCTATTTGGAAGAAATTTTTACTAATATTGTTTAATTAATACTAGTTTAAAGATTATAATTTGTTTCTAATTTTAGTATAAATTTTTATTAATACATTTAAATAAAATATATGTGCACTTTAAATCAATAGTAAAAGTTTACTTAAAATTTTATCGATGTTGTGTTCTGTATATAATATATCCAAATGGTTCTGTATATAATATATCCAAATGGTATTGATATTGTTAATCCTCACAAGAATTAGCTTTCTTCCAAAAAAACCAACCTTTGGCCCCTGTGAATATTGAGACTAAATAAATGTCAGGGGCCAAATGTTGGCATTTTCTGACCAAAATTAAGTTTAGGAATAATAAATAAGTATTGGTTGTAAAATACGATTGAAGAAAATAAGAAATTATAAAAAAAATACCTATTTAAAATGTCAAAATATTCAACTTTTACATGGAAACTCAACAAAAAATTAAAATGCATTTTTAACTCCACATTACTTACGTTCCTATCAGTCGATTTTTACGTTTGAACACGCAAATTGAAGCTTAAGGTCCCTCCTATTGAACAAAACAAATCGCGTAAACAAATACCAATCCGGTCAAAAGTTATAGAGTTTTGACCGCTATCCCGCGAAATTGACCACTGTGCGGTGCCCAAATGTGGGGGTATTATTTATTCGATGAAGTAGATAAACTTCAAAGATATTTTTTAAAAAGATTTTAAAACTGCCTTCTTTTACACAGACATATATTCTTATGCTTGAAACTGGAATTGAAAATAATCACATTTATACACTGGATTTGCACATTCGGTACATTATTAAAACGTTATTTGAGTATGATGTTAATCGTCTGCCAAATCAGCTTACAAAACTTGTTATTGAAAATGAATCTTATTCGTATACCTATATGGAAACATTATCTAGAAATCTCAATACACTAAGAATTTCGGAATGCATAACTAGAGAACATTGGGAACGTGTTAGAATGGATGTTATAACTGGTTTAAAGAGCAATGAAATGGAACTCAATTTAGCGAAGGCAGCTGCAACAAATCGTTTGTACTCAGAGCTCAATTTTCAAGAGGAACAGACTTATTTTGAAATAAATCGTAATATTAATGCTATAAGCTTTATTTTTAAAGCGAGATCAGACTTAATCGAACTAAATGGAACAAGGTTTACACAACAAAGACCTCGTACCTGCTCCCTATGTAATCTAAACGAAGTTGAAAATATTATTCATTTTATAAGGAAATGCCCTATACTTCGACACTTAAGATATAAACACTTTAAAAAAACTACGTTGACAGAAACTGAAATAATCAATATTTTAAACAATGCAAAACAGTACTTCAATGAAATATCTCGTTATATTATAGATGCGATAGGTTATAGAAAAGACCTAATTTTTGAATTTAATTACTAAATATGTAACATGAAACACTATCTAAAACTAAGCTTATAATTTCTTTTTCCGACTGACGACATTAAGTCATAGTCGTTTGTTCTAATTTTAATTATGTTCTTAAACAATTTTGTAATTATAAAGGTCTGATGGCAATTTGGTGCTTATTATTTTAACTAAGTGCTGTGTTAAGATTTTTAAATTCTTAATCTTAGTTGAACGCAAAATAGTTGAACGCAAAATCTGCAAAAAACATGCAAATAAAATCCGAAAAGATTTTCGTCAAATCAAATTTGTTTTACCGATTACAAACATGTATTTGTATGAAAGCGCTGCCCTGTACATAAGGTGTGAGTTTAAAAAAAAAATGTACCCCCGACCCCAATTGAAAACTGGAACCGCGCCTGACAGCAAGTTTAACTTTAAGCTTTGGGAAATACCACTAATATTCATACTGGTCTTGTAATTAGATTTTAGCAAAAAGAAATAAGAGTTATTACAATTGCAAATGCATTTTGCGAAGAAAAAACTGTACCACAAATTAAAAAATAAAGTATAACATTGAAATCAGCCTGCCCGAAATATATAAAATTGATGGTCAGAACCTTATTACATTTTTTTTAATGTCAAGCCGTGCTATTAACCATTAAGAAATACTTCAAATGTGTCTGCATTTTTAATTCAATTCGTATAAAGCAACATGTTTTTTTTTTTTTTGTAATATTTCAGAATGGTTTTGTAAAATGTCACCAGGAAAGTTGCCCGCCCATAGATGATTGTTATTTATTGGAAAAGAAAACATCCGATACCTGCTGCAATAAATGCAAAGGTAAAAACCCGTTTTAATGAAAAATCTTAAAAAAATGTCAAAAATTGATAAAATATTTTATTCGATTTTTAAAGGTTGCATTTTTCGTGGTATACCCTATGCTAGCGGGTCAGAATGGACAGATTCAGAAGATGCCTGTAAATCATACAAATGCGTTGGCAGTGTTGTCACCGAAACAATAATGAAATGTTATACGCAGTGTGATGATAGTCAATTGACAAAACCAAAACCAGGAGAATGTTGTCCAACGTGTCAAGGTAAGTGATAGAAAAAGTTTACATTTTAGGAAAGACACACATTTAGTGACTTGGCTTAGTAAAGCCACACTTTCCATTTAAATTAATTTAATGTTTTAGTTATTTAGAACCTTGTTATGTTTATGCTTCTTAATATTGTTTTGAAAAAAATTCCAAATTTTTTATTTTCTCATTCAAAATTAAGACAATTGTTTATTGTCTAATTTTATTAAAATCATGTTTAAACATGTAGCAACTTGTTGTGGTTTTGTTTAAACAAAACCATAACATTAACCAGCAACAGCAACAACTACTGTTCTTGATACATATTTGTTTTCATTCATGTTTAAAATATAATTTTGTGTGGTCTTTTCAACAAAAAAAAAAAAAAAATAACAATTCGTACTCGTTCTACAGAGTTTGAGTTTGAGTTTTTTTTTTTTTGTTTTTCTTTTTGTTGGTGCTGAAATCTTAGCAACGACCAAACAGAAACCCAAGAACATTGAAATCGTGATTTCACCATAGAATGCAACATGGTTGAAAACATGCTTTTGCTGTCTTATTATCCCTTTAAAAGACTCATAATTAACTTCACAAAACAGACATGTTTTGGAACACAAAAAAAAACTTTTTTTTAATTTTTGTTCTTGCAGTTGCTGATAATAATATTGATGTCTGAGTGTTCTTTTTTTGTTCTTACTTTGTTTTTTTTTTTTAATTTTATTCTTAAAGGTTGCAAGATCAATGGACAAATAGTTTTGGAAGGCCAAGAGGTTGTCGCCTCAATCGATGATCGTTGTTTGGTATGTCAATGTACGGGTAATCAATTAACGTGTGCTAAAAAAACATGTCCTGTTTTACAATGTCCAATGTCGAAGCAAAAATTACATCCCAATGAATGTTGTCCACGATGTACAGAACAAAGAGAATTTATGCCATTGCCAGGTAAGAGAAATAAAAAAATGAAAATTATTCAAGTTCGAGGCCATACTCTATATTTCTTTATTAGGATATTGTCCTAACAAATAATCTATAAAGTTTTTGTTTTCAAATGTATTAATTGTACACTTTCAGGAATGTGTTTATAGATCTATTTCGGGAATTTTCTAGGTTCCCAACATCAGAACACGTTTTGAAAGAAGTGACAATCCCATGCAAAACATCAAGCATTCATATAAACTACTTATCCCACTAAATGAGAACTAATATATGAGCTCGAAGTTAAATATTATCACCATTGATCAAAAAATAAATTGAAAACTTGTTTGTTGTGTGCAAGGGGTACCTTTGGTAGATATTCAATACACGTTTTTTGTTTTTTTTTTTATTTTTATTTGTACACTGTTTTATTTAAAAACAAAATGTACAGGGGGAGTAGTAAACAAGCCCGTACTTTGTCTCTTATACAAGTTTGATATAATTTTTATTAAAAATAATGGTGATAATCTTTAACTTCGAGCTCATATATTAGTTCTCATTTAGTGAGAAAACTGGTTTTTATGAATGCCATTTCAATGTGAACTAAATTTGGTTTCGAATGTAATTGTCCAAGTTTAAGACCGGTAGCTCTTACGGTTGTGGAAATAACGCGATTTAAAATTGGAAAAAAATGTAAAATTTAACAATAGTTGTCGCACATAATCATCCACATCTTTTTTATTTGTTTTAAGAATTTAAACAATACTGTTTTTTTTTTAAAATACATCGGTTTAAACCGCGGACTTTGAACAAAATGCATTTTATCTTCAAACTATTTTATTTTAATTTTATTTCAATTTTTTATTATTTATTTATTAACGAATCAGGTAGCTTTCGCCGCTGAAAAAATATGGACTTTTATGTTCGATTACTTTTGTGAAATATTTTTCATATTTTGCAACACGATATTTCAAGATCCGCTAAAACTAGCTTTATCGGAAAGAGTAGAGAAAATCGAGTGGTTGATTTTATATGTTTTCAGTAGAGATGTCACGAATTGTGTATTCGGCACTTTAAGCTGAATATCAAATATTTGTCAAATAGATCTTTCATACATTTCCATATAAAAGTACACTGTACTTAAGATATAGACAAAATTAAAAAGAATAAACAAACTTTTTTAGGTTTTTTTTTTATGTTTCTTTTAGGTGACTTCTTCCCCGAAGAAGTCACCCAATGTGGAGACGAAATATGGAAATAAATAATTATAATTTATAAATAAAATATCTTAAGCTCGTTTAAAGGAAAGTGGATGTGTTTATTAATTATTATTTAATAAATTTATGTAATTTCATACTGTTTTATGTAAATTGTAAACTTTTATTACTGTCATTACTTTATTTTTATATATAAATGATTATCTGTAATAGTGAAGAAAACCATTTTATATAAATATAAAAAATTAAATTAATTATTAATTTAAATTTTAAATAAATTAATGTGTTTTGTAAATGTAATGTTTCATGTGTTTTAAAAATTCGGATTTTGGAAATTACTACGTTATAATTTTGAATTTTATTATTTTTTATATTTTAACAAATTCTTATTTTTTTAATATACTAACTAAAAACGTGTATTACTAAAAATTTTAATTTATAAAATATAAAATATTAAAAATTAATAATAAATAATAAATCGACAAAATATGAATAGATTAAATAAAGCGCATTTTTAAATTGAATAAAGCGCATTGTTAAAACAACAACATAATTATTCAATTTGGTTAAATAAATTTGTTAAAATAACTAATTTCTATTAATACATTTGATGATTAAACGTCAAAAAATACATTTACTAAACAATTTGTTAAAATGACGGACAGGTTTTGTTTGTTGTATAGTGATCACACATTCATCAATTTAACATGGGATTTAGTTGATTTCACCGCTGTTTTTGGTTCAGTGTAAGCCGATGCACTTGAAGTTTGGTATGTGGGTTCCTAATCCGGCGTAAACATCCGCCTAAACAGGATTTTAAATGCTTACAGGGAGGGGAAAAACGAAAAAGTCTACCCCCCTTTGACAAGAATTGAGATATTTAAAATATATTTGC
Source organism: Delia radicum (assembly GCA_021234595.1). Taxonomy (NCBI): domain Eukaryota; kingdom Metazoa; phylum Arthropoda; class Insecta; order Diptera; family Anthomyiidae; genus Delia; species Delia radicum. The sequence goes on from CM037855.1 coordinate 145,583,208, forward strand.
CTTCGAATATGATCTCACTGATTTGGCAAAAATAGGGGGAAAAAATTGACCCATTGGCCAAACAGTCGTCAAAGCAATGAACTTGACATTTTAATATTGGCTCCGTATCCCGCATAGAATTCCGTTTAGGTGGGATTTTTGGGAATTTCTACGGGGAGGGGCAAGAACGGAAAAATTTCCGCCTTGGCGATCTGGCCACACATTTTGGCACGAGTTTAGAGTTTTTATAAATATTTTATATTATATCCTTCGAATATGGCGTAAGTCACTGATGAGATACTCTTTGGAATTTTGGCCATGAACGTGGTAAAAAAAAGGGTTTAAAGAGATAAAGTCTTCCCTTAACCGCTTAAGCTAGGAATTTAAAGTATGTTGTTTAGGTTTCTACTCTCGCGTAGTCGAGATTTTTGTAAATTTTCAAGGGAAGAACAAAAAAGGGGGTTACCCTTACTACTGACCTGTCTAAACCGTTTTTTCTCGAAAAATTTAATTTTAAATAATTCCTATTAAATTTTTCCTAATTAAAATCCCAAAAAGTAACTTGACTGGGAATTTGACGCACGAATTTTATAAAATGCTGAAAAATTTAATTTTAAATAATTCCTATTAAATTTTTCCTGTCGAAAATCCCAAAAATGAAGAAAAATTGAATTTTAAATAATTCCTATTAAATTTTTCCTGTTGAAAATCATAAAAAGTACCTTGTCTGGGAATTTGACTCACGAATTTTTTAAAATGCAGAGACAGTTTTTTTTTATTTAATTAATTATAAAGATTTTTTTAAAATGCCCACATATCCAAATGTCGATTGCTATTTTTATAACATAGTGGTTCTAATTAACCTCTTAACTGGTTTATTAATTTCAAAATAGGCAAAATAAATTTTAAAAAACACGTTTTTGCATTTTTAGATTCCAGCCCTAAGTGGGTTATTGGCTTCCGATGAAGTTAGAATTCCATATCTGAATAGTTTTGAATGTATTAAAGGTATAAATGAAATAAAAAAATTAAATTTTACAAAACTTTGAATTTTTGAAATTTTTAATAAAAATACACGTTTTTTAAAAATGGGACATATGGGATAAATCGTTTTTAAGGGACATGAAGAAAATATCTGCATAATTATAAATAGGTTTTTTCGTAAAAGCAATAAGTTGCCCCGGAACTCGTACATTGAAACTTTTCATTAAGTTAATGCAAGTTTTCATAGTATTTTACGAAAAATATCATAACCCTATACCAGTATCATAAATGAAGCATGCAGCTTTTTAATAGTTTTAAGAAATTTTTAATTAAGCAAAAAACTATTCTCCAAAATAAAATTATAATAAGCGAATACACTTTTTTTCAAAACGTTTTGTAATAATTTTGAAATTTTGTTCTTATCTTTTTTAGGAAAATGCATTTTTAATCATAAAATCTTTAATGATAAAATACAGTTTATGCCCGATCGTTGTACAAACTGTACCTGTACCAATGGCACCAGTATATGTGAGCGTAAAACCTGTCCCATTCTTGAATGTTCACCAGAATATCAAACACAAGATGGATGTTGTCCGCGCTGCATAACATCAGAAGTACGCAGCGAATGTATACACAATGGTATAAGTTATCAAAATAATGAGACTTGGAATTTGGGGCCATGTCGGTCGTGTCGTTGTACATCGGGTAATATAAGATGTTCAGAGATGAGATGTCCCGCCAGTAAGTGTCGCTCAAATGAAGAACTTAAAGTATTAGCGGGTGAATGTTGTCCCAAGTGTATAGAAACAGCGGGTACATGTACCGTATTTGGTGATCCACATTTTAAAACATTTGATGGAAAATTTTATAGTTTTCAAGGTTCGTGCAAATATCTATTGGCTTCCGATTGTCGGGATCATACCTTCTCAATACGTTTGACAAATGATGGTCGTGGCACAAATCGTTCATCATGGACCAAAACAGTGACATTAAAACTGAAGGGAGTACGTGTTAATTTGGGTCAAAAGATGAGGGTTAAGGTAAATGGTAGCCGTGTTATGTTGCCTTATTCGCAAGGCTCTATTACAAGTATTGAGAGGTTAAAAGAGAGTATAATACTTAAAACTGAATTGGGTTTGAGTATAGAATGGGATGGTAATAATTTTCTACAGGTATCGGCTCCCTCCTCTTACAAACGTAGACTATGTGGCTTGTGTGGTAATTATAATGGTTTGGCACGAGATGATCTCACTAGTCGGGATGGTGTTAATCATACTGAAGTATGGCGTTTTGCTAATTCCTGGAAAGTGGGTGGCCCCAAGGCGTGCTCACGCAAAAAAGAGAATATTGCTTATCAACCGGTTTGCAAACAACGTAAATCAAATGCTCTTTGTCGTCCTCTACGTATTGCCGAAGTTTTTGGCAAATGTAATGATCGTTTAAATCCTAATAATTATATTGACTCGTGTAAAATGGATGTTTGTGAGTGTCCCGAAGGCATGTGTCATTGTGATAGTTTTGCAGCGTATGCACGAGAATGCCAACGTTTAGGTGTTAAATTACCAGATTGGCGTTCAGCCACTCTGTGTCCTTATGGTGTATGGCGTCGTGATTTTAATGCTACGATACATTTGCTACATGATAATCCCTTTTATGGTGATTTGAATTTTTTGAAAAAACCTATACCCACACGCATGAGTCGAAAGCAAAAGAAAACGCAGCATAATTATAATGAAATACAAAGAGATTTTATGGATAAACACGTACCTAAGGTATTACTGGTATCGAAATCACCAGATCGAACTCCGCCACCGTTACATTAGAATTAATGGCAGGATGGTGGAAGTAAAAAATGAGTAAAGGCGTTACGGTTTTGTAAACTACTCTAATTTAATTTAAATAGCTATAGATCAAATTTTTTGTTTAAACTTCTCTTTAAAAAAGCTTTATGAGAGATAGAACTTGATAAAAAATAAATTGCTTTAAAGATCTCTCTTGAGAAAGCTTTAGAAAAGCTATAAAATCTAAAGCTTTAAAGCGTTTATAGCTTTACTTGTTTGAGAGACACTTTTTTTATTTTCTCTCTTATGAGTATGATTTTATTCTAGGATGTTTCTTCTCTTATTTGGTATTTTTTTTTTTTAAAGAGAAAGCTTTTTTAAAAACATGATTATTAAGAGCATATTGCTTTTGTTGTATAATTTTTACATATTTTTTGTTTAGTTTTTTAATTATTTATCTTAAGCTTCTTTTAGAAAATGTTTTGTTTATTTTTTTATATTTTATTCAGTTTTCGTCATGGCTCTCATTTTTTTATTTCGAAAAGTTTATTGAAATCATTTTTATTTAAGCTTTAAACTGGCGGGCTAGTTTGAAAACTTAATCTGCTCTAATAAAATTTTCCAATATTTTAGACGAAAATGTTAAACTAAACTTTTGATGGGAAGCTTTTAATACAGGGATAAGCTATTAATACAGGGATACATATGAGGCTTTCCAAGGCAACTGTCCCGCTGCAAAAAAGGGTTAAAAATTAATGTTCCTTCATCTTTCACTACCTTTTATCTCTCCATTAAACAAATAAATGAAAAGAAAGAATTTCCTGAGTATTGTTTTTTTTTATAAATACGAATAATGCATGAAACAACATTTTCAATTATTTAAAAAAGTCGACGGAGTAGGCTTGATTAAAAATTATCAAATTTATTTTTTTTTTCAATATAATATTTCTGATAACTCCGTTTTCAACACAGTACTTTTAAATCCATATATATTTTTTATTGCGTAAAGTCAATACGGTGCCACAAAATGTACTATTGAAAAGCCACCTAGTAAGTGTTGAATCGATCACATTACGAATTTCCAAAAATTGAATACACTATCAAATTCTTTAAATGTTAATACACCATCAAGGTTATTTTAAGACCACACTTTTTAAGACTGCACAGACTAATAAAATGTTAACTTACAATGAGAGGTCGCTGATGGGTTCCCTCCGTTTGCCATACAAATAGAATATGTGATAAGCGGGACAAAATAAGAATGAGTACCTTTATAGCTGACCAATTTCACTTCTAAGGGTAAAAATTTTGGGTCAAAAATAACCCAAATTTTTGTTATTTGCGATTTTTCAAGCTGTGGTTATGGAATTCGTGAATTCCATTTTTTTTAAACGTCCTTAGTAGTCACGCTTTAGTTTATTGCAAAATTTCATTTAAAAAAATTCCAAAAAAAAGTTTCTCTGTGTAGGTTCTAAATAATAAATGCGTTACAAAATTGGTTACGAAATGTTAATTTATATGGAGTTATTCGTCTACCTACAAAGACTACCACCAAAACTTAAAAAATAAGTAGAAATCCCCATTCCTCGAAAAAAATTATAGGCATAAACATTTCAATTAAACTTTTGTTTGGTCTCAAACTCACTTTCAATTAAAATTTTATTAATATATATACTCCCATAATGACAGCAAAATGAAAACAATGCCAAAATTAAAAAAAAAAATCAACAAAAGTTTTAAAAAAAATTTGCCAAAATTTAAAATTTTTTAAATTTTTTCGATTTTATTTCCAATTTTGGCGGATTTTTTTTAATTGTGACAATGTTAAAAGATTAATTGAATATGAATTTGTACACAAAATTTGCAGCTTCAATTTGGCAATTTTTTTTACAATTTTTAATTTTGGCAATTTTTTCCAATTTTTAGCGACTTTTTCGAGTATTATTATTTTCTTTTTTTTTTCCTAATTTGACGATTTTTTATATGTTGACGATTTATTTTAAATTTTGTAAATTTTTTATATTATTTTCTAATTCGCTATGTTTTACAATTTTTGTTTTAATTGATATTATAATTTCTTTAATTGGACCGAATTAAAATAAACTTTTAATTAAATTAGCAAAATATTTGAATTGAAACTCGATTTTAGTTTTTTCTGTATGATGAAATAAGTACAATAAGGAGATTTACGAATGCAAATATTTTCTTCGCATCGTGTCGTGGTATCCTCCCAGGTCAAACTTGTAATATCTTGTGTACATATTTACATACAATATGACAATATTTTTTATTTTGAAATAATCAAAAGAATAGTCCGTTATTAACAAGTCAATAGAATAGTCCGTTATTAACAATGTGTTTTAAAATAATGCAAAAGGTAATGATATGTCATTATTGATAATGTAATGAGATGTCATTACCAATATTTTGCTGGGTTGTATATTAATATCCTAAAATAATTATTTAAACAACCGTTACTATAATACAGTATATTTCTTTATCTGTTTTTTTTTTTTTTTTTTTTTGTTAACTGTTATAAAAGTTTATTTGCATTATTTCATAGAAAACCAACTGTAATTTGAGTTAAAACCAGTAGCTACTGATTACTACACAAACAACTGTGATGTAGCACACTGGCAAAACTTTTTGTAGTACATGTCGATTGAAGAGGACAAACAAATCGGTGGTCCCCTGTAGAATTAAGAAACAACATATTTTTTCTATCCTCGGTTAAGGGGCCGGGACCCGTGGAGCCTTAAAGGGTGCAAACCCGGTACGCTTTGGAACATGTAATTATGGGTACTCTAATGATAGGAAATTTCTTCAGAATTTCAAAATGTATTTTGTTTTAATGATTTCTACTACGTGTCGCCCTCTAGACACATCACACAAATCAGCCACATAAAAATTTTTTTTTTAAAAAAATGACGTGATTAAAAAAAAAAATCCTGCTGAGCAATTTTTAATACCAACAACATTTTTGATTGATAAAGGCGAGAAAGTCTCGTCAAAAAAGCCATCTGAATGGAATCATGCTCTATCTCGTCTTCTCAGTAAAAATACATAACCGATGTTCATTGCACTTCATATAAAAAATTTTAAAATTTTTACATTTTACAGTAATTTTTATAAAAACTGAAATTACAAAAATCGATAGAATTTTCTACAATTTTCCGACTCCTTCCCCATTTTTGTGCCTAAAATATACTTGGAGGGTGCAACATATCATAGATCATAACAAATTAAATTTTTGAAACTCTAATGAAATTTATCTTCATTTGAGTACCCACACTTATACGCTGGAAAAAATTACACATTCCAAAAAGAAGGTGATACATACACTTGCTTACATATCCCATTGCCAAATTTAGTAACTGCAATACCAAACACATTCCAACGATCAGACTTGGGCGACGTCAATTACATTTCAAAATCGTTCACTTGTGAAATTTTTCTATATTATTAATAATTTTAGACATACGCTCACACTTGTGGTCTTAAACGCTTCCTTGGGACATAATTCCAATAAAAGTGTATTTAATTGCAGGCCAATTGCTTTTTTATGTTCAATTACATGAGTAATTGCCCTGTAATTAAATACCCAGATGTTGTTCCTAATCCCCATGTTTGGTATTAAACATTTTACAAATTTTCCAAGGAAGCGATTAAGCTCACAGGTGTGAGTGTAGGTCTGATATTATTAATGATATAGAAAAATTTCACAAGTGAACGATTTTGAAATGTAATTGACGTCGCCCAAGTCTGCCAACGATAGAGTCAAAAAAGCAAGGCCAATTGCTTTTTTATGTTCAATTACATGAGTAATTGCCCTGTAATTAAATACCCAGATGTTGTTCCTAATCCCCATGTTTGGTATTAAACATTTTACAAATTTTCCAAGGAAGCGATTAAGCTCACAGGTGTGAGTGTAGGTCTGATATTATTAATGATATAGAAAAATTTCACAAGTGAACGATTTTGAAATGTAATTGACGTCGCCCAAGTCTGCCAACGATAGAGTCAAAAAAGCAAGTAGTATTGTAATCAATTCTTTAAATTTAAACCAGAAAGCATGAACTCTATAAAAAAGTAATTATTTACTTAAAAGAAAATAACAATGTTATTAACTTATATGTATAACGTTCTGTACTCAAGAAGTAATCATATACTGTTTCTTAATAAAAGGACGATATTGGAAGTAGTTCCTAATTTTGAAATAAGAAGTTATGCAATTTTAAAGAATTTATTTTATATATTTTTTCAAACAAATTTTTATTTGCAGGAATATAATACAAGAAACAGAAATTGCACGTTGCCAAAATTTTGTTAAACTGTGATTAGGTATAAATTAGGGATGCGCACGTGAGCATAAAATTGTGAGTGAAAGTAGAAATTACTGACGTTATCGTGAGTAAGTGTAAAAAAAATGTTCGAGGGTGATTGTGCGTTAGACATATTTTTGTTTTAAATTTTAATTTTTAATTGTTCTTTTTTGTGAAATATTTATATTTTCGTGGTTTATAACTCCAAAATTATGGCAAACCCATGTTATCATAACAATTCGATGTTTCACATTTTAGGATTTTATTTTTTCCGGATGGGGTTCGATCGTTATATTTGGGTGCTTCAGGAGAATCACGTGTAAGTAAAAGTTGAATTTACTCAAGTGAGCTTGAGTTAGTGGAGAAATGTCCTGAGTGAGTGTGCGTGATAACGATTTTCCCTCGTAATTTAGTAGTTTTTTTGTTTAATGTTTTAGTTGTACATGTAAGTTGTAAATGAAAGTACTTCTTATTGTTTTCTAGGAAACTATTTTTTTCTTTTTTGTGTAAGTAGTTCGTAGATTTACCATGGAACTATTTATTTATTAAAAAATGTGTGTAGTTCTTAAAAATATAAAGTAAATAGTTATTCGACCTAAAAAAAATAATCAATTTTAAAGAATCAATTATTTTAGTCTCACGCCCATTTTAAAAGAATCGAGTAGGTAATCTAGTAAGGAATGCGTTCTACCCAAAATGTTTGATTACAAACCCCCTTACCTTTTCGGAAATTTTTTGCTGGGTATGTTTACACGTACCGGTTTTTTTTTTGCTCTGAAGGTCCCTATGGGCCCCGGGCCCCTTAACCTTACCCAGTGTATATAAACGTTGCCATGTAAGTGGTTATATAATCGCATATTTGGTAATGGCAAGTACTTACAATTGTCATTAATTTTATATTGTGATGTTGCGCAAAAAAAAATGACATATGATTTCCATACACCAAGCGGAAAATCAAAAAATATATGGTTACTAGTAAAAATAATGAGTCTAAAAACAAATTTTTAAAAAAAAAATGAACTTTATTAAAAATTTTTATTTTAATAAAATGTGCCAAGGGGCTGCAGGTTATCACTAAAGATCTCTACCATCTGGGCTATCTCGACATGTTATACTTGATAGATAAAATATAGCCGTGTAGAAAAGCATTACCAAATAAGTGATTATATAAGTATATATTTCGTAATGGCAAGTACTTACAATTGTAAAAATCTCATTACTTTTATATGAGGATGTCGCGCAAAATAATGACATATCATTACTAAACACCGTACAAACAATAGAAAAATATGTACAATAGAAAACCTATGTGTAACACATTACATTTTGTATTAAAATAATAGGAAAATGATCTAGTTATTACTAAGTCCTTAATTTTGTGTTAAAGTAATGCAAAGAGTAAACTGTGCAATTACTGTTAGTGAGAAAAGTAGTGGCATGTCATTACCGTTTCTATACTAGGTAAATGAGCTGCTTGCACAAAATGTCATTACTTTCCAGCTTACAAAAAGTCAAAAATAAGTAATTATACATGTACTTACTAGAGTTGAAAAAATAACGAGTCTATAAACGGATTTTCAAAAAATGTTAAGATCTTTACTTTATATTTAAAATAATTATAAAAAATAAGTACTTATGTGTAACCATGCGCTGCTCCCGCAATTAATATAAGGGGAAATTTCATACGCCTCAGTATACAAAAAACAGCAAACACACGCAATTGTACATATTGGCGTAAGAAATTTCCGTATATATTAATTTCTGGAGTCGCGCATGTGTGTAACACATTACTTTTTGTATTAAAATAATGGGAAAATTAACTAGTTATTAGTATGTCCATATTATTTTTGTTCAAGTAATGCAGAGAGCACGCTGATGTAATTACTGGTAGTCCGAAAACTAATGATATGTCATTACCGTTTCTACACAGGGAAGATAGATTTTTTTTTAATTCCAACAATTATAAAAGTATTTATCTTTGATACGCAATCGCACGTTTAAGGGTAAACAATGTTCACCTTGTAAGTGAACAATTTTTGTAACAATTACTTCAGATTTTAAGGGTGTATTAAAATTTCTGCAATCGTAATGTGATTTGCTCAACCAGACATACAACACCCACTAGCTCGCCTTTCATCTACATTGAATTTAGTCCATTTTGTAGCACTGTGTAACTACTCCATTTTTGCTCTTTTCATTGGGTGCTGTTTTGAAATTTTTTCGCAAATATAGTAATGTTGAAGAAAAAAATACTAGAATTTATTTTTCTGTTAAAAATTGCTTCATTGATTGTACATAATTTATGACCATGAATTTTCCACATGCAAAATATAACATTTTTTTTTTTTTTTTTTTGACTTAAAACACAAATAATGGCTAGACTTTAGTGAAGTAATTTTCTACTCAAAAAAATTGTAATGTCTGGGTAGACATATGACAATTTTAAAAAATGGGCAAATGCCCCTTGTTTTACCATAAAAAATTAAAAGCAGTTATATCAAAAATTTTTAAATTTTAATATTTTCTTAATAAACAATTTTCCTTAAAAACACACAAAATTTAAAATTATAAATTATAATTATCCCATCACAATTACTGAACCACTGATCTATGCATCTGTATACTGATCTATGCATCAATTTGTTTTAAAAAAGTCCATCGGATTTAAATGAGTTGAAAAAAGATTTTGCAAAGCTCTTTATTGCATTGCACAGTGTTAGAATACGGTCATAAATACTAATCTTCTTTATTTCAGTATATAAATATCTGAAATTTGGTATGTGAATAAAGAGTGTTATTTCCGACCTTTTATAGAAATAAATAATAAATTTTGTCGAGATATGTACAGGGGTGGGCCAAACTAGTGTAGATACTTATATTAAATGTATCAAAAATACACATAAATGTTTACAAATCGTCTGAATTTTTGATATGCTATTCATAAATATCACTTGGAACCAAAAATCATCAAAATCGGACAAAGAGTTCCTAAGTAGTTTCCAGAAACGTAAAGATATTTAAAAATTTTACACGTATTCCCAAAATGGTATTATTTTTACTCCAAGTTCATTATTGGTGAATTCACAAAAACACCTATTACTAGTGAAATTCATGTGCTGAGTCCAAAAAAAGTGACTTACAATTTTGTAGAATTGCCAGCTATTTTTTCGAGTATTGTCACTTTTTTCTGTCGCAACCCCAACAAATTTTTTGTTACATTTTCGTATTCATCAGTTAATACTTTTTCTAAAATTCTTTTTTTTTGTAAAGTCTTTGAGAATTTACAACAAAAACGTTAAACGAAATTAAAAAATATATGAAAAGTAATGAAAATTAAAGAAATTTTGCATTTTTACACATTATTAAGGTACTATTAGCAGTGAAGTTAAAAAAAAAAAAAAAAAAAACAATTTTTAAATATTTTTTTTTATGTGAAAAATTTATTTTTAGAGCTAAATGTTTTTATATATGATAACTAAGGATCTATATTTTATAAAAAAAAAATATTTTTTAATTATATTGAAGTCGACGTACAAAAAAAAAAAACAAGAGCCCAAATCTGCGCAAATGATAGAGCCCCTCCAGTACATCTAAAAAAAAAAATCAAATGGCATTTTAATATAGACATATTTAGTTGTGCATGCCCCCTTCAAAACGGATGTAAAGCGTTTTTTTTTCGAAAAATGGCACATATTTGACAAACAATTTTAAAAACAACCTCATTTTCCACTCTTTTTAAATCTCTAAAGGGCAAAAAAAAAGAAAAACAATCACCAGATCTGCGGGGGGAATGCACAATAAGTATAACAATAAACAAAATGAGCCATGTTTTATTAAAATCGGATAAAAAGTTTATGAGCTAGAGTTTGAGCAAATTTGAAAAATGTCATTTCGAGAAAAAAAGCGTTTAAAGTTTTTTTTTGAATGAAATTTTACTTATATTTTATAAAATATTTATAGATAAGCTTCGGTATAACTTTTTTCTATTTTGAATTTTGACCAGAAATTTTAAATACATATTCTCGGCACATTTATAGACCATTTTATGAAAACAAAATTTTTTAACTCACTCATAGTAGTTAATGAATCTGATTAAAATGATTTTTGGTTCCAAACATCTTCTATTAATACGAAATTGTTTATTAAAAAATTTACTTCATATGTTACATTCAATGTGCAGCTTTGGTATAAATTTTGATGTCTATATTAATTAATGATTTATGTCGCTTCAAATTGCTTCAGTTTACAGAGTTGCAAGTAGTAGCAGATCGTGCTCCCCGGTAGGCTAGTTGGTAGCGTGCTGGATTATCTGTGCGGGGGTCGTGGGTTCGATTCCCACCAGAGGCACTGGTCTGTTTTCGCTACAACGCGCCGAAGGCCATAGTAGCTAGTGCTCGGTTAGGGTATATAATTTGTAATTATATGATTATTAAATAATAAAAAAAAAAAAAAAAAGTAGTAGCAAATTAAATTATATTGAACTTAGGAATATTTACCGAACCTAAAAACGTCTATAATTTGTTGATCGATTTTTAAAATGTTTCTTTTATTTTTGGTCACAATTTTAATTACAATTTAAAAACCTGATACTAAATCATTAAGAGATTTCTTAATTTTAAAATGAAATATGCTCATAAATATTTGAAGATATTGTTACAGGCAAGTTTGATTCCAAAGCAAGAAAACTAAATTTTTCAACCTAAAAATTAATAACAAATATTTTTCAACTTTGCGCCAGTATAATTTGGAAAAAAAATTTAAAAATAAAATAAAACCCCTGTTAAAAATCGACATATATGGATCCATACATGAGCACACAAGCTTCATACATCTCCGCATGCATCCATACATGATTCATATGCGTTCATAAATTAATCATACATGTTCATATGAGGAATCGTATATGTTCAATGATTTTTCCCACTTTACCCCCAACTTTGACCCCGATGAGGAGCCACTTGCCCCGAAGCAAAATCTCCCATTTTTTGGCTCATGCACTTTTTTATGAACCTCACAAAATAGGGGGTTCTAGCGTATCCAAATCTTGTTACTAAGAATCTCCATACACAGAAAAAATTATCAACCTAAAATATCTAATAAAAGATTTGATTTGAATTAAATTTGTTTCTAAACAAATATTTAATTGAATCAATTAATATTTTAATTGACTTTTAAATACATAAATACATATTTTTTTTAGACGTAATTCACAATTATTTTTTCATATAATGTATGTTAAATAGAAAAGTTTCAGTATAAAATACAAAATGCATTTGAAGTTCACAAACACAACAAGCACACACACACAAACAGTCGCAGCATTAACAAAAACACACATACCAATGTATCGCTCACACACTTTTTTTGTGAGTATCAACATTTTTTTTTTTGTTGAATACTTTTGTTCCTTTTTAATTTTCAATAAAAGTTTTATTGATATTATCATTTTCGCGATAGGTGCAAAATCAATTAAAATATTAATTGATTCAATAATTTTTTTAATTGAAACCCGTTTTTAGTTTTTTCTGTGTATATCACTATTAAATGCCTAATCATACATGTCTATGCATTTACATATATGTGCATTAAAGGGTCCAAAAAAATTAAAGTGATTTCTTAAGTCAAGCGATGGGCTAGTTTAGTTCCTTTGTATGTAAAAACATTTAATATGAAGTTTGGTGCCGATTGGATAAAGAAAATACGAGGCGGAAATCGATTGAAAATTGAAAGTGTGTTTTGAATGGGGGAAAAATGGCTTTTTTTTGCGTTTTTCCAAAAAATTGTTAATATTGAAGCAGTTTTTATTCCATATTATAAATTAATCGAGATGAAGACAAAAAAGTGTTTTTAAAAATATATAAAAATCCAAAATCGGTGGAGAATTACCAGAGTAAAAAAAAATACCCCAGACCACTAATGTGCCAAATACCACTTGATCAAACATTTCGAGCCCACATGCATTAAACGATTTTTTGGTAATTAAATTAAATAAAGTAAATCTGTACTTTGTTATTTATAATTCAAAAATGTTACCTCTATTATGCAGATATTTGAAAGAAACTGCGTTTTTTAATGTTAAAAAATATTGGGACATTTTTGGCCCCAAGTGTACAAAAGGGTCAATTAATTTTTTTTTCTTTTTAAATAATAAATACCAACTACGGAAAATAATTTAGTCAACTTTCATTCAAATACGAAGATACCACATGATTTTTCGTTATCAATTTCATGAAATCTTCAAAATTTCGAAAAAAAAATTGACCTTTGACCACCTTGAAATTTGACCTTTGCCGTAGTTCGATTTTGACCAAATTTTCAGAATACAGTGCTTTGTAGTTTGTTCAATAAAACTCTGAATAGCATTAATTGGTATTTGTTAAAAGTAGATAAATTTTACCCTATGATCGAATTTTGTGCAAAAAAAAAGCGTTTTCCTCGAAATCCTCCGACTTTAAATAGCTGCCCTTACTAAATTAAACGGGGGATATGTGTAATTTTAGGTATTTTTATTTTAAATTTTATACTTAATGAGACCTAAGTGTGCGAAACTATTTTTTTGTAATTTTGTTGAACAAAATTTTTTAAAATTTAAAATTGGAGATTTTAAAAATACCCCAAAAATATTGTTGGTTTTCGACGTCACCATAGGACAGGATACCGACATCGTAAAAATTAAATATTTCATATCTAACAGTTATTGGGTCCAGTAAGTAAAAAAAAAATATTTTGGTATTTAATTTTGAAAACGTTTAGGATGTGGGCTGGAAATGTTTGATCAAGTTGTATTTGGCACATTAGTGGTCTGGGGTATTTTTTGTCTTCATCTCGATTAATTTATAATATGGAATAAAAACTGCTTCAATATTAACATTTTTTTTTTGAAAAAACGCAAAAAAAACATTTTTCCCCCATACAAAACACACTTTCAATTTTCAATCGATTTCCGCCTCGCATTTTCTTTATCCAATCGGCACCAAACTTCATATTAACTGTTTTTACATACAAAGGAACCAAACTAGCCCATCGCTTGACTTTAGAACTCATTTTGAAAAACGGCCATACAAAGTTGAACACCTCTAATGTGCATATGTGTACATTAACTGAAATTGGGTAATATTTACATACATACAAACTCATATGAACATATATGAATCCTTTATGGTGGTATATGGACATGTGTGACCTCGCATGATTTCATATATGAGCATGAATGAGTTCAAACATGTTCATAAATGAATGAATATATGTTGATTTTTAACCTTGACTTTGATTTTGTACTAGTAAAAGTGCTATTATTAATTTGACATCAACATTTTGTAAAAATTTTAATTTTTCATTTTTAATTTTTTTTTTTTTTTTTTTCTTTGACCATAATCTAACACTGTGCAATGCAGAGATATAACTTTTTGAATATTAAATTGTGAGCCATTAAAATTTGTTTTAAAAAATTAATTTAAAATAATAAAAAAAAAATATTTGTAAAACATATAACAAAAAAAAAAAGAAAATAACAAATTTAAAACCTAAAATAGATCTCAATTATATTAAAATTTATTCTAACGACTATACAATTAATTAAAATCATAATGAAAAAAAAAAAAACATACGAAATCTCATTAGCGATTTATACCAGAGTTGGACATTATAGTTCACGACTCATAACGCTTAATACCAATTTTGAACTAGTTCGTTCTATTAGTTCACTCCATTACAAATCAGCTTCTTTCCAGTGATTTTCCAATTAAATAGGTCAATCAATATTTTCAAATTAAATAAACGAAACTCATAAAAAAGCTATGATTAATAGAAGCACTAGTTTATGAGCTCAATGAACTATAATGCTTAACTCTGGTTTACATATTAAAATAATATTAAAAGTAAAAAACAAAATTGTGTTAAAAAAAAATATTTTTTTTTTTTTAAATATTGCGCAGTAAACTGGATAATTTATATTAAATCTAGATAATATTAATGAATTTTCATTAAAAGTTTTGCCATATAATCTAAACTAAAATTAACGAATTTTAAAAAATATTTCAAAAAGATAATTGTTTGGGAATAAATTTAGATTGAATTCTTATAAAATTAATTTATTCAGCCCAAGCTCATTCTAATTAACGCAATATTTTGAATTTTTACTTTTAATATGTAGTAAATTTAAAACAGAAATATTAAAAATAAATTTCAAATTAATAACAATATAATTGAGTACCAAGACTCGATAGTACAACACAAAAATAAACAAACAAAAAAATAGTAAAACTTCTAAATAAAATAGTTAAAACTAAAATTAAAATTAACAAACAATAGGCCATATTTTTTTAACAAACAAAATAGCAAGTCCTAAATACAGCTCCTAAAAATAAACTTAATGTAAAAATAAAATTTGACATTCATTAAAAAAAAAAAAAAAAAAATAAAAATTCACCTCATAAGCCTTATTTATTTTCATCTAAATATTTAAGAAAACAAAAATAAAATAATACTTTCAATTTAATTATGAATAAGCCTTAAACTAAAATTAAATTTAAAAAGAAAATAAAACATTCTCATTGTGTTATAAAATTATATAAAATTTTCTTAATAACTAAATAAATTTAATTATACAATTTTTTTTTTTTATATATAGACAAAAAAACATAGTTTTTTTTTTTTTTAATTAAAATAAATAATTTGCACAAACAGTATTTTTTGCCTAATTATTTTACAAAATGTATTTTATTTTCTTATATTAAGTTAGCCAATACTTGTTTTTTAAATAAAAATTTATATAAATATAAAATATTTTTTACTCTTTAAATAAATGTTACTACTTAACAATACACATTTTGATGTTAAATTAAAAAAAAAAAATAAAAATAACTTACAAAAAGCCATATTACTTAAATCGAAAAAAAACTACTTAAAATTAAACTCTTAATAAATTCCATTTAAAAAAAAACTTGTAAAGTTCAAAAATGAATAAAAAATTTTACTTAAAAAAAAAATTTTTAAAAAAATAAGCTTTGAAATTATTAAATTTAATTCAAGAACAATTTGTAAACTTATGGTATTCCATTAAAAAAAAAAAAACATAAATACATAAAATACACACTTTAAAGTTAAAAAATATGAAAAGAAAATTAAGAAAATAAAAAAAAATATTATAACAAATTTTAAATTAAATCATGAGTTTTATTTAAAATCAAGGGACTAAATGAAAGGATCTTTAAACCCCCTTTTCATCATCTACGGTTTTCTATATACCATCCATGTCAAAACGAAAAAGGACCATTTTTTACCTGAAAATCTTTTACAATCTAACAGGTGAAATTTTGCGTTAGGCAATAGGGCCCAAAACCATAAAGCCCAAAAATAAAAAGTCAAGGTATCACAAAAAACGCCACGGTCTCTTGATTATTTAAAAACAGCATTTAAAAAACTGCAACACAATTGCGGCTTACCAAAAAATTTGCGGCAGAATTTAGTTATTCAATACAGTGTTGGCGAAAAAAAAATTAAAACTTTAAACCGCCATAAAATTTTACTGTACCACCACAGGACCAATGCATTCTTTTTTAATACATTTTTAGAGAATTTGTTTTGTGTCCATATGATGTTTATAAATATGAATGATTTGAAATATTTTTAATTTGGTAATATTATTAATTTACAGATCTTTTTAATTGCAAACTAGTATCCGTAAAAAATATAAAATTGTTTAAATTATGCTAATTTTTGTGCATATCGAGGGCCTATATTCAAAACCCTCTATCTTAGAAAACACAACTTTTCAGGAGAGCCAAAAAACTGTTTTTTCGCGTATTACTTGAGTTATTAAAATTCGGTATTCTACAATATTTTTTAAAGCAACTACTGAATCTTACATATAATTGGTTTTGAAAATGTTGCATTATTGGGGACTTTATTATAGATAGAGGGTTTTGCTTCTCAAAAATATTCAATGTTTATGTATGAAAATGATTAGATAGAGGGTTTTGCATTTTATTAAAAATAAATTATTTTGATTTCATTTATGCCATTTGTCAGTTTTTAAGGTGATTTATTATAGATAACGGCTAGTAATACAACATAAGATAAAAAAAAATAATAATAAACAATATGAAACAAAAAGTTATGTGTTTTTTGCTTTTTTTAAGTTTTTTTGGAGTTTGATTGGAGTAAATTATCTTAAAAATAATGTTATTCCGGTGGTATTATGCTCTTCAAATCTTGCATATTATTCCACTTATTTGGCTGAATTGATAGTGTAGAGTATAGATAGTAGAATATAGAGGTTTTGGTTCAATATGTTCTGTGTAAGGTTGAATACGAACAGGTAGATCCATGTAATCTGTATCAAAATCTAATTTATATGTTATGTTACCATCTGGAAGATATAAATGAGATCTTAAATTAGACACAGTAGGATCGTTCTTTACTCGTCCTGGTCTAATGGAAGAATAACGCATAAGTTTGTCATCGTTGTAATTATTACAGAAATCACAATTTAAATATTCTGCATCAAACGGTTTTTTTACGATCTCATTGTTAATTTTAACAGTCTTTCTGACTTCTCTAGTAATTCTAACGTAATCGATTGGCAAGAGTATAGATTGATTTTTCAATTTAATCTCTATCTTAGCATGGACACTATCGCACTCCATTTGCGTATGGCCTTTCTCTAAGAACTTCTGTTCAATAACTTTATTATTTTCCGCAGCAAAATTATATAGAGCATTAGATAAATAATGGTTGCGGTTTTGGTAGCCACTACCATCCGAAAAAAATCGTAATTGGCAATGAATCCGAAAAGCAATACGCTTTTAAATGTAAACGACAACATTATTGTTGATTTTCTCGTCTTCGGAATCTGGGTAGATATGTATTTTGTTTTATAGCTGCTGTAATTAGTTATGTGTAAACATACCTGTTATCCGCCTATCCTCCATTTCTTCAATTGATGATGCATAATGGACTGCTATACGTTGCAAGGAATTAGAAGCCACTTTATTTTTCTGTTCACACAAAATATCAAAAGTTTATTATTTAAATCCAATTATTAAACTAAATTTTAAACTTACCATTATGTAAGTTTATCACGCGACAATAATATTTTAATTATGATTTTTAATATCATATAAATTATTTTTTTTGACAATAATATCGTAATTTTAGGCAAGTTGCAAGATTTACCATTTATGCCATGGACATTATATTTTCCAAAAACCAAAAGGTAAAATATTTTAATTTTAATTCAATTCAGAATCGGCTTTCGCTATTTTAATAAACGATTAAAAAATGTAAAATTCATGTTCAGCATGCAAAAAAAAATAGTAAGAAAACATGTATTGCAAGAAGAAATTATTCCAAAAATATATTTGAAAATTTATTATTTGAAAAGATAAAGGGTTTTGCATTCAGAAAAATTAATTGCGTAAGATAGAGAAATAACAAAAATGCAAATAAAACAGCAAAAAAAAATATTTTTGTTATGAAATTCACACCATACATGGGGGCTGTTGTACTAAACATTTTACCATCAAAAAGTCATTTTCGTGAAAATCAAAGATAGAGGGTTTTGAATATAGGTCCTCGATATGTTTTATTTTTGGTGAAGTTTTTATAGAGTTTTGGGGGGAAGTATTAATAGCAATTAAAGCAATGTTGTAGCGTATTTATACTGGTTTAATAAAATATTTTGCAAGTGTGAATTGTTTTATTTATTTAAGGGACATGCCGCAAAAAATCCACAAAGCTGACAAAACTGACGAAACTGATTTGGTAAAAGCAAAAAAGGCTCTCATAATAGAAAACGCACGGCATATTCCATCGTACGTAATAATAAAATGTAACTTTAAAATTAATACTTAAAATGTATACCCCCAAAAAGGCAATACTCTCATCAGCCTCCTCAATTTCAATATAAAGGGTGTTTTTATAGAGGTATAGATCTTTGAAATGAAATAAAACAAAGATGAATTTTTTAAATTGACATGAAATTTACTTTATTCGAAAGATACACTCAAAAAAAAAAGTTTGTAAAGTCAGCAAAAAATTTTGCTGAGTCAGCAAAATTTTAGTCAGGAGGGTGCTAGCAAAAAAATTGCTAATGTCAGCAAAATCTTTTGCTGAAAATCAGCGAGCTGATTTTTAGCAACAAAATTAGTAGATTCAGCAAAAGTTTTGCTAACACTTAGTGGATTAGAAATAAAAATGCCTTGCTAAAAATTAATAAATTTTTTGCTCAATTTTAGTAGACTGAAAAAAACGCAAAAAATTGTAAAAAAAATTGTAATTTAGTTAATATATTTGCTGAAAATCATAAAACAGATTTTTGTGATTCTTTTAAAAATAATTTACAATAATTACGAAATATAAAAATTTTCATTTTCCCACATTGACGACATGAATTAATTTAATATCTGAAAATATATAGACATAAATATATATAACATAACAAAAATTTTCTTTCAACTACTTACATCAATCGTTGTCTAAATAATGCTTTCTTTTAAAGAACGCAACTGCCGAAGATAATTATAGAAACGAAACGAAAAAATAAACAAAAAGAAACAAACGAAACGAAAAAAACAACCCTTTTTTTGCAATAAGAAAAAGGAACCATACAAATCTACCTAAGATGTGTGTCTTTGTCTTTCGCTTTACTCTGTCTACATGTCTGTATATGTTTGTTTGCAATTTGACCACACTAGATTATTAATCTATTAACATTTATTACAGGAATACATATTAAATTTAAATATTTTCTTTTGTCTTTTATTTTATTAATAGACAATTATTTTCACAAGCCGGTGACAACACAAAATTTAAGTTGTTTTAATCCTCAATTTTGTTTTATGTATGAAAAAGAGATACAAAAGTCTTCCATGGTTGATTTTTTTATATGTCTTATTAGAGTTGTACTTTTTAGTATCATTTTCCTCTTCTCTACTTCATCTTGACATGCCGCGACATCTGCTTCATTGTGCGTATATCTTTCAATCTGGTTGTCGTCCACACTATTAATGTGCTTATCAGCACAATTTTTTTTAGCAAAATAATTAGTAAAACATTAGTATATTAGTAAAGCATTAGTATAAAACAGTTAAGTGCTGAATAAGTATAACAAAAATTTTAGCTGAAAACACGATTTTAGCAAAAAAAATTGCTAAAAAATAGTATACCTGATTTACAAGACGTTTTACTAACTTTTGTACTAACTTATTTTTTTTGAGTGTACTCTTTTGGCATTATAATTTAAATATGACTTCTGGCATATGACCGCCACGGCTGGCTCGGGCGTAGTCGAATCTGGAGGTCCAATTTTCGATGCATTTTTCCAAAATTTGTGGCTGTATATTGGCAATAACTCGGCGAATGTTGTCCTAGAAGTGGTCAATCGTTTTGGGCTTATCGGCGTAAACTAGCGACTTCACATATCCCTACAGAATATAGTCCAGCGGCGTTAAATCGCACGATCTTGGAGGCCAATTCAAGGGTCCGAAACGTGAAACTATGCGGTCACCAAACGTTTCCTTCAATAAATCACTTGTAGCACGAGCTGTGTGTCATGTTGCGCCGTCTTGTTGAAACCACAGCTCCATGGTTGTTCAATTGATGAACGAAAAAGTCAGTAATCATGGCTATATAGCGGTCACCATTGACTGTAAAGTTCTAACCAGCATCGGACCAATGATTCCACCAGCTCATAAAGCACACCAAACAGTTAGTTTTTCTGGATGTAACGGTGTCTAAACATACACTTGAGGATTATTATCACTCCAAATACTGCAGTTTTGTTTATTGATGTATCCATTTAACGAAAATTGAGCTTCATCACTAAACAAAATTCGCTTATGAAAATCAGGATCAACGGCAATTTTGTTTTGGGCCCATTCACCGAAACTACGACTTGCTAGGTGATCGGGTGGCTTCAATTGTTGCACGAGTTTGATTTTGTAAGCACGCAAATCAAGATCTTTCGGCAATATCTTCCACAAAGTGGATGGACACATATCCAATTCCTGTGCACGATGGCCGATTCTGATTGAGATCTTCCTCTACGATATGCTCTACAGCATCAATGACTTCTGTACGCACTGTACGACGTCTCTGTGGATGCTTATTATCATTTAGAGTAAACGTGGTGCGAAAACGTTCCGTTGTTAATCGATTTAGTTTCTCTGATGGACGATTATGTTGACCGTCAAATGGACGTAGTGCGCGATACATATTTTGAACAGAACCATTATTTTCAAAATAAATTTGCACAATTTGGAAGCGTTGTTCAGACGTCAGTCTATTCATGTTGAAATGACAAACCAAAATAAACATAAAACACTTGACAGCTGACAGCTGACAAAATGGCTGCCAGTTAAAAAAGTGTTGCTAACTTAAAGTTATATACATGTATAAAAAACACCCTTTATAAAGATTTCTACATAATTTATTGAAATAAAATACCCATAAATCTAAATTCTAATAATTTCGTAAACTGGAACACATGAAAGAGGGCTGGCTGATCACTTGAATTGTGAAAATATCTGATCCAGCTTTTTGACCTGTGTCTATTGTGACTTAGAATATTCGGACGAAGATTCATTTTTTGGTCTATATATCTGTTGTATTGAATTTACATATCTCGGTTAAAAATCAACATATAGGGTAGAAGGGGGACGTTCCGACACTGGGGCAGATATGCCACCCCTGATTTTCGCTGTGTTTAAAAGAGTTCTAAAAAAATTTTTTTTTTATAATCTGTGCAGTTATTGATAACACTATGGAACAAAATGAGGGTCAACTGAGGGTCTATTAGTTTAGTATAGTAAAACCCACAAAGCCTTTGGTCCTTTGTGGGTACAGTCAAATTATATGGCCGTTTAAAGTTTTAATTTTTTTCGCCAACACTGTATTGAATTAGACTCAAAAAGTAGTGTAATAATTCTTTTGAACTAAATTCTGGGGCCGAATTACGGCATCCGTGATCGAGTGAAATCGTTCGAAAACTGTGTTTTGAATGAGTAACCACAAAATACTAATAATAAAACCACAAAGTTTTAAATTGATTTCTAATCAAGGACCGAACTACAACATCCATGATAAAAAAACATAGTTAAAATGTTTTATTTTCGGAAATAAAAAATGTATTTCGATCGAAAAATTACGATCACGGATGACGTAATTAGGCCAATGAGTTCGGATGTCCCCAAAAGAATTTTAAGAGGAATGTTGTCATAGATCATTTTACCCCATATCTGCAATTTTCATGAGCAATTTAAGTCCCTTTTGCAAGAAATACCAAAAAAGTATCCGAAAACGTGGATTGAAATGTTCTGTGAATATGTTCTACAGCAAATTTTACTAGGAGGTGTGTAAGACGAAAATGTCGTCTGGTCAGTATTCAGGTATATGAATAAATGAGAGATTTTAAAGAAAAAACTTGATTTTTGGTAAAAAGTTAAATTAGCGTATATTTAAAAAAATTTAACTAATATTAAAATTCGGTGTTCACATTCGTGATATACGTCTTAAAATCTATCAAAATTGATAAGTCGCATCTCTTATGCATTTTTAGTATTTAACTGTGTCATTTGTTTTGTGACACTTATTTCATTATTTTCACTCATTTTTATTATTTATATTTATTACTTTTTCAATTTTAATTGCCATCAAGTTTGTAGATACGAGAATAAATCTATAAGTAACTTGAAACGGGTAATGGCTTACCTGTTATGTATAGACCCTGCGGGAAATGGACCAGTCACTGGTATGGTCACATGACTTGAACTTTGTGTGTATGAACCAGTCCTAGTTTCGGTTCTGTTATATGAAAGTGACCGGTACTTTTAACATGGGCTTGTCATAGGAGGTAACAATTTCTACCTGTGAAGCACTGTGTGACGTGGCGAATAACTTGACCAAGGTAACCTATCACCGTACCGACTGAAATGAATATGCTACGGGACAAGTTAGAAGTAGGTAGTGTCAAAGTATTACCATTTGAGGATTTATGTGATATGCAACAGAACCAGTGGGAAAAAAATTATAACGTGACTGGTGTAGGTGTAGGTGTACGAAACGTAGAACTGGATACAAATTGTTGAAGGAAAACTGGTCACATATTAAGCGCAATGTGTTCTGTTATAGAGGAAGTTTGAGTGGAATAGTTTTGTAAAGTACCACTGCACTGGTCTAAGTAGTACATGCCGCCGGGCATGCGAAAAGTAATTGGCAAGTAACCTGTCTCATTTTATTCAGTGTGTGCCATATTATGTACGGGTTGCTAAATAGCACGTCCGGAACCAGTCACTGCACTTATTCAAAACAGCGTGTCATACCACCTGTTCAAAAAACCTTCAAAAAGGCACAACAAAAATCAATTTTAAAATTAGTTTATTTTGTCTACACCCAACACAAAACTATAACATTAAATTCATTATAACAATTTATATTTGGAAAAGTATATAAACTAGACAAGAAGTGCGGATGTTCAAAACATAGATTTATTGCAAGTTTTTTCTATATTTGCTAACATTGGTATTAGCAAACAATTTCTACTAATTTTTATGTTCCAACACTTCTAAAATGCACTTCATGAACATTTTAATTTTGTATGCTGCATTCTAATTTTAGTTCACAATAATATCTTTATAAAAAGGAGGAGCTGCAGCAAGTCAGTACCAATGTAATGTATACCTTATAAAGCAGAGCAACAAAAATATATACTCAGTATCAATTTTGTTCCAAAGAAATTCTTAAAACTCGCCAATTACTTACACATAAAAAATCGTTACCAAAAATTTCGAAACCAGTATGCAGAAATTTTGAAGTTTTAATTTATATTCTTGTAAAGTGTTTCAAGTCTTTGAATAAGTTGTGCAAAAAATCATGTTCTGGTGATAGTTTTTTAGTAGCGATATTTTATGTGTAATATCGCCCATCACAAAGTCGTTTCATAAAAAATTCCTTCAGTGTTGTGTCCACTTTGTAGCAGTCAAGGAACTGCCTCCTTTGGTACTAATTGCCATGTTCTCATCCACTGCCTAGCGGTTTTGAACCAGTTCAATGACCAGAAGCAACTTCAACTGCAACGACAATAGCTGCTTCAGTACACTTTGATGTTATATTACTTTTTCTCCAGTAACGTGATATATCTGGTACCAACCAGTGGATGGTTTGTCACCATAACTATAGTCACGTGATTGGACATTTCCAGACTTGGGAGACGTCAATTACATTTCAAAATCGATCACTTGTGAAATTTTTCTATATCATTAATAATATCAGACCTACACTCACACCTGTGAGCTTAATCGCTTCCTTGGAAAATTTGTAAAATGTTTAATACCAAACATGGGGATTAGGAACAACATCTGGGTATTTAATTACAGGGCAATTACTCAATTACACCCAATTACATGTAATTGAACATAAAAAAGTAATTGGCCTGTAATTAAATACACATTTATTGGAGCGTATGTCTAAAATTATTAATAATATAGAAAAATCTCACAAGTGAACGATTTTGAAATGTAATTGACGTCGCCCAAGTCTGGACATTTCACAAAAACTAACACTTTTTGGTGCACCACAATTTTGGTTTCACCAGTTGCGTGACGTGCTCCCCAATCATACATCACATAATTACCACTTTGGATAAATCGACCCTTCATTTCCCGCAGGGGAAGTACTAGGCAATTTACACGACGCTTCCTTTTCACAATTTATTTCATACATGCCATGTTTGTGGGTGATACTGCTATACCCCGTTCGCCCACAAACAAGACATGCATGCATACATGAAAAGAAGCGTCGTGTACATTGGCTCTAATATGTTATTCCGGGCCATCCAGTGTGGAAATAATTGCAGTCTTCACTTAGGATTTATTACAATGAGCGTGACCTTTAAAAAATAAAACATTTACTTTCATCTAATTCCCGAACATCCTACGCATTCTAAAAACTTACTTAGAATCTAGGTGCTCCCTTCTAAATTATGACAAAACATAAATTTTAAAAATATGATACAAACAATAGCTACAAATACAACCACAACATAAAAAAAAACACTTACACATTGAAGTAAATAATAATGACAATATTTTTATAGCTTACAAGGAAACTACACAGTGGTGAATCCGCAGATTTGAATAAATTTATTTATACAAAAATTTATTTATTCGAATAGCACATTTGTATGGGAAGTTGGGTTGATGTCAAATTACCATATAATACCTATTTAACTTTACCGAGGGGGTGTCTGGACTTTTTTTTTATTTTTCGTAATTTGGCTTTACCACGATTTATTCCGAAGATCTTTTAGTATCCATATTTAAAATATTTCACAGTATAAGCAATATTGGTATCAAAAATATTTTTTCTCGAGTGCTTTAATATTGAATTAATCTGAATATCTTAAATTATAAACATGAATGCATACAAAACTACTGTACTTTTTGACCACCCTTTTTAACCACTAAACGTGCTATTGCTTAATTCAAAAACACGTTTCTAATATTTTTTTTTTTTCAATCTGCGGATTCATCACTGCGTAGTTTACTTGTTAGTTACTACAGCATGTGTTAAATTTTTATGATCTCCTCATGTTGAAACAAAGCAAAGTTTAAAAATCAGACAATATAAAAAATCTATACAAATTCCGCTAGAACTATATATTTTCGGGCTTAACGTGTTATAAACTGCGCTTAAATATGCTCTTAAAAAGAAAAGTATGCACTAAAAATAAGAAACTACCTCTTAAAATTGTTCGATTTTTCAAAATTTCTTCCCCAAAAGCTACTACTCAAGAGCTTTGATTTTGAATTAATATCCTTTACAATCGTAGTACTGTCGCTTATAAGTCACAACTCTTAGTTGCACACAATGACTATAAGCGATGTCACTATAACCGAAAAGTACTGGGGTATATAACAACAGGACACTTCTTATTTTGGAAAGGGATAAAATCAAAGCCTACAAATTTTTGCTTTAGCTTATTGTTAAGCAAAACATAATTTTAGTTTAAAGGGAATATGCGGAATGATACAATTTCATAAAATAAAATATTCATAAGTATGCATTAAAAATTATTAAATATGCAAAAATTTTCGACACATATTGAAACTGATTTTTAACGACACTTATTTTTTAAGTTTAAGTTTGAGAGAAACGATGGACAGGGTTAGGTGGACTATACTTAAAAACTATGACATGACAAGTTTCGTGTTGAAAAGTCTTCACCTAAACAATTGCTGGCCATTTCAAATTCGTACAACGTACAAGAATTTTTTTTTTTTTTTTATTAATTAATAATCATATAATTACAAATTATATACTATTACCCTAACCGAGCACTAGCTACTATGGCCTTCGGCGCATTGTAGCGAAAACAGACCAGTGCCTCTGGTGGAAATCGAACCCACGACCCCCGCACTGATAAGCCAGCACGCTACCAACTAGAATACCGGGGCGCACCGTACAAGAATTGTTTATTCAATTTGTTTTTATTTGCTTATAGTTTTTAACTTTCAGATTCAAACCAATACCAAATGGACTTACTAGACATGGGAGATACATTCATTACAAAGGAAATTTAAATATTGCTGATGGGTGGAAAATTGTATGGTGGTTAACACGTAAAACCAAAGATTTTCCAAATTTTAAATAAAACTTGCCAAAAAAAAGCTTTAAGACTTAAAGCTGTTCGCTAAACTTTTAAGAAAAGACGAAAATAACTCATGTTGTTCGGGTAATCAATTAACATTACCGATTTTCTGTGGTTGGTTAATATATAAACCTGATCAAACCTTGAGTTTCTTGTGGGTGGTGAATACGTATGAGGATGAAGATGACCTAGTTGCTTAGGTCGAAAGTGCGGCACTCCCTCTAGCACAGATCTCCACAAAAGTATTTTTCATCTTCTCTTACATTTATTGACAATTGGTGTTTCCTATGTGTAATAGTAACAATAATTTATGATCTGAAACCTGACAATTAAAAATGAAATGTAATTTTAAAAGATCGACAATACATACAAAATCCTCAAACCAAACATACAGGTACCATGCAATGTAAAATCTAAGAAGAAAACAATCAACTAGAATATGTTGCGCCAAATAACTTTTTTTTTTTGAAAATTCTATAAAAAAAAACTACTGAATATTTTCTCAAATTTCTTTTTTTATTTGAAAGTACAATCCTTCCGGTTAATAATGAAAAATAATTTCATTCAAATGGCTGGCCATGCAGTAGCCTACACGATCGGTCCAATTTTTAAGCACATTATCGATTGTGTGCAGCTGTATTTCCTCCTCTTCAATTTTTGTGAACAAAAAATCGTTCAACATGGCCCGATAACGATCGCCATTGACTGTAACGGCCACTCTTTGCTCATTTTCGAAGAAAAATGTCCCAATTCTGCCTCTGGACCAAAATCCGCACCAAACAGTGACTCGTTTTGGGTGTATCGGCACACATTCTGCAACATTACCATGATTTTCAAAGTAATGTCGCAATATTTCCCAGCGTTGTTCAAGCGTATACACAACCATATTCGTTCAGCGGAAGGATAAAACTAATTATCTGTCAAATCAGACTTGAGCTAAGTGTTACCATTCACGAAATAAGCACTAGTTGAAAAAAACGTTAGATGGCGGACCCTTTATTAGTATACATGCCGTAATCCAAATTCGATCCCAGTAATGGTAACATTAACAGTTGGACTGGCAAAATAAAATATCTTTTTATATGGCAGGGTTAATTTTTCGTTAATAGCAAACAAAATATGCATTTTTCTGACTTATTACCTAAAGAGAAATTGATTACAATGGGAAGCAGTTGTGCTAGACTTAAGTTATTGATACCAAACGAAAGAGATAAAAAAATTGAGTTATACTTAATCAAAAAGATATATCAACCAACTACAGAAAATTCGACTTGAGGATTAGTTAGTAGTTTACCGAACAATATGAGCTATCCCCTTCGAATCTTGCAATATTTCAAAAATTACAGAATAAAACAAATTGTAATACGATTTCGGATTTAAATACTTAATAAAAAAAATAGTCGCTTGTATGAAGAATACAATTTTTAAAATTTGGTAATTAGTGTTACCAAACTTTTTGAAAAAAAAAATTTAAAAAACAGTAACGATATTGCGAATTTCGCGAAAATGGTACGTGCTGTAAAAATTCGAATAGCAGTTCTTCAATCTATTGGTCAACTTTTATAAGATACAGCCAATACATTTATAGAGAGCATACCCTCGTTATGCAAAATAACTTACAACACAAAAATTCCGTTAAAATTTCAGCGATCTTTCAAATTTTGACAAAAAAAAATAAAAAATACTATGGGACAACATCATGATCAACATATTTTAAAAGTGGACCCATACCACTTTCAAAATAAATGTTTCATTTATTACTTTTAAGCTTAAACAATTTCCTATCTTGTTTATAACGCACTGATAAGTTAAGAAATAGTCTTAACAGATCTATGTCGGACTACCTTAAGTCAACTTTGTATAATAATCTAGAATAGAGGGGGTGATAATATAAACAAAATTAAAATTATTTATTATGGGAAGCTAGACAAAAATATAAAAAAAAAATACTCTACTCATATGCATGTTAATGCATGCATAAAAACAATTGTTGCTTTTGCAATTATTGTTTATATTTTTGTACAGACATTAATGTGTCAAGTCAATATTGAAGTGACAGCTTATGATGGTCAATACGTATTTAAAATAATATAGCAAAAAAAAATTAATTTTAGAATGTAAATCACGTATTTTGTGAATATGGGAAATTTACACACAAAGTTTAAATATGGTCAGGAGAGATAGATATATGCAACACAAATGATCCTACTAACATACTCTATGCATGTATAGACATAAATATCCATGTCTGTATTAACCGCATACAAAAATATATGTAAAATTTATTATATGTTTGTGGGTTCGCTACGGAGATTATAAAATTTGATAGTGGTTGATTATAATTGGATAGTGGTTGATTTATTTAGTCGTGGTAAGAAGCTAAATATAATATGTTCAGGATAATAAAGTACTCCGTACGTCATTAACAAAATATTTATTCCGTTTCTATAGCAGTTAATTTAAAGCAACCTATAGCGTGACCAACGGAAATAGGACCAGTCCGACAAGCCATACCCCGTTACTTGTTAAAATAAGACCTGTCGGAATGTAGCTATCTCGTGATTTGTCCTGTGACCACTTCAGGATCTACCCTATGAATGGTCAAAGCAAGACCGGTCTGAAAATATTTTTCTCTCTAGATCCAGCCTCATATTTTGATGGTAAAAAGGGGGCGGTTAAAATTGAGTAA
The DNA here is from genome assembly GCA_021234595.1 of Delia radicum. NCBI lineage: Eukaryota > Metazoa > Arthropoda > Insecta > Diptera > Anthomyiidae > Delia > Delia radicum. The sequence goes on from CM037855.1 coordinate 145,612,608, forward strand.
ATATTAGAGTGTTTCATTTTGTGAGGTAAAAAATAAAATGTAAAATATTTACGCCCCGAATTTCAGTGATTCAAAAGTTATACAGGGTGGGCCAAAAGTCACGCCTGCGTCTAATATGTAATAACTTTTTTGTTTATTATTATTATTTTTATTTTTTTGAAACATTTTATTCATCGAACCATGTTACACCAACATGAAAAATTACCCGAACAAGCAAAAGACCAAAGTGGTAGAATTTTAGTTTTCCAATGGGCATTCAATTTTACTGACGCGAAATTCGGGAGTGACGAAAAATTCAGGAATCCAGATTAACCAGCGCCTGATTTTTTCCTTTGTGGTTATCTTAAACAACGAAGAATGTGAACAATAATAAAACGATAAAGCAGCTAAAGCACAATATTGAAACTGAGATTAGGCCAATAGAGCCTGATATTGTGTGCTGATACACAAAATTCTCATTTAAGAGCCCAATTGTGCATTGATGGTATTCATTTATCTGAAATTACTTTTCGTAATTAAAATTTAAATCATGCAAAGTTGATATTATGTTTTAATAAAAAAAAATAACAATAAAAAATAGCAGTAAACAAAAAAGTTACTCAAATTTAATACGCAGGCGTGACTTTTGGCCCACCCTGTATATGCTAAATTTCAAGAAGATTGCATAACATTTATAGGTTTCACACTTTGCCCACATTTACAAAAGTATACAAAATTATGATATTTCAATGTTAATTAATTTGTCATTACATGGGGATTATCGTTGTCCCCTAAATAACAAATCCAAATTTTATCCAAATCTGTAGGTGCCTGAATGGGCCATTTCCTTTTTTTAATTTAGTGTCTACACATTTAGTCGTATTTTCCGTATCAAGCATACGTTCACCAAAAAAAAATCATTCATAAGTTTCCTTTCGACGTATAAAGGATGATTTTTTAAGAGCTTTCGGATTCGATTAAAAAAAAAAACACATAAAATTTAGAGAAATGTATGAAATCTTTATTTGAGTCGATAGAACGATCTATATAATTCAATGTTTAAAGATGATTTTATGTAAATCTTGACCGCGGCTACGTCTCAAATAGTTCATACGCTGGGTCCAATTTTGGCATACTATCTGTATTTTAAAAGGTTTTACACCCAAATGCTTCCGCAAAATTTTCCACGTAGTGGAGTAACAGAGGCCCAATTGCTGAGAACGGCGCCGAATCTATAATTCACGGCCATCAACAACGCTGGCGAATACAGCTGCGATATTTCCATCTGTCCGCACTCTACGTATGCGTGTTGGTGGTTTAATGTCCAATAATGTAAATTTAGTCACAAGATTCAGAATAGCCGCCTCAGAAGGTCGCCCAAACTGACCATAAATTGGAAGAAGTGCAAGATGCACTTTCCTAACCGAGCATGAATTTTGATAATAAAATTCAATAATCTGCAAGCGTTGTTCGTTTGTAAGTCGATTCGTGGTTAAATTATAGATCAAACTGAACATGTTACACGAAAACAGCTGAGCTGCCAAAAACAGTGTTGCCAAAAAGAAAGTTGCTAAAAAATTTTAGCAACTGTGAAAGCTTTGTTCTTGACCTCTACCAAAATCCAGCCAAAGTCCAACTCGTTCGTTCGAGCCCATCGACTTGTGTCAGGACCACTTAATGGTATGACACAACACACCTTTCAATATTAGTTTATGGTGATAGTTACGACAGCAAACCAACAGCAGCAATTATCGTCCGGATTCCCTTTAAAGTCTGGTGCATGCCACTAGTATCAGCCCTGTATAATGTTGTCTCGTATATAATATTGGTCCACTTCGCAATTAGCTACTTCAACCATTGGCTCATAAATGCCTTTCAGAGCAACAGGTATGACTAGCCAATGCTTAACACCTTTTTCTTCCAAATTAGAAGGATTTTCAAGAAGTAACTTGAAGGTAATATTTGGTTGCTTTATACCAAAACTCGGTCTTTTCGTGCACCAAGAGTTTCTTATTAATTTCATCAATAACTTTGTAACGTTTATTCTTATTAAATTCCTTTATCTCTTCTTTTGTACACTTATATGTGGTTTTCCACAAGACATTCTTCGTGAGACGAACGGCTGACTGCATGTATTTTGTTATAGTATTTTTATTTGTCTGATGCAAAGTGTGATTTGGAAACACCACCTAACTAACAAGGGTTTTATTACGACCCGAACACGCAGATTTAATGAACTTTGGATGTGTTGTAAAGAAGCAAAAAAAGAGACACGTATTTTTTAGCTGCCAAATCTCACGTTTAGGGGTTAAAAAGTAAGGTTATTTGTTTTTGTATGAAAACTTGTCTTTAGTTTACGAAAACTAGATTTATATGTACGCATGGTTAAAGTACTCAAGAAAACAAATATTTTGATACCCATGTTACCTATATAGTGGACGCAGAGTTGCCATATTTTTTAATTATTTGAAATATTGGAGAAAAAGACCCTTCGGGGAAAGTCACCTATAAATCGAACGCTTTCGAATATCGGTAAAAGATCAGACATCGGCTCGATTAAATTAAATAGGCATTGCCATGCGTTATTTTTAGCTTACAAGGGAAGTCTCTCGATGGGATCTCTCCGATCTTAATGAAATTTGGATATGTGATACAGAAAAAAAAATAAGGGACACATATTTTTTTTAGCGGCCCAATCCCACGTTAAAGGGTTAAAAGGTGGCTCAAAAAATAATATATTTTTGTATGGAAATATGTCTGAAACTAATGAAATTACAATTTTTTTGAACGCAGTTTTTATGTACTCGTGAAAACAAAAATTTTTATACCAATATTGCCTATATGGAGTGTTAGGGTTGCCATTTCTTTCAAATATTTAAAATATAGGTTAAAAAGCTCTTTGAAAAAAGTTGCAAAAAAAACGAACAATTACGAATGTCAAAATATATGAAACTTTTTTATGAAATGATGAATATCTATTGAAGACAAGGGCTTGTCATCAATTTTTGGGTAACTCCTCTTCATATTTATGAAAACTTCATAAATATGATGAATAATTGCTGACAAATGATTTACGAAACATTTTCATCCATATAATGAAACTTTTTTTCCTGGGTGTAGTTAATATTAAAGTGCATAAATAAAATAAAAGTTTTTACCGCGATTTTTGCACTTTTAGGTTACAATATCTCTTGGAATAACCAGATAACTAGGAAGTTCAGATTCGGATTCAGAGTGGAAAGGACAATATGAAAAGTATACACTAAACTATAGGTTTTGAGTGTTGTAAAATTAAAAATTTGTGTATATTGAAGGAACTAAAAATTTTACTTTTTTTTCTAAATAATAAGAGAAATTTGTTATCTCAAATGATCTGATAAAGAACCCACCCTGAATTTTTGATATGTTATACAAGGCTATATTACCTCTAATTTTTAACTGTGTAATTTTATAACAAGTATCTAAATGTAGCATATCCAATCATTCATATGAGGTAAAATTTGAAAAAATCGTATAAAAACTTAAAAAGTTAGAGCATTTTAAACAGTAGGTAGTTTTCTTAGTTTTGCTTAAAATGTCGAGCTTTGAGATGCGATAGAACGCGAACTACAGCGAATTTCGAAAAACTTGATACAGCACATACACAGAAACAATTATCAACCTAAAATATCTAATACAAGATTTGATTTGAATAAAATTTGTTTCTGAACAAATATTTAATTGAATCAATTAATATTTTAATTGACTTTTAAATATATAATTGTCAAATAATTTTTTTATATACTATATGTTAAATAGAAAAGCTTCAGTATAAAATACCAAATGCATTTGTAGTTTAAAAACAAAACAAGCACACACAAATACACACACAGATACAGCATTTCATAAAACACATTTACATACAAAAGTGTCGTTCACACACTCTTTTTTAAATATCAACAATAGATATTTATTTATGGCTTTTTTCTTTTTAATATTTTCAGTGCAAAATAAATAAAAATATTAATTGATTCAATCAATTTTTTAATTCAAACCCGTTTTTAGATTTGTCTGTATATATCATAGGAACATTAAATACCAATGTGCTCACTTTCAATGAAATCGAAACACATTCATTCCAAAAACGACTAAAATCGAATAGAAATTGTTTGGAATGACTCGCTAAAATTGTATCTAAATTTTTTGAAATAGCTCTTTTACAAAACTTATACTAACCCGTCATAGGACGGGTAATGTAGCTTCTAAACATATAAAAAAAGGAATATGATTTACGCTCGTAGTATTTTAAAAATATTTTGTTGTATGACAAACAACCCCAAATCATTAAAATGTCATTAGAGCACAATAATTAAAATTTTAGATGTTTTTATACACACTCTCTCTCCCTGTCAATTTTGTACAAAAAAAATATTGAAAAGGTCAGCACAAATATAAACTGTTTGTGAGTGACAGGTATCTATCATAAAATTGCACCAAGAAGTTAGGGGGACTATTCTCAGTCCGTGACATAAGGTATATGATACCTAGGCACTAGTACACTCACGAAAAAAAGCCCGTACAAATAGTTGAAAATTCAGCTGCGACAACAGATAATAGTACCTGAATTTGCGCCAGCAAAATTGTCAATGAAGTTTAAAATCAGAGTCTGTTAATTTAGCTAAATCAGCAGAATTTTTAAGCTGAAACAACAAAAAATTTCTCATAAAATGGTCTTTCCGGATCTTACCAGGCACAAGACCATATTTATTACTGGGAAGTTAATAATGATCATCTAATACGTACGGAGTAACGATTTTAGCTACATTTTTCTATATCTCGCTTAGTTTCCGCGATATAGCATATTTTATGATTATAAAATTAAAAATATAAGAAAATAACGCCATCTGCAAGGGAGACTGATTGGTTTTAAAAACAATTATGACTAGAAAAATTTGTAAATTTGAGAATCACGAGTTACTAAATTTTATGTTAAGAAATTAGCTCAAATACGGATGAAATGTACTTGAGGTAAAATGAGATAACTAATAAATGTTGCTAAATTACTGATATAAACGATAACAACAGAAAAAATTAGTTCAATTGAATTGGAACCCATTTAACAGACATTTGAACTAACTTATTTTTATGAGTATAGTAAAATTTTAACTTGCATTTCATAACGTTCACTACCAGGAAGTATTTGTAAAAATTGTTTGTTTATTACAAGCGAAAACAACAGCAACACTATATGACAGTTGTACTCTTGTATGGTTTATGACATGTACGAACGTATTTAAGTGCGCGTTTCGTATAAAAATTTCTATGAATTTCATTATTATTCTTTTGATTTGTTCGTTCTTTTCGCGTTTCTAAGTTTTGATATGTAAGAATATAATACGCCCAAATTTGGCAAACACTGGCGCCATTTACAATGTTAGTATTTAAACCATACTGGTATTGTTCGCTCTGCGGTTAGTACTTCGAAGTGTGTACGTTTTTATAACAGGCATTTTATATTTATAAGGAAGAACGTATGTTAGCGCCAATTAAAGTTTCAATAACATTGGCATACGTTTGATTTGTACCTATTTTACAACATAAAACAATTTTTATACTCGGAGGAGTATAAAAGAGTACCCAAAAAGCAAAGTTGTATTTTTATGCTCCCCGCGCATTTTATGATAGATGGGTGTAATCAGTAAAATCTGCGAATAAGCTATACTTCTATCGCGCAAACCGTCCATGCCATTTTTACTTTTGACCTACAAACTGGACTAAAAATGGTTAATAGCCTTGTTGTTCTACAACTTTTTAAATAATGGGTTTTCGTTAAACAGTTTTATAAGTGTAACAATAATTATTTTTATCATAGATACTTTTGACCTACATATAAAATAGAGTGATGTTTTTAGCGATTAAAATCAAAATTTTGGAAAAAAAATTTTTGAACGGCTCTTATAAATTTCTGTGAGGCGATAAATTTGTTTGCTACACATCAGCTAATATAGTAATAACTGCAGTTTTAGCGAAGGTTGCCAATTTATCCATTTTCCGGCTAGATCTAGCCATTTTATTTTTATCTAGCCGTAAGAGCTGGATTGAATCTAGCCTAAAGATTTAGTCATCAAATTTTTCGCTAGCCAGTTTTTTGCTATAAGTCTTGCAGTTACTTTCATTCAAAAGTGCTTAAATTAGTACAGTTTTTAAAATGTTGCTACAAAATTATCAATTTTTTACGTTCGATTTAAAATTATGTTTTTTTTTTTTTAAAAAAATTTAATGAAAATTTTTTACAAATTAGGAAAACATTTAATTTTAAAGAGTACATTATTTATATTCAAATGATTGAGTTTTAGTAGAATTTTCCAAATTTAGCAATTTTTTCTCCGTAATCTAGCCATTTTTTTACTTCAAGAGTTGGCAAACTTGGATTTAGCAAAGGTTTGGATTTTTAAAAATATAAATATATAAATATGTCTATTTTATGACGAAATGAGCGAAACCAAACAATGAGATATTTTTTGTTTTTATTTTTATGTTTTGTCGTGTATTCCAGATTGCTATAATATGAGGGCAGATCAATAAGTCCGTGACTTTTCGAATTTTCCTAGTTATTATATGAAATGCAACACTTCTCCCATCAAGTATCACTACTGTCAAACCGTCATTTACTTTGCGTTTAACAGCTGTTCAAAACATACAACCTCGTAAATTTTTTTAAAAATGGAAAAAAGTGAATTTCGAGTGCTCAAGAAAGCTGTCTGCAAGATGGGTGCCGCGTTTGCTCTCAATTGACCATAAACGTAATCGTGTGACAACTTCAAAGGATTTTTTAGAGTTGTTTAACCGCAATTCGAATGAGTTTTTGCGGCGTTTTGTAACTGTGGATGAAACATGGATCCATTACAACACTCCGGAGACCACGCAGCAGTCTAAACAATGGGCTTTTCTGGGTGAAACCGGTCTCCGAAGAAGGCCAAGGTAAGTGTGTCGGCCAATAAGGTGATGGCAACAGTTTTTTGGGATGCACGCGGGATAATCCACATCGATTACCTTCAAAAGTAAAAAACAATAAACGGCGAATATTATGCCAACTTATTGGACCGATTTAACTAGGATTTAAAAAAACGACCCCATATGGCCAAGAAAAGGTTATTTTTCATCAAGATAAGGCACGGGTGCACACATGTGCAGTCTCAATGGCAAAATTCCATGAATTGGGCTACGAATTGGTACCTTATCCGCCATATTCTCCGGATTTAGCCCCAGTGACTATTTCCTATTTTCAAATCTAAAGAAATGGCTCGGTGGAAAGAGATTTAGCTCCAACGATGAAATTATTGATCAAACAAATGCCTATTTTATGGACCTCGAATAATCCTATTTTTTGGAAGGGATACAAAATTTGGAGAAACTTGGACTAAGTGTATTAAGCTAAAAGGAGATTATGTTGAAAAATTATTTTTTTTTGCAAAAAAACTTGTGTTTCATTCAAAAAGTCACGGACTTATTGATCCGCCCTCGTATATTAAAGCAAAGTTGTTTTTTTCTTGCTCCCCGCGCATTTTATGATACATTGGGTGTAAAAAATAACATCTGCATAAAAAATGGCTAGGAATTCTGTAGGACGATCGACGATTATATTATACTTTTCAAAGTTAACTTACGACCATATTACATACAGATTTTAAATAATCGTGTCTATTTCTGTAGTCACCTTCACCATAAATACCCGCCGTATCTATTCTATAATACGCTAGTGATGTGAACAAAATATTTTTTTTTTTTTGTTGTGATCATCGATACATTCTATAATATTTGTTCAACAAGCGTTTCGTCAGTTTGACGCGTTTGTCAAGAAAATGCTAGTTTTTTCTATTAAAATATGAATTTTTTTTTAAATTTTTAACTATTCTTCGATTATTTAATTAATTTCAATAATAAAAGTGCAAAAAAAATTGTTTTTGCAAATAATTGTTATTTTATTTTGCACTAATAACATTTTTCAATGAAAATCCATTATTTAAAAAGCGGTAGAACAACAAAGCTATTAAATGTTTTTAGTCATTTTTTTAGGACAAAGTCAAACTGGCATTGCCGGTTTGCGCGATAAAAGTTCAGTTGGTTCGCAGATCATAATTTTACACTCTATCATAAAATGTGCGGGGAGCGAGAAAAAACCAACAAGCAATTTTCATATATTTTGTGGGTACTCTAGTACATACCCAGCCAGAAAACTGCAATCGGCAGAACGTTGGCAAAACGTTGTAAACGGTAGAGCAAACGTTGGCAAAACGACTGAATTTCAACGTTTACGGTGGTCTTTCAACGTCGAAATAATAACAATATTAACCGGTATTGCGACTATTCTTTTCGACGTTGGCAAAACGTCGGCAATACAAAAAAAAAAAACGTTTCTTAAACATTCAGTAATTTGGCTATACTAATAAATAACAAAAATAAAAACAAAAAATTGCTCTGCCAGTTTTTAGAACTAAAAAAATCTGTATTTTTGCAGCACTTTAAAAAAAATTATTTACATAAAACATCAATAATAAAAATCAATCAATAAATTTAAAATTTTTTCCAAATACAATTGCATTTGAGAAACTATTAAATGCATTTCAGATTTAATAATTGTATTTTAGAAAATCCAAATTTTTTTCATTAACAGTGGTATTTCAGATTTTATCAATTGTATTTCAAAAATCATCAATGGTTTTTCAGAAATTAGCATAGTTTGCAAACACTTCCTTTTCAAGCAGTGGTAGGATGTTGCCTACCACTCCTCGCTCTAGACCTATATGAAAATTTTAAAACTACGATTCTAATAGTGGCGTATGTCTTCTAATATACCAGCATTAATTTCAAAATTCGACCCACTAAATTTAGTTACATCTGTTATAAATCGGTGTTTCGGTATTTTAGCACTATTTTTACTTCAGTTCAAGATATTTCAAAATCAAACCGGTGAAATATCGAGAAAAGACAGGTTATACAAGAACCATAATGTATTTATTGGAATCGCTTTTCGTAAATTTTCATTTTGGGCTTGATAACTACCCAGGTAGAAAAATACAATCTTTAAAACGTTTTAAAAGCATTTTTCATGATGGTACAAGCGTTTTCAGAACATACCAAATTACAAATTTAAAGCGTTTTGAGAGTGTGCAAAATGATAACCCAAATTTACGGTCTGAGGATGGTATTTTATAACGTTCTCAAAACATTGCAAAACAAAATTTTTGAAATGCTTTTTCAATCGTTAAATAAGTATTTGCAGAACATTTCGGCTTACAGTTATTAAGCGTTATAAAAACGACCCAAATGATAACCGCTATGAGGGTTGTAATTTTGAACATTGTCAAAACGCTCGAAAGACAAATTTTAAAGATCTTTATGAATTGTTCATAAATACCAATTTACAGTTTTAACGTTCTCTAAGCGTTAAAAAAGCTACAATTAAAGTACTTTGTCATTGTTTTCAACACAAATATCAGAATAATAATTTTAAACAATTTTATATATTTACATTTTGAAAAATAATATTTTTATTGAATTTAATTAAAATATATTTTAAAGTAACAAAATATAAATTAATAAGCTTGAAACATAAAAGTATTACTTCAGGGTTTTAAATTAAGGGAAATGTGATTTAGTATAAAAAATATAAACATAAAACATAATTTTGACGAAACGATATTGTGACAACCACAAAAGAAAAAATAGATTTAAATTTTATATATAAAAACATATCAATAAAATCAATGAAATTAAAAATCGAATATTCAAATATGAAAATAAAAAGCCCTCTATTGGAAAATAGATATATTTCATTATATAAAACATTGCATAAGAAACCGAGTTCGCATATAGATAGACCCCCTTATGACAGTGTTGTTTCTTAATCAGTAAAATATTTTGTAAAAAAAAAAGTATTTCTAAAGTACTATTGGCAAATGTTAGAAAAACGCTTTAACGCAATGGTTTTACATTGGTTTCATTTTATAAACCGTTGTAAATTTTGTACGATAAGAACTTCTAAAGTACTTTTTACAAACGTTGGAAAAACGCTTTGAACCAATGTTTTTACAGTGTTTTTATTTCACAAATATTTGTAAGTTTTGTATAAAAAGTATTCCTAAAATACTTTGTCCGAACGTTCGAATAGCAATCCAAAATAATGTTTTTTAAATGCTTTTTTTTCGTATTATTTGCAATTATCGCTTTGGAAACGCTTTTATTTTAGTACCATCAAAAACAAACGTTTTGAAAACTCTTCGTTTTTTGTACCATCCCAAATTTCTACCTGGGTAACTGTGATAGCCAACCCTCGTTATTATGAAAAGGTTTTGGAAGCCAACCCTGGAAATTTGTGATAGTGTTTCAGAAATTATCAAAAGTGTTTCATTATTATTTCTGAAATACAATTTATAATTTCTGATAAACAATTAATAATATCTGAAATATAATTGACAATTTCTGAAATACCTTTGATAATTTTTTATATACAATTAGAGCGTATAAAAATCCGACAAATTTCAAAAACCGGTTGGTCCTTTTCTCTATCAAAAACTGCTGCAAAATGAAAAAAATCATAAAAAATTAAAATAACAATGTAAATTTAGTTAAAACCGTACTGATAAAGCACTACTTTGAGTAGTACTGGAAACACTGGCTTTAAAAAAATATCCGTAGTTTGCAGCACCGGATTTTCTGAACAGTCAGTAATTTCTGACTGGGTATATATAATTGTGAACCTGTAAAATTTTCCAAATAGGGACGATGAAATGAAATTGGTTGACGTTATAGTTGTATAGGGTTACCAGCTTTGAATACTAGTTGAGAATTATTGGAAACGTGTAAGACTCAGGGCATTGGTTATTTGGATTGGATCTTTCCCATGCTACTATCTACTCCTTTACAGATGACAGCAATATTTGTTAGTCATATTATTTTAATCATACGCTAAGCTATGATAAGGTTGGGGGGTAAAAGGCACGTTAGGAATGACATACTCAATCCGGATCTAAATATAATCTCAGAGTAAATAGGGCTCAGTAAATCGCGCAAATTATGACAGATTAAAGCACTTTTGATTATAGCGGACTTCTTTTCTTATAAGCTAAAATGAGAAATTCGAGTCATATGTTCATAATGTGGGGTAAACTGGTCATCTTGGTTGTTGATGTTGAGTTAAGTGCTGTACTTGGCCTATGGCACACTGGGCCAAAAGCTGAGTTTTTTGGACAATAGTCTTTCCAGTAGTAGCATACAGAGATAATAAATTAGTTGGAAATCGGTTGAAAATATAAAAAATCGTTTGCCTAACAACAAATTTTATTCCGATTACTAAATTTGTTTAATTAAAACAGTAAAAAATCAAAAATAAATTAAAAATTAAAATAAATAAAATATTAAAATAAAAAGAAATTAAATTAAAATTAAAAACTCTTATAATCAATATTTTGGTAATACACCCAAATGTATTCTGTAATACTTCAATAACATGGTAATCCAACCAATACTGAATTAACCCTCTAACAGGTAAGGCTGTCTCAGGGTAGCCTTCACAAAATTTACCACAAATGCGTCAAATGAGCGTTTTATACTTAGAAATTAATATATTCCGGTAGAAAACTAAATTTGCTAAATATTTTGCGAAGAAATTTTTCGTGTGCCGTCCACGGCTTGGAAGCGAGAAAGCTTAAAAATTTCGTGTAATTTCAAAAACTAATTATTTTTAAAAAAAATATAGTTTTCAAAAATCTAAAAAACCAATTCAAGTTGACTAAAAACTATTTATAATAAAATATAAGAAAGATTGAAGCTTCATCTTTAATAATAAGTCCTTACTATAGTCCAAGGACTCACAGGATTTTATCGGGATTCCTCTAAAGGACATCGTCTTAACTTATAAACTAATAGACAAATATAAACAATATAAATTGAAGTTTAGATACTTTCTCGCCTAATTTCGATTTTTCCAAAAATCTAAAGTCTTGATATATTCTTAAATAGGATATTTTTGTCCGAAACTTCTCTTTTATATCCTTTAGTTTTCAAAATGCACCCCAAAATATTTTGTCTCATATCGCCAAAATTAGGCAACGATAAACAATTTTGTTGAAGAACTTATTATTTGTTTTCGAGTGGAGCACATGGTATGAATTTCGTTGCATAACATCGTTTGCCAGTTAGATGGTTAAGGAATTAATTGTGGTTAATGATCGGTAGACCCAACCGTTACAAATAATTAAAATTGGTATTTGAATGTCAATAAAAATAAATATACATTTTTTAAATAAAAAAACACTAAATAGAAATATCCAAATTAACTAGGAAAAATGCTAAAAAAAAATCACCAACAATGAAGGAAATTTATGGTTCACGTAAGTAAAATTATAAACATAATTAAAATTCAAACTTTTAACACAAGTAATTTATCTTTTTTTTTATTTCAGCGGATTTTAATAGCAAACACGTATGCAATTAAATATCGTCCCATAAAGTATTCGAAGAAATCCATGAATATTTCAACAATATGCTTATGGAAATATCATCCGGATTTCAATGGGAATATGAGGGCGGATCAATAAGTCCGTGACTTTTCGAACTTCCCTTGTAGTTATATGAAATGCAACACTGATCCCATCAAGTACCACCTGTTAATAGACTTCTGTCAAATTTTGAGCAAGTTCCGTCATTTACTTTGCGTTTGACAGCTGTTCAAAACATACAACCTCGTAGATTTTTTTAAAAATGGAAAAAAGTGAATTTCGAGTGCTCATTAAAAACCGTCAATCAAACCAAGGCAAAGCTTGATAAATACTATGGGGACTCCGCACAATCGAGTTCAAAGTTAAAAAAGTGGTTTACTGACTTTCGTTGTGGTCGTACAAGTGCAAATGACGCTGAACGTTCTGTACTGCCAATTGAGGTGAATACACCCGAAAATGTCGAAAAAAAATCCACGATATGGTGTTGCCCGATCGAAGAGTAAAAATGCGTGAGATTGTTGACGCCATAGGCATTCTGTATGGCAGTATGGTTTCGATTTTAAATGATCAGTTGGGTTTAAGAAATCTGTCTGCAAGATGGGTGCCGCGTTTGCTCTTAATTGACCATAAACGTAATCGTTGCCAATAAGGTGATGGCAACAGTTTTTTGGGATGTACGCGGGATAATCCACATCGATTACCTTCAAAAGGGAAAAACAATAAATGGCGAATATTATGCCAACTTATTGGACCGATTTAACGAGGATTTTAAAAAAGGACCCCATATGGCCAAGAAATGCCTATTTTATGGACCTCAAAAAATCCTATTTTTTGGAAGGGATACAAAAATTGATCTAAAAGAAGATTATGTTGAAAAATATTTTTTTTTTTTGCAAAAAAACTGTGGTTCATTCAAAAAGTCACGGACTTATTGATCCGCCTTCGTACAATATCCAGAAAACTATCTATGAGAATCTTCTATTTGCTCCATCAAAATATGTACTTATGCCTTAGAGTTTTTGGAGATTTGAAAATCCGATAATAATATTTAGCACTTGTACCAAATAATAGTAGTACTGATATCTATCCATCGCGCACGAATGCAACTAACTAAACTGAAGATGTGTCGTTAAAAAAATATAAAATTTTAAGTTTTTCACGCATGGTCTTGAAGAGATTATTATTGACATATTTTCTTTATGTCTCAAGGCACACTAATCAATTTGATCTCATTTTAATCTTTTATTTGTCAGTTAGATGTCAATATTAAAAAATTTTAAAGTGACAAACAAAATTAGGGAAAGTGTATTTGTAATCCAAAAAAGAGAACATATTGTTAAATTAAATTATTGCTTATTTAATTTAACAATATTAACACTACACAGATAAAACTATGGAATCAATTAATATTTTAATTGATTTTATTGAAAATGAAAAAAAACTATAAATAACTATCTACCAAAAAATAATGATACTAAAAAAAAAGTGTGTGAACGACACGTTTGTATGTATATGTGTTTTTGGTAATGTTGTGTCTGTTTGTGCATTAGTGTGTGTGCTTGTTTTGGTTGTAAACTACAAATGTATTTGGTGTTTTATACTGAAACTTGTCTATTTAACCATATAGTTTATAAAAAAATAAATTGAAAATTATGTGTAACATAAAATATGTATTTATATATTTGAAATCAATTAAAATATTAATTGATTCAATTAAATATTTGTTTAGCAACAAATTTAATTCAAATCAAATCTTTTATTAGATATTTTAAGTTGATAATTTCATTAGATATTTTAAGTTGATAATTTTTTCTGTGTATTTATAAAAGTCCATGAGTCTTTGTACAAGACAGAATCCAATTTTTTTTTTGTGATAGTCTATATTTTTCTTAAATTTCGACAATTCGATCATGTTCCAAGAAAGATGCACCATTTTTCTAATTTGTCATATACATTTAGGTCTATTGTCAAATATGGCAACCCTGCAAAAAAATATGAAGTTCCTACATTTTTAAAATTTATTCCAAAGAATAACATTAAAAAAAACACAAACTCCATTAAAAATCTGTTGTTAATGATCATTTAAAGATATGACAATGTTTTTTTCATCATCATATTTTTTCTTATTTCAAATCAAATCGAATCTTTAAGATTGTTTTGAAATTGGCACGAGTCAATCTTGTGTGCGTACATGCGTACGCGTGCGCATATGTTTGATTTTGTTTGAATTGCATATAAGGAGAGACATGATGCCGCTCCGCTCGTGTTTATGTGAATGTTGCTGGTTGTTGTTGGTTTTTTTCTTTAATCCGAATCAAACCATTGTTGACCATACTCGTATTGTGCTATAAATTAATTCACTTTTCACTCACGTTTTATGTCAGATATTCTTTAAATACCTGATGGTTTGATAATAAACGAATGAAAGAAGAAAATAATAAATATGGCAATAACTTACATGTTAACATCTGATATTTTTGTAAAAGGATTGAACTGAAAGAAAAAATTTAAAAATGTGATGATGATTGTTAAAATTAAATTGATTTCAAATTGAATTTTTCTTCAAGCGCTAGAAGAATAGCTGATGAGTTTGTAATGTATTTTCTTAATTTCTTAAGCTTAATTCTTTGAGTGTATTTATGTTACTACCATATTACTTTGGCTGTTTACCAACAGGGGGTTTAACCTTTTGATATTATTTCAAAATTGTTCACATTAATTTTATGCACTCAATTAAACTATTACTCCTTGAACTTACTTGAAGTCAATGTAAATCCTTTTTAGCATTTTATATTGTACACTCAACACATAAATTAGTAATAGCAATAGTTTTGTTTTTGTTTATAATTTATATGACTTACAACTTTTTGTACTGGCCATAAAACTTTTCCGTCTAAACAATTACTTTGCCAAGATTTGTAAAAAAAAAACTTACAATCTACTTTATTATTTACTTTAAGGCGTAATTTTTAATAAATCATATTTATTATACTATACAGTAATAACTTTTTGTCATAACGTATTGGTCTTCCAAAATATTACTTGGCAACTGCTAAAAATAATATTTTAAAATGACAATCAATCTTAAATTTTTTTGTATATAAAATATTACAAGAAGACCAATTGGTGACAAATTTTATTGAATAGAATAGCATTATGAGGAGATAATAATTTTTCATGATTATATGCAAAAAATTTCCGAATGAAAGAAGATTATAATACAAAAAAATAAAAAATACAGCCTCGAAAAAATGTTGGTAAGAACTTAAGCAGAAAAGTCAAAACATTATATAAATTTTAAGTGAACTAAACAGTAAACCATTCGAGTAACGATAAGATCTTTAGATGCGGATTTTAAGCATCACACAACTTTTTAAGTCAGAAAACAAGTGTTAATGCTGCTGTTTACCGAGTTTACAAAATGTTTTGTTGAAATACTAACCAACACAACAAATCTTTTTTATACATCCAGAAAACAGACTCGGTCGTAGCAGCCGCATTTGTAGCCAATCGAAGGGTTCGGTTGTGTTTACCGCATTTTTTGGTAGCTATCACGAAATTTTGTTGATTCAATCGACATTATATTGGTGTGGCAGAGATCCTGTTGTTTGAATCGAATGATTGTTATCGCAACCTAAAAATTCGGACGCAGCAACCTAAACATTCGATTGCCAACAAATACGGTGGCAACAGTATAGAGTCTGTTTTTGGGTGTATCTATAAACTAAGAGAGATACACTCAAAGGAAAAGCTTTATCGTATTTTTGAAAAACTTTATAAATATGATGAAAAACTTCATTGATTTTCGTCCAATGTAAGTAACACTTCATAAATGTGATGAAGTTCAAATTGAAATGTTTCATAAATATAAAGAAGTTTCATAGCTTTCAATGATATGTTTCATAAATGTTATAAGAAGATTTAAAAGTATGATGAAGCAAATTCATAAGTTTTTTATGAAATGAAAAATTTCTTTGGTAGCATACAAACACAATAAATGCTACAACCAATGACGAAAATTTATTTTTAATATATTATTTTTAAACCCCAATATTTTTGCTAATTAATTTAGAGTATATCAATTAAAACTCCAAATTTCAAATTTAAATTGAGCA
This sequence comes from Delia radicum, assembly GCA_021234595.1. NCBI lineage: Eukaryota > Metazoa > Arthropoda > Insecta > Diptera > Anthomyiidae > Delia > Delia radicum. The sequence goes on from CM037855.1 coordinate 145,629,181, forward strand.
AATATCAATTAATATTAATTTTTATTAAAATTCAAAAAAATTAAGTTAAGTTAAGAATTTTCATTTTGAATTAAAAACATCAATTGATGTTAAGAATTTTCGTTTCCACTGATATTTATAAAAATTAAATTTATATTCACAAAATTCCAAGCAAAATTTAGAAAACATCAACTGATTAGAAATTCTGACTTTCAATTGGAGCTATGATAGTTTCTCAATTTGAAATAAAAAAAACTATATTGCAAATTACATTTTCTTAATTTCGAATGAAAATTCTTAATTTCAATTGACGATTTCTAAATTTCTAACGAAAATTGTGAATTTCAATTAATAGGAAATAAAAAATATGTTCACACTGCTTATGAAACTTTTTTATGAAATGATGAAGATATTTTAAACATTTGACATACAATTTTATGAATCTCTTCAACATATCTATGAAATTTTCATAAATATGATGAATAATTGATGACAAACGATGTATGAAACAGTTTCATTAGACTTTTTTCCCAGATTGTAGAGTAAACTTATCCAAAATTTTGTGCTACCGATATTCATTACCATGGCAGCGACTTTCATGCAAATACATGTTTGTAACTTCAGGGGAAAAAATTTCATGATATTATTGTTTCATAAATCGATTGTCATCAATTGTTCATCTTATTTATGAAATTTTCATAAACTTAATGAAGAATTTCATAAAAATATATGACAAACTAGCTGACCCACAAACGTTGTTTTGCCTTCAAATTTTATTTTCATTGAAAGCCTGGTTCCGTTACAAAGTCGTGGTGGATTGCTATTTCGAAGAAGAATTGCCACATCTCGACCAAACGAAAATATTTTTAAACAATTTTTTTTTAAGAACCATCCTCATTGCATGTTCTACAAAACGTATTCAGCCATTTTTTATTTTATGCAGCCGTTCTCGAGTTATGGAGTGACAATCAAAATGTACACTTCTTTTTATATACATATATAGATATTATATAGCCCTTCATTATTTCATAAAAATTGATTTTTTTTTAAATTTCATCGTCGAAAAGGTTTCAAAATCCGCTATTAATTTTGGTAACTGATTAATCCTTACTGCACTGTGGTACATATTTGTTACATACACTTTGTATGCATAAAATTCTTTTTTTAATACAAATGCATGTTTTCTTCCTTAAGTCTGAGGACAGGATATATAAAATATTTTTGTGAACCAAAGAATTTGCTTTAAAATGGCATCGATTTGTTAGTGTATATTTTTGCATATTTTGCTATAAATTCATACTTTTACATATTTTGCTTTAATTGCATATTTTGAATGCATATTTTCAAACATGCTTTGAATGCATATTTTTATTGCATATTTTTACTTATTTTGCTTTAAATACATATATATTGCATTTTTCTTAGTTTTTTTTATATTAAAATTTGATAATTTATTAATTTTTTTATATTAAAATTTGATATGCAAGTTGGGTTTAACCCTTTCACTACCCTTGTGCACCACAGTGTACAGACTTTTAAAGAAATTTTTAAATTTTGATAAAGCAGTAAGACTTTATATTTTTATTTTAATATCTTCATTAGGATATTGGTCATTCAAAAAAACTCATTATGTGCATAAACTGTTCATCAGGAAAATAAAGTCACGATATTTGTCAACAAAATATGATTTTTTTAATCAGCCTTTATATCCCAAAAAATCGGCGTTTAGTGTATCTTCTAAACTAGCAAAGCTACAATCTCGAAATTTGGCTCATAACTTCATCTAATGACTGGAACAAAATCAAACAAAGCTTTTTTAGATATACGAATGTTTTAGTGATAAAAATGGGCTGAGAAGTTTAATAAATTCGATTTTGGTAGTTAAAAACAAATGAAAATTCACTTGAAGAAAGGACGTCTTAAATTTCAATAAATTTAACTAACATTGTCATTTGTTTTTTACTATTCCAAAAATGAACCACAATTGTAGTAAAAATGAGCCACATATGCAGTAAAAAATAAACAATCATTTATTTGTTTTATTTTTTAAATAAAATAAGACTACTGTATAAAATGAATGTAAAATCATAATACAGTAATTTGATGTGGTTTGTTTTTTAAATGAACTACAATTGTATTCAAAACTGAAATTTATTCTGCAAATGACTGTTTTTTCACTTAAATATACTCAAATATACTGTATTACAACTTATACAACTACAAATATTTACAGCAGAAGTTCCCTGAGTGTATATCTACAAACAAAAGTTGATAGTGTAAGGGTTAAGAGAAAAAGTTTTTAATGAATATTTACATGCATATTTTTCAATATAAATTATTAAATTTTTTTTAAGTTGTGCAGGACGCAGAGAATATACTAAACAAATAAAATTATCCCTAAAATTGCTTTAAAACATGAAAAATAACACAGTTCAACAAAAATGGAAAAATTTGGCTGCGACCTATCATTTCTAAAAGACTTTAGGATGCAGATGACGAATATGACCTTAGATTTTCAAAGTTAGCTATAGTTAAAGAAATATTAACAAAACACTTGTTTTTTTTTTGAAATGCCAATTTTTTGATAAACTTTTTATAAAATACTACAAAATTAAAAATAAAAATGCAACTTGTTTGCAAAATTCAAATAGCATTAACTATTCTCTTTAATTTAATATATAACACGTTTTGAAAGGTGCGATAATATTCTCTGCGCATCTATTTAAAGTTGAAATTTCTCATTTTTCATTATTTCGTTAATAAAATATTTAAACCGAAAAGAACATCCAAGTCTTAAGAACGTACATTTAGTGAACATCACAGGTTACTTAATTTATGAAAATAACTCGAGTACTTTCTCTTTTAGTTTAAGAAAAAAAAATTGCCTTAACTACAAAAATTTTATATATTTTTTATGCCTTAAAAATATGGAGTCTGTGACAAGTCTTATCTATAAATTTAGATAATATATGTTTAACATATTTTTTCTAATCAATTCGAACCAAGTTCCGGTTAATTGAAGTGCGTTTTCTTAAAAAAAAATTTTAACTTCAAATTGAATTTTCGGAAAATTTTTATATGAAATCGCTGGAATTCATTCGCTGGAATTTATTAAATGGATTATAAATTAACACCATGCGCTAAAATTTTGTAAATTCGATTAAGTGATTTTATAATATTTACAAAAAAGAAAAATAAGTGAAGTTTTCACTTTAATTACAATGATATCCCACATTCTTTACCTAATCGCAATTAATTGATATGGCTTTAAATGCTAAAAGTCAATACTTTAAAATCATATTAAAAAATATTTGTAGTTTACATAGGTATATGAATTAATAAGAAATTTTAAAGAAAAAACAAGATTATTTTCGTTTATTTAACCTTATTTCTTATTTTTGAATTTTTTAATTATTTGAGCTAAGGTTTGTTTTTTTATATAACAGTTTTTTATTTTCGATATTTCGCTACTCCTTTGTGTAGCATCTTCAGGAAAATTAATAAATTAATAAATTTTCAAAAAATTTTAAAGTTTGAAAAATTTTTTGAAAGTTTGAAAACATATTTAAAATACTTGACAAATGTTTCTAAAACAAAAAATATAAATAATTAACACTTAAAAAATCTATTATGTAATATTTGTTATAAATTAATGTAGTATGTGTTATTTCTTTTGTAATAAATATTTATAATTCTGAGCTAAATTTTCAACATCTATCTTAAAATTAATTCTATTTGTTAGTGGTGTATTAATTATCTGTAACATTTCTAATAAATAACGATGTTTGTAATTTTGTTCTGTATTTAAAATTGAAACATTTTCAAAGTCTGGATAGTGATTATATCTTGAACAATGAGAAGATAATGCTGTTTTTTGTGAATTAATATTCCTATATTTCTGATCTGATCTATGTCCAGCTAATCTAGTTCTCAATTTATTTTTCGTTGTACCTATATATACTTTATCACAATTCTCTGCAGTATTTCCACTACATGGTATTTTATACACTATATTTGCCATGTCTAATTTCTGTATTCCATCCTTTGTCCTATTATATAATTTATTAACTGTATTGAATGATTTAAAAGCTATTCTATATCTACTAGTATCGATGATATTCGATCTTTCTAAACATTCTGATAATCCCGGTACATAAATCATAGACTTGTAAATTATCTGTTCATTCAAGTTATTTGTGCTGTTATTTCTTCTAAATTTATACTGATTTATTAATGAACAGATTAATTTTATTGGAAAATCATTATCCATTAATAAATTCTTAATAATTACCTCATTCTTCATGTGAAATTCTCTGTCACTAATAGTTAAAACCCTTTCTATTAAATTCTTTGCAGTATTAATGATTATTCTCCTATTATGTTTTGAATAAAAATTAATAATTCTACCTGATGCGGTTGGTTTTTGATACCAATCCATTATCAAATTGTTACCTCTTCTAACTACCAAAGTATCTAAATAAGAAAGTCCTGAGTCGCGTTCCTTTTCCATGGTAAATTTAATATCCGTATTAAATTCATTTAATGCAACCAACATATTATCTATTGCATTCTCAGAAATAACACAAAATATGTCGTCAACATATTTTGTTATTATATTTGGTTTGATATCAAGTTTCCCACCAGAGGCACTGGTCTGTTTTCGCTACAACGCACCGAAGGCCATAGTAGCTAGTGCTCGGTTAGAGTAATAGTATATAATTTGTAATTATATGATTATTAATTAATAATATAATAATAAAATAATTTAAAGTGCCTTAAAAAAAATTTGAAGTGCATATTTATTAAATTTTTAATGCATATTTTAAGATGTTTCATTCATATTATAGATATATAGTGGTGTTTCTATCCCATCACAATTTTTAAATATCGTGTAAAACCTATATTTTAGGACTACAGTCAAAACTCGATTTATGACTCAAGCTATTTTAAAAATTTTGACATGTTCGCGTTAGGCATAGCAAAGTAATTAAAAAAAAACATCTCTCATATGACGTAAACAAGACAATAGAAATAAACTCGACACGTCTTTCGTTATTACTTGGGTAAGGTATTTGTTCACTTACTTTGACCATAGACGACCAATGGGATATATATGTGGCATGGATTTAACAGAAAGACCCAGCAAAAAATTTCCAAAAAGGTAAGCGGGTTTGTAATCAAGCATTTTGGGCAGAACGCATTCCTTACTAGATTACCTACTCGATTCTTTTAACAGGGCGTGAGACTAAAATAATTGATTCTTTAGAATTGATTATTGTTTTTACCGAAGAACCATTTACTTTATATATTTAAGAACTACATACATTTTTTAATAAAGATATAGTTCCATTGTAAAACTACGAAGTACTTACACAAAAAAAAATAAATAAATAGTTCCCTAGAAAAAATAAGAACTACTTACATTTAAAAAAACGGAAGAAGTTCTATAAGTAAAATCAACTTTTACTCACACGTGATTCTCCTAGGTCACTCAAATATAACGATCAAAACCCATACGGAAATAAAATCCTAAAAAGTGAAACATCGAATTGTTACGATAACATGGGTTTGTCATAATTTTGGAGCTATAAACCACGAAAATATAAATTTTTCAAAAAAAAAAGAACAATTCAAAATTGAAAAACAAAAATATGACTCACGCACAATCAGCCTCGAAAATTTTTTTTACACTGACTCACGATAACAATTTTCTGCTCACGTTCGCTTCCCTAATTTATACCTAACCACAGTTTAACAAAATTTAGGCAACATGCAATTTCTGTTTTTAGTATTATTTTCCTGCAAATAAAAATTTGTTTGAAAAAATATATGAGATAAATTCTTTAACATTGTATAACTTCTTTTTTCAAAATTAGGAACTACTTCCAATAACGTCCTTTTATTAAGAAAATGTATATGATTACTTCTTGATTACAAAACGTTATACATATAAGTTAATAACATTGTTATTTTCTTTTAAGTAAATAATTACTTTGTTATTGAGTTCATGCTTTCTGGTTTAAATTTAAAGAATTGATTACAATACTACTTGCTTTTTTGACTCTATCGTTGAAATGTGTTTGGTATTGCTGTTACTAAATTTGGCAATGAGATATGTAAGCAAGTGTGGGCATCACCTTCTTTTTGGAATGTGTAATTTTTTCCTGGGGAGTTGCAACAGAATATTTTTAACGAAACTTTTCTTTAGAAATGTCCTAAAAAAAATAGAAACTTTTCCAGCAGTTTAAGTTCGGTCGTCAAAGGGTTAACGGCTATTCACAAAGTGGCCTCTTTATATACTATTTTTCTAATACGAATTCCAAATTAAAAAAAAATATTTACTGTTCATTTCCGCAATACTGGAGGGGGTAGTCGACGTGTAAATCCACTTTTACCATAATTATGAACATCGATTTCGTAGTCAAAAACAATTTTGACCAAATGTTTTTTAAAGTATTTGAATTAAAATTGATTTGTTGCTACATGTGTTTGCATATTTTGTAAAAAAAAAAAATTTTTTTTTTTGCTTTTTAAGCTATATTTTTTAATATTTTTTGATTTTTTTTTTTTTCTCAATATCCAATTTGGTGCATAATTCCATAGTTTGCTTTTAAGTGTACATTTTGAAATTTTTATTTCAAATTCCTAGTGCCTTTTTATTGCATATTTTTTATTAAAGTGCATGTATTGCATTTGTACTACAAAAAATATTTGTAGTTAATGTTTAATTCAAGTTATTTTTTTAGATAAGTTCCTAAATTCTTAGCATTACTTATCGGAACCTAGTTGGCGTATGAGTGACATTATTTTGTTAATTAAAATTATGTATACGTATTCTTAAAGAGGAAACATAATTAAGTTACTAAAATATTTTTTTTTATTTATAATTTAAATTTAAAAAAATGTATTACTACCCAGCAAAAAATTTCCAAAAAGATAAGAGGGTTTGTAATCAAGCATTTTGGGCAGAACGCATCCCTTACTAGATTGCCTACTCGATTCTCTTAACAGCGCGTGTGACTAAAATAATTGATTCTTTAAAATTGATTAGTTTTTTTATCGAAGAACTATTTACTTTACATTTTTAAGAACTACATACATTTTTTAACAAAGAAATAGTTCCATGGTAAAACTACAAAGTACTTACACAAAAAATAAAATAAATAGTTCCCTAGAAAAAATAAGAAGTACTTACATTAAAAAATAAAAATTGTTCCATATTAAAAATAATAACTATTTCTTTTAAACCATTTGTAACTACCCAGCCAGAAATTCATTATGGTTCAAAAAACTAAGTACTATCAAAGCATACAATATACCAAATCCAAAACGTTCTGAGAACGTTTGAAAAAAAAACATATTTAAATTACTTTAATAGCACTTTTTAAACAAACTTTACTGATGTTTATTGAAATACAAATGATATCTGTGGAATTTTGATAAAATAGTGTAGTCAATAAAACTTTTAAATGTGGATACACTCAAAAAAGTTTTACAGTTATTACATGACAGTTGTTTGCGTAGTAATCAGTAGTAGTTGTTTTTAACTGTAATTACAGTTGTTTTTGTATGAAATAATGCAATGTTGTTTTCATCTAAATTTTTCACATTATATATTCCTATTTCCTTTGATGAAATTGGGTAGTCAAAAAAATTTTTAGTTTCCTTAAAACAGTTGCCTTTTATATATATATATCACCACATTTGTATTTAGAATATCTTGTACTAAAAATTTCTTTTACTACCATAATATTTCCATTGTGTAGTAAACATACATTGTTAGGATGAAGAGATGTAATTCGAAATCCATAAATATTTACAAAAGAAAAAACTACTCTTGATTCAGAAGTGTGTAAAGGTTCCCCAAGAGAGTATTTGTTGCTCTTATTGAGGGGATATACTAATGGAATATTATTTGGGGAAATGGTATTAAAAATATGCAATTTTCTTTGTATTTGGGAAATGGGGTTGGTCGGCGATTTTACAATGGATTTTATAAAACCTAGGCTATTTTCAAAATCAAATGCTGAAAACTGTGATATAGGTGTCCCCATATTATTTACATCATCTGATATATGTATAAGATTATGGATATTCATTGTCACCGAGCTTGGACCATAAAAATGTGTCATAAGTTCCATAAATTTTCTTAAAATCATTTTAACATAATGTGTTTTTAGTGTTGCCAATTTATTCGACGACATTATACGGCACGATGTATATAAAATAAGAAAATGTTTGTATTGTTCCACATCCAATACATGCTGTAAAACAATACCACCGCCATACAGTAAAAAAAAACGGAATTGTATTGCCTTCCAGTTTGTCAGATCCGCTAAATCAAATGTTTTTCTGTGAAATTCCTTTGGTACATCCTTTGATATGTTCATTAAATGTTTCTGAAGAAGTGAAACTTTTTCCTCTGATATATACGAACTAATAATATATAAAAAAATAATTAATGTGTTTTTAGCACTGGGAAATTACTTTCTTTTCGGTATTTGGAGTGCTGGAAAATGATTCCACATTTTGTATTTAAAATTCTATGAAAGCAGTTAATTTTTGCATTAAATGTACTTTAAAATCATTATACTTTTGGGTTTTCAAATGTTTTGGAAGCGTTTTAAAAACAAAAGACGTAGCGCTTTACAACTACTTTATGTTTGGTTTTGTAACGTTTTAAGAATACTCTAAAATACCAACATGAGACCGTAAATCTGGGTTATCATTTGAGTGCCCTGAGAACACTATAATCATTAAAAACATGTTGCTTTGGTAACGTTTCAACTACCATACGTAGTGCTTTCAGAATACTTCTATGTTTGTTAATTTCTGGCTGGGTAGTTGCAATTTAAAAAAAAAAGAAGTACTTCTAATATTGTTTTTGGAATTATTTACCTTATGTATTTAAGAAATTGTTCTTTTTTTAAAAAATTATTAACTCATGTGATTTAAAAAGTAATTACACTTACATATTTATATTTATTTTTTGTAATTATTTTTATTAAAACAATTTTATTATCTAAATATCAAAGAAGTCAACATGATAACTATTCTAGAACAATTCAAAAAAATAAACGACTCAACTAAAACATTAAAAAAAACTACTAAACTTTAAATTCTAAAACGTCCGTATTCAAATCGAAAATTTGCATATGAAAATGAAAATTAGTTTTAATTGAAATTTAGATAACATCAATTGAAATTCAGAAAATTTCATGTAATATTAACTTGTGACACTTTTCTATCGATATTACCATGGGAGGTGCTCATCTGAGATAAGTGAACTTATTCCTAGAGCCCGAGTTTTTAGTTGATTGTCCTGTGTATCGCACAACGCATTCGTTTTTTAGTCGAACGATTCGTATGTGGAACAAACTTCCCGCAGAAGTCTTTCCTGTTACTTACAATTTAGAAAAATGTAAATCAAATATCCACAAACACTACTACCTCTTTCCTCCCTACCATATCCTATTTTCCTGATTAATACAATGCACTGCATGAGTAGGGTATCCCCTGAGTATTAGTTAAAATTAAAAAAAAAAAACTATTTTCTGTGCACGTGCGCTTCCCTAATTTATACCTAACCACAGTGTAACAAAATTTTGGCAACATGAAATTTCTGTTTTTAGTATTACTTTCTTGCAAATAAAAATTAGTTTGAAAAAATATATAAGATAAATTCTTTAAAATTGCATAACTTCTTATTTCAAAATTAGGAACTACTTGCAATAACGTCCTTTTATTAAGAAAAAGTATATGATTACTTCTTGATTACAAAACGTTATACATATAAGTTAATAACATTGTTATTTTCTTTTAAGTAAATAATTACTTTGTTATTGAGTTCATGCTTTCTGGTTTAAATTTAAAGAATTGATTACAATACTACTTGCTTTTTTGACTCTATCGTTGAAATGTGTTTGGTATTGCAGTTACTAAATTTGTCAATGAGATATGTAAGCAAGTGTGGGCATCACCTTCTTTTTGGAATGTGTAATTTTTTCCTGTGTAGTGACTACATTAGAAAAGTAGGGGCATTCGGGGTAAAATAGTTGCACAATTTTTCTACCTCTTTAAATAATATTCGAAATATGCTATTTTTGGATGACAAAATCTTTGATCTTTGATAAGGGGAAATGCATTTTTTGAGTGTTTTAGGGTCAATAAAAGCCATTTAGGCTTGGAATTGGTTGACAAGTTATCCTGTGTTTCCTGACTTTTTGAATAGAAATAAATTGAAAAAGACATGAAATTAAAATTTGGTGTTTTTCTTAACCCTATAAATGTATAAATGTACACTGACAAGAACTTTTCCATAAAAGTTCAACAGTTATTTAAAAAGTAAATCGGTAAAGTTGTTTCAATGGATTATACAGTTAAATTACCAGAGAAATATATTTTTTAACCTTTTAACTGTCTGTTATTCAATAAACAAAATAAACAAAAAAAAAAACGCACTTTCGGTAGTACTTAAAATATTCAGTTAAAATTTTCTATTTAAAACAAGAACTTTCTATATTATATTGAGTATTGAAATAAAGGAAAACAATCTATTGTTTTTACCGATTTTGTCAATTAATTTACAGTTGGAAATAAACTAAAAAATACAATTGTTTTAAACGAAAATTAAGTAGTCCTTTTTTTAACTGATTTTCAATCAATTTAATGTGTATATTTAGTAGTCTTTACGGAAAAAATATTATGAGTGTACGAACTAATTTTAGAAAAATGTCGAAACATTTTCGAACTAATTTTAGAAAAATGTCGAAACATTTTCGAAAACACATGTTTTCTGTCAAAATGCAAAATTTTAATTCATAAAGCAATCTTATGGTTTTTAAAGGGTTTTGTAAGTAAAAAATTGATTTAGTGAAAATGGGTTTTTTGAAAGTCAAAACACCGAAAAACTCGTACTGATTTAAGTTTCATAGGAATTTGAAACATAGGACACAGGTGCTAAATTAGTTTTGGCAACAGTTTGCCCAATATTTGTCATTTAAATCTAATTATAAGAAAATATTTACAAGTTTTCGCAATGAGTTTGGTCCGCACCTGTTCGCAAATTCCTTCAAAGCTTAAAAGTATAGCAAGTTGTTTCTAAAGAAATATTTTTAATTTAAAAAATTTTAAATTGCACTAAACGAATCACTGGAATCACCATGGTATCAACAAAAGTAAAAATGTACCAAAAAACTTACAATTGTACCATGTTTATTAGCCCTGGTGTAAGTCCATCAGTAGTATGCGGGGTGACATCTAGATATTCTAGTTCAATGGCGATTATTTTGTTGTCAATTAATTTTTCAACAGTTGAAAATAAACTAAAAAATTCTATTGATTTAAACGAAAAGTAAGTAGTCCTGTTTTTAACTGATTTTCAGTTAATTTAATGTGTATAATGTGTTTATAGTCTTTATTGAAAAAATATTGTGAGTGAACCGGTAATGAAGAATCGGTTTTTCAAGCTATTGCAATAGTTGCGGACCGGCCTTTACGATTTTGTAGATAAATTTTTAAGATAATCATGATATAAGAATCTAGCCACTTTTGTTGATATATGGAACAGGTTTGGTTGTGTTCTTTTATCTCTGGTGCAATTATTTCTCCAGCTGGTTTGAATATGGTCGATTCAAATTTATGACTTTTATTTACTTCTAAACCCAAATCCATTGTCCATTTTTATTAATATCACTAAATTTTCGAGATGAAGGCATTGTATTATAGTGATTGTTTATATAAATTATGAAAGGTTTTTCGACCTTTGAAATGAATGACTTTAATAAATAATTGCGCTGTAGGTCACGTTTGTATTTATAAAACATCCTTTATTATTTTATATATCTCCAATATTTCGTCATTCTTTGAATGACATCTTCAGGGAGTATGAACAACAACAAACAATATTAAAAACCAAATTTTTCTGCCGCTACCTCCACTCTGGTCAACACAACATTTAAAACTAAAAAAATTTTGTTTTTAATATTGTTTGTTGTTGTTCATACTCCCTGAAGATGTCATTCAAAGAATGACGAAATATTGGAGATATATAAAAAATAATAAAGGATATTTTATAAATACAAACGTGACCTAGAGCTCAATTATTTAATAAAGTGATTGTTTATAATTTTAGTGATTTGAATATATATTTTAGCAACATTTATTCGATGTTGTAAAAATGTTTGGCATCGTAATAAAAGTTTTGAGTGTGTATTCAAAATAAAATATCTAATATGATCCATTCCACAATATATTGGCCAAAATCTGACCTGGGGTCATTGAAATTTCTTTATGTTTTGCACACGTATTCTCAGTTTCTGGAAATTATATAACATAACAATTTTATTGTCGTTTTAAGTTTTTAAAAAATCTAAAAAAATTTTAAAAGTACTGAACTTTGAAAAGTCATATTTCCTAAAGTAGATTGATATTTCGAAGATTTGTATAGGATATGAAAACTTCAATTGTCTACATTACGATCTCTAATTAAAAAGCAACCACTTTTTTCGAAAATGCATTTATAATGCAAATGTAATTTTTGAACGCATTTTCCACCGGAATGGAAAGGGAACTATTTTTAACAATTTTTTCAAAAATAGCTTACTATATTTTCAATACAAAAAACATTTTTTTGGTTTTTTAGGATTTTAAACTTTAACTTAAACTGAACTTTAAAGAGCATTATCTATATTGACTATTGCCAAAATTTAATTTTTAATGAACCTTGCATGTAGAATGCATTTTTCCAAAGGGAACGTTATTTTTGTAGTTAAAATAGCCGTAAATTATTGAAAAAATCAATATACTTCAGAAGATAATGCTGATCAAATTTTAGTGATGTTATTGTAGGATTCCACTAAATGTAGGATTGCACTTGTTTCACGAAAACGGAACAATAAAACGTAGTTTTAGAATTTTGTATTTTTGTCAAACAATTTTTTCAATAAAATTATTATTCATTTCGAATTTAAAAAATACGGTTCGATAATTCTACAGTTTTCGTTTTCGTGAAACAAGTACATTTTGAAACAAGTGGAATCCTATAGTTATGGTTTTTTTTTATATAACTAAAAATTATAAAAAAAAAACTTTAAAATAAGGGAATGTATCCCATTGTTGCATGTTCGCAATAGTGGACCTTTTTTAAAAATTTTTCTCCTGAATGTACACTAGCATGGCCCAATATCATATGGAAAAATACCAAGTATAGCGTACAACACAACGTACCAGAAATTATGAGAAATCATCTTTCCAAAATACATAAAAATTCTTAAAAATAACAATTTAAAGTTAAATATTATTATTAATTAATAATCATATACCCAGGTGAAAAAGGGATCGTATATGAACATATATGATCATATATGGGATTGTATATGATCATATATGGGTATAGTTGGTCATATATGCTCATATATGGTTCGATATATGACCATATATGATCTCATATATTTAAATATATGTTCGGATCCGAAATTTTAGGGTATATGGTCGCATATGATAATATATGTTCATATATGCACATATATGATCCATATATGATCATATATGATCATATACAACCATATACCCTCAAATTTCGGATCCAAACATATATGGTCATATATGAGACCATATATGGTCATATATTGAACTATATATGGACATATATGGCCAGCTATTCCCATATATGATCATAAACAAGCCCATATATGATCATATATGTTCATATTCGAATCAATTTTCACATGGGGAATTATAAATTATATACTATTACCCTAACCGAGTACTAGCTACTATGGCCTTCGGCGCGTTGTAGCGAAAACAGACCAGTGCCTCTGGTGGGAATCGAACCCACGACCCCCGCACTGATAAGCCAGCACGCTACCAACTAGCCTACCGGGGCGCACAATGTTAAATATTAGTAAATAGTAGTAGTATGTAAATGCTACATAGACAGATTTTGTGGAAAAAATAAGGAATTAAAAAAAGTAAAAATACAATAAAAGTGTAGGACATAATGGGGTAAATGGGAAGTGTGCAAAATTGCATTTTCCCCATTGTCCACTAAACCCTATTTTTTCAAAGAGGAAAATGCTTATTTAAAAACAGGAAAAATTTTAAACAAGAATTCAGTGAAAAATGTAGGGGAAGATGGGGTGAAGTGGGAAACTGGAAAAGGTAATTACAGCAACACTGTTTAAACGACATAAAAATTCATATTTCGAAAGCCATAACATAACTAAAAATAATAATTATGTAAAAGTGAACGAAATATGAGATAAAGTAGTATACGGCGAAATGTAATTTCTGCAGTATTGACATGACAATTTGAAGTGTGTTTTTTTTTTGTAGTTTAACAATAAAACTCGTTGAAATTGTTTTAATTAACATTGCCCAATTTCCCACCATATCTTTATATCATTTATCCTAATGTTATCATTTACTCTAATGCTAAGATTTTACGTTTAAGATACAAATTCTATGATAGACTTTTTGGATGAATCGATGGCGATGTTTTTTCTGTTTTCTTCAATCACTTGCAAAAGTACCTGTTTTTCTTCTTCATCGTTTGTTATTTAATTATTAAAATCCTCAAATAACGTTACTCAACGTTCAGCAGTATCGTTTACCACTATAAGTTGCGACACACCTTTCTTACCTACTATATAGTTTTCGTCTTCATTCAATTTTTCGGATGGCAATGCGAAGAAAGTTGGCTCAATATTAATAACTTTCATTACATTTTCTGTTCGGTTATTGGCGAAGTTGCTTAACCTGGCATTTTCTTTCAGAATTTTTGGATTGCCTCTTACAGTACGAGTGCTGGGGATTGGGTTAGTCGACATAGATAAAAGAGTTTCTGTATTTTCTTCAAATGGTGTTTTATCAGAAAATAACGCATGAAATATACATATACTATCTGTTCGACGATCTGATTTCATTTTTACAATAAATTACGATTAAATGTTTTTTGCATTCAATATACAAAGACTGATTTTATTTTACAACTCAATTGACAATTATACAAAAAGATTTAAAGTAAAAATTAAAAATTGTTGTTTTTAGTTAATATCAATAGTTTCAATAATGTAACGAAAATGTTACAGGAAAGTACCATATCAAATTAAAGGTAAGTTAATTGTCTATTCATTTGCTGTTATATTTTTATTTTTTTTTTTATATAATTTTTTTTTGAACTAGATACTAGATGACATATTTTTACCCGGAATTTAACTAAAACCGCTATAACTAAATGGTTGTGTGGCCGATTTGATGGTGTGATATGTCATTTAAAAGGTAATGAAAATACCTTTAAACTGGCATAAATACTTATAACATAGCTGCTTTTCATCAAAACTTATAACATTTTTTGTGATATGCTAATTTTAAATTAAAAGGTCCTTATTGTCCTTTTTATGCAAAGTGTCGACATATTGAATACATGTGGCATAACGACATAAGTATGCTGTTATTCTATGTAGTTATAATCGAGATAGTTAAATAAAAATTTTAAAGATTTGTTCGGAGATGATAAGCACTTTTGATTGTGGAGCGGTGCCTTCCACTCATCGTAGGGTGTCAAAATTTGGTCCAGATATTACAAACGATGGCCCCTCTCATAATTTCTGGTACGTTGAGTAGTAGGTCAACAAAAGTCTTTTGGGCCACGCTAATGTACACGTTTTCCTTGGTTTTATTGTGTCTTTTCAAAAAAAACTCTATATAAAGCAGGGTTTAAAATTTAGTCAATAGTTTATTTTTGTCGAATACTGACTATGCTCAAAATATGAAACGTTTGCATATTTTAATAGCGTCAAAACTTAAAATTGACTTAGCTAAACACACACTGCAAACAGCATGCCTATGTGTAGTAAATATTTTAAGTTCTATCGTTAGTTCGTGTTAAAAAATATTATATGCACACGGTCTTGCTGCTAGTTGTCGTCGTGAATAGTAAGCTATAGAAATATTCACTAGAAACAATTATTATATGTAAAAATATGCGACTAGAAATATGCGACTATTAGTAACTGCCAATTGCCTTAATATACACACACAACCAGCGAGCGGCGCTGTTAGCACTTTAACTGTTCTTGTGTATTTTGGTTAATTTTTCAACATGGTTAGCAACAGAAAATATCGTTTGTTTACTGTCATTGATGAATTACTCTAGGGTCTGAACGACTTGGGTTTCAGGACCTATGGATACGCCGATGATCTGGTCATTTCCGTTGTGGGCAGGGATGACAGGACCATCTCCGAGCGTATGCAACAGGCTCTGAACTTCACTCTTTCGTGGTGCCGGGTAAAAGGGTTGTCTGTCAATCCGTCGAAGACAATCCTGGTACCATTCACGAGAAGGAGAAACTTAACCTGTCTATACCGGTCGTTGGGGGTGTGACAGTTGGCTTCTCTAGCAGTGTTAAGTATCTTGGAGTGACTCTTGATAGCTCTCTTACCTGGAACGAACATCTTGACCACGTCTCCAAGAAGGCCACCAGGGCATATTATACCTGCCAGAGGCTTTTCGGGAGAACATGGGGCCTGAGGCCACAAATGGTCTACTGGTCGTTCAATACTATTGTTAAACCGATGATCACCTATGCTGCCCTTGCATGGTGGCCAAAAGTTGAGCAGAGTAAGGCAAGGGATGCTCTTAAGAGAATCTACTGTCTTGTGTGTGTTGGCATTACAGGGGCCGGCGGAACTTGCCCGACGGATGCCATGGGGGTTATGCTGGGGATCCCGCCGTTGTATATTTCTGTAATGGAGGTTGCCAGTATGGGTTCCTCTAGACTTAGTGAATTCGGAGGCATGAGGGGGGCGACCTAAGGGGTCACATGAGGATCGCGCGCATCTTAATAGATGACCCGATTTCTAAGGTTGCGGACAGAGTGTCACCGGAGTGGATCTTTGATAGATATTTTAATGTGTTGTTGTTTGACAGAGACATGTGGACCAATCAATCCTGGGAACCGGAAGATGGTTCTCAGTTGTGGTTCACTGATGGCTCTAAGCAGTCGAATGGGAACAGGCTTTCAGCGTGCTTTACCTATGGGAAAATATAGGTCCATTTTTCGGGCGGAGATTTGGGCCATCTGTGTATGTGCAGAGGAATGCCTGCGAAGGGGAACGCTCAGACCTCGCATCTACATTCTTTCTGACAGTCAGGCTGCACTGAGGGCCGTAATGGCTTATAAGGTGTTGTCTGGGTTGGTCATTAATGCATTCAGACTCTCAATAGGTTCGGTAGGGGCAACTCTCTAACGTTGGGGTGGATTCCTGGTCATGAGGGCAACGAGAGGGCAGATTGTCTTGCCAACCGTGGGGCCCGAAGGCCCTTTATTGGTCCTGAACCATTCTGTGGAATACCTGCGGGGTATGTTAGGGAAAGGCTCAGGGCATGGAGAGAGTCTGAATTCTCTGGTTACTGGGAAAACTCTCCTGGTCAGCGCCAGGCTAAGAGATTGATTTATTTTTACAGTAGGGGGTCGAGGCGACTCTTGTCGCTTGAAAGGGGGGGTTTGAGGACCCTGGTGTCGTGCTTAACTGGACACTGTAATCTCAGATACCATCTGCACAGGAAGGGTCAATCGGACACGGATATGTGTAGGTTTTGTGAGATGGTGTCTGAGACCTCGGAGCATGTTCTCTGCGAATGTCCCAGGCTTTGTGATAGGAGACTTAGGTTTCTAGGTGATCGCTTCATTTCGCCTCCCGACATAGCTAACATTTTGCCTAATAGGATAATTGGCTTTATAGGTACCTTGAATCTGTAGGTAACTTTAGGCAGCACAAAAGACCTACATTGGTCGCGGTGCATAGTGCCTTCTGATCTAATCTAATCTACCGCAATTAAAAAAATCAGCATTACATATGGCAACCCCTTTAACATCTTTAAACGATATATAAAACGCTTGAATAAACAAAATTAAAATAAATTGGGTGTGCAAAATACAATCAAAAATTTCATTATGAATGCATTTTCGTGGTTGTGTTTGTTTTTTTATAACAAATCGTAAAGTAGACAATTGCAATTTTCATATTATTTTTAAATCTTTGAAATAGTACATCTACTTTAGGAAATATGGCTTTTCAAAGTTCACTGCTTTTAGCATTTTTTAATTTTTGTTAAAATTAAAAACGGGTATAAAAATTTTCTTAAATTTGTGTAAACACATATTTCAGGAACTCAAAACGGTATTGGGCATTAAACATCCTAGAGTATACGTTTTCAAAAAACTTACCGTTTTTTGAACGTTCTCTCATGGAATGTACGATATACAATTCCTAGCAATTGTTTTTTGATTTGTGGTTTCAAATTGAAAAAAAGTAAATGACCCTTAGTCGTTCGCATCTTTCAAATACTGTGTGTGGGTGTTTAAATTATTTCCTATATATTTTTAAGTATTAAGTATTTGAAATTTTATTTTTGGCAACATTTTTAGAAAAAAACTTAAGAATACACTTATTATGCAAAGGATGTTGCATATAATAATAAACATTTATTGTATTTATGGCGAAACATAAATTAAAGGATAATAGTTTAAAGACCGACGATATAAAAAATAAAACCCACACGAAATTTGTAGTTTTTCAAAAGAAAAATTACCAAAATAAAATCAAGCTTATTATAATAATTTGAAGATTTCAATAAATTAATTTAATAAGACTATTATGTTGCCAGTTTGTGGAATAAAACAGAAAAAAATATGATTTAAAGTTTTCTTTTAAGTACATTTTTTTTTTTTTGTACTAAAAAGTATAGAATTTCATGAATGGCATTGATTTCGTTGGCACGTACATAAATATAAACATGTCTTGATGAGAAAGATGATGATGATGATGATGTCTTCTTTAAACTGAAGCGACCAGCTACCCAGAAAATGACATAAAGTTAGACATACAGCTGAACAGGCGGACAAAATTTACAATAACAGTATCACAAAACATTTAACAGAAGAAAATTGTTTTTTATTTGAAAATGGATCTTTAGCCGCCTGTTTTTTTTTCTGTTAAACTTTTAAGATACTGATTTTTGTTTACTTAAATATATTGAATTACACTCTAAAATACTCACTCATGCCACACGATGATAATAATGATGATATTTTTGTCTGGCAACATAAACAACAACATGTATCACGGTTCGTCTGAAGTAACTTTAAGTTAAATTGTTATAAATACTTCGTATAGTAGTAGTAATTCTTTATTTGATATTTTCTTTGATTTTTTTTTAACGTTATAAAAATATCTTCAAGAATATACGGCTGTGACTATGTCGTTAGGCGGAAAAAAAGAGTTTCACATAAAAAATATAATTTTTTTTTTTTTTTTTTAATTATTATATTCAAATATTAGAGTTTTACGATAAGCTAAAGCACTGATAATTGATTGTACTAAATTCTGCCAATTGTTTTCCCCATTCAAAATTCTAATTATTTCATCATCAGATAGAGTTATCTTATTAAAACCATTTTAGTCTAAAGTAATTTAAAATTGGGCATCTTCCAATGAAATGTTGGATGTTTTCAACTTACTTGGTATA
The DNA here is from genome assembly GCA_021234595.1 of Delia radicum. Lineage (NCBI taxonomy): Eukaryota > Metazoa > Arthropoda > Insecta > Diptera > Anthomyiidae > Delia > Delia radicum. The sequence goes on from CM037855.1 coordinate 145,648,691, forward strand.
AATATAAATATTAATAGTTCGTCACGAAAATTATATTTTGTGATATCGTCACTTTTTACGGTTTTTGCATCAATAAAAATAATGGAGTAATAATTTTTTTAAATTTCAACTCGTTTCACATGTGCTCGCTGGCCAAAAACCCTTTTCCTACAGAGCAAAAAGAGCTATACACTCAAAATAGTTTGTAGTTTAAATTAACTGAAAATGTAATTTAACATAATTGATAAATCATATGAAATTCGTTCTACTTACTTTTCATTTAAATCAAATGTTTCTTGTCATTTATTTTTCAATATTTTTTAAGTAATTAACAAATTCATGAAAGCAAATGAAAATTTTATTTTGGGATATCAACACTTTTTTACCGGTTTTACATCAATATAAATAATGGAGTAAAAATTTTTTTAAATTGCAACTTCTTTCGCATGCGCTCGATGGCCAAAAATCGCTGTAATAGGTCCCTTTTCTTACAGAGCAAAAAGAGCTGTACACTCAAAATAGTTTGTAGTTTAAATTAACTGAAAATGTAATTTAACATAAATGATATATCACAGGAAATCCGATCTTCTTAATTTTCATTTAAATCTAACGTATCTTGTTATTTATTTTTAAATATTCTTTAAATAACTAACAAATCCATAACAGCAAATGAAAATTTTGTTTTGGGATATCATCATTTTTTTACGGTTTTTGCATCAATAAAAATAATGGAGTAATAATTTTTTTAAATTTCAACACCTTTCAAATGTGCTCGCTGGCCAAAAACGCTGTTATATGTCCCTTTTCCTACAGAGCAAAAAGAGCTGTACACTCAAAATAGTTTGTTGTTTAAATTAACTAAAAATATAATTTAACATAATTGATAAATCATATGAAATCCGTTATACTTACTTTTCATTTAAATCAAATGTTTCTTGTTATTTATTTTTAAATATTGTTAATATAACTAACAAATCCATACGAACAAATGAATAGTAAGTTAGGTTAGGTTAGGTTGAGCTGGCCGGTCAAAGACCCCGCATAGACCATTAGGTCCCTAGCGTTACCAGATAAGAAACGATAACCCCCACGTTAGGTCAGTCGTCAGTGATGGTAGCCAGAGTTCCCCACACCCTCTTAGCAAATGACAGAAGTCTAAAGATTCCGATTTCTGAGATTTCTCTCAGATCTCGGAATAGGTGGTCCCCTAAACATTTCGCCCTGGAGCGTGCAAGAGCCGGACAGTGGCACATTAGGTGCTCCACCGTCTCTCTGTCCCCCGGTACCCCACAGAATCTACATTCGTCACTCTGCAGCCTTCCCGCTCTCTTGGCAAGAACTGCCGTCCAGCAGTGACCAGTTAAAACCCCCACCAGAAGTCTACAGTCGCTCCTGGACAAGGACAGTAAAAGTTCGGTCGCTACGGGATCGTAGGATTTCCACATGACTTTAGATAATCTGCATTTTCGGTATTTCTCCAAACCGCATCAGCTCTTCGCATCATCGTGGATTCTACATCCCTTTTCAGAGACCGAAGTTAAAAATAAATGTTTAAATTTAAACTGCAGATCAGTAAACATAAAAGTTATATTCAGTTATTTTAAATTATTTCAGTTTTTTTGCTTCTGTTTCTTTGTTTTTTACAAAATGTAGACACACACACATATCGCTCATTTACTGCAATAACGTCATAACTCAAAAATTTTGATTTTGTATTGAGAAAACGAGTTTAAAGTTTTCAATTTACTCCCACCTTAAAGAAAAAATAACGACATAATTTCTCTAAAGAGGTGAGTATACAAGATATCAATACGACTTTTTTTTTAAAGATAATCAACACTTAGGAAATTCTTCTTATTAATTAATGTGTTGCTTTCTTTGGAAAGCAGTGAAAGATGAAGGGCTTCAAACATGGCAACACTGTAATTGCGCGAGATGATAAGTCTTAGACCAGTTGTTGGTCGCCACCTGATGTAGAGTTGGCGAAATTATTGAAACTTTTTTTGTTTCATAGCCCTGATTCATTATTTTACTTCGGTGGGGTTAAGTGCTATGGGAACACCGAAGGTGAGCGTAGCGATACATATAATTGATAGAAAACTCATACATATTATTTTTCTAAATTGATGTTATCGTCACCGGGAATCGAACCCGGGACCATCTGTGTAATAGTCCAAAGCGCTAACCATTACAACACAGCGCCCACAGCTTCATTAACTCAAAAATCTCGATTTTTGAGTTGTGACGTTCTTGCAGTAAATGAGCGACATGTAGTGTGGCTGTTGCATTTGCATTTGTGGAAACTTTTTTAATTTCTTTTATTTTGAATTGAAATAATTTTGAATATAAACAAACCACTTTAATTAATAACAAAAAAGGCAAAAATTTTTGTAATATTTTTTCTTCAAATAAAGATTTAAATTTGTAATAACTGAAAAAAAAAAAACTTTAAATAAATGAAAGTCATAAATGAAGAAAAAAAAATCGGTTATTGGAAGCAAATTGTTGTAAAAAAATTGAACTAAATATTTATTTGAAAAACAGAAGCGTGTTACTTTATTTTTAACTCAACTGAAAACTTTTTTTAAACTACAAACAGTAAACGACATAATATTCTGAGTGTAATAATATGAAATTTGAACTTGGCATTAAATTATACGCCAAAAATTATTTAGAAAAACGGTTTTCCCAGTTTTAAAGTGCACCATTCAGGCAGAAGATTTTTTTGTTCTTATTTTATTAATATTTAGCAAAAAAAAATTTGCTAAATTTTGCAGTTTTTTCTGCAAAATCATAATTTTTAGTAGCTTTTTCTTCTTTTTTTACAGGTTTATTTCTATGAGTGTACTAGTGTCAAATATTTTCCGCCCTGAATCTTTAGGTGCAAAAACTACTTACATGTACTCACGAGTGCGCCCCAATGTACATCAATTTATAGATGGCATTGTATTTATCACATAACAAAATATTTGTCACATACTACCAAAAACTGTAAAAATACACTCAAAAAAATTTTTGTTTCTCACGTATTAGAACTTAAAACTAACACAGTGATTATTTTGGAAAACACTCTACTTACTTATTTGCAGGAAATCATATTAAATACTTTTTAATTTGCTAAATTCAAACTTTTATATAGTCAAGGCTTCTTAAGGTTGCGAAAATTTTTTTTGCAACATCAAGTTTAAAGTACTTAAAGTACTTTTCGATTTTGAAAAAAAGCTTACTAAAATCGTTTATTTGATGTACGTTTTGGCGGAATTGTTTGAATTTTTAAAAATTCATAAAATTTTTGCGTTTAAAATTTTTAAAATGCTTTTTTGACTCGGATGTGCCTTTGACAAAGAAACATAGTTCACGCAATACTCTAGCCAATTTCGAATTCATTATTTTTCGTCCACTAATAATGTCAGACGCAAAAAACATACATTTTCAAAAAATGTTCGCTAATTCCTTGTAAGTTTGTGATGTTTGTATCCCATTATTCGTGCGCTGCACTGAGAGAATTATCTGCATGATATTAATGAATGTTTGCATTAGATCTATGAAATGTCACTGAAACTCCTCCGTAGAATACCTTTACCAAAAACAGTACTTTTTCCGAAAAAAAAATATTTTTCCTAAAAAATTTCCATTTAACAAATAAATTAACTTCCACAAAAAAAAAACCTAAGAGAATCTTCCTAAAACAATATCAACAAAATTTAATTTTTCTAAAAAAGTACCAATTTCACAAAAGCACTTTATCCAAAAAAAAAATATATCTTTTTCAAAAGAAAGTACCTTTTCACAAAAAATTTCCTTTTTTCCAAAAAAAATGATCAAAAAAGTACGTTTTCAAAAAAAAAAAAAAAAACTTTTCATTAAATTAATGCAGTTTTTCATAAAATTAAATGAAAAATTTTATATTATTTATTAAAAATGTCATACAAACAAAGAAAAAGTTTCATTAAAACTTTAAAGGTTTTTCGTCCAAGGAATTCTCTCTGTGTGACATCAACTTGGTATACCTCAAACTGTATAAAATTATACCACTTCTTAAATACTTTTCTCAAAACTGAATTCCATTAAACGGCGCAAAACCCCTATGGAAAAACTTTAAAAATCATAAAATATTGGTTTTACTAAACCACCATACAACTTTTTACCAAGCAGTGATATGGAAATTAAGAAATAAGAGGTATCTAAGGTCAGTTTCAATAGGTGTCGAATATTTTTGAAGTAGCTCATATGTAACCGATTTGTTCATTAATCAATTTACAGAAACGAAACCAATGTTGGTCAGAGTTCGTTTAAAAAAGACTGCAAGTATTATTTGGCAAAATTTAAAAGCGCTATAATTCGTAAGCGCGAACAGATCCGGACAAAGTAAAAGCTTTTTTTGAGTTAACCTTGCTATTTTTATAACTAAGGTCTCTAATTCCACCGGGAAAACTCTGGATTTAAAAAAAAGTTAACAAAGAATGGAGCAAAATTGATGTTTAATACGTTTTTTGTTAAATTTCTGCCTATTATGGGGGCTCTAGCTTTTCTAAAACTTCGGGTTCTGATGAGATATTTAGCCAGATCGAAATACTAGTATCAACCTAGCTAATATGTTTGATTTGCTTTATTTTTGTAAATATACGGAGGTTGAAAGCTCGTTATAATTTAAAAATAACACAAATATAATCTCGATGTATATAAAAACAAAACTGTAAAAAATGAAACTGTTAACAATTAAATTTTTAAATAAATTTTGAAGTTTCTCCGTACTACACAGAGAGAATTCCTTGGACGAGTTTTAATGAAATTTTTTCACTAAACTAATGAAGTTTTCTTCACAATGTAAATGAAAAATTTCTTAAACTTCATAAAAAAGCTTCATAGTTTTAATGAAACTATTTTTAATGAAACTTTATCATTAGTTGTATGAAATTTTTAATAAATAATATGAAATTTTTCATAAAATTTCATGAGAAACTGCATTAATTTAATAAAAAGTTTCAATGGACGAGTTCCAGTGACATTTCACACATCTAATGCAAAAATTCATTGATATCATACAGATAATTCTCTCAGTGTCTGTAATATATTACTGATCCAAAACAAATAGCATTTTTACACTCCCCGTAATTAATCCAGATCCAATATCAAACACCTGAAATGCAAAGAGTAAAATTTTTGTCAAACTGAAAAAAAAATTAAGGTTCTCCTCAGGATATTTTGAAAAAGGTATTTTTCAAGATCTGCTATGGTCATACTAAATCCCAGTGTGTTCGGAATTTCTTTTAATTCTTTTTTAACCTAAAGCTGATTTAGACGAACCGTGCTTTTGTATTTTGATTCCTTTTCAGATCACACAGCAACAAATAACTGGACAGCAATACAGAAAATAAAGGAATTATGCTACCGTCAAGTTGAAAAGACACGACACGAGTCAAAAGAAAAAGAAGTCATAACTCTACTCTCTACAAGTATCATTTCAAGAAACGTCCAACAATAATAACATCTTTTATTAAACAAAAAAAACGAAACAGAAATTATGATGCCAACGAATATTATTATGGAATAGTGGCAGGCAGTAGCGGTGGTGGCATCGTTGACCACAGCAACAACATTGAAGATGATGACTACAGCAAAGACGACGTTTATACCACCAACATACTCAATGCAATTTGTTTAGTTTAGTCCATGGTATTAGGTTTCTTAAGGCTAAATGGCCCTTGAGTGGTTGCTATGGATGAGATGGATGAATGGACTGTTGGACGGACGGACATCACATATAAATGTCCAGTGAAGTAAATAGTCTTTGTTTTGCGCAAAAAAAAAAACAATAACAAAATAATGTATATGACCGTGGGATGATGACATATGATTTTATTTCAGTTTTACACAAAAAAGTTAAGAAAATTATTATTACTTTGTTATTTTCCTATGAACCACTTACTTAAGGTTCAAATTGCACATAAATGTCAATGTCAAAGTAGAATCCATTAGGTACTACTAAACAATACCAACGAGAACTACAAAAACACCAACATGATTAAGTTTCAAAATATTATTGACAAATATTTTCGAGTGTAAAGTTATAACAACCAACATTTTGGTATGGATGTAAGAGAATGGAAGGCTAACACTCCTTCAAGAAAATTTAAATAAAAGTAAAACTCAGCTTATATTTAAAAAAAGTTCAACAAATATGCATTTTTGGTCTAAAATATTGGTGATATTAAAATAAAACGCTTTTTAGGTTTTCCCTTATACTTTACGATGAACGACTTGAAAGAGTTAAACAACAAATTCTTTAAATAATACGTTTTAGCCCAACATTTTGGTTTTTAAAAATTAAAGGTTTTAAATTTTTAAAAATTGAAGGTTTTAAATTTTTAAATACTGAAGATTTTAAATATTTAAGAAAAAATAATGTAAAAATATATTTTTGGTAGAAAACATTGGTGATTTTAAATTCCATCACTTATTGTTTACAAAATATATGAATTGAAAAATCTTAAAACTCCCGTTTTGAAGAAAATATTGGTGAATGCAAAGCTCTTTTTGGGGATATATCTTATAAACGATCGATAAGGAAAAATTCTTTAAAAAAATCCATTCTAACAAGGGAGGTATCCTAATGTGGACTACCTAACCCCAAATAAAACTTGGGTATGTGATAGAGAGGACAAAAGTAAAAAATATTTGCTAAGAAACATAACTGTCCAACTGTAGGGGGTAAAAATGTGTTTGTAGTTTGTTCCAAACTTTTTTGTTTGAGAACTTTTCAATATTTTTTTGACTCCACTACACTGATAGAATTCTCTGCATTATATCAATGAATTTCTGCATTAGATCTTTGAAATGTTACTAAAACTCGTCCATTGAAACTTTTCATTAAATTAACGCAGTTTTTCGTAAAATTTTGTGAAATTTTCATTTTATTTATCAAAAGCTTCATAAGAATAATGAAAAAGTTTCATTAGAAATAGTTTCATTAAAAGTACAATTAAACTTCATCAGTTTAGTTAACAAATTTCATTAAAACTCGTTCGAGAAATTTTCTCTGTATATAAAGATCTTTAAAATTCCTCTTATTTGATACCCAATTTGCCTATAATTTTTAGGAACCACTATGAATAAAACGCCAAAAACGAAAATTGGTGTCACTTTTTACGCCACTTCTTAACCCCTAAATATAGAATTGGGCAGAGTTTCATTGCGATCTGAGGGTCCCCGTCGGATTACCTTCCTTGTGTGGACAAAATGTTGGTGATTAAAAATTAATGATTTTAATGCTCTAACTCACTTAGTTTACGAAATAAACGACCTGAAAACTCTATTTTTAGTAGAAAATGTTGGTAATTCTAAATTTAAGCCCTTTTTGCTCTAGCACTTATAGCCTGTTTTTTAATCAATGGAGTTATTTAATTTTGTTAAAAATTTCATATTTTTTTATTAGTTTGACATATATTATATTTTTATCTAAATCTAACACTTACTCGCTATTATAATGTGAAAAAAATAATATATTGCAAAAATGCAAATAGTGGAATTCAAATAAGCTAAATCCAAAATGGATTTAAAAAATAATAAATCCATTCAAAATTTAGCTTAATTTCATTTCCTGTATTTGCAGTTTTGCATTATTTTAAATTTGTTCTTCACATTGTATTAGCATTATCAGTGTCAGATAAAAATTTGTATTTTTTTTAATTAAAAGTCAAATTATGGACTGTTGAACGAAATAAAATAAATCCAAAAATAAATCTGCTGACTAAAAAACAGGGAAATTGTTTACAAAATAAATAATTCGAAAGATTTTAAACAAAAAATTTGTGTTTCCAATTATTCGATCTAGGCGGTTAACCGTTTAAGGCATTATTCAAAAAATCGCTAAAATGGATTAATGGGTTATTCGGGTCGGTTAATCGACAAAATTAATCGATTAATCGTTTAAAATGTATTTCTTTGGTTTTTTATCAATAAAAAACACAAAGAGCTGGTTGTTTTTTTGTTAAATCAACCCGTATCCATCGCTCTCTTCTAAAAAGCTAAACTGGGATTTTGGGTGTTTTGGAAGAAAATGTTAATTTTAAGTGGGTATAATTAAATTTTGAAGTCAAATTGTGTTTTTCAATATATTCTCTACATTAAATTATTTATATTGAAAAATAAGCATTAAAAACAGCTCTATTAACAGTTTTGTCTGTCCCAGTTTGCATACATACTTAATGAGACGGTTTAACAGGGCTTGAGCTAAATTTAATCAAGTAAATTTGGCTGCATTGGTTTATAAAGTATTTGTTGAGGATGATTCAAAGCATTCCTGCTAAGTTTTAATGAAACATTCCTTAGAATCTTAGAGTTTTAATTTGGATGAATCTAAGGGCTCTTGAAAATCAAAATGTTATCAGAAAACAAGTTTTTGTTTGCAATAAATGCCACTTTTCCAATTATTTTGTCAAAATTAATTTTTTCAGATCCTTCCCCGGTTGAAATTATGGGTGGTAATAAAAAACAAGCACTGGCAAAGCACATGTAGACCGTGGTATTACAAAAAGAAGCACTGGAAAAGCACTAAATGCATTGGCAATGTTTGAAATATTTCAGTACTTGTTTTACAAAAAATTCTACGGTTTTTTGAGAAAGAAGCAGTGAAAAAGCACCAAAACCGCGATAGAAAAAATAATTTAGTTTTGTTTAACCTTCCGTCCTCACACTGGGATATAATTCACTCCAACGACGTGTGGAATGCGTGTAAAAAAAACAACCTTTTTATTAACTAAATTTTCTTTTTAATACTTTTTAATTTGAAAGAAAAGAATTTATTATTTTCCAATGAAAAAAGAAAAATCGAATAAATTACTTTTTTTTTATAATTTCGAACCATTGGGCACTACCATTGTCTGTTATCATTTAGGCGTAGGGAAAGCATTTGAATTTTATGTTTCGAAGTGCTTTCCCAATAAAGCATTTTCACCAGCGTGAAAAGGTTATATCATTTGGGCGTTGGGAAAGCAATTTAATTTTGTTTATCTGGTCGTTGGGAAGGTGCTTTTTTTTATTTAGGCATTGGGAAGGCACTTATTTTTTTGTTTCACAGTGCTTTTCCAATGCTTGGTAAAGCATTGGCACCAGCGTGAAATGGTGCCATTGCTGGCCCCTTTGTATTTTTCTACTGGTTTACCATAAAAAGCCATTTTCTGTAAAATATAGTTGAGACCCAAATTTTGTACATAAAAAAAATTAAAAATGTATATTTCTTAGTGTTTGCAAAAATTAAATTTCGGTATATTTTACTAATTTGCAATGATAACATTTTAGAACTTTAACTGTAAATTTCTTCATTATTGTTTTTATTTGAAAACCTTAAATTAACTGTTATTTTAAGCAATTTTTTGCATTGCATGTCATTTTGTCATTTCTTGTGCAAATTTTGTTTTTTTTTGTGCCATTTTTACTGTCATTTATAACTTTTTTTTTGCATTTTAAACTTGCCCTTCAGTGGAAATAAATCCTTAAGAGTTACACAGTTTTTCTTTTAAAAGGATATAAGAATCTGCTAGTGTTACAATTTTCATAATATGCGAGTTTCCCAGAACGGCTTGTAGAACAAATACACTTTTTTTATAACCCGTTTAAGTGGATGTTTTTACACCAATGAATTTTGTTTGAAATTGTCCAAAAAATCAACCGGTTTAATTGCTTCGAAGTAGTACAGGCAAAACAGCTTCTGAAACTGATTATACGTCTTTCATTTTCACTGGAATATGTTTGAATTGGTTATAAAAATTTTAATTGGGAGATGGAAGAAGATGCCGGGATTCCTATAGAACTAATTTGTAAATTGATTAATAGTTGTGTGCCATCAATTTAAAACAAATTCAACATTGTCTTGAAATACATAAAAATAGGTTTGGTTTTTTCCTGTATATTTTAAGAAATACCATACAAAATTTGACAGTGGGCATGTTATAGGCTAAACTATATTTAGCGAAGACTGAGCGATTGTATTAAAATATATTGAAGCACCCATATTTAGCTTAAGTCAACTTTCGTAAAGTTGCATCTCTATTAATTTGGTTAATTTGTAATCGAAACACATCGTACCCAACATAACTAAATTAAAAACATTTCAAACAATTAAAAGAAATTTAATAAATACCAATTAAAAAAAAATAAGTATTTGAAGGGCTTATTGTAAAAACTTGATAAGCCACATTTCAATTTTTGCCTTTAAAGTTTTGATTTATTGTAGAAAGTAAAACTTTTGAAGAACTTTTGTTTTTATGATCCTTGTTATAAATGTGTAAGCTAGACTTTTATAAAATATTCATCAAAATATGACTAGAAACGAGCTAAACCCAGCAATCAACAATATGTGGCTTATCAAGTTTTTACAATAAGCCCATCAATTAATAAAAACAAAAACAAATTTGGTGAAAATTTTGAAATTCAAATAAGAATAATATGGTAGTTCTCAAATTCAAAGAAAAATTAACAACAACAAAAATTTTGAACCAAATTTACAAACGATAAGTCAATTGTGGTTGCAGCTTAAGTGTTAACTCTTTTATTTTTTTTTAAACTTTGATAAATTTTAAGTTTGTATTCAAATATATTGAGAGTGATTCCCATCGTATTTTTCACAACCATGTTAAGTGTAAGGAACAAAACAAATCTAATATTGGTATCATTAATTTGAGTTTTTTAAAGGATCAACACAGAATAAAACATTTTCTATCTAATTTCCTAAAGCCGATAAAAATATGTTATCTAGAGGCTTAATTAAGGATCGCTTTCAATCGATTTTAAAAGAATTTGATGATATTTGTATAGCGTTTCTTTTTTCTTAACTTATCTTGAAATTTTTTAAGAATAAATATTAGTGATTTCAAGTTAAAGACCTTTGTGGACTATATCTACACACAGAGAAAAATTTAGCTATTTTCCAACTGAAATTTGGTTACTAGGACTCAAGTTCGGTTATTACGAATTGCAGTTGTTTGGTACAACTGAACATTAGTTTTCACAACAAAGTTCGGCTAATTCAACTAAATTTTAGTTCCAATAACCAAAATATTCAGAAATCTAACTTAAATATAGTTGCACTAACTGAATTTATAAGTAGTTACCATCAAAATACACTTTTCAATTCGGTTGGCACTTTATTTCTTTGTGTGTAATCTTTAATAAACGACTTAAAATAGTTTAGCAACAAATTCTTTTAATAATCCATTTTTTCTATCAATAAATTTACAATAAAAGGTATGGATGTTCTATATATTTAAGTTTTGGTCTTAAATAGTTGTTTAGCTTCTCGCATAGTTTTCGAGAAAATTGGAATATTTGCATATTCTAAACAGATTTTTACGAAAAGTGCTCGCTCGAAATTTTTGTTATGAGATTACCCAAACACACAGTCAAGGAAGCATTTTTTGTGTACGCGTTTGTGGGTTAGAGCTTGTTCCGACAAAGCGTGAATTTTATGTAATAATTTAATTGTATACGAAAAGTCACAAGGAATTGTATTACAAAATATCAGAACTTAGCCTACGAAAAATTAATACCATGGCTTATGAGTAATTTTTGCATTATTTTATACAAATATATATGTTGCATGCTATTATATGTAAATGCATATGTTTGTATATTTTTATATATAAAATTTTTTTTTCTTCCAAGTAAAAAAAAAATGCATTTATATATATTCCAGAGCACCGTGTAAAATGCAGAATATCCTTAAAAAAAGGACATGGATCGTCCTTGGACAAATTTTATATACAGTTGGACGCGCCTTAAAAAGAACCTTTCTTGTGATATCCATATTGTATATGTTGGTAAGGAAACAGATTCTCAAATTAAAAAAACATGCAAAAATAGACCCATTTTCAAAATGGTCCAGCTCACGAGAGGTCACAGCTGGAGCCGAAATATTTTAAATGTCATCTTAAAAAAGTCCAAGGTTCATTTTTAGGAGTACTTTTTTGGTGAGTGACTCTTATATACACATTAGGGTGGCATTTAAAAATCAACTTTGGATTTTCGTTAATTTTCGAGCGGAATATTGTGGCAGTTGTTATATAGAAGTCAAAGGTCACATTTTAGCATTCTTGTATTTTTATTTAGTAATACTATTAAAATTGGATTCTTTAAGAAAGTACTACACTCATTCTTTTTAATGTTGTTAAGCATTTTCTACAATATTTTTTGGAAAAATTAACCGTTCTGTGTCCTGTGGTCAAAATTAGCCCAAATTAATGACTTAGTAAAAAAAACTTCCTATTTTTCTAGTAAAACTTGGTTTTATCTTCAAAAAATTTCTTTCAGGGTCTTAATGTTTCTAAAATAAATGCAAAAAGCATTGAACAAAAATGTTAATGAAAAATGGGTGAGTTTTGCTTTATTTGACTATAGAATTAATTCAGCAACTACAAAAGATGAAAATCTATCATAGGAAAATTTTCCGAAAAAGCTAGCAATAAAACAACAAATCAAAGATTTAAAATTTCAACAAACTTAGAACAAACAAAAGAAGTTATTGGCATAACTTTGATGGAATATGATTAACTATGGTTTCCTCTAAACAAAGATATGCTGGTCGGAAAAGTTTTTTCTAATATTGAAAATAATCCAGGAGTGTCTAAATTTAGGAGATGAAATCAACATAGGACAGATCATGCGATACGACATCGGACAAATCACGCATGCGTCTGCATCCAAATACCCAAATTTGAACAGATGGACAAAACAGAATTTTGGAGAAAAGAAAATCTAATTAGAGATGGAAATCCTATTTTGTTCATCTGTACAAATTTGGGGATTCGGATACAGACTCCGACACAACATCGGACAAAACACGCATGATGTCGAAATATTCAAAACAAAAACAAAATCTTCAATACAGAATATATCGCACACGTAGTACAAAAATGACTCAACTCAAAATTTTTAATTTTTCAGAAATGGAAAAAAAATATTTGCAACTTCATACCAATTTAAACATAAAGAAATACATAACTGTTGTTTATCAACAGTTAACAACAACAAAATACACTGATATTTTTTTCATAGATAAAAAAGTATATTCTGCATAGTTTAAGCATATAAAACCGAAAAATTAAAATTTTGAGTTGAGTCACTTTTAAACTGGGTGTGCGATATGATCTTACTTCATAAAAAATGATATGAAGTTTTTTCATTATTGAGCAAAACGTCAAACCCACAAAAAAGACTTTTGCTAATGAATTGAGTTTATTAATAAATTTTTAAAATTTTTGGGAAAACATTTTTAATATTCCTAAATAGAAAACAACCGTAATTTTTCGATTCATATTTAAGAAGTATTCGCTAAAACAAGTATCGAAAACTAAATGGGTTCACTTAGGGTTAAAAAGCTAAATTTTGCAAAGATCTGCAACCTACTGTAGGTCACTTTTTAAGTATACCGTGCAGAACCGTGTAATTAGTCTCATGTATAATTTTAACAGACTTTATGATAACGAAACAAAATTCGAAGTTTTATTTAAAAATACAATTGTATTTGAAAAGAAAGAATAAAATATTCCCAGTATGTAAAATGTGTCGAAATCGTATCGTAAAAGAATCATTATGCCATAAAGTTAAGCCGATATCGACTACAGAAAATTATAGTGTTGTCATATAAAATCTGCAAAATGGCATGGAGTCGAAACACTGAAGATTCGAATTTTATTCGAGATATAAAGCTTATTTCGATATAAATAAAAAGCTTAAAAATAACAACCAAAATAAATGTTGACTATTTCCTTCGTTTGCCTTTATCACATTGTTTTTAAATTTTGTTTTTCTTATAATTTAATTTTCTTGATTTAAGTTTCAAGGCAATTTTTTATTTTGTTCCAACACCAGCCACGATTCGAACCAACAACCTTTTGTTTACAAGTCCATCGCCTTACCATTGGAGCCAAATACACTGATGTAAAACGTATCATAAACTGAATTATATATTTTTTTTAAGTTCAAATTATTTTCATTTTGTTTGAATCGTCCTTTTATAAACTCAAATTACCCAACAAACATTTAAAATTTTGTTTCAGCTTATATTTGTCTCTCTTATTTTATATTTTGATTTCTGAATATGAATCCTTAACAGCAAATAACTGGTTTTTTTACATTTTGAAACAAAATAAGCATATAGAAGTAAATGTCCTTGAACTGATTCAAGTTTATTTCAACAATTATAAAATGTCGTTTTTGTAAAAGTAAATTGTTTGCTTGCACATTTGTTTAATTGAATTTTAATTTGTTCTACAAATAAATAAGACAACTTGAACTCAAATTAAATTCAAATTAAATACAAACAATTTTAACATAGTTTTTGGTATAGATGTCTAAAAGGTCCTAAATCAAAAAGTTTCGCCTTTCTAAGGATCGCGGTTCAAACTTACTTTACAATTTTTTATTTTTATTTCTCATATTTTTTGAATGCTAAAACAAGAATAAATTAATTACTAAAAGTGAATTTTTTGGAATTTTTACTAAAAGTGAATTTTTCTTGATTTAAGTTTCAAGGCAATTTTTTATTTTGTTCCAACACCAGCCACGATTCGAACCAACAAACTTTTGTTTACAAGTCCATCGCCTTACCATTGGTGCCAAATACACTGATGTAAAACGTATCATAAACTGAATTATATATTTTTTTTAAGTTCAAATTATTTTCATTTTGTTTGAATCGTCCTTTTATAAACTCAAATTACCCAACAAACATTTAAAATTTTGTTTCAGCTTATATTTGTCTCTCTTATTTTATATTTTGATTTCTGAATATGAATCCTTAACAGCAAATAACTGTTATTTTTACATTTTGAAACAAAATAAGCATATAGAAGTAAATATCCTTGAACTGATTCAAGTTTATTTCAACAATTATAAAATGTCGTTTTTGTAAAAGTAAATTGTTTGCTTGCACATTTGTTTAATTGAATTTTAATTTGTTCTACAAATAAATAAGACAACTTGAACTCAAATTAAATTCAAATTAAGTACAAACAATTTTAACATAGTTTTTGGTATAGATGTCTAGAAGGTCCTAAATCAAAAAGTTTCGCCTTTCTAAGGATCGCGGTTCAAACTTACTTTACAATATTTTTATTTTTATTTCTCATATTTTTTGAATGCTAAAACAAGAATAAATTAATTACTAAAAGTGAATTTTTTGGATGCAATAAAAAAAAATATATATGGGCATTTCCTGGGGTCACGAACGTACGATCGTACGCTTTTGATGTACAAAGAATATAGAAAACAAAACTTTTCCTAGCATTTTTTTCGCGATTCTATAGCATTTTGGTAGCTCTATGTGTAGTGCAAAAGATGGATTTCATCGAGTTTAAGTTTTCATAATGATAGTTATAAACATGTGGTCACGAACGTACGCAAAATAGAAGTCAACTTTGTCTGACAGTAGTGAAATGTAAAAATCTGCGAAATGGAACGGAATATTCAAAAGCGATTAATTTAATTTAAAAGTGTATTAATGTAGTTCTCTATCCAGTATCTACACAATAAAATATCTCTATTGGTTTTTGCTTAATTGGCTTAAGTACCGGTCGCGAACGTACGGGTCGCGAACGTACGATTTCTCCATACGTTTTTTTTATTATAATCACCATGCATTTTCCCATAAATATCTTCAAATTTTCTTAACAAAAAACTTAATACTCAATTTATAGTGTGTAGTAACAACTATAACATTTTTTTCAAATCACTTGGTAATGCCCTTTCAGACTTTTTCATTGCTTTTCCCAGAGTTTGTTTACACGAATACGCTTCATGTTCTTCTGCTTGTTGAGCCTAATTTTTTTCTTTTGTCGGTATTCTTTCAACCTTGCGAGTTCTTTTTCTTGCATTTGTTCTAAAACCTTTTTATTTTTTGTTAATGCTAAGCGTCGTTTTCGCAACCTCTCAGCAGCTTTTTCACGTAAAATTTTTAGTTTTTGTGGATCGCTTTTAATTTTTTTAATATAACGCTTTTTTGCGATTTGTCACATGTTTTACCCATCTACGAAAGTATATTTGCGTTTTAAGAAAATAAATTCATTGTTTATGAAAAAAATTTACTTACGGTCGCGAACGTATGAAATTTTGGAAATTTAAAAAAAGTTTATTTAATTGTAGCCCCGAAGTTTTTTTTTATTTACAAATTAGTGACACCGAACTTAATTAAAATGTGTTATGTCTGGCACCTGTTGACGTTTAATGTAAATCAATTATAATAAAATGATGTTTTCGGTCGCGAACGTACGATTAAAACATAGATAAGAAACAAAGTAAAAATTAACCGTTAATCGAACTTTTTTTGTTCTTCTTACACTTTCCTCTTCTTAATTGATTGTAATAGAGAGATTTTAAAGAAATAGTGCAAACATAACATATTTTTTAGCATGTAAAATAATTAAATATAAAAATGTCTTTAGAAGTAGCTTAAAAAGAAAATATAAAATTTTCAAGTTTCCAGCCCAATTTCCTCAAGTAAAACAGCTGAGATATGCTATGAAACCATTCTATTGTAAAAACATAGACTTTTTTTATAATTCTAAATAATAAAACACGATGATTATCAGCATTTTATTTTTCGATCCTGGTTGACCATTCGGAGGAAATGCCCATATTTAGAAATTCAAAAATTTATATTTGATAAAGTATCGAAATCAGTAGAATTTTAGAAGGTTATGAGAGAATTTTAAAATTATTGGCATTAGTTTAAAGCGAAATCGATTATTTTTTTGAGAAGAATGATCCAAAAGAGCTGCCTCTGAACTTTGCAGACTGGGTTTAATATTTTTAAACCATTTTGTTTTCTTATTTAACCAACATTTTCTTTGCCAAAAAAAAACTGTGAAAATGTGTGTAGGAATCATATTTTCTTATCGAATATTTTTCTTTTGAAATATTAATACTTCAATATGATGACAGAACAAATAACCAGAAAAGATAAGCGAGAAAATAAACTGTCAAATAAAATAATAATTGTAAGCCCACACAAGTTGGCAGCATCATGACCGAAGCTACAACCTAAACTACATACCACTACAATGAAAAATTAATTTCATACATACAAAAACAAATTTTAATTTAAACACAAAATTTATAGCATACTTTTAGTTGCTATTTGCAATAAAAACAAACACACACACACTCACTCACACACAGACAAAATATTCAAAAAATATTTTGCAGAAATTTAAAAGGTTTTTGTAGAAACTAAATGTGAATAAGTTTTTCTGCGTTTGCTTTAGTTCTTTTTTATTCGTTTTTCAAAATACCTGTTAACAAATTGAATCGATGTTGTTAACTGATTAAGATGATTGGCTCTTGTTCGGAGCGTATTTGTTTTAAATACTCGTGGCTTAATTAATGACTTTTAAAGCTAGTTAAACTAATATAAAAACTTGATTGATGGCTTGGTTATACAAAAAAAAAAAAAAAAAGTTAATAAAAAAACAGAGGAAAGAAGGAAAGAAATAAATTAAGAACCAATATTGAAATTTATAATGTGCGTTTTTGACTGATGCCAAAATGTCTAGAAAAAAAGTTTTGCGGGTTTTTGTTTGTGAAGTTGATAAAGAAAACAAAAAAGTGTTGTTCTTTCGACCGGTTTCTAAGGAAATAAATTTTGAAATATTAACACGAAGAAGAGTGTTATTTTTAGAAATGCATATTTTAAATTTATTTGAACACAGTAAAACTTTGCAATAATGGACAGCGGCACCCGAAGAGGGGGAAGTTTTACTCAAAAACTTATTTAGTACAAACTTGTCAGTTATGTTGAAGTCTCTCATAATGCCAGGGTCTGTATTTTGGAGATTCCACTGTTTTTTTTTTTTTTTAATTTATGATTCTTTGTTGTTCCTTCCCCCAAAAAAAAGTCAAACATAAATATAATCAATTAATGACTGTCTTTTTAAGATATAATGTTTTATTTGACATATAAAACGTTTATCACTTACAACTACGCAGCATGATTATATTTATTATTAATACCAGATTTAAATAAATTATTAAAATATGATTTAATAAACAATAAATAAATTATAAATAAATATTTAGATAATCGTTGAAAAATAATGGAAATCAATTAAATTTCAAAATTAAATTAATTAACAAATTTTGGATTATAATATTCTATATAAATCTAAAATAATTTCAAGTTTTGAATAGGGGAATGTGGGGTAATTTGGGACTTGGGGTAATTTGGGACTTTGAATTTTTTCTCCATACTAATGCATTTTCACAATTTATAGCATTTGTGTCTTGTCCCTTAATAAATTATTATATAAATTATTATAACTTTGAACAATCCATATTTTAGGAGGTGCATTTTTATTACTTCTACTTATGTAGCAAATATAAAAAGCATACAAAAAAGTGTCTATTCGTGTTTTTTGGTTTGAAAAAAAAAAAAATATTTTAATTGACATTTTTAATCAGGTAAATATATAAACTTAATGTTAGGTTATGTATGCAACGGATGGCGTATTGCATTTAAGAAATATTTAACCCTCTAACTGGTAAGGCTGCCTCAGGGCAGCCTTCTTATAATTTACTACAAATGCGTCAAATGAATGTATTATACTTGGAATTTAATATATTCCGATAGAAAACTAAATTTTCTAAATATTTTGCGATAAAATTGTTCGTGTGCCGTTCACGGTTGGGAAGCGAGAAAGCTTCAAATAGAAATTTCGTAGTATTTCAAAAAATAATTATTTTTAAAACAAACATAGTTTTTAAAAATCTAAAAAACCAATTAAAGTTGACTAAAAACTCTTTATAATGAAATATAAGTAAGATTGAAGCTTTATCTTCAATAATAAGTCCTTACTTTGGTCCAAGGACTCACAGGATTTTATCAGGATTCCTCTAAAGGACATTATCTTAACTTATAAACTATTAGACGGATTTTTATGAAATTTTGCAGAAAGAATATATTAAATATTAATAGCAAAGCGTTGAAGTTTGAACAATATAAATTGAAGTTTCGATACTTTTTCGCCTAATTTCGCTTTTTCCAAAAAGCGAAAATCGTGATATCTTCTTAAATAGGAGCAGAAAAAAAATTGTTTTTGGAGAGTGGTTATATCTTGGTAAGAGAAACAATTTTTGTTTAAAACTTCTCTTTTATATGCTTTAGTTTTCAAAATGCACCCTAAAATATTTTGGCTTATATCGCCTAAATTAGGCAGCGATAAACAATTTTGTTAAAGAAGTTATTATTTGTTTTTCGAGTGGAGCACATGGTATGAATTTCATTGCAAAGCATCGTTTGCTAGTTAGAGGGTTAAACACTACAAAAGTTGTGGAAGTTTTTGTGACTTTGGTCATAATGGGGTAATTTGGAATGTGTTGGTAGGGTTAATTAGGACTTGTAATTTAATCAATTTTAACGCTATTCGTATTGTTTGTATGGCACTACAAAAGTTGTGGAAGTTTTTGTGACTTTGGTCATAATGGGGTAATTTGGAATGTGTTGGTAGGGTAAATTAGGACTTGTAATTTAAGCAATTTTAACGCTATTCGTATTGTTTGTATGGCAGATATTGTAAATTATTTATGAATATGGACATTACGCCGAGGAAATACAACAATAAAAGCAACGCATCCCTTCCTGGAGTATGATTTAGCATGCCAAACTTAAAGAATGGACGGCGTCTTAAAGGCTTCCGCTAACAAATATCATGCCACTAAGCCACATATTAAAAAATCACGGTTGTTATCATCTTCCAAATGTCTTTGAATATAAATTTTTGCAATTTTTTTTTATGAAATGTCATTGAATTTAAAATGTAACCAGTCAGGGAACTGCAGCACATGCAAGAGTGCTGTTACTTAAAATGCGACAAAATAACAGTCAGCTTTTATACCTGCATTCATTGCAACTCAGAATATTCAGGCGAAGTTTAAGATTTTTGTTTATCATATTTAATTTTATTTTGTTTCTGTTTTCTTTCTGCTACTTTTTTTCTATTTCATCTATCACATTAAATTTTTAAATTTTATTACATCTTTTATGGAGTCCCAAATTACCCCACAACGTCCAAAACTAACCCACCTTTTCTTCATAAAAAAAAATAATGAATAATTTAATTGTGTTATTTTAGGTTTAGGAGCTACACCACTAACCACTCTTTGGAATTGATCTATCAGCAGTCTAAACAAAATAGAGGTCGGTGCTGTTTACACCCAGAGAAAAACAGAAATAAGTTTCATCAATTTTCGCCCAATGTAATAATTTCATCAATATTTATAAAACATTTCATAAACAACATGAATTATATTGACCATATCAAGGCATCTATGAATTGTTTTTACACAAAAATAATGAAATCTTAAATAATACAAAATATCCTTCATATATAAACTGAAACATTTCATAAATATAAATGAAATGGATTTAGCTTTTTGTGAAATATTTCATAAATACTATGAAGTGTTACATTGAAAGAAAATTGATGAAACATTTCATGAAGCTTTTCTTTTGAGTGTAGGAGCTAGAAAAAAACTAGTTCCAAATCACCCCACCTTCCCCTACATATCTTAAACATAAATGGGACTAATTCATTTACGTTTTTATTATCACTGAAATGATATTAACTGTACCCGGTTAAAAAAGTTCATATATGACAAATAATAGCAAGGAGAACTAGTAAAAAGACTAGATGTAGATATCAGAGCTTGTATGAACGAAGTGGAGAATAAAGAAAAGATAAACACAAACACAACCATTATAAGAATTACACAAAATGCAACCTTGTTTCATTTAATTTTTTCTATTGTATTCTACACATCAAACAAAGGCACATCAAAATTAAAATAAATATATATGAAATAAACTAGTTTAAAAAATTTACTAAATGAATGGTATTTTGATGAATTTGAAAATTGAAGAAGCAGGCAAAAATAAAATATAAAATTCGCTTTGGTGCGACTGTACAAAACGACTGTTAAAATGTAAAGGGTTTTTATGACATTTAGCCATATTTTAAATGTTTCTCTTTTATTTATTTTAGAATTATCTTCATTTGGAAAATGTAAAATTGCATCATACATACATACATAGACATTAGGATGTCCTTTAAAAATAGATTTGTCATTACACCCAACATTACAAATGGTTCCAAATGGAAGAAATAAATTTTTGTCTCACATAAATGGTTAAAGGAAAGGACATTTTCACAGCGGTAAATATATTAACACTTTTTGATCAAAGTTTATCACATTTTTGCATGAAATTTTCCAATTTCGTGAAATCCGCTACTCCGATTTAAATTTGGATATCATATTTGATTTGAGGTGTCGGAATCATAATAATTATTTTTATATTTTTATCATTTTTTAATTGAAATATAACAATTATTTTAATAGAACAAGTACAACTGTGAAACTTAAATTTTGAACTGCGCCCTCAAAACAAAACTCTTTTTGAGATTTGGTTTTGGTAGATCATATTTATTTTCATAATGATATATTTTCGGAATTGTGGAGCTCGCGATTTCCAACTTTTGCTTGGATCACTTTAGTATACATTTAATTGAAAATAATATTACCCAGCCAACAAATTTCTGAGCGCTGGGTAAATTATGAGTCCTATTAGACTACAAAATGTTTGTCTTTTGTGAGCGCTTTTAATTTTGAGTCACAAATTATTCTTATTTGATTCTTTTTTATGAATTTTTTTTAAATTTATACTCCGAAAATATACTTATTTTTGATTCGTTTTCAAATATTCATTTAAGATTCGAAAATTAATAGACTAAAATCAAACATTTTTGAAGTATTTTTTGATGATTCTTAAATATTACCCAAAAAAGAATTGAAAATGTGTATTTCTAAGAACATTTTCTGAACACTCTAAAAAGTGTCATAAATATGAGTGATTTTTGATGATTGATTTTTATTTTTTAATTTTCATTTATTGATTTTTATAAGAATTGGCTTTGAATGTTTTTTTCTCAATTTTACTAAAAATAACGCCAAAAAAATATAAAATAACACAATTCGTGTTAATTCGGAAATTTAATTAGCAAAAAAACTAACATTGTATAGTGAAATCTGTTCGTCAAATCAAATAAAATTTTTTATTTCTTCCAAAGAAATTAACCACCAAGAAGTGCATTAAGAAACTATGTGTTTTTTGTCCAAAATATTTGTATTGTATTTATTAGAGTTCGTCAGAAAAGTATTAAATTTCTTTGTTTTTTGGGATATCATCCCTTTTCAAAATGTTTTTGCATCAATAAAAACAATGTCGTTTTTATTTTTTTAAAACTTCAACTACTTTCACATGCGCGCGGCGTCCAAAAACGCTGATTTTGGGTTCCATTTCCTAAAGAGCAAAAGGAGCTGTATTTATATGAAATTTGAATTCACCTTTTGTTTCTTCACCAAAAATTAAAAAAAAATGTTTTGCCCGTTTTTAAAGTGCACCATTAGAGAAATATAGTGGTCGGAAAAAATAACAAATTTTTTTAAAAAAAACTTATAAAGTATTTTTTTATAACACAAAATTAAAAAGCATTATTATCTGAGAAAATTGCTGCAATAATTTTCGCTTTATGGTGCACCAGTAAAAAATTACTAAAATGCAATATTTTATTGATTAACACTTTTCGTATCTAAAAATATTGTGTTAAAAAAAAAGATTTTTATTATCTTTTACAAAATTGATAGCTTTTTAGCGGTTCGCGATTTATCAAAAATTTGTTGGTGCACTTTAAATACTGTAAAAAAATTTTTTTAAACATTTTCGATGTAGAAACGAATGTTGAGTTCAAGTTTCATATAAATGCACCCCTTTTTGCTGTGTATTAGAAGGGACCATAAATCAGCGTTTTTGGATACCGAGCGCATGTAGAAGGAGTGGAAATTTTAGAAAACTAATTACGCCATTTTTTTATTAGTGTAAAAACTGTAGAAAAGTGATGATATCCCAAAATTAAATTTTCATGACGAACTCTTGTTCATTTTATTTCTGTTAACTATTGTTTTTAAATATTGTGACTTTATATTAGATTTAAATAAATACAAAGTTTACTAAAAAATGCAAAAATCATTTAACAAAGTCTAAAATACTACTCCTAAATAAACCATAAAATGTTCAAAAAAAAAATAAGACACGCGTCTTAAATAACTCCAAAAACACTTAGAAAAAAAGAGGGAAATGTGACCTTCGAATGCTCATAATTATGAGTCTTTTATGAGTAATAAACGAATGCTTGAAAAGTGGCTTCACTTGTAAAGAAGAACACTTTTATATACAAGGTGGCGCAAAAATAACCTTCCGATGTTTTTTGGCTGTAATTTAAAAAAAAATATGAAAAACTTTGATTCTTCTTGTGGATTATTTTTATTTGGTATTTTAATTTTTTTTACATCAAGTCGAGAATATGATGTTATGTAAATGGCCGCCGCCACAGTTGATTGTCATTTGAGCCCTTTTTATGGCATTTTCCATCACTTTGGCCAAAACTTCCGGCGATAGGTCCTCATATTCTTGACGGATATTGTCTTTAAGAGCTGCAAGAGTCTGAGGCTTGTTGACATAAACCCGCGACTTCAAAAAGCCCCACAAAAAGAAGTCTGGAGCGGTCAAATCAGGCGATCTTGCTGGCCAGTGCAAATCACCAAAACGGGAGATTAGGCGCCCGGGAAATGCATCCTTCAGCATATCGGTTGTGGTACGTGCAGTGTGTGCCGTTGCACCGCCCTGTTGGAACCACATGTTTTCCAATCCCAATTCATCAAGTTGCGGCAAAAAGAACTCGTTGATCATTGCTCTGTAGCGCTCACCATTCACAGTAACCGTTTGGCCCGCGACGTCTTCGAAGAAAAAAGGTCCGATGACTCCTCCAGCGAAAACAGCACACCATACAGTGACTTTGAGCGGGTGTAATGGCTCTTCGTGGGTTACACGCGGATTTTCAGTGCCCCAGAAGCGTAAATTTTGCTTATTTACGTACCCGCTAAGATGGAAATGGGCCTCATCACTCATGATTATTTTTGATGAAAAATCATCTTCCTCTTGGTGGTGATTAAGGATGGCTTGAGCGTATGTTACACGCGATTGGCGGTCAGCAGCTAACAGCTGATGCACCGTCTGGACTTTGTACGGAAACATCTTCAAATCTTGTACCAAAATTCGCTGTAAAGACCGTCGACTGATACCCATTTGCGTGGCACGTCGTCTGGTCGATGTCGACGGCGCTTCCATGACATCCTCGGCTACAGCAGCAATATTCTCTGCAGAACGGCTTCTCCGGGGTCTGCCACGCCTGGCAGCATCTCGTGTTGTCCCAGTCTCATCCAGGCGAGCGGCTAAACGTCGCAGTGTTTCACCAGTAGGCGTTGGACGGCCATGAAATCTGCGACGAAATTCACGTTGTGCCAAAGTCACCGACCGATTATTGGTCAAATAAATAGTCACCAATATTCCGCGTTCTGGAGCAGTGTAGCGTAACATTGTTTATTAACGTGTATTTCGCATGTGTTTACTACACAAATGTCAAAACAGAACTGACATTAGCGGCCAATCGCAAAATTTATAGCATTTTCTGATAGGAGGATTACTTTTGCGCCACCTTGTAGTTATAATTTCAGAAGGTCGCCACACTCTTTTATGAGTCTTTTCGGACTCGAAATGTACACTGGGAATAATACGTATACGTCTAGTGGCATTAGAACAGATATTTGATATTTAGTGCAATATTTGCGATACACAATATTTAACGAATATTTCATTAAACCAATGATAATTTCATAAATGAATAAAATTCAAAGTTCAAAGTTTGCATGAAATATTTACATTACTTTTTATTACAAAACAAACATTTATTTCCTTACTAGCTGAAGTGCCCGGTGTTTCCCGGGACAACTGTGATTTTTGAACGCAGAAAAATTTTTAAGCTAGGAAATAGACGACTTAATTCCGTTGTGTTTTACAGAATCAGTTAGGATTTTAACTTTAAACTTGAAATTAAAGTTTCCATTTGAAATTTATGAAATAAGGTTACAAAATTAAAAATTATTTTATCTTTAAAGATGTTGAATACAAAATTATGCTTTCAGTAGCAATAAACGACTATAAATCAATGTGCTTTATCAATAAAGATGTCTCATATTGATTTTAGTAAATGGTTTCGAAAAAGTTTATACTTAAAGAAATTTGTTTGTTTTTTTATGGACTTGTTATTGCCAAAAACGGTAAGGAAAAATAAAATTTTAAAAAAATTCAATCATAAAGACATTGCGAAAAAATCAGTAGGTATTTTATACGGGGGAAAAAATTCTTAAAAACGAAATGGTTTTTCCTAAAATGTTTTGATTGGATTTAATGCTTTCAAATTAAAAAAAAGGCTTTATTAAAAATAGTGGAATTTTTGATTTTGACGTTTTTGATCAAAAGGTGGTATTGGAGTGGGCTATGGTAATGAAACTTTTACTGAGGCCTTCCTCGGGAAACGTAGATTATATGTGAGTAATTTCAAAGAAATCCGTTAAAGCTTTCTTAGAAGTTTGTATTCGAAAAAAAAACGAAAAAAGTTGAAAAAGGTGAAAAAAATATTAAAGTGGGCGTGGTCGATGAAAACTATACTACGATCTAAGTTGAGGTCCAAGGATTATTCATGCCAAATTTGAGAAAAATCCGTTGAGAATTGCAAATTTGTATAGAAAACAAACAAACAGAAAATGAGTTTTGTATATACAGATAATACACTTTTAAAATAGGTTGAGATATTAGCCAAAAAACAATTTTTTCTTTAAATTAAAAAAAAATAAAAATAAAAAATAGAACTGTTGTGTTGTTGGAGTTGTAGTTTTATTCAATACAAAAACACCGTGTATTGAATAAAACTAGCTTTAATCACAACAAAACTCGACCTGACGATAGATCAGTGGGCTAAAGCGCTCTGTCTAACGTGTAGTGCGAGTGCATGTGGCATTAGAAATCAGTTTATCTACACCACGGTCAGTGATTGCACAGAAAATTTCATATAGACGCAATCGAACAAATAAAAACATAACAAATATTACACTATTCAAAAAAAAAACAGTGTCACTGACGAAGGTTCAATACCAGAAACTGCGCAGTCTGATTCAGAAAAAATTTAAAATTTACGATGTAGTTATGATTTTTAGAAAACACACTCATTATTCTCTACCACGAATTTCACAATTAAAAAAAAAAAAAATTGTTTTGACTTTTTACAAGGCACTTACGAAAATGATTAAGAATTTTGAAGTCAACGCTTCATACGCGCTTTATACACTTAATAATTTCAGACCGTCTCAAATTAATTTAGTTCAAAGTTTTGGATAATTCTGTTTAACAACAAAATGTATGTCATATGTAATATTAACTTCAACGATTTTTTTTAATCCCAAATATACTATACTATAGGAAAAAAATCACAAAATTACACTGAACAAAGTTTTTTTTTTCATATTACAAGTTTAAATTTGTATTGAAAAAAAAAAATCGAAAAATTTTCATCGATTTAATGCATTTTTTTATGAAATTATGAAAAAATGATAATGATTTTATGAAAAAATTAGCAATATTACTGAATTTTTTTTAGAAATGTTGAGGTTAAGAAGAAGAATAAAGGTTTTTCTCTGAAAATTATGAATACTATTAACTTTTAAATCACCCTAGACTAGTTTCTGCCTTTTTATGGACATTAAAGCAATGAATCTGTTTTAATAAAAACATTTCATTAATACTATGAAGGAAAATTCTATCAGTGCACTAATTGTAAATTGTGGTACAAGATATAGATACCACAGAAAAGGAAAGAGTCCCAAGAGAACAGTGGCCTAAACCGAAAAAATGCGTTATGGTATAACAATATACATATATGAAACTACCCAGCCAGAAATTAACAAACATAGAAGTATTCTGATAGCACTACGTATGGTAGTTGAAACGTTACACCAAGCAACATGTTTTTAATGATTATAGTGTTCTCAAGGCACTCAAATGATAACCCAGATTTACGGTCTCATGTTGGTATTTTAGAGTATTCTTAAAACGTTACAAAAACCAAACATAAAGTAGTTGTAAAGCGCTACGTCTTTTGTTTTTAAAACGCTTCCAAAACATTTGAAAACCCAAAAGTATAATGATTTTAAAGTGCATTTAATGCAAAAATTAACTGCTTTCATAGAATTTTAAATACAAAATGTGGAATAATTTTCCAGCACTCCAAATACCGAAAAGAAAGTAATTTCCCAGTGCTAAAAACACATTAATTATTTTTTTATATTTTATTAGTTCGTATATATCAGAGGAAAAAGTTTCACTTCTTCAGAAACATTTAATGAACATATCAAAGGATGTACCAAAGGAATTTCAGAGAAAATCATTTGATTTAGCGGATCTGACAAACTGGAAGGCAATACAATTCCGTTTTTTTTTACTGTATGGCGGTGGCATTGTTTTACAGCATGTATTGGATGTGGAACAATACAAACATTTTCTTATTTTATACACATCGTGCCGTATAATGTCGTCGAATAAATTGGCAACACTAAAAACACATTATGTTAAAATGATTTTAAGAAAATTTATGGAACTTATGACACATTTGTATGGTCCAAGCTCGGTGACAATAATCTTATACATATATCAGATGATGTAAATAATATGGGGACACCTATATCACAGTTTTCAGCATTTGATTTTGAAAATAGCCTAGGTTTTATAAAATCCATTGTAAAATCGCCGACCAACCCCATTTCTCAAATACAAAGAAAATTGCATATTTTTAATACCATTTCCCCAAATAATATTCCATTAGTATATCCCCTCAATAAGAGCAACAAATCCTCTCTTGGGGAACCTTTACACACTTCTGAATCAAGAGTTGTTTTTTCTTTTGTAAATATTTATGGATTTCGAATTACATCTCTTCATCCTAACAATGTATGTTTACTACACAATGGAAATATTATGGTAGTAAAAGAAATTTTTAGTACAAGATATTCTAAATACAAATGTGGTGATATATATATAAAAGGCAACTGTTTTAAGGAAACTAAAAATTTTTTTGACTACCCAATCTCATCAAAGGAAATAGGAATATATAATGTGAAAAATTTAGATGAAAACAACATTGCATTATTTCATACAAAAACAACTGTAATTACAGTTAAAAACAACTACTACTGATTACTACACAAACAACTGTCATGTAGTAACTGTAAAACTTTTTTGAGTGTATCCACATTTAAAAGTATTATTGACTACACTATTTTATCAAAATTCCACAGATATCATTTGTATTTCAATAAACATCAGTAAAGTTTGTTTAAAAAGTGCTATTAAAGTAATTTAAATATGTTTTTTTTTCAAACGTTCTCAGAACGTTTTGGATGTATGCTTTGATAGAACTTAGTTTTTTGAACCATCATGAATTTCTGGCTGGGTATTTATAATTAGCAATTTTTTTTTTAATTACAAATATTTAAACATATATCTTTTACGAATTAAATTTATCAAGGATATATCTTTTACGAATTAAATTTATCAGGGACAATCAATACCTGTAGTAATATTTATGATACAAATCGAATTCACAAAACTTATAATTTTCTCGCTAATGAGCGTCTTATGCAGTTTTTGGAAACTTTATCGCTAAATTATACAAAGCAAAGGATAAAAAAAAAAATTATAAGAATTTTTAGTCTAATGTGTAATATAAAATATTTGACAAATTACGAAATTTAAAAATAGCGGTTTTGATTTTAAGATTAAATTTGAACCATAAATATTATTAACGGTTTTGACCTCAGTAATTTTAATTCAAAAACCTCTGTTTGAAAAATTTTCATATTAAAAAAAATGCAAAAATAAATAGTTTATATTTACCCTATGGGGAATGAGGAGTCAATTGACCTTAAAGTGACTATTTAAAGAAGGACTTATCACAGGACTGGTGCAATTTAATACTAAAGTGGGTTAAGCAGTGTCAATTGTCCTAAAATTACCAATCCTGTGACTGGTAAAGGCAGGACATATCACTTAACCAGAATGCTTATTGACAAGAAAAAGCTAGAATTTTACGCATTGGAAGCTGTTTAGTTTTCGTTTACTTTTCAAACTAAAAATTATTAATTTTGTTTTTTTTTTTCGATATTTATGTTTTTTTTTTGGGTTTATTAAAAAATTATCGGCATGCAAAAATTGACCTAAAAGAACCTGGACTGCTTTAAAAGGACTTATCACAGGAGTAGTATTATTTACAATTGATGTGAGTTATGTAGTGTAAATTGATCTAAAAAGACTAGTTCCGTGACTGGTAGAAGTAGGACATATCAACTAACTGGTGACTAGGAAAAGCCAATGAGTTAGAAATTTATTGTTTATTTTCTACCATTGTTTACATTAAAAATTATTAAATTGTACGACATGTCCCTTTCAGGATAGTCATGTGGTTAGTCCGTTTTGGTTAGTCCTCCGAAATGCCCTTTTTGCGACAGTCTTGTTTTATGCCCATCTTTGGTTATTCCTGTGGCATGCCACTAAGTGGTTTAAAGCAGGACAAATTACCCCCTCCTATGACAAGACCATGTTAAAGTTGCCAGTTGTTTACATAGGGTAGGGTTTAGCAGAGGACCGGTCTCTGGCACGAAGGGACCGATCCTGTGGCACACGGAGAACCGGTCCCATTCCCCATAGGGTTGATACCACAAATCATACGGTTTTGCTGCAATGTACGTCGTGACGGGATTAACCCCTCATTATATTCAAGTTTTTAATGCAAGTTTATTAACACAGCGAAATTCTTTTCGATATTGTTTGTCGAAATATTTAACATTTTTTGAGGTTAATACAAAAGTTGAAAACAGTTTTGTACTTTTTTCAACTTTTTATTTTCAACTTTGTTATTTAACAATATATTCTTTTCGTTTTTTTTTATTAAAGTTTTTTATAAAAATGTTAAGTTTTCTTTCATCTTCTTTTATATAATTCTTCTTATTTTAAAAGAGCTTAAGATCATTTATTTATTAATTATAATTGTTTATTTTCAATATTTCGTCTCCACATTGGCTGACTTCTTATAATAATTGTTCCCTGAAGAAGTCACCCAATGTGGAGACGAAATATTGGAAATAAATAATTATAATTAATAAATAAATGATCTTAAGCTCGTTTAAAATATGAAGAAATAAAGTTTTTTATAGTTGAGAATAAAAATACTTGTTTTCTTCTTTGTATAGTTGAAAAAACATTTTAAATTTTAAATATATTTATTTTTTGTTAAAAACCAAAAATAAAACTTTTTTCGTGTGTGCTTAAAATGTAAATTTATACCACATGTAACATGATTATATAAATCCACATAAATAAATTTATTTCAATCTATATCTTTTTGAATATGTATTATCGAATTTATCTTTAAAACCACTTAGATATATTAATTATTCAATCCTTAATGAGCCAACAAATAACTTTCTTTTAATATGTGTTAATCAAAAAGAGTCGTCAACCTTTTGACCTAGCATTGAACATTTCTATTAAATATCACCGCAAATGGAGCTTAATGGATTTAATTCAAATCTATAAACAGGAACTAATTTTTAATTTTAATTAATAAAATTCGGAAACAATTTAAATGGAAAAAAGCCGATTTTCATCATGTGAATTTAAAATCGAACCGGTTTAGAACATTAATTAATCTAAAGAATAACAATTAACCCACTGATGACCAGTTGTAGAATAACAATATTAATAACAAGTGAGGCTTATGAGCAATTTTAATTTATTTTGAGAATATTGGACAATTGATAACGTCACCTTACAAATAATAAATTTAAATATTTTCGTACAAGCTTCGTCAATTTTTTTTTTTTTTTTCTTCTTATGTTTATTTTATTTTATTAAGGGAATGTTCCCTATTGTGACCTGCTCCGAAATATAAAAAAAACTTAATAAATAAAACAAAGATGTGAAAATTTACATATTCATGTTTCCTAAAGTGGGCCATTGATAAATTTGCTTATTTTTTTTACACTTCACTTTAACTGCTCTTGTCTATTTTGGACAATTTTTTCAACATGTTTCAAAACAAAAAAATATCATTTGTTTGCCGCAATTAAAATAACTACCACTTTAGGGTGGACCCAAACTAAAAATATTCTTTAATGTGGACCATTTGAAAATTGTTTTATAACTTTTTTTAAATTACCCTATGGGGAATGAGGAGTCAATTGACCCAAAAGTGACTGGTTAAAGAAGGATTTATCACAGGACTGGTATAATTTAATACTGAAGTGGGTTAATCAGTGACAATTGTCCTAAAATTACCAATCCTGTGACTGGTAAAGGGAGGACATACCACTTAACCAGAATGATTATTAACAAGAAAAAGCCAGTTGGTCAGAATTTTACCCATTGGAAGCTGTTTAGTTTTGGTTTATTTTATACGACATGGCTCTTTTGCGACAGTCTTGTGGTATGCCCATCTTTGGTTAGTCCTGTGGCATGCCACTATGTGGTTTAAAGCCGGACAAATGACCCCCTCCTATGACAAGCCAATGTTAAAGTTGCCAGTTGTTTACATAGGGTAGGGTTTAGCAGAGGACCGGTCTCTGGCACGTAGGGACCGATCCTGTTGCACACGCTGAACCGGTCCCATTCCCCATAGGGTAGTTACCACAAGAAAATGATCTTAAGCCGAAAAATGCCCAAGGAGTTATCATATATATTATGTTTTTGGATTTGGAATATTCCCCGTTGTTTTTTTTATATAGCCCAAATACTAGATGTAGGGCCACATAAGGGAACATTCCCTTATTTTACTTCCATTTTTTTTATGATTTTTGTCAAAGGCCTTTCGATTGTTTTGACTACATCTCGGCCTAAGCACAACCAATATATTAACAAATGTTAGCAGTACACAGAGAGAATTAATTGGACGAGTTTTAATGAATTTTTTTTTCTCTAAACTAATGAAGTTTTCTTCACAATGTGAATGAAAATTTTCTGAATCTTTATGAAAAATCTATTTTTAATGAAATTTTTCATTAGTAGTATGAATATAAAATTTTGCATTAAATTTTATGAAAAACTGTAGAGTTGTGTCGTTCATTAGCGAACTAGTTTAATTGAACGACTCACTCAATTGAACGATATGATTCGTTCATTTCGTTCAATCTTTCATTTCGTTCAATCGTTCATTTCGTTCAATCGTTCATTTCGTTTTTTTTTATTCATAGAACAATTGCATTTCTATTCAATGAAATTGCTTGCAAGAGCAATTTTTTTTTTAGAAAATAGTAATAATATCGTTTCAAATTAGGAAAAACAATTATAGTCATACAAATAAAATGTTTTTTACACAAAATAAATAAATTTTTGTTAGAAAAGTTGCAATTTTATAATACTTTTTGTGTATGTACAGTAAAATTTGTGAAAAAAAACTCGTAAATCATGAATAGTGCGTAATAATTGTCAAATGAACGACACAGTTCACCATACGCAGATCAGTCACAAGTCAAAGCAAAAAAGAATGATTGAACGATTTGAACGAACTAGGTCACTGACTCGAATTGATCGATAATGACCGAATCATCAAAATACCAACTCTAAAAAACTTCATTAATTTAATGAAAAGTTTTAATGACGAATTCCAGTGGCAATTCACAGATCTTATGCAAAAATGCATTGATGTTATGCTGAGAATTCTCTCAGTGTATAAAAACAATCAAATAAAAAATATTCATTAATATGGAGGTTCTTTTTCTGATTTCATTCACAATTTCATCAGGTTTTAAAAACTTAATTAAAAAAATAATATATAAATTTGCACAAATTAAAATTGGCAACAGTTTAATATACTTAATTCTCATTCGTGCTTAATCATCAGGAAATATCAGATATCTAGGGTTTGACGATAATTGCTTAAAAATTACACATTAATTACAAAAAATCTTTTCATATTAATATTAAGTTAATTAGAATATTAGGGTGGCATAAATTAATAAATTTTATAAACTTATTTTTTTATTTTAAATTTCTTGAGAAATTTTTTAAATTTGTATGTTTTGCAATTGCCTCAATCAAGTTTACTCGTATAGTTAAATGATCGTAGTTAAATTAGTAGTTATTTCAAAAATTTCGTCTCAGGTTCAAATTCAAATAATTATTTTATTGAATTAATAACTCTTTTAATTGAAACTCTACTTAAAATTTTAACAGTTTTTTTATGTGAACTTTGCCAATTTTGTATTAACTTTTTACTGCATGTCTTTTCATATATGAATGAGGCTTTTCAATGTATCAATCTTAAACGTACACAGTCTACTAAATAATATGAATATAAAGAGGAACAACTTTATAAATTTTTCGTATTAACGCACGAAGTAGACGTGTTTTAATATACATCAATTTAGAATTTTATTTTAAACGAGCTTATAAGCCCGATACTTCGTTACCTGTAGTGTTATATATCGGAATATATAAAGAAGAAAATGGAATTATTGTTTAAAAGACTTTTCTCTTTTGTTTAACATATTGTAGAGGATGTTTCAACATGAAGTTTCAGATTTCTACTTTAATGTCATTGCACGGGTCATTTAATTTTTTATAATTTACACCACACGATTTTGTCAAAAAACTGTAGAGTAAGATTGGGTCCCTAATATTACCAATGCCGAATTTTAAGTTTCTCGCTTTAGTGGTTCGACCTGGTTGTAAAAGAGCTGATTTTGTCTCTTAATTTTCTTCCTGTAGAATTTTTTTTTTTATATAAATAGAACATTTTTGGTCTTCAAAGTTTAGTAACGTCATTATGCTTGTTAGGTAAACACCCTAGACACGTGTTTGATTGCTAAGAAGACAAGAATTGGAGTCAAATTAATGCCTATTATGGAGGATCAAGCTTTTCTAAAACTTCGGTTTCTGATGAGATCTTTAGCCAGATCGAAATACGTGTATCAATCTACACCCAAAGGAAAAGCTTAATCATATTTGTGAAATGTTTCATAAATTTTCGTCCAACGTAAAGTTTCATTGGAGCTTCTGGACCGTGTGCAAAGCAGGTCGTCGACGCTTATCAATGACAGTAGGGTATTCAGCTCTATTGATTATTGGGAGCATCGTCGGAATGTGGGTTGTGCCACATTGTTCTTTCGATATTACCATGGGAATTGTTCTGCTGAGATAACTAAACTTATCCCCAGGGATAAGTGTAAATCGAGGTAATTTCAACATCCCTCGATTTAGACGATTTTTTTTTATTTTTCAAATTTTTTTGTTGAAAAGTTTTAAATTTTTAAATGCAATAGAAACAATTGGACGATCGTAAAAATTGTTGCTTTCTATATATATTATAAAAAAAAAAATAGTGTGAAAGTAAAAAAAAGTATCGTGTAAATAGAGGGATAGGTGTACTCAAAAATATTAAAATATGAAAATATCACAATAATAAAAATAGGATTTTAATTTAAAAAACTGTCCGCTGTCCTAAAAATATTTATATTTTTTTTTTATAACTTTTACAGTTTTTTTATTTAATTGTATGACAATTTTAAAAAACGATTCAAACCCAGCTTATCGAAAAAAATTTTAAATATCAAAAAACTATACAAAATTATCAATTTCTTTATATTTTCAAACTTCTTCTTATCAAAATTCCAATTTTAGTTGCCAATTTTTTTTTTATGAATCATTCCACTTTATATCTACAAAATTTCGTTAAAAAATGTTCAGGGCATCTATAACGTCAATAAGTTAACTCGATTATTATAAGTTTTCCACTGCACTTTTCATATTTTTTTTTATTAAAGTAATGATGTTTATGAAAGGTTTGGAAGCCGAATTCGACATCAGAAGAAAGTTAAATTTTTACGATAAAACATTTATAAAAATTCAAACCAGCGCATCGTTTCTGTAACTAATGCGAGAAGTTTTCGCATCGAGAAAAACATGGTCACCCTGCTTTTTACACGGTTAGTTAAGAGATGATAAAGTTGGCTAAATTTTCAGAGTTAAATTTTCCAGATTTTTAACTTTTAAAATTTTGGACAGATGGAATATATTAAAATATGTCATTAGAAAAAGAAATAACATAAATATAGCGTTTGATTAGCTTTTTTCATTGACTTTATATTTAATTGTCTTTGACTCAACCTGTGTAAACCAGAGTTGTATTTTACATGTTTTCTGCGAAACTTTTCTCTATTCGAAAGTTACTGAAACGGAGTACAGATACCTCTTGTTAATGTATATTATCATCATAAAGTTTATAAATTATTCTTGACGGCACTCCTCTAACATTAAGTTCAGATAGTTCTAGGAAAAATGTTACCACCCTAATCTGTATATTATTATGTTGCAACTTTTTTTTCTTTGTTTTAACACTTTAAAATATCAATTAATAAAATGCCATTGTACAATCAAAAAAATGTGGCAGATAATTTTTAATCATAATTTAATTCAAACATGATGATATTTAAACAACAAGCTTCCTATACTGCTAAAACTGACAGCTTCTCCTAAAACTACATGCCGATACATGCCAGAAAATTAACAAATAACACTCTACGAGAGTCAGATAGGATAGAAGCAAGTGAAATTGACACGCCAAAAGAATATTAAATAAAAGTGCATAATTAACACTATTAATAACACTGTGCTACACAGAAAAATCACTAGTCAAATGATCTAGTGTATATTGCAAGTCTGACTGAGTGTATCACAAAACCTGTTTGAGAAGTTGCAATATACCCTCAAGTTTTCGAGGTAACGGTAAAAGAGTATTTAAGAGCATTTAAAGATTTTTAACTCCGTCATTTTTTAACCGATTTTGAATTTTTACTTATTTACGGTATGTAAATCAAAATTTCCTGGTCTTTCCAAATAGATGTGCTCCCTTTTAACTATTAATATAAATATTTAGAAATTTTTTTAATTACAATTAAAATGTTTTTTAAACTTTTTAAACTTTTAAGAGTTTTTTTCGAATCTTCTTTCAAAACAGCGATATTCTTAAATTTAGTGTTTTCCAGAGTAAAATGAGCCATCATTTGTTAAAATCGTTTGAAAACTGACATATATTCTATATATACCAGGCGTGGATGCATGGGACATTTGCATCCGCGCCTGAGACATTATATCTCCCAAAATTAAATTTTTCAATACAAAAATGTGAAAACAGTTAAAAAAAAGTTAATGAAAAATACTTTAATTTCCCTCTCCACAACCTTTTTTCTGGATCCGCGTCTGATATGTACAGATTTGATTTTGATTTTTCTAATGCAAACTAATGCATTATGTATTATCTAGGTGACGGTTTGTTTTTGAACGCTCCCACTTCAGAAAAAAGTTTGCCGAATTTACGTGTAAGTGTTGTTCTATAAAATATAAATACTTCATGGAACCACTTTTTTAATTTTTGAAATAAGTTGGAAAAATAGACGGGGTCAAACTTCTAAAAAGTGACAATATTTGAGGAAAAGTATGTTAATATTTAAATTTACTGTGCTTAACTGGGACATTGAAAAATTTTGAAATAAATCATTATCGATAGACTTTTCTATTGCAGCTTGCCCTATCCTTGCTCAGAAAAAGGGGTTGTTTTGAGATATAACAATTTTTTGTTTTTCATTAGAAAATTTCAGCCAATTTTCTGAAAGTTGTACAAAACCGGTCGATAGTCCATAGAAAAATCAATCGAAAATGATTTATTTTAAAATTGTTCAATGTTCCAGTTAAGCACAGCAAACATTTTAGAAGTTTGACGCCGCCTCCATTGCCCACTTACTGGAAAAGTTAAAAAAGTTGTTCCATGAAGTTCTTACATTTTACAGGACAACACTTACTGTGAGTTTGAAGTCAATAAGGCAAACTTTTTTCTGAAGTGGGAGAGTTCAGAAATAATACGTCATATATACATAAAAAGTACCATAACTTTGTAAATTTTCAACCGATTTTAACAAATGAATCCTCATTTTACTCAAGAAACTTTAAGATTATTTTTGTTCTAAAAGAAGATTTAAAAAAACTCTCGTAGAAGTTGAAAAAGTTTAAAAAAAATTTTAAATTACAATTGTTATTAACATAATCTCTACATATTTGTATTATACCAGGTATATTTACCAATACTATACCAGGTATATTTACCAATACTAGGTAATTTCCTTTTAAATACCGTTTAAAAATGCAAAATCGGTTAAAAAATTACTGACAAGGGCGGTATCCCTACCCGGACCGACAGATCTTAATGAACTTCGGATAGGTTGTAGAGAATAAAAATTTAAGGGACCCGTGTTTTTTTTTTTTAGCTGCCCAATTTCATGTTTAGGCGTTATTAATTGGCGTCAAAAATTACCCCATTTTAAGTTTCTTCGGTTTATTTTGTTCTATTCAAAGTAACAATAGACCAATTTGGTATCAAATGAATGGTTTCTTGAAGACATTTTTTGCACATAAAATGTTTATAAAAATTGATCAGTTGACTCTTTACTATATTAATGCCAAATATAGTTAAACAATATCATCAAGTCTGAATTAGCTGTTGGCCAAAAACTGAGGACACCTTTTTTTGAGTGGTGCACTGATTTAAAATCCTTTGAGGTTCATAAAAAAAATTGGTAGTCAAACTGACCAAACCGAGTACTAAAGGTTTTACTAACCTTTGGTAGTACAATCGAACCTATATTGTCGAGTCAGTGCATTTTTCCGAAAGTCTTCATTTGTTGCACTGTTATCTCAAAGATATACCCTCAATATTGGAACTTCTCCAAACGGTTTTGTAATACACTCAGTTAGACTTACAAAGTGATTGCACTTAAAAGTGATTGCAATTTTTTTGTTTTTTATTTATTTTTTTTTTTTTGTAGCACCGTGTAGTAGATTTTAATACTAACTGTTAGTAACTACCAGTTTATTTGAAAATTCTCTCTATTTTGCTAAATTTTAGAACATGTTCTTTTTTAATATAAAATATTATTTCTAAATTACACAAATCATTAGAGAGAAAACGTGAGTTTCTTCATCTTTTCTTTTTTTTTTGTTGTATTTAATTATAATATTTTATAATAATAATAAAATACACACTTTTTTTTAAATAAAACAAAACTTGTTCTAAATTTTATATTATTTAAACAAATTAATAAATATCGCTAATAAGAGAAAATTATGACTTGAGCTTGGCGGTTAAAATTTTAACTTGACTATAATCATTTGCTATCAAACGGTCGGCGGTTAACATTTGTTTTAAAGAAAAGATTTAGCAAAAATATAAAAAATTAAAACTAAATTTAAATATTTAAAAAAAATTGTTAAAAACGCTTGACTAAGTTTCGTAATATATAAAAAAAAAAAAAAAAAAAAAAATACAACAAGATTTTAAAATATAAAACCGCAAATTAATTAAAATAAATATTCAATTTGTTTCTTAAACAAACCTAACAAGCGTAGCTTAAATACACAAATTCTTATTAAACAAAATGTTGATTTTATTTATTTTTGTTTTAAATATTTTTAATTGTTTATGTCATGAATTTTCGTGGTGTGATCCTGCATTATGTGGCGGTTCAAAAACTGTGCGGCATATAGCGTGTAAAAATTATGGTGTATGTGTTAAACTCTTTTTATATATATTTTTTTAAACAATTAGTATCGTAAAACTGAATACAAGACGTATGAGTGATGTGATCAATATGATATTTAGTGAAATCGATAAGGTGCCCTATGGGGAATGAGGAGTCAATTGACCTAAAAGTGACTGGTTAAAGAAGGACTTATCACAGGACTGGTATAATTTAATACTGAAGTGGGTTAAGCAGTGTCAATTGTCCTAAAATTATCAATCCTGTGACAAGTAAAGGGAAGAAATGCCACTTAACCAGAATGATTATTAACAAGAAAAAGCCAGTTGGCCAGAATTTTTCCCTTTGGAAGCTGTTTAGTTTTCGTTTATTTTATACGACATGACCCTTTTGCGACAGTCTTGTGGTATGCCCATCTTTGGTTAGTCCTGTGGTATGCCACTATGTGGTTTAAAGCAGGGCAAATGACCCCCTGCCAATGTTAAAGTTGCCAGTTGTTTACATTGGGTAGGGTTTAGCAGAGGACCGGTCTCTGGCACGAAGGGACCGATCCTGTGGCACACGCAGAACCGATCCCATTCCCCATAAGTGTCTGTCTATCAATAACTGATAGTCTATGAATTTTAAAAAATTGGATTTTTATCGGCCAATGACATTAATAAAATTTTTCACAAACTTTAAATAATTTTACTTTAGAAATATAAACTAATTTATATATATATAAACTAACTTATATGAAAATTAATTATGAATAATGTTTAACCCTAGCTACACTCAAAGATAAAATATTATTAAAAACAGTGTAACTTTTTGTATAACCTTTAACAATTGACGTAATATTTTTTCGTACTAAATAATGAGGGTATTCACGATGGTCATTTGCACACGATGTAAATATGAAAAAAAAAGTAGTGAAAATATTTTTTTAAATTGCTAAAAACATGTAAAATGTTGTCGCTAAAATCAGCAATAAAAATTGGTAAAAATAGTTTTGTTATTCGTAATTATAAAAAAGGATGGATAAATGATTAATTAAAAATCATTTGTACTAAAAATTAGTAGAAAAACTTTCAATTGTGGTTTAAAAGATTTTACTAAGTTTTTTCTACTATTTTTTTTATTTGAGTGTAAATTTTAGCCCACGATATCCTTTAAAACCCAGTACTTTTCAATGACTTAGTTTTCAAATCTATATTTTCCGAATACAATGTTATCCTGGAGAATGAAAAAAGCGAAAAAGCAGTTTTGTTAACTTTTGACCTTTAAAATGATGTTAAAAAACCTTAACAACACACAAAAAACTAAAATCGATTTTCAATTAATATATTTGTTGATTCAATTAAAAGTTTAATTGAATTCGGTCCAATTAAAGAAATTGTAGTATCAATTAAAATATTTAGTAACTTTTTAATTGATTTTATTTTCAATTAAGGTTTTAATGTATCATATCTCTTGAAAAAATTTAAAAAAATCCTCAAAATTGTCAAATTGAAGAACAATTGACAAAATTAAAAAAGCGCCAAAATTGAAACTGCTGAAATTGAAAAAAAAAATCGCTCAAATTGGAAAAAATCGAAAAAATTTAAAAAATTCCTAATATTTGACAAAATTACCAGAATTAAAGAAATCGCTATAATATAAAAAAATTGAAAATAATTTAAAAAATCAACTAAATAAAATTTAAGGCTTCTATAACTCTAAAATATTTTTTTATTTTGGTGATTTTTTAATTTTTGGTGAATTTTTTCCGTTTTTGCAATTTTGACGTTTTTCAAGTTTTGGCGAATTTTTAAATATTGACGATTTTTAATTTAATAGATTTTTTTTTTAATATTTTTGCTATTTTTCTTTGTTTTCATTACGGGTTATATAAACTGTAAATTTTGTATGCACCAAATTCAATTAAACTTTTAATTGAAAGTGAGTTTGTTGATAAAAGTAACTTGTGCTTTTCTTTTATATGAAAATAACAAGTTACTTTATCATGAGCATGCCATGAATAGCGCTCTGTGACATGTCACAGGACTAACGCAAAAGAACAGATCACAGAACTAACACAAATGAACAGGTTACATGTCTAACGCCAAAAAACATATCCCTAAACTATCGCAAATGAACATGATACAGAACCATATACCAAATAGTGTTAGAATAACGATGCAAAAGAACTCGTTTTTTATATAATCAAAGTTGCAAAAGAACTCGTTTTTATATAATCACAGAATTTGTCCGCAAAGGGGCTAAAAAATCAACCGATATTTTCCTATGTTAAGCGAGAACAGCCCTATCGGAGGCGGAATACCAAAGAGTAAACGTATTCGCCCAATAGTTCCAGTGCTGTAGTTCGTTAGATGCAAAAGAACTCGTTTTTTATATATTCAAAGAATTTGTCCGCGAAGTGGCTAAACAATCAACCGATATTTTCTGATCTTAAGCGAGAAAAGGCCTATCGGAGGCGGAATACCACAGAGTAAACGTATTCGCCCAATAGTTCCAGACATCTCTTATTATAACTCTCGTTATTATACACTGTTGAAAGGTATAATTTGAGATTCTTTAAGCATTGACTCTCCGGATTAATGTTTTTTTTTTTTTATTAAAAATAGTTAGTTCAATTAACTTCTATTTAGAAATGTTTCAATTACC
Organism: Delia radicum; assembly: GCA_021234595.1. Lineage (NCBI taxonomy): Eukaryota > Metazoa > Arthropoda > Insecta > Diptera > Anthomyiidae > Delia > Delia radicum. The sequence goes on from CM037855.1 coordinate 145,689,887, forward strand.
ATTTTATAATTTTAAATCATGAAAAGTGTACATACGTTTAAGACAATTATACTTTACACAGAATCTTTAAGTTTTTAAATCTCCTGAATGTTGGTTTTCGCAACTAAATTCGGTTAATACAACTGAATTTCAGTTGCAACACCCAAAATATTTATGTGTTGCATCCTGATTATGATGTCCCAATAGAATTTGTTAGTCTATCTAGCATTTAATTATCGCACTTGTTCAGCAAAAAGGGTCGTAACTCCAAAAAAAAAAATTTTCAGTAGAGGCAAAAAACTGTTTATGTTAATATTAAGGCGTTTTTACTCTTTTTAGGTTTTTTTATTCTGTGATTTTTTTTTATTTTTCATTTGAATAGCTTAAAGTTTTTTCTATATACTGTGAAAATGTTGGCGAAAAATTCGCAGAACTAAAATAGTTACAGCTTGTTAAACAAACTTCTTGTCCTATATTTAACATTCGCCATATTGGCTTTAAATGATTTTTTCTCAAAACAAGATGTTGAAAAGCCTTAACGGATAGACAGATGTTCAATCGGTTTAATTTTTTTGTCTGGTAGAGTACTAAAAAATTAAGTCCATTAAGTGGAGAAATTTTTAATTTTTTTGAAAATTAAAAACAACAGTTTTCTGCTGTTTTTTTTAATCTTTGGTAAATTCATACCATTTTAATGCAAATTAAAAAATCCAGATATGTTAGAGTCAAAAGAATTTATTCGCGTATAAAAAAAAATTAAGAAGTTCCACGGTGGCACCTGATCTTGCCTTTAAAAAATGGGCCAATAATGAAATGGCCACCAGGGTTGCCATGTTACTTTGAATTATAAAATGTAATTTTTGAGATATTAATAAATATTGGGGTTTCCTACCACAAACAGAATTTTTTTAATATACCATTTCTTTATTTTTTTTATAATTGTTTAAATATCGCAGTTCATATTGTTTTTAAAAGAGAGTAAACCCCTTAAAGATATAATATAAAAATTCCATGTCTCTGTAAAGAAAGTTCAATAAAAAAGTATGCAACGCTAGTCTTTTTTTTAATTTGTTAAGTAATTTGGAAATATAAAAAGTTTTTGAGTAACTACATCCTTCTTGATTTTTTTATATTTATATTGTGGAATTTTTTGAGTTGTGCCAGTTTAACTGAAAATGTTAGCTGCAATTAAAAAACATCCCAGCAAAAACATGGTAATGACTACATATTATGTTATACATTAGTTTGTAATGAGCACGTATTACCTTCTGCATTTCTTTATACAATAAAATAATGGGTTACCAATAAGAAACTTATAATGCATTAATTTCACACGAACAACAATTGGTGAACAATAATAGGTTATTCATCTAATTACTTCCAGTCGAAATATGAGTTTACAACATTTTTCTGGAAACCTATTTTTAGACTCATTATAATTCGTATTTTTCATAAAAATACCGCTTTAGCTTACTTACAATTGGTTTTAATTGTCAGTAAGCTGCCAAAGTGCGAGTATGCACTTTTTGCACTTTTCAAGTGAATTTCAAAAGTAAAAAAGGTTATTTGTGTGGAAACGAGTATTTTGGACCTAGTTTTAGCTAATTATAATGAATTTGGATCAAATGTGATATATATTGTAATAGTTATATGTATAGAATGCATAGTGTACCATATATGGTATATATCAAAAGTCGTTGTCTTTTCCAGAAAAACGGTTAATTTCCCAGGAAAATGAATACGCAATTCGAACGACTTTACATAAGGGTAGCTTGGTCTAAATACCGGGGGCTGACCTCATGCATTTAAGGGTTAAACAATCAAACATTATATGGCCTAGTGTATAGAGCAGCCACGTGTTAATCTGATGACCAGGGATCGATTCCCGTCACGAAACATGTTTTAAAAAACTTAATGACATATTTTTTTAAATTCGTAATTTTTTTCCAATGACCTCATGCATTTAAGGGTTAAACAATCAAACATTATATGGCCTAGTGTATAGAGCAGCCACGTGTTAATCTGATGACCAGGGATCGATTCCCGTCACGAAACATGTTTTAAAAAACTTAATAACATATTTTTTTAAATTCGTAATTTTTTTCCAATGACCTCATGCATTTAAGGGTTAAACAATCAAACATTATATGGCCTAGTGTATAGAGCAGCCACGTGTTAATCTGATGACCAGGGATCGATTCCCGTCACGAAACATGTTTTAAAAACTTAATAACATATTTTTTTAAATTCGTAATTTTTTTCCAAATCTATTTTTAACGCCATTATTGTTTTTCTTCTGCTAATGGCTTATTATTCATACCCTTGTATGCATATAGGTAACTCATTATAATTGATATCTACGTAAGGCTGCCAGTAATGTACAACTACATACTTTTGGGGCATCTCATATAAAAAAAAAAATAACTATAATAAAGGGTCCGCCATCTAACGTTTTATTTTTCAACTAGTGCTTATTTCGTGAATGGTAACCCTTAGCTCATGTCTGATTTGACAGATAATTAGTTTTATCCTTCCGCTGAACGAATATGGTTGTGTATACGCTTGAACAACGCTGGGAAATATTGCGACATTACTTTGAAAATCATGGTAATGTTGCAGAATGTGTGCGAAAATTGCGTACGGATTTTGGAAGAAGAGAAGCACCGTCAGCTCCGTATGTTCGTTATCTTGTGAAAAAATGAAAGAACTGGCATCCTCATCGATAAACCAAAGCGTGAAAAGCCAAAAACAGTGCGTACACCCGAGAATATTGCTGTTGTGCCAGAAAGTGTGCGTGAAGCGCCATCAACATCAATTCGCCGTCGTTCTCAACAATTGAACGTTTCGGAGACATCATTGAGACGAATTTTGCATAAAGACCTTGATATGACGCCATACAAACATTTGGTTTCAACAGGACGGCGCTACGTGCCACACAGCCGAGCTACACTCGATGTTTTGCGCCCTGTTTTTGAAGATCGCATTATCAGCCGCAGAGCTGATGTCGTTTGACCACCTCGGAGCTGCGATTTGACACCGTTGGACTATTATTTGTGGGGTGCCGTCAAAGATTAGTGTTACGCCAACAAGCCAGAGACAATTGACGCTTTAAAGGACAATATTCGTGAAGCCATTGGTGAAATACAGCTGCACACAATCGATAATGTGCTTAAAAATTGGACCGATCGTGTAGGCTACTGCATGGCCAGCCGAGGCAGCCATTTGAATGAAATTATTTTCCATTATTAACCGGAAGGATTGTACTTTCAAATAAAAAAAGAAATTTGAGAAAATATTCAGTAGTTTTTTTTTATAGCATTTCAAAAAAAAAAAATTATTTGGCGGACCCTTTATAAACGAATTTACATAGAAGATATATTCATTTCTGTTTTAACCCTTAAATGCACAATGTCCCATATATGGTACACGCATTTAATCTTACGACAATCCCTCTAATTAAACTAAATAGTGATACCATTAATTTTAAAGTGTGCACAACAATATTAATCTTCATAAAAATACCGCTTTAGCTGACTTACAATTGGTTTTAATTGTCAGTAAGCTGCCAAAGTGGAAGTATGCACTTTTTGCACAAAATTTCAAAAGTGAATTTCAAAAGTGAAAAAAAGGTTATAAAATATATTATTCGTGATATATATTGTATTAGTTATATGTATAGAATGCATAGTGTACCATATATGGTACACATCACAAAACTTTGTCTTTTCCATTAAAACTGTTCATTTCCCCAGAAAATGAATACGCAATTCGAGTTCAGCGAGCGACTTTACATAAGGGTAGCTTGGTCTAAATACCGGGTGCTGACCTTATGCATTAAAGGGTTAAGCAATCAAACATTATATGCCTCGGTGGCCTAGGGTATAGAGCAGCCACGTGTTATTCTGACGACCAGGGATCGTTTCCCGGCACGAAACATGTTTTAAGAAACTTGAATAACATATTTTTTTAAATTCGTAATTTTTTTCCAAATATATTTTTAGGCCCATTATTGTTTTCCTTCTGCTAATGGATTATTATTCATACCCTTGTATGCATATAGGTAACTCATTATAATTCATATCTACGTAAGGCTGCCAGTAATGTAATAACTACATACTTTTGGGGCATCTCTTTATAAAAAAAGTTAGAACTATAATATAAAGAGTAATACGTCTTTAGATTACTAAACTCATTATTTGGTAAAGTGTGTGTTTTGCTGGGATCTTAATGATATGTAGAGACACAAATTTAAATATTACTCTTTAGATAAAACTACACCAGTCTCATTTGCCTAAACACTTGGGTACAACTAAAAATAAAGCTCTGTAGTTGATTCAAAAGAAGTTACTCTAAAATCACATATAAGGTCATAACTGTTTTTATGCTGCTAAAGATCAAAGGAATTAAAAAAAAATTCGGTTAACCGGTTTTTAAATGTTACACAATTATACTCAAAAATACACCCAGAAAACAGACACGGCTACCTTATGTGTTGCCAATTATTTGTTTCGCTAGCTGCGACCGAACTTTTCGGTTATAATAACAATCAATTGATTAAAACAACAGAAATTCTGCCACGAGAATATAATTTCGATTGTCTTAACAGAAATTTTCGTGTTAAAAAATTTGATAGCTACAACTGAAGCATTTAATTGGCTACAAATACGGTTGCTACGATCGAGTCTGTTTTCTGGGTGTAGATTTTTTTTATAAATTACAATTTTTTGTTTTAAAAATTATTTTTTTTTTTTTTTTGAATCAGCTAGAGAAATTTTTTTCAATGGTTTATAAAAAAAAAAAAAATTTTATAAATTATTTAAAATTTTGATTTATGAGCGGTCCGAAGTTATTGTCTGCATAAAAAACTTTTTTTTTTTTTTGGAAAACAGTTCATTATTGAAAACGACTCAAATAAAATATATTTTAAAGTAAAAATTTTAATAAACAAAATTTTTTTAAAAATGCTAAAAAAAATAAATTAAGTACAAAAAAGTATTTTTTTTTTTGTATTTTTTAATATAGTTAAATATAAAATGACAGAATAACAACACTGGAGCAATTAAAAAATTACATAGAAAAATAATAATTTTTGAGGTTATGAAGATTTTGGAAAGTTTTTTATATGAGTGATTTTTAAGTTTGCATGATCCACTTTTATTAAAAAACCTAATTTCTAAGAACATTTTTCAGAACATTTCGTTTTTAACAATTTTTTTTTATTAACAACAACAAAATAAACCGGTTTATTCGATATTCGAAAATTTAACTTTTTAGAAAATCCGAAACCTACATCACACAAAACACTGGTTGAAACCGGTGTTGAAAAATCGATTCGATCACTCTAGTAAAGACGACCACTGTATGTCGGTTTCTTGCAAAAAAATGTATTTTGAACAATTTTGAGTTATGACCCCTTTTGTTGAACAAGTGCTACATATCGGTTAACACTTTATTTTTCGGTGTGTGTTAACATTTAATGTAAAGGCACACTAAATTTAAATTATACATTCCCGTTTAAAAATCAACATCAACATGTATAAACTCATGCATGCTCATTAGGGCGGGTCGATTTAAAAATCGCTCAACGTTCAAGGATAATCGTATTCTAGGGATCAAAATAAGAAACTTTACCGAAGGAACCATACCTCTAAAACGAATCCTGATGTCCCGACTTTTGACCCGTAGGGTAAAATTTTGAAAAAGCCCACTGATATTTCAGAAAGTAGGAGGAATCTCTCCAAGATTATGGGAGCTACTTCTTCTCCGGGAGACACGCTAGCAGATTAATGCATAAAACATAATTCTAGGTGACCGTTAAGGGGTTAAAATTTAAGTTGAAAGAGGGCCTTTTTAGTCGTGTTTTTATAGCAAAATGTGCAAATCTCGGGATAGAGATATTTCAGAAAGTAGGAGGAGTCTTTCCAAGATTAGGGTCTCTATTTCTTCTCCGGAAGACACTCTAGCAGATTAATGTATAAATTATATTCGATTGGGTTGGATTCAATTGGGGCACTCTAAATGGGTCAAAGTGGGATTTTTCAAACTTTTAAACTACGGGTCAAAAGTCGAGACATCAGAATTCGTTTTAGAGGTATGGTTCCTTCGGCAAAGTTTCTTATTTTGATCCCTAGAATACGATTTTCCTTGAACGTTGAGCGATTTTTTTTGCCTCCATACAAATCGACCCGTCCTAATGCTCATATATAAAGTGATTTGAGTTCATACATGTTCACCATATAGGATTCATATATGTTAGTAAGAGTTCATATGCGATCATATATGTATATAAATATTACCTCAATTTTCGTCAATGTGCACATATGACCATGTATGAAAATGTTAAGACATGTATGATTATATATGAAAATATTACCTCAAATTTCGTTAATGCACACAGATGAACATATATGATTCCTCATATAAACATATACACAGAAAAAATTATCAACCTAAAATATCTAATTAAAGATTTGATTTGAATTAAATTTGTTTCTAAACAAATATTTAATTGAATCAATTAATATTTTAATTGACTTTTAAATTTATAAATAGATATTTTATTTTAGACGTAATTTTTAAATTATTTTTTTATACACTGTATGCTTAAATAGAAAATTTTCAGTATAAAATACCAAATGAATTTGAAGTTTACATACAAAACAAGCACACACAAACAGGCGTAGCATTACAAAAAACACACATACCAACGTATCGTTAACATACATTTTTGTGAGTATCATATTTTTTTTTTTTTTTTTTTTTGTAGAAGTTATTTATAACTTTTTTCCTTTTTAATTTTCAATAAAGTTTTAATTGATATTATCATTGCCGTGATATGTACAAAATCAATTAAAATATTAATTGATTTAACAAATTTTTTAATTGAAACCCGTTTTCAGTTTTTTCTGTGTAGTAATCACACACAGAGAAAAATTTAGCTACTTGCCAACTGAAAATCGGTAACTATGACTCAAATTTGGTTATTACGAATTTCAGTGTGTTGTTAAAACCGAACATTTGTTGTCACAACAAAGTTCGGTTAATTCAAATAATTTTTAGTTGCAACACACAAAATATTCAGAAATGTAATGTTGATATCGTTTTATTAATATCGAATTTATTTATAATTCTCTTGGCACTTTATTTTTCTATGTGCATGTATGCCGTCATATAGATATGTATGAAGAAACATGTGTGTTCGTGTATGGATCCATATATGTCGATTTTTAACAGGGCTGCAAATTAATGTTATTTGATTTTATTTACAAATGTAAAAGATATATTTTAAATTTTCTTAATTTCTTTTATTACAGCAATTTCATAAGCGATGTTATCCTGATGCTTCAGATGTTGATATTTCCAGATTTAAACATTTTTTTGTTGATGAACATAATAAACGACGTAATGAAATTGCTTCAGGTCAATTACCCGGTTATTATCCCGCTCATAGAATGGCTACTATGGTGAGTAATTTTTTTTTTTTTTTTAACCTGCTTAACTTAAAATCTCCACTAAAAAGTGTTGATAATCATGTTATTAAGTCCCATTAAACAAAATGCTTGTATACACATTTCAACGTTAGAAGAAAGCTATCATTTTTAAAAGATTTTAAATTTAAAATCTACAAATATTGACAGTAAGAATTTTATAATTTATGCAAATAATCATAAAACACTAAAAACTATATAAATATTGATAGAAATGTTAAATATAAACGGCAGAAAAAAAAAACAATACAATAGAAATCAATAAAAACTAAAAGAAATATTAATATGCACAATAAAAAAAAGATCAGTGGTTTTCAGCAAAAAAAAAAAATATTTAAGTCAAATTTAATAAAAAGTCATTGAAACGTGTTGAAACAAGTTTTAAATAAAAAAAAAATAATTGTCAAAGACGTTCAAATGATAATGATAAAAAATTCGAACAAAACTATTGAAATATTTATGATAAACTTTTAATACAAATACGTCAGCAAATAAAACTGAATTTATAATATTTAAAAAAAAAAATATGTTTAATTCATAAAGCCTATAAAGATAATATCACACTTAACCTAAAAACAAATTTCTTTTAAATAAATACACTAGCAGGTATACCTAAACAAGAGCGGAAGCGGAACGTTTTTTTTTACAGCCTAGCGTTAACGCAGAAATGTCATCCCCAAACCAGAGCGGCAACGCTACTTCAAATCGATAAAAACAGGGTTATCAAAATAAAAAATATAACAACCCTGATTATTTTAACAACAAAGCACATTACAATATTGGTGTTTCTGATTTATGTTTTGTGTTTTGTATAATAACAAATATATATAAATAATAATATAAATAATAATATAATATAAAGGGTCCGCCATCTAACGTTTTTTTTTTCAACTAGTGCTTATTTCGTGAATGGTAACACTTAACTCATGTCTGATTTGACAGATAATTAGTTTTATCCTTCCGCTGAACGAATATGGTCCGTATGTTCGTTATCTTGTGAAAAAAGTGAAAGAAACTGGCATCCTCATCGATAAACCAAAGCGTGAAAAGCCAAAAACAGTGCGTACACCCGAGAATATTGCTGCTGTGGCAGAAAGTGTGCGTGAAGCGCCATCAACATCAATTCACCGTCGTTCTCAACAATTGAACATTTCGGAGACATCATTGAGACGAATTTTGCATAAAGACCTTAGTATGACGCCATACAAAGTCCAATTGGTTCAGGAGTTATATATATATTTTTTTCTCTCTTATATTTTCTTCCTCTTTATTTATTTGTTTACATCAGGGATGAGAAATGAGAATTTCGTTTCGGTACCAATAAAATTTTCAAATAGTACTTTTTCGACTCTCAGAGTACTAAAATTATTTTTTATTTTATTTTTCTTAAAATTCATACAAAATGCATTAAAATAACATTAAATGTTATTGAACATAAATTTATGTTTATATGAATTTATAAAAAAAATAAAGTTTTACTTTAAAAAAAGTATATTTTTTAAATTAATGTACAGGAACAAAGAACTCCAAATGAGATCAAAATTAAATTCATCAATAAAGCTAAAAAAGAATTTTATAAATTGGTTGATAATAACTTGTTAGAGATTTTAAAATTGTAACAACAAGAATTTGTTGCATTTAATAAATCTTTGGTTTGTATTAGATTTGATACTGTTGGAACATGAAGTCTGTTTCTGCCTTTGGTTTTAATCAGATTTTGGTATGAAAAAATTCTCTCAACGTTTGCAGAAGAATGTGGTATGGATAAAATACATGCAGTATTTCTGGAAATATCGGGAAACTTATATTTGTTTAACTCATTTTTAATTTTAGATAGTTTTGACCAGAAACTACATTATTTTCCTTTCTAGAAAGTTTTAGTTCTTGCCAATCTGCCAACGCTCTGTATGGGGTATTAATGGCGTCAAAATTATTCTCTTCGTTTGGAAAAATGTTTATCAAAAATGGCACGATACTATTGGTTCTTCCGCAAACAACGTTTTCAGGTGAAAACTTACTGAGCCAAATTAAAATTTCATAATCAAAATTAACTCTGGTCTTTAAATCATCACAAAATTTAATATAAAATTTTTTGGAATTTTCTTTTATCTGATTTACAGTGCCGGATTCAATCTGATTTGTATTTATATACAAATCTACTTGCGTACCACAAAAAACGTCGTTTAGCGGAATATGGTTATAGTGGATATTTAATTGTGACGGTGTGCAATTATCTAACACATCTTTATTTATGAAGTTGCGAGCAATATATTAATAAAAAATTAAAAAAATAAAATGAATTAAAAACTTTAAATCGTCCAATAGTATCAAATGAGTCGCGGGAGTACTACGGTACTTTGGAACATCGAATAGTACCAAAAAACGTACTATAGTATCAACTTTGCCATCCCTGGTTTACATTTGTTGTCTTTTGCAACTAACTTCACTATGAAACGCGCTGTCAAAATCGGATTTTCGAATTGCAAAGAGTTGCCGCCGCGTTATTTCGGGATGCTACATATAAATTGTATGGACATGAGAATTTTTGACAGCTAGAAAACGCTTGCCGCTCTTGTTTAGGTATGGCAGTAAGGCAACTTCTGCTTTAAAAATATGTAGTTGTTTTTGTTGTAATAAAGTTTCTTTATTTTTACTGTAAATGTCCATCATTTGTAGAACAAATTAAATTTTTACTAACCTTTTAGTTCACTTAAAAAACAAACCACATCAAATGACTGTTTTATGATTTTACATTAATTTTTACATTCGATTTTTGTTATTTAAAAAAAATAAAAAAAATAAATGGTTCTTTATTTTTTACTAACATAGGTGGTTAGTTTTTACTACAATTGTTAGTCATTTTTTGAACATTTAAAAACAAATGACAATGTTAGTTAAATTTACTGAAATGTTAGGTGTCCTTTCTTTAAGTGAAATTTGATTTGTTTTTAACTACATTTGCAGTGGTCTTTACCTACATAATATTCTAAGTGTAGATATTTAGGGCCAGTAACATAACTAAAATATATGAAGATAATTTTGACATTTCATACACTAGCTTTTCATTAGTAAATTGTTAATTGTTTTCACTTCACCGAAATCCAAGTTCTAAAACTTGATAAAGCTTTAATATAATAAAATGAATTTGTAATGAAAAAAGTTATTTGGGTCTCATTTGTCTGCCTAAACAACCAATATTTTTAAAACATGTTAAATATTAAGAAAAAAAAATGAATTTCATTTATAACTGTATTTCATTAAAATATTAACAAAACCAGTAAAATTTTAAATAATAGCCAGTTAAAAGGATTGTAAATAAAAGCATCTAAAAATATTAATTAAAAAAGGTAATAAAATCTAAAATCAATAAATAATACGTTAATGAGATTCCGATTTACTACTACATAATAAATTTAAAACCATAATGATAATAGCGGCTGTCACGTATTCAAAAAAAAATTAAAAACCAGTTAAATAAATAAAAATTTTAAACAAAAAAAAAAAAAAAAGATCAAAGAATCGACGAAAATGTTTTCATTACACTGCGCAACTCGAAAAATAAAGCAAGATTGGAGTACCCAGATTTGTAACTTAGGGCCAGACTTTTCGCAAAATTGCATTATAGTTTTGCGTATTTGAACGAAGTTTTTATACAAAAAATATTAAAAATAAGATATTTTCAATGAAAATGAGAATTATTCAAGTTCGAGGCCATACTCCATATTTCTTTATTAGGATATTGTAATTACAAATAATCTATGGAGTTTTTTGTTTACAAATTTATTCATTGACCCTTTCAGGAATGTGTTGATAGATCTATTTTGGGATTTTCCACACAACACATTCCTGAAAGGGTCAATTAATAAATTTGAAAACAAAAAACTCTACAGATTATTTGTTAGGACAATATCCTAATAATGAAATATAGAGTATGGCCTCGAACTTGAATAATTTTAATTTTCATTGCACAATTAAAGGTCGAAAAACACATAATTTTTATATATCAAACTTGTATAAAAGACAAAGTACGGTCTTGTTTACTACGCCCCCTGCATATTTTGTTTTTAAACAAAACAAAGTGTATAAAAAGCAAAAAAAAAAACAAAAAACGTCTATTGAATATCTACCAACGGAAAACCTTACACACAAACAACAAGTTTTCAATTTATTTTTTAATCAATGGTGATAATCTTTAACTTCCAGCTCATATATTATTTCTCATTTCGTGAGAAAACTAGTTTATATGAATGTTTAATGTTTATGCCTGGGATTGTTACCTCTTTCAAAACGTGTTTTGATGAAGGGAACCAAGAAAATTCCCGAAATAGGTCTATCAACACATTCCTGAAAGGATCAATTAATAAATTTCAAAAGAAAAAACTCTATACATTATTTGTTAGGACAATATCCTAATAAAGAAATATAGAGTATGGCCTCGAACTTGAAAAATATTCATTTTCATTGCACAATTAAAGGTCGTAAAACATAATTTGTATTTTTTATCACGAATAAAAAAAAACATTTTGAATACCACTCAATTGATGCAAATTAAGAGCTAAATATGGGAAAAATAAGTAAAACTTTCTGAAGTAGATATTAATTTCTCTACCAACGATTGAAGTTACCGGCTGTAGTGAATTTTGACCAAAAAAAAGTTTCAATTTCATTTTCGAAAAGGGCTCAAAAATTTTGTAATTATTGGTTTGTTACTGGAAAAACATTTTTAAATTTCCTTTAGAGTAATTTTTGTCCATCAGAGAATTTTTTAGTTTTGAGTAAGTACACTAAGGATATTGTGTAGGTAAAGACGACAGCAATTTAAGTCAAAAACAAATGAAATTTCACTTGAAGAAATGACGATTCAACATTTCATTAAATTTAACTAACATTTGTCATTTGTTTTTACTGTTCAAAAAATTAAAAACAATTGTAGTCAAAATGAACCACATATGTTAGTAAAAAATAAACATATATATTTTTTTTTTAGAAAGATTGAGGTAAAGAAGAAGAAGAAACATTTTTCTCTAAAAATTATAAACACTATTTAATTTTTAAATCAGACTAGACTAGTTGCTGCCTTTTTACGTACAGGCGTCATCAGTGATTTTCCATTTTAAATTGTATTATTATTTGTGTCTTGTCAGATTGTGTCAGATTGTCTCTATATGATAACAACATAGGTTGTTGCACCTACGGCTGAAAAAATCAAACATGCGCTCTTCTTACATTACAAACGTAACAATACCAAGCCATGACCGTTTAGCGATCACACCCAAGTATGGCCTCGAATGTAATGCAGCTAAATTGTAGTTTTCTTTCCAATTAGATTTTCTGTTATTGTATATTATACTTAGAAGTCAACAACACTAACAAACACAAATATTCTATTTTTAGATTTTTTTTGTTCGTTTTTCTAATCTCCTCCGTCTCTATTTTTTTAAATAACAAAAAACAACGGTATAAAATGAATGCAAAATCATAAAACAGTCATTTTATGTGGTTTGTTTTTTAAATGAACTGAAAGGTTAGTAAAAAATTAAATTTGTTCTACAAATGACTGACATTTACATTAAAAATAAAGAAACTGTATTACAACACAAACAACTCAAATTTTTAAAGCTGAAGTTCCCTGACTATACAATTGTTTTCTGTACAAATTTAAAAACATATTCTGGTATGTGATGAATTTCACTTTCGATCGAAATTGAAAATGCAATCGATTTTAATTTGCTTCAGAAAATACATAAAAGAATAAAACCTTTGTCAATCATTTTAGTTAAATGAAATATTTCAATTTATGATATTAAATGTTGTTTAAAATTAAATTGTTGCGAAATAATGACATAAAAATTTTTGATTTCGATCGAAAGTGAAATTCATCACATATTTGATTATTTATAGAAATTGTTCTTGTACTTACTATACATTAAAAAATATTCTGGCTTACCAAAATTACTGTACAGAAAAACCAAAAATGTTTTTCTAGAAAAACTTAAGAAACTGTTGAGCCCTACTTCGAAAAAAAAATCAAATTTTTTTTGGTGAAAATGCACTACAACCGGTAACTTCAATCGCTGGTAGGGAAATGAAGATCAAATTCAAAAATGTTTACTTAGTTTTCCCATATTCAGCTCTTTAATATGTATCGATTGATTGGTATTCCTTCAACTAATTCGAAAAAGTGTCATATTCGGGACAGCCTAATAGCCATGCTAACACATATATGTTTTTAAATACTGACCTTTATAAAATTAGATATTAAACATATATGCTATACATATTAAGATATGGTAGATGTATTGACACACATAAGAATACATTCTCATATACACTGCGTTGCATAACTATAATTACAAATGATTTTTGCTATTTTTTCTAATATTGCAAACATTTTATAACTGTTTTTAACAGTGCGAGATAACTGATCTCTAATTGTGAAAAATTTAAAAGATTCCTTAATTGATTTAAGAGGACAATTGTGTAATAATATTTTGTTAGTGTTTCATAACTATAATTACATATAACGGTAAACAAAGCAAATAAAGCCAAATTAAAGAATTAAATTTGTTTATTATGCAATTTTAATCAATTTGCAATAAAATGCCAAGTGGTTCATATCTAAGTGACTTTCAACAAGGGAAAATGTTAGCATATTTAAAAAGTGGCTTTAGCTTAAACTTTTCAAAGGAGCTCTTATTAAGGTCCAGGGAAATACAGGATTTTTAAGGACATTGTCTTAACTTGAAAACGCATTGACGGATTTTCATGAAATTTGGCAGAAAGATTATATTTAGTACTATTAGCAAAGGCTTTAAGTTTAATGAATATATATTGAAGTTTAGGTGCGTTTTCGCTTAATTTCGCATTTTTCGGAAAACGAAATTCGCCATATCTTAAGTAAAACCACCAAATGGGTTATTATTGGACTGAATTTATATCTTGGTAATGGACTAGTTTTTGAGATTCGCTCTAAACATATTTAATCCCATAGCGCCCAAAATAGGCAACGAAAAAAAATGTATTAATTTTTATGTATTAGTTTTTGCGATTTGCGCTAAACATATTTGGGAGCATACCTCCCAAAATAGGCAACAAAACAAATTTTGTTACGATTTAAATTTGCACTCTGGAACTCTTTGGATCCACTTCTAGATTGGGGTTTTTATTTTTTCGAAACAGGTTTATTCCCGATTTTCTTTGTTTGAAACATGAATAATATACATAAAGCTTAAAAATTAATATGCATCCGATCATTATAATTTAAATTGCATTAGAATGATACTTACCACTAATATTGTAGAATGAACTTACATATTTTAATTAAGTGTAAGTTAATCTGAAAATAAAAATATAAAAATATTGTAATTTTTTTTTTTCAGAAAATCATTAAAATAGTTCAAATTCCATATTTCGCAAATATGCATTCATCTTTTTAACCAAAATGTTAAAATTTTAGAGAAAGCACTTAATAGATAAAAAATCAATTTATCTTCAAATGCCCAATATATATTAGAAGCAAATTTTTTCAATAGAAGAATCAACTATATTAATTAGTTTTTTAAATTGTAAATTTTGAAACTTTTGTAGGGCATTACCTAAGCCCTAGAGTTAAAGTAGGATGCATGATAAGTTTAAGACGAACTTGCATAAGACAAAATATCTGTTAATACGAACTAATCTGCTAGTCCCGATGTTTTGAAATAATTTTCATATAAAAAAAAATCTGTTTATAGCAGAGATTGCAAATCGATTATAATCGTAATCAAAATAGCGATTAATCGCATCGTTTAATAGTAATCGTAATCGAACAAAAATCCTTCGATTGTGACTAAAATTATATTTTTATTTCCCTGATTTTATTAGAACGTTTATATTCTTGCCCTTGATTAATATGTTTTTTACAATTTTCCCAAATTTCTCAAATTTTTTTTTTGTGTTTAAAAAAACATTTTAAAAATTAACTTAAATATTAGTTCGTGGATTCTATATAATTGTAATAGATCTTACCGAACGAATCATGAATTTTTAAAATACACAAAGTCGAAAATATACCAAAACTTATAACGTTTTTACTCAAAACATAGTGTCAACCTAGCTAATATGTTTGATTTGCTTTATTTTTGTAAATATACGAAGGTTGAAAGTTCGTTAAAAATTAAAAATAACATTAAAATAATGTCAATGTATATTAAAACAAACAACCTAATAAAATTCTAAACAAATATAGTAACAACTAAATTATTTTTATATAAATAGAAAATTTTTGGTCTTCAAAGTTTAGTAACGTCATAATGCTTGTTAGGGAAATACCCTAGCCACGTGTTTGATTATTAAGAAGACAAGAATGGAGCAAAATTGATAAAATAATTAATTCTAAAACTTCGGGTCCTGATGAGTTCTTTAGCTAGATCGAAATACTAGTATCAACCTAGCTAATATATCTGATTTGGTTTATTTATGTAAATATACGGAGGTTGAAGACAGCTCGTTATAAATTAAAAAAATAAAAACATAATTAATTACATTGTTTTATTGAAATGCTTTTGTAACTACAATAATTATAGTGTCAAGTAATTAAAAACTAACATAATTTCAAAAAACTTAAAACCAAAAAAAATTCTTTCATTTTTGAATAAAAGTTTGTTCACAAACCTATACAAAATTAAATAAATTTTCTGCTAATATATCGTATTCATATTCTGTCGAAATTAAAATTTTGGTTGCTAATATTTTCATAAGAGCCCTCTTAAGGTAAAGAAAATTACAAAAATTTCTTATGGCAGCCATTATGCATACATCAGTAAATTTTTTAATCATATTTCACCCAGAGTAACTCAGAAAACTAATATCAATCTAAAATATATGCAGAATTTAGCTTTTTTTTCAAAAATAATTTGAAAGAAATGCGTTCAATTAAAAATATTGCAATAAACGGCATATTTTTTAATCGTAATCGCTATTAAAGAAAACTTCGATTATTTGCAAACTCTAGTTTATAGAAAGGAATTCACTAAAAGCGAACACCTTGTTGTAATGAACTGCTTCTGATATTCCCACAAATAATTTTTTATTTAAATACAAATTTCAGGAAAATTTTCAATTTCTCCTAAGTTTTTGGTATTTTTTGTTCGTGCTTCAAATGGACCGCAATCAGTTTCGAAATAAGTTCTCTGACAAAAAAAATCAAATTCATAGATTTAAGTTACACCTTAAATGTATAATCGCAAAATAATTACAACATTTTTCACTGGCTGTTTAGGAAACGGATATGAATTAATCAAATATACGAGGGCAGATCAATAAGTCCGAGACTTTTCGAACTTCCCTCGTAGTTATATGATAGACAACAATGCTCCCGTCAAGTACCACCTGTTGTTAGACTACTGTCAAATTTTGAGCAAGTTCCGCCACTTACTTTGCGTTTAAGAGCTGTTCAAAACATGGTGGATTTTTTTAAAAATGGAAAAAAGTGAATTTCGTCAATCAAACCATGGAAAAGCTTGATAAATACTATGGAGACTCAGCAACATCGATTCCAATGGTAAAAAAGTGGTTTACTGACTTTCGTTGTGGTCGCACAAGTACAAATGACGCTGAAAGTTCTGGACGGCCAATTGAGGCCAATACACCCGAAAATGTCGAAAAAATCCACGATATGGTGTTGGCCGATCGAAGAGTAAAAGTGCGTGAGATTGTTGATGCCATAGCCATTTCATATAGCAGTGTGGTTTCGATTTTAAATGATCAGTTGGGTTTAAGAAAGCTGTCTGCAAGATGGGTGCCGCGTTTGCCCTCAATTAACCATAAACGTAATCGTAGCCAATAAGGTAATGACAACAGTTTTTTGGGATTCACGCTGGATAATCCACATCGATTACCTTCAAAAGGGAAAAAACAATAAACAGCGAATATTATGCCAACTTATTGAATCGATTTAAAGAGGATTTAAAAAAAAACGACCCCATATGGCCAAGAAATGCCTATTTTATGGACCTCAAAAATCCAATTTTTTGGAAGGGATACAAAAATTTGAGAAACGTTGGACTAAGTGTATAGAGCTAAAAGGAGATTATGTTGAAAAATTGTGTTTCATTCAAAAAGTCACGATCTTATTGATCCGCCCTTGTATAATGAAAGGATTGCACAAATTTAAAAATAAGTTTTTTAACAAAAAACTCAAGTTTATAGATATAAATGTATATCCACCATAGAATTACAACATTTTTCTCTGGCTGTTTAGGAAACGGATATGAATTAACCAAATATTTCACAGTAATTATTATTATTATTTTTATTAATGTTTTCATGACACTTTGCTAATAAGTGCAATGTATATTTACATTTATTTAACTATTTAACATAAATTGTTGATTCAAACTACATGAACTTTTAAATTAACTAACTAATTATGTACTTGAGGCAAAAGATGAATGAATTTTAAATAAATTAAAATACTAAATAAATAAAAAAAGAATCATAAAATGCGCAATAACAAAAGATTTAAAAACAATAAAAAACTAAATATCAGTCATTCCACGATACATCGGGCATAATCTAATCTTGGGTCTCCGATTTGAATTATATATTGCATGAAGAAACTCTATGAAGCTACTTAAAGATTGTCTTTTTTAGTTTATCGAAATTCGAAAAGAACACAGTTTTATGATTTATTTGGAAAATTAAAATATGCAAAAATTGTAAAAGGTTTAACATTTGTAGTTTCTTTAAAATTTAAAGGATCATTACCATTTAAATTGCATTTTAGTAATACACCTCCACTTTTATATTGCGGAACATAATTTGTTCAGCATACAAAACAAATGCACTTTTTATGCAATTTATATTTAAAATAAATTTTTCTAAAATTTGGCCACTCTTGTTTTAAAAATAAAACCATATTTGCAGAACATGTACATATATTTTACCAAAAGATTACACTTTAATTTTTTTAGTTCCCTGGCTTTAAATACTTTCAAAATACAGGTATTCCAGGCCCACTGTAGAACAGCATTACCATGTAAGTGGTAATTATTATTTGGTAATAGCGAGTACTTACAAATAATGACATATCATTACTAAACACCTTACAAAAAGTGTGAGGTTACCTATATGCTTTCCTGTACTGACAAAAATAATAAGTGTAATAATAAATTTTCAAAAAAACTAAATTTAATAAAAAAAAAAAAATTATTGAACATTTTTTTTGGCCATAAAAAAAAGATTGTCGAATTTTAGAGCTCCGCAAGGCTGCCCCTATTACAGTAGTGCTCAGTTAAATTTTCTGCCAAATCGGTCAATATTTAGAGATCGCTATAAATTAACAATTTTTCAGGGTTATGCCGAAATTTATCAGAAATTTAAATTTTATATGGGTATAGAAAGGTTTTTGCACAGACTTAACTTTTTCAAGTACTTTGGCTTCCTAAACACGAATCTGATGTCAAAATATCTAAACTAAAGCAGCCTTCCGGAAAATAGGCCTCATATATCTAGAAAAGAAATTGGTTCAAGACTTTGACATATTTTCCATATATTTCTAGATCTACCTAATGGATTAAAATTAATCTGAATTCCAAAAACACGCCATTTTCGAGACCCCAAATTGTTTCAAAATACTTTTGCACATTTCCCGACATTGTTTTACTCAAATGAGGGTTAAATTTATGTGGGATTCAAATCTATAAAAAATATTAAAATATTCCATAACTCCGAAGGGCGAGCCGGTGGAACGTTTTCGGCTTCAGATTCGAATTTAGGAGGCTAAACTACTTTAAAAATCATCGCAATAATCACACTTGCATTAACTTTATTTCTACTTGTTACTTTTTCTTTACATTATATAATTATAGAGAGGTCCATTGGGTCCATTTGAATTTTTATGAATTTAGAGCTAGTAAAGACCATGGAAAAAAGTGGGAATAGTATTTACAATGACCAAATTATACAAATACACCGTTAGACAAAAATACACCGTTACACAAAAACAAATACATTAACGCTGAAACACTAGTAATTGCATGTAATATAAGAGACGAAACTAAAAGTAGCATTTTATAGCGACCTCTAAATATTGAGCCAATTTTTGATATACACGTATATTTTGATAAAAGAAACAAAAGCAAGCTTGTGGAGAAAGAATCGGAATATACTTTTATTTTTTCATACAAGCGTGGGTCAGTCTAATGTGTCCACACGGGATTCGAACCTGGAACTCCACGTTGTCAGTCAAGTGCTCTACCATCTAAGCTATCTCGACATGTTATACTTGATAAAAATATAAATGACTTGCTTGCGCAAAATGTCATTACTTTCTAGCTTACGAAAAATCAAAAATCAGTAGTTATAGATGTACAAGGTGGCGCAAAAGTAATCCTCCTATCAGAAAATGCTATAAATTTTGCGATTGGCCCCTAATGTCAGTTCCGTTTTGACATTTCTGTAGTAAACACATGCGAAATACACGTTAATAAACAATGTTACGCTACACTGCTCCAGAACGCGGAATATTGGTGACTATTTTAGGAAGATGATTTTTCATCAAAAATAATCATGAGTGATGAGGCCCATTTCCATCTTAGCGGGTACGTAAATAAGCAAAATTTACGCTTCTGGGACACTGAAAATCCACGTGTATCCACGAAGAGCCATTACACCCGCTCAAAGTCACTGTATGGTGTGCTGTTTTCGCTGGAGGAGTCGTCGGACCTTTTTTCTTCGAAGACGTCGTGGGCCAAACGGTTACTGTGAATGGTGAGCGCTACAGAGCAATGATCAAGGAGTTCTTTTTGCCGCAACTTGATGAATTGGGATTGGAAAACATGTGGTTCCAACAGGATGGTGCAACGGCACACACTCCACGTGCCACAACCGATATGCTGAAGGATGCATTTCCCGGGCGCCTAATCTCCCGTTTTGGCGATTTGCACTGGCCAGCAATATTGCCTGATTTGACCGCTCCAGACTTCTTTTTGTGGGGCTTTTTGAAGTCGCGGGTTTATGTCAACAAGCCTCACCTTCTTGCAGCTCTTAAAGACAATATCCGTCAAGAATGTTAGGACCTATCGCCGGAAGTTTTGGCCAAAGTGATGGAAAATGCCATAAAAAGGGCTCAAATGACAATCAACTGTGGCGGCGGCCATTTACATGACATCATATTCTCGACTTGATGTAAAAAAAATTAAAATACCAAATAAAAATAATCCACAAGAAGAATCAAAGTTTTTTATTTTTGTTTTAAATTACAGCCAAAAAACATCGGAAGGTTATTTTTGCGCCACCTTGTACTTACTAAGGAGTCTGAAAATAAATTTTCAAAAAATTTCAAAATCATTAATTTTTATTTTAAATAATGATAACAATAAGTACGAGTACTTATTCTTAACGCATTATTTTTTGTATTTCCCATTATTTAGGGAGAATTAACTAGTTATTAGTAAGTTCTTATTATTTGTGTTAAAGTTATGCCGAAAGTAAGCTGGTTTTATTAACGGTAGTGAGAAAAGTAATGACATGCCATTACCGTTTCTACACTGAGATTTAAAAGGGCGCCTTAACACTACATTTTTAACTTTAACCCTAATAAGTCTGTCAAATATAACAAAAATAACAATTTTTTGATTTTTCCATGTTAAATTGCTTTAAACTTATTTTGCAATAAACCATAAAAGCCAGGACCCCAAAAAAGTTAAAAGGTAACTTTTTGGTAATAAATACAAATTTTGCAAATACGCATTCTTTTCTTAAAACGAAAGTGGTCAAATTTAAGTTGTAATGACCCGATAAATATTAAAGAAATAAGCATAAATATCATAGAAAGAAATCTGTAAAAATGGAAGAACAAATGCAGAAAAAACCGCTAAAATATGCAGATTTTTTTTTCTAAATATTAATAAAATAAAACTACAAAATTTTTGTTATACTCGTGCTAAATTTTAGGTAATCGAAAATAGCAGTTTACTCTGCTAAAATTAGAAAAATGTTTGCTAAATATTTGTAGACTAAAATCAGCAAACAAAAACTTAAATATCAACAATCATATTGCTATATTCACCTAAAATTTAGTAGAACGCAAATAACAGTATATTTTGGTAAAAACAAAATTTCTTTTTTCATCAAATTGTATATTGCTGATTTCTGAAGGACAGATTTTTATTCGCATTAAAAAAATCTATAAAAATAAAACATTATAAATTGCACATTTTTTCCGATTTTTTTGTATATTGATATTTACTTAGCAAATTCTTTGCTGATTTTAGCTGATTAATTTGTTACTTTCATTTAACTAAAATTTAGCTAAAATATAACTAAATAATAGTAGAATCAACAGATTTATATGTGCTCTTGTTATCTTATTCATATTTAGCAAAAAAAAAAACTGCTAATTTCAGTAGTTTTCTCAGCAACTTAATTTGTAACTAATTTTTAGTAGTATTATTGTTGACAAATTTTTTTTTATCAGTGTACGAATGTTGAAACTAACACACGTTTTGCATATTTTTAATTTTTTAAAAAATGGAAATCATGAATAAAACCGTGTCTTTTCGGATTTCGAGAAAATTAAAATTCCAAACTTTTTTATTAGCTCCATAGAGTAGCTGTGTTCAAAATTTAATTAAAATCGAAAGACCCAAGGTCAAATATACAGTGTTTTGTCCGATCTTTCATGGAATGGCCCATATATTAAGAAGTTATGATGTTTGATTAGTTTTTTGTTGTCAATTTGAGTTCTGTTTAAACCACAAGGGAGAAAATTAATTATTAATAACTTTTAACAAATACAAATTGAATTCAAAACCGAATTTCTTTGTTTATTTCCAGGTATGGGATGATGAATTACAGTATTTAGCTGGTTTAAATGTGCGCACGTGTATATTGGATCATGATGATTGTAATCACACTTATAGATTTAGAAATACTGGACAAAATTTATGCGGTATATCCAGATTGAAATCGCACTATGTTAATGTTACCAACTTGATAGATGAAACTATAACACTATGGTTTGATACCGAGTTTGACTTAATTGATAGTTCCTTTGTTGATGCCTTTAAAGTAACGAGTACTTTGTAAGTTAATTTCCCGAGTAAAATAGTTTATATATAATTATCAGAGAAGACAGAGAATGGCAAAATCCATTGTGTTTATGGCAAAAAAAATCTTGAAAAAAAGCTACAAAAAAATAGCAAAGCTACAAAAATTTTAGAAAAATTACAATTTTGAAAAGAAAAAGTATAAAATTTCGAGGAAAAAAGCATTTAAAGCCAAGTATATCTGAAAAAAGCAAATGTGAGTAAAAATGGCAAAAGTAAAAGCAAAAAAAAGCATTTTTGTCTTCTCTGATAATTCTATATAGTCAAATATAGTTATATATTATTATACATAATCATATATGGCACCATATATAATAAGATATTATTATATCTAGTATTGATTGCCCGATTAAAAAAAAATAATATGATGCAACAAAGAAATGTATCGAATTTGATACATTATATCTAAATGAAATACAATTTGATGCGAAAAATTGTGGATCGTATTGTATATTAGTGGATTATATTATATTGAATTTGATACAATTTGATACGAATTAATCCAGTAAATATAAATTATTTCAATTGAATACAGGGGGAGAGATATTATTTTATTACCCCTTTGACGGCCTAACTTAACCTGCTGGAGAATCTGCAATTTTTTTGCGGATTCGAGTTTATTGACCAAACATTTCTAACGAAAAGTGTCATCAAAAATACCTGGAACATTTATAGTGGACGAAATAATTAAATAAAGTTGCGAATATTTTCAAAAATATTTGCAGCATTTAAATAACAATAAAATTAGTTGATACCTAAACCGTTTCGATCCATTTGCTGCAGTTTTGCTGCATTTTTAATAACTTTTAAAAATAATGCATTGTTTTCCAGCGAAATAAATATAAGTTCAGTGATATTAAACTCAGTTTTTGGGGAAAATATTTAATTGTTTCTTACTTCTTAATAACTCTTGTATTTTACAAAAAGTCGTAAGTCAATGTTTTTAATACATAAAACAAACAAATTTTGAAAAACTCAGCGCTAAACGTGTTTTTATTATTTGCTGCATCCATATAAGAATCCATATAAGAAATAAATATTTGCTTCAAATTATGAAGAAATAGTGCAAAACAATCCAATTATATATTGTCCGTCTAATAACGTATGGTATAACATATTGTAAGATACAATTAAATATGACATTTTACGAAAATTACAGTTATAAGTAAAATTGTATCTTACTATGCATGATGTCATACTTAACTATATTAAATTTTACAGGACTGGGTCACATAGTATAAGATTATATAATATTATTTTTACACCGGTCTTCAAAAATTGGCTTATATGGTGTCATATAAAATCATATATACTTATAAATAGTTCAATATATAATTATACCTGCCTTATGTACTTAGATATAATTTTATATAATTATATAAAATTATATATACCCATTTTTCGGATATAATTTTATATTATTATGACTAATTATGTCATATTTGATATAATTTAAATGCACCAATTTCCGTATTTTTTCAATCGGATTCCTAATTTTTCATATTTTAATTATATTTTCTTTATTATTTCAGTGAAGCTTATGGTCATTTCGCCGAAATGATTGTTGATCGTATTACCCATGTTGGCTGTGCTATAATGCGTTTTACACGCCCAGATTATCCTCATGTTTATGTTTATAATGTGGTGTGTAATTATTCATCAGTATATGCCCTGGGTGCTCCTTTATATCAAACTGGTTACCCGGGCATTGGTTGTAAGACTGGTAGAAATCCTCGCTATCCTGCCTTGTGTTCAGTTAGAGAACAATTCGATCCTAATTATTGAGATTGTTTTAGAATATAATTTTTTTTGTATTATTTTAAGTAAATATTTATAATATCTACGGTCATAAGTTGACAACTCTTAACTGATATTTTTTTTTTATTTTGAAATAGAATTGTTAAATTTCTTCTAAATAATAAAGAAACCATTTTGAACCGTTTCGTTGTTGAAACAAACTAAAGTTATGAGATCTTAATTTATGACCCTCGATATTTATGTGTATTCCTGTGAATTTATATTTTTATTATAAATTAATTGTAAATATTGTAATTTTATCATTACTTTTTTTTAGAAAATAATAGATTTAATATATTTTCAACAAAAAATAAATGAAATTAAAAATATTTTGAAAAAAAGCATAAAAGCAAAATAATTCAAGTTAGTGAAGACCGACTATATGAAACTAGTGTTTCCAATTTTTCGATTTAGGCGTTTAACCGGTTAAAGTTTTTTTCGAAAGATCTCTTAAATTGATTAACCGGTTATTCGGGTCGTTTAATCGACAAAATGTATGATCAATCGATTAATCGTTAAATAAATGTAATACGGAGTATAAATGTATTTCTTTGGTTTTTTTTATCAATAAAAATACAAAGAACTGCTTTTTTGTCGATTGCATTGTTTTAAATACACTCACAAAAATAAGTCTGTAAAAATAGCAGAAAAATTAACTAAAAATTAGTTAAAAATTGCGTTGCAGGAAAAATCAGTTAAATTATCAGAATCTTTTTGCTAAATATTAGTAAAATAAAAAAAGCAAAAAAAAACTGTAAAATCTACAAAATTTTAGTCAAATTTTTAGTTGTTTGCATAAAAACTAAGCGAAATGTATTCATGAAAAAATAGGGCAACTAAAAAAAATAGGACAACTAAAATACGGAGAAGTGTAGCAGTCTTTTATTTGTCTTTATTATTTGCTACACAGAAAAAACTAAAAACGGGTTCCAATTAAAAAATTGATTGAATCACTTAAAATTTTAATTGATTTTGCACATATCACGGCACTGATAATATCAATTAAAACTTTTATTGAAAATTAAAAACAAAAAAAGCTATAAATAGCTTCTACAAAAAAAATTATGACACTGACAAAAAAAAGTGTGTGAACGATACATTTGTATGCGTGTTGTATGTTTGTGTGTGTGCTTGTTTTATTTGTAAACTTCAAATGCATTTGGTATTTTATACAGAAAATTTGCTATTTAAGCTGCAGTGTATGAAAAATTAATTTGAGAATTGCGTTTAAAATAAAATATGTATTTATATATTTATAAGTCAATTAAAATATTAACTGATTCAATTAAATATTTGTGTAGAAACAAATTTAATTTATATCAAATCATTAATTAGATATTTTGGGTTGATAATTTTTTCTGTGTATATGTCAAAGACTGAAGCGTAATCTAAAAAAATTACAAAAAATAAAATTATAAGTTAAAATTGTATTTAATAAGCACTGATTCCTCCAAAGCTTTCAATATATATTCATTATTAAAATACAAATATTTTTTAATCTATTCTTTTAAACATTATAAATTATTTTAAATTATAAAAACAGAAATTATAGTCCTGCCATTCAGAAAAATGTCTTTAAATTTTTTAATTTTTTTTTTTTTTAAACTCTTCAATATATTTTATAGTTATATTTTTTATAAGTTTATAATAAAAGCATTTGCATAAATGTTTCTAAATATTTTATGTTGTGTTCACTTCACTTGTCTATTTGATATTGACATAATATAAAAAAAAAATAGACGAATACTGAAACGTTACAACGAACTCTGCTGGTTTTGATAATCAAAATAATATTTTTAGACTTTAGTAAACTCAGCAATAAAAATTTGTTAAAAATTTAGTATTTCATCAAGGCAAAATAGCAAAATTTGTAACTAAAATCTCAATATGAACTAAAAATTAGTTTAAAACTTGCAAAGTTGTATTACTAACGGCTTTACTAATTTGTCTACTAACTTTTTTCTATGAGAGTAGTGCTTGTTGAGAATTATTCAAAGTATCCTGTGATTTTTTAGAGAAACAGGACCTAAAAACTTAGGTTTTTATTTTGGAGGAATCTAAGCTCTCTTAAAAAAAAAGTCTTATTAGAAATTTTCAGAGGAAGTAAATAGTTAGAGATCCACAGTTTTTCAATTAAAGGAATCTAAGAATGTACCAGTGTTACCATTTTTAAAATATGCGTGATTCAAAAAATAGCTTGTAAAACAAGTTATTTTTTCTTTATAACAAGTTCTAGTGCCGGGTTTTACGCCGATGATTTCATGTTTCATATTGTTAAAAAAGGATACGGTTTACTTGCTCTGAAAATTAGTTTAAGTTAAATTTTAGATAATTGAAAGTTACAAATTAGTCTGCTAAAATCAGTAAAAAAAAATTGCTAAATGCACAGTGATTACATGAAAATGACACACCGAAACCCTGAGATACGTAAACTTAATTTTGGTTCGCAAAATTCAGTAATTTCAAAAGAGATTTCGATATATTTTAATTAAAATACACTCAAAAAATCGCTTAAGTCAATGCAAACTTATAATTTAAATATATTTTTATTTTGACCTAACCTATTAAAACTGAATATACCACTGAATTATACGGCCAAAAATTAAGTTTATGTGTCCCGGGGTTTTGGTCAACTCTTGATGTCAACAAAATTTCTAGTTTATGGAGAAAAAAATGGGTAGAAATAGCTTAATTCGGAAAATGATACTGAGACTGCCCATATATGGGCAGGTGCTTCAAAATCTATTTTGAGGCTTTTGTATCGTGTGCAACGGAGGGCGTTGGTGCTTATTAGCGACAGACTCGTTGGAGCATCGTCGGAATGTGGGCTGTGTGACTTTGTTCTATAAATATTACCATGGGAAGTGTTCTGCTGAGATAAGTCGACTTATCCCGAGGGACCGAGTTTCTATTCGTAATACCCGCTTATCAAGTAGATCTCATCCGATTGTTGTCTATAGCCTGGCAAATCGCACAACGCTTTACAGAGAAAATTCGTTTTTCAGTCGAACTAGCTGTATCGTCTCCCTGCGGAGGTATTCCCTGCAACTTACTATGTAGAAAACATTTTAGTCAAATGTCCACAAACACTACTCCCTATTTCCTCCTCCCCACAACCTATTTTCCTGATATCAACACAATGCAAGCATTAGTAGGCATCCCCTGAGTGTTGGTTCATCGTAATAAAAATTTTAATGTAAATTAATAATAATGATTTTTGACATGAATTTGATGAAAGTACTATTTAAATTTAAATGTTTTACTAATTTCTCAAATATGTTCAGTAAAATTTTACAAAAACAAACATAATTATAAATCGAATGTAAAAATAACATGTGAAAATTAAAAAGTTTTGTAACAAAATTTTTAAAATCGTAAAAATGTCATCACTTTTGTACGAAACTAATTGCAAAACTTGTAGGAGAAAAATGGCTAGGGAAAATTGAATGGCTAAATCTGCCGTCTAGATACAATCTAGCCATTTTTGGCTAGATCTGCCCGGAAAGTGGTTAAATTGGCAACTTTGGTTTTGGTGTGTCAATTCAAAAGCTAAAATTTCACTTACAGTGATATTAGTAGAACAAAAAAAATATAAAAAAAAAAAATTTAAATAAAACGTGCCCTTCTGAAATCAGGTCTACAAATATTAACAAATACTTCTGTTATCTTAGCAGAATATAATGTTATTTTCATTCAACTTAATTTAGGAAAAAAATTTGTAGATTTTACAGTTTTTGTTTATTAAAACTGAGCAAAAAAGTTGCCCATCATATCAGATTAATTCGT
This sequence comes from Delia radicum, assembly GCA_021234595.1. Taxonomy (NCBI): domain Eukaryota; kingdom Metazoa; phylum Arthropoda; class Insecta; order Diptera; family Anthomyiidae; genus Delia; species Delia radicum. The sequence continues at coordinate 145,718,025 of CM037855.1, forward strand.
TATTTTCAATTAACTAAAACTCAGCTTAAACGTAACAAAAATTTTGCAAATCCAGCAGTTTTATTTTTGCTGTTCTTATCACACTTATATTTAGCAAAAAAAATCTGCTAGTTTTAACCATTTTTTCTGCAAACGTAATTTTTAACAAATTTGAGTTGTTTTTTGTGGTACAGTAATTTTCGTTTACAGTCACATCGCTTATAGTCCATTTAGCGATATAGTCCATTTTTACACTTTTACTGTCATCTAAAATCAAATTGCATACAAAATATTTAGGATATAGTCCACTCACGATATAATCACATTTGGCTTATATGCCACTAAACTCTGGCTACTAAAAGTAAATTTATATGCAAATAATTTAAGTTATAGTCACAATACAGAAAATTTCTAATACAATTGTAAAATCTTGAATTTTTTTCGGTTTAAAATTATTTAAAAATTTAAGATGCTAAAATAAAAATTTGAACAAGGAAACTGAGCTGAAGCGATATAGTCACATTAGCGATATAGTCCACAACTTGTGTGCAACTAAGAGATGTGACTATAAGCGAAAAGTACTGTATTTATTTTTTTTATTTATTTCAATAAGTGTGCACTCTAAAAAATGTATGTAAGTTTACTGCTATAAAGTGAGTACAATTTTGTGTAAAATTACATAAAATGAGTAAACATACACTCAAAATGTTTAAATAACTAATGTACACATTTATGTCTGCAAAAATAAACACAAATGATAATAATTTGAATGGTGGGAAACATGTTTTAAATTTGTAAACATATTCACCTACAAACAGTAGTAAAACTATAAACAAATGATAGTAATCTGCATGTTGGGAAACATGTTTATAAATGTATAAACATTTTTATCTACAAACAGTAGTAATTGTCAAGATAAAAAATAACAATAGAAAAAGAATTACACAAATGGTTTTTTTTGGAAATTTAAAACAACCAATATATTCTATAATTTTTTCATAATTATAATTGTGCGCAGGTCAGTCCAACACAAAGTTCTCCCGATTATAAACACACTAGGAATAGAAAATCTTGCAATTGAATTAAAAGTAAATAACAGAAAGCTAATTATTTGCACTGTGTATTCACCGAAATATAAAATAGCTTTGCAAATGACATAAAAAACTAACTTCATTTAATGAAGATTACATTATACTTGGTGATTTTAATGCAAGACATTCTGCTTGGCATTTCATCACTAACAACACTGCTGGCAACGTATTGTTTCAACTTGAGCAGTCAAACAACTTTTTTATAAATTATCCCAACAGTCCAACTTTTTACCCCTCTCAAAAAAACAGAAATCCCTCAATTATCGACTTAGTATTAAGCAATAGCTCATTAAATATTAATATGGATGTGCTCGAATATGAAATTCCATCTGATCACAGACCTATTGTGTGCAAAATTGAAAATTCAACAGTTAGTGAAATAGATATGAGGCACTATAACTACCAACTTACAGACTGATTGGCGTTTAAAAATATAATTAACAACAAAATCACCATTAACACAACCGCATATAACTCCAAAAATTCAATTGATTCAGAGATAAGCAGATTTGTTAAAATTGTACTAGAAGCTCGGAACGACTGCACTCCATTATTGCAGCCTTGTGGCAAGTCAGTTTTGCCAGAAAATATTATTAATTTTTTAAAAACTAGAAAAACGTTTAAAAGAAGAAGGCAACGGGCATCGAACCTTTCGGATGCAAACTGGTACGATGAATGCGTCAAACTGCTGACTAAAATTATCAGCAAAGATATAAATAATCATCGTAACGAAAAATAGAAAAAGTTGCTATCAAAACTGAAGCCAGGAGATAAATCGTTCTGGAAAATTAGCCGGTACTTAAGAGGTAAACAAAGGAGTAAAATTCCACATCTCATAGATGGAAATATGAAAATTAACACTGATAAAGAAAAGACAGAATTATTAGCCAACATTTTCTATGCATCTAATAGTCTCACGTCTACATATAAACACTCTATCGATACAACCGTTAACTCTAAGGTAAATACACTCAATTCCAGAGACGCCTTTTCTGAAAATATTTCTTTGATATCACATAATGAGTTAAATTGCTTAATTTCTACTCTCAAAACATCCAAATCTCCTGGGCTAGATGACGTCTCCAACATTTTAATAAAAAACTTCCCTCCTAAGGCAGTAAAATTATTATTGATAATTTTTAACAGCTGTTTTAAAGTCAACTACTTTCCAAAACATTTTAAAAAGGCTAAAATCATCGCTATTTCTAAACCAAATAAGCCTAAGCACAGTCCGCATAGTTATAGATCGATAAGCTTATTAAGCAACCTTGGCAAACTATATGAGAAACCTATTCAAAATCGAATTTACAGTGCTATTGAAAATACATCAATATTAGCAAATGAACAATTTGGGTTTAAAAAACAACATAGCGCGGTTCACCAAATAAACCGTATCACAAACATTATAAAGTCCAACAAACGAATTAAACAATCTACTGGCTTAATAGTTCTGGACGTAGAAAAGGCATTTGATACCGTCTGGCACAACGGTCTTATTTATAAAATGCTCCAAGCTAATATACCTAAATATTTGTGCAGACTTATTGCTGATTTTCTCACTGACAGATCGTACGTAGTAGCTATTAATAAAACATTTTTGTCTCCTAAACAAATTACTGCAGGCCTGCCACAAGGTTCAATATTATCACCATTATTATACTCAATTTATACATCGGATTTCTCTCCACCCTTATACATGAAAGTTGCTTACTATGCAGATGATACGGCTCTCATAACGTCTAGTAAACTCACTAAAGCACTGTTAAAGAAAATGGAAAAACGGTTTTCTGCCTGTAACAAATACTTCTACAAATGGAAAATAAAAATAAACCTTATTTAAACGGATACCAAGTCGTCAGTTAAGTTTTCAAAATGAGAACCTGACAATTAAAAACGATATTAAATATCTTGGTGTTTGCCTCGATAAGAAACTTAACTTTGCGAAAGACATCAACGAAATCTGTAAAAAAAATCCATGAAAACTGTCAGAGCTTTGTGGCCAATCCTTAATAAACGTTCAACCCTGAACCTTAAGAACAAAAACTTAATATTCAAAAGTGTGATTAGACCAACCTTCACTTATGCAAGTCCTATCTGGTACAATGCAGCAAAATCACATCTGAAGAAACTACAAATCATTCAAAATAAATGTCTCAAAATCATAAATAACAAAAATTGGAGATATTCAACTCAGCTTCTCCACAACGAAACTGGTTACGAACTAATTATCGACTTCATAAAAAAACTTAACAATAAATACCATGAATCCATTCAAAATTCTCCTTATCAACTGATAAGGGAATGCATACAATTGGCTTAATTTGCAGCTCCGAAACACAAATTATTAATTGAAAATGACGTGTATACATGTATTATCATTAGATAATTTCATTGTACACTTGTATATTTTCTAACATATTTAATCTTATTTCCCTACCATATAAAGGTTTTTCATATTTTCCTTTGAATAATGTTATAATTAAACAATTAATATCAAGATCTTTTGTTATCATAATTATTCGTTGCAATATCTATAGATAAAATCTCGAAATTGTAAATTTATATGCTAAGTACAAAATGTAAATAAAGATGAATTTATAAATGGAAAAAAAAAAAAAATCATAATTATAATTATAATTGGAAAATGCACAAAAAACTAAGCTAAACCACAAATAAACGTTCAAGGGAGCAACAAATTTTGTTTAATAGATTAGCTAATACTGAACTCTAGCGACAAATTCTGAAAAAAAATAAATCTGGAGCCGCTGAAGCACGCGTTACATCTGCATGTGCGTACCTTTCCTTCTATTCACTGTCCACATAAGATTTAAATGTAATATTTTTTTTATATTTACAAATATAAATAAATTAAAAATATTTTTTTTTTTATAAATTGCAGAGAATTTCCTTGTTTGAATATAAAAATATGTATGTGAATATAAAGGGTGTCCCAAGAACAACGCAATTTTTAAACGAGGTTAGTAAAAATGGAGCGCTACACGAATGAACAACGCATTCTCATTGTGAAATTGTTTTACCAACATGACAACATGAAAATGCTGATTTTGCCGATAAAATCATCTTCAGTGACGAGGCCCATTTTCATCTTGATGGCTTCGTCAATAGGCAGAATTGTCGCATTTGGGGTGAGGAAAATCCTCGAGTGATTCACGAGAAGCAAATGCATCCTCAACGTGTCACTGTGTGGTGTGGTTTTTGGGCTGGAGGAATCATTGGACCTTTTTTTTCTGAAAATGAGGCAAGTCAAGCGCAAACAGTCAATGGTGTTCGGTATCGTGAAATGATAACCAGTTTTTCTTGCCTAGAATTGAAGAAATGAATGTGGAGGGCATGTGGTTCCAACAAGACGGCGCCACATGTCATACAGCCAGAGAAATAATTCAATTTCTGCATCAGTCATTTCCCGGTCGTGTTATTTCGCGTTTAGGAGATCAGAATTGGCCACCTAGATCGTGCGATTTAACACCATTAGATTTTTTTCTTTGGGGTTTTTTGATTTACGCGAATAAGCCGACGACGACTCAAGCCTTAAAAGAGGAAATTGGACGCTGCATTAATGAAATACCGCAGCATTCATGCAAAACGGTCATTGAAAATTTCATTAAAAGATCGCGTGCATGCCAGCAAAGCCGCGGCGGCCATCTGCACGATATATTGTTCCATACATAACCTCATTCTGTCTACTTTACGATATAATAAAGTTTCACGATTTTTTTTAAATAACTGTGTTTTATTTAAAATTTAAAAATTGCGCTCTTCTTGGGACACCCTTATAAATAATAAACAAATTGAGTACGTACATTATGAGTAAATTTACACACATTTTATGTTATGAACCATGTTGCTTAACATTTTTGTATACATTTTGTGCGTACCAATTTACACACATAGAGTAAATTTACCAAACTTATAGTAGGAGTACAGTTTCCTACTATAAGTTGGGTAAAATTCAACAGAAATTAATTAGAATGTAGGCATATCTGACTTTTTAAGTACTAGTGAACTATGTTTTTGAATTGTAGTGGTTGGAAACCTTTTACAATTTTTTATCGGGCGCTGGAAGAATTAGAATCCCTAAAATATTCTAAATTGGTTTAAAACAAGTTTAACTTCGTATTACCCTACATTTATAGTACATCCAAAAACTAGAAGTATTTCCGAACTACTTGTATTTACTATTCAAACTACATGCAATTTTTTTTCTCAAAAACTAAAACTTTTCAAAAACTACCCAGCAAAACCACACATTACCAAATCATGGGTAAAGTAATGTATCGCCATAGGGCCTCATGCATTACTTTACACGTTACTTCATTGATGAATTTTACAGGCGTTGAGCCCCAAGGTAACTCATTACCTTGTAATGGGTAAAGTAACTGGTTACTTATATGGTTACATGGTGGGAAAAAGTAATGTGTCTATAAATAGATTTTCATAAAAAAAAAATGCATAAAAATTTTTTTTACAGATATTTTTTTTTTTAATTAAATAAATAACTTTTTTTTATTAAATAAATAACTTGGTCATGCTGGGATTCGAACCTGGGGTCTCTGGTATTTAACAATTAGTTAGGCGAGAACTCTACCAACTGACCTATCGATACATACAATATTTTATTGCTTAACATGTAGATGAGTTGTTGTGCTTCGTGTTTTCGTTCGTGATATTAAAAATATACACCTTACCATTATGCTCAAAAAAATCGCAAAGTAATGTGTCTATAAATAGATTTTCAAAAATATATATTAATAATTACTTTACGTTTATAATTCATGCATTATGTAATTGATGATCGGTAAGTCATTATTTTATGTTTTGAAGTAATGTAAAATGTAATGAGGTCTCATTACAAGGTAATCTATGAGTGTCCAATTATCGGTAACTCATTACTTCTTGTTGGAAAATAATGATACGGGTAAGGAGTACACATTACAAGGTAATGCATTACTTTATCGCACCCATTACCAAAGTTTTGCTGGGTAATAGTGTTTGTTATAGTATAAATGATTTATGATATGAATTTTTAAAATAATTATAAAATAAATTTAAAATTGTCTATTAAATTTCCTAAAGCCGATATAAAAAAGTTATTAGGGGCTTAAGGGTCGCGTTTCTTTTCCTACATTCACAGAAAAAAGTTAGTAGAAAAATTAGTAACACTTTAAAAGTTTTAAACTAATTTTTAGTTAAAATTGAGATTTAGTTAAAAATCAAAAAATATCCAATTTCCGAACACATAAATTTTAACCAAACTTGGTGTGGAAGGTAAGTGTCAGTTAAGTATGTCATCGTACACGTTAATGCAGTTTTTCATAAAACTTAATGAAACATTTCATATTATTTATTAAAAATTTCATACAAACAAAGAAAAGGTTTCATTAAAAATTTAAAGGTTCTTCGTGAAGTTTAAGAAATTTTTCATTCACATTGTGAAGAAAACTTCATTGGTTTAGTGAAAAAATTTCATTAAAAATCGTCCAAGGAATTCTCTCTGTGTGACATCAACTTGGTATACCTCAAACTATATAAAATTACAACCATTTTTGAAATACTGTTTTCAAAACTCAATTACATTAAACGACGCTAAAACCCGATGAAAAAAACTGCGAAATTTTAAAAATCGGAACACTTTGGTTTCACTCGTAAACCACCATACAACATTTTACTAAGCAGCAATATGGAAATTACTTTTTCAGTGAATATATCTCCCAAATTTTGTGAGTCCATTTTTTATTGCTTTGGATCTGGTCATATGATATTTTTAGCCAAATTGTTCCTTTTTACTACTTTGTAACATTTCTGCAATGAATTGGAATTTAAAAAAAAAATGTTTTCCAAATTTTGGAACAAATGTATATATTTTTCAAATTCAAAATACGTTATAAACTTTATGATTATTCAGTTTTTTTACACTATTACTACTTTTAACAACACAAAAAATCGTTCAACTTTTCTAGTTTACGGACGAATAGAAATTTCAGTTTTTTTTTTTTTTCCATAAAAAATCAGTTATTTCCAAATTACCCGTTACTTCGGAAAATATTGCTATTACATGGAAATGAAAATTATTCAAGTTCGAGGCCATACTCTATATTTCTTTATTAGGATACTAGCTGACCAGGCAAACGTTGTTTTGCCTTCAAATTTTAATTGTAATTAATTCTTTAAATCAAGAAATTTCTTTTACGCAAATAAATAATTAAAAAAATAAATTCACATTAATAAATTATTTTAAAATTTGTAATTTCATGGAAAGCCCAACGCCTCTTTGTCCTTCTATCGCCTTTATTTGCTGAAGTATATAAAATGAATAGCTGAAAACAACTGCCATAACAACTGCGACGTCACCTATTACCGGTGCTTTAAAGCGCCGCTCATGCTCACCAGCCGCTGTCTGGTCAGCTCTTATCACAACCGTAAATTCATCTGTCAGCATCTGGTCTAAGAGAAAGTGAAATGGATCAGGTATATATAGGACTATAGGACTATGAGGAACGCTAAAACAATTTTTGAACAACATTATTAAATAACCTTGCAAAAAGTCTTGAATGTGAAAATTTATTTTAATGCTTATTTGTTTTTTGCTTTTGGTACCACGCCCATTTATCCCATTCCGCCCATTTTCAGTTCGACTACTAATATTTGTAATTGATGGACTCGTACAAAATTTGAAGGCTATATAGCTAATGTAGAACCTTAGATATTTAATATTAATATTAATTTTGTATATGAGCTAAATAATCACTTTGTATGGGAGCTGCCCCGCCCACTGGTATGATCCCGCCCAACTTTCCCATGACTATTCATAATATAATCAACGTGCACAAATTTCTAAAACTATGGCTATAATAGTACTGTAGATATATGATATTAAATATTTACTTTGTATGGGAGCTGCCACTCCCACTGGTCCGATCCCGTCCATTTTTTTCCTGATTATTCAAATCAGTAACATATGGGATACTGCAATGTTTCAAAACTCTTGCTATCACAATAGTCAAGATATATGATGTTATTCAATTTATGTGGGAGGGGCCACGCCCATTTGAAATATATAGCCGAAAACCTAATTTGGACTATAACCTTTCAAATGTAACCGGTTTGGGCCAAATCGGTTGGATAGTTTTAGAGTCTATAGAGGACAAACATACAAACATTGTATTTTATATATATAGATTGTCCTAGCAAATAATCTATAGAGTTTTTTGTTATCATAGATTATTTGTTAGGACAATATCCTAATAAAGAAATATAGAGTATGGCCTCGAACTTGAATAATTTTTATTTTCATTGCACAATTAAAGGTCGAAAAACACATAATTTTTATTTTTAATAAAAATTATATCAAACTTGTATAAAAGACAAAGTACTATCTAGTTTACTCCCCCTGTGTTGTTTATAAACTAAACAAAATATTAAAAAGGAGAGAAAAACAAATAAGTGTATTGAATATCCACCAGAGGTGGACCTTGCACATAACAAACAAGTTTTCAATTTATTTTTTTATCAATGGTTATAATCTTTAACTTCAAGCTCATATATTAGTTCTCATGTAGTGAGTAAACTAGTTTATATGAATGTTTGATGTTTGGCATAGGATTGTTACCCTCTTTCAAAACGTGTTCTGATGATGGAAACCTAGAAAATTCCCGAAATATATCTATCAACACATTCCTGAAAGGGTCAAATAATAAATGTGAAAACAAAAAACTCTATAGATTATTTGTTAGGACAATATCCTAATAAAGAAATATGGAGTATAACCTCGAACTTGAATAATTTTCATTTTCATTGCACAATTAAAGGTCGGAAAAAACATAATTTTTATTTTTAATAAAAATTATATTGCTTTTAAATATTAAAATTTAGTTGTCTAATAATAATTGAGAAATAGTTTTTTAATTTGATATATTACCTTGTATGGAGAAAAAAAATGATTTTTGTTCCCCCCTCAAAAAGTGCCTGGGTTTGTTTTGTGTCGTGTCTAGCATTAAGATCCCGTGAGTTAAACCGTTTTCAATGAAGGTATTTTTTTTAGTTTTTCAAAGAATTTTGTACTTTAAATAACGACAATATTAGTATCATATAAAAGGTTTTTTTAAAGCGCCTCCAACGGTATATAAAACATGCCAAAGCATGTCCAGAAATATATTTTTTTTTTTCAGATATATTCTCTTAAAAAAAGTTAAGTTTTTGTACTGAGATTTTTTTCATTTAAATGTCAAATTTACATATTTTAATCTTAAGTCGATTTAAGTAAATACATGTTACAGCTTTTTTTCGAAATTTGCAATAATCCGCGTTTTAGCAGAAATTCAAAGGGGAAAACTATGTTTTAATTAGTTCAATTTTGGAACTACATTTTTTATTTAGTAAAGTGCATTATCTATGTGTGGAAATATTTTAAAATTTTGCACATTTAAAGCATTTTTGAAAAACAATTTAAATGAATCCAGTCTGCAAGACGACTGAGTTTCTAGTTGATGTAAGGATGAAAATTCCGCTTAAAAAAAATCCACAACGCCGATTTTTTACGGCATATTTTTCCGCGAAGTCAAAATTTTACAAAGTTTTTGTTTTAAAATTGCAACAATTTAAGCTCAATATGCATATTAGGCATGCAATAGTGAGCGATTTTTCGATTTCGAAGCGCTGGACCCTCCTATTTTGTGAGGTTCGTAAAAAAAAAATACATGAGCCAAAAATTTGGAGGGGTAGAGTGGGGGCAAGTGGCTCCTCGTCGGAGTCAAAGTTGGGGGTGAAGTGGGAAAAATCGACATAAAGAGACATAACAGCCCCGGCGTCATCCCTAGTGGGGTCAAATGTATGACCGACCCCACTTAACTTTTTATCCCCGACATTTTTCCTGAAGTAACCTACCACCCATCTCCCCTTCTTAAGGGGGCTCCCCTACAAATGTTTAATTTTATAAATTTTCTTCTCACTGTTCTAACTGTCCACCGGGAGCCCCTAGTGAAGTCAAATGTATGACCAACCCCCAATATTTTTTAATTGCCAACATTTTTTCAGAACCTACCTACCCTCTAGCTCCACTCCCTAAGGGGGCTCCCATACCAGATGTCATTTTAGAAATTTACTCCAACCGCTCTAACTGTCACTAGGGTAACCCTAGGCAAGTCAAATGTATGACCAACCCCCAATATTTTTTAATTGCCAACATTTTTTTAGAACATACTAGCCCCCTATCTCCACTCCAAAAGGGGGCACCCATATATTATGACATATTTCAAAATTTGATTCCAACGCTCTAACTCTCCCAGCAGTGCCCCTAAAGAAGTAAAATGTACGACCGTTTCCCAATATTTTTTTATTATAAAAATATTTTCAGAACATACCTATAACCTATTTTAATAGTTAAGGCGATACCCATATAAATTTATTATTTTTAATGCATTTTTAATCAATAAAAGGGCATATGTTCTTATAATTCATATTTAAGGTATAACATTTTTATTATATTAATTTATTTTTATCATGAGATACATAATTTTTCCTATTTTCGGCTACGACCTGTAGCAAAAATATTTTTTTCTCTTCGTTACGGCACAACACGTTGCTATAATCTTCTATTAATTTTACACCCCTTTCGGCTGCATCGTTTACAACATGTAAGTTGCTCAATATTTCTAGAGACTTCTGGAAGTCTTCGCGATCTTTCCAGACATCTGGATCTGTGCTAATAAAATCGGCTGATAATCCGAAGCGGGTAAAAAAATTAGCTGCCTCAGGTGTGACGAAATGGCTCAAATCATTCTGCATTACCTCTTTATTTATTTGCTTTGAGGCCAATGTAATTCTTTTAACTCCTTGGAAGCCAAAAACATGTACAGAGCGAGCACGATCTGGATTTCCACTGCTGCCGCTAGCTTCCAAATCGTCTTCCTCGATTGCGCCAACGTCGCTCTCTTTCTCACTGGCATCGACGGATGATTCGTCCATCTCATCGTCAGATAACTCTTCCTCGTATTCCTCTTTCTCTTCTTCAAATATAAGAATTGCTTTCGCCATTTTGCGCTTAATGTCACTGGGGATATTCGGATCAAATAATCCCAGAGCCACAGCTTCGCCACTAAGATACCAGAGGTGTCCACAGAATCTCTTTATCAATTGGTGCGATACGATCTTATCAATTGAAGCATAACAAGCAATCGCTTTTAAAAAATTCAAATCATTGTTTGGAGCTTCGATTGCTTTGGTGCTGCTGAACCAAGCTTTCACGTAAAGCGCAACGATGAAAATGGAAACATCACGAAGTCCATTTAATTCATTTGTATTTAAATTGAGATGTTTTCGAAACAGGAACATTTTTGGGCAGTATATGCCTTTTGCCATCCATCGAGCATGACTGACAGGCCCAGGTGGACTGAAGTGATAATTGGGAATATTTTGACCAAGAAATAACAATACGATTTGAAGGAACTCCTTGTAGTCGTTTCTGGGTTGTTTTTCTTTCAATTGAGCTAAACAAAAGGATTTGATGTCAATTTGGACTTCAACTGATATTTTGGCTGCGACTTCATCGTCTTCAATGCCTGGACTGTATGGTTTGTCTTTAATATTTTCCCATTTCTCTTTGAAACTGGAAAACATTGGCACTCCTGGTCCTGAAGTTTTGCCGAATTTGGCTTCGAATACTTCCTTCAATTGAAGTTCATAAATATGATGTCTGCATGGCAAATAAAAAAGATCTCGTTCCAGCATTTGCTCAAGCATAAGTGACGCACCTTGGAATTTGCCAGTGTTCGTTGATGTAGTGTCGAAAGAAATAGCTTGAACGCGGTCAGCAATTTTCCACTCCAGCAAAAGGCTATAAATGGCTTCCGCAATACGTTTGCCTTTTCCTTTACCCGATGGTATTGCAGGCACTCCCAAGAGCTGTTCCGTCCTATCATATGTGATGATAACAGGAAGTCTATCAACTTTTTTACCGCCGCCTTGCAAGTCCACCAACATTTTTCCATCCCAGTGCACATTGAAAAACTTGGCTTCAGACAACTAAAAACGTGTAATTCAAACAAATTTTAAAACCTTATAATTATATTTTTAATTACGTACTTGATGGTTTTCCTTCAAACATTGAGCAATCTGCTGCCGATTTTGTGTACGGGCTTGTTGAATGGACTTCCTGTTAATAATATAATTTCGAGGGTCACGCTGAAATGCGCGTGCTGCAGAAATCAGTATACGAACTGCTGCTCCGTCAGAAATCTTGCACCTGTCAAAAACTGATACCAGCTCCGGAGTGATGCATTCGATACTGCCCCTAGTTCCCTTTGGTACTTGTGCTCTCAAAACCATTTCGTCATTGGCAGCTGCTTGTTCAGTGTTTAACTCACTCGAATCGGTAGATGAAAAGTAGGTGACTGAAAATAATGCTTATTTATTATATATTTAAAGTTATAATAGTAAGACTTACCCGCTGTTGCTGCTTCGTTGTGTTGTTTTGCGCGTTTCAGACGTTCTTCTTCTTGTTCTTCTCGTTCCGATCGTCTTTTCACTTGATTGGTAAAAATTGTGTCAACGCCGGCAATGGTTCCTTTACGCCCCTTCTCTCTTTGCATTTGCAGAAACACAGCGTCTTCCGGATTGACTACCATTTCGAGGGCATTGGCATGTGCGATGTCAAATAGGTCATCCAATTTGTTGACAAAATCAGCTTCCTTTCTTTTTTGTGCTTCACCCCCTCTCAAAGTATTCCTTTGCAAGGCTATCCATTCAGCGACCAATGACTGAACTTTTTTTTACATCGCCTCTATGTCTTGTTGGAATAAACGCTTGACGCCAAAAAACCATGACCGTGTCAGTCACCAAGTACGAACTGTCGTTAGCATTCATTTTACGATTTCCAGTGCCATAAAAGTACATTTTGAGTACTTGTCTTCGGGACGGCAATTTCGTTCCCATAATATTTGAGCACGGTTGCCCGATTAAAAAAAGTTCAGAACGTGATCTTAAATTTCTCACAGCACTGCTCGATGTTGATGCCATTTTTATTTAAATAACTCACGAATTTATTTAAAAATATTTAAAAATTAGTAAATTAGAAAGTGTGTTTTTTTTTTTTTTTTTTTAGATTTGAATGGACAATGTCTTTGCACGTTAAGCCAGGCTTAACGCCAACTTCTCATTTAAAATGTATAAACAAATTTATGAAAGCCATCATATTAAGTGTAAATAGAGGATATGTATGTTTTGAAAATATTTTAATATTAAAAAAATATTGGGAGGCAGTCATACATTTTACTTCTCTAGGGGCCCTGGTGGGAGCGTTAGAGCGTTGGACTCAAATTTTGAAATATGTCATGCTATATGGGTGTCCCTTTTTGGAGTGGAGATAGGGGGCTAGTATGTTCTAAAAAAATGTTGGGGCTGAAAAAATATTGGGGGTTGGTCATACATTTTACTTGCCTAGGGTCACCCTAGGGACAGTTAGAGCGGTTGGAGTAAATTTCTAAAATGACATCTTGTATGGGAGCCCCCTTAGGGAGTGGAGATAGGGGGCTAGTATGTTCTAAAAAAATGTTGGCAATTAAAAAATATTGGGGGTCGGTCATACATTTGACTTGCCTAGGGTTACCCTAGTGACAGAGCGGTTGGAGTAAATTTCTAAAATGACATCTGGTATGGGAGCCCCCTTAGGGAGTGGAGCTAGAGGGTAGGTATGTTCTGAAAAAATGTTGGCAATTAAAAAATATTGGGGGTCGGTCATAGATTTGACTTCACTAGGGGCTCCCGGTGGACAGTTAGAACAGTGAGAAGAAAATTTATAAAATTAAACATTTGTAGGGGAGCCCCCTTAAGAAGGGGAGATGGGTGGTAGGTTACTTCAGGAAAAATGTCGGGGATAAAAAGTTAAGTGGGGTCGGTCATACATTTGACCCCACTAGGGATGACGCCGGGGCTGTTATGTCTCTTTATGTCGATTTTTCCCACTATTTGAGCACGGGCAACCGTGCTCAAATATTATGGGAACGAAATTGCCGTCCCGAAGACAAGTACTCAAAATGTACTTTTATGGCACTGGAAATCGTAAAATGAATGCTAACGACAGTTCGTACTTGGTGACTGACACGGTCATGGTTTTTTGGCGTCAAGCGTTTATTCCAACAAGACATAGAGGCGATGTAAAAAAAAAGTTCAGTCATTGGTCGCTGAATGGATAGCCTTGCAAAGGAATACTTTGAGAGGGGGTGAAGCACAAAAAAGAAAGGAAGCTGATTTTGTCAACAAATTGGATGACCTATTTGACATCGCACATGCCAATGCCCTCGAAATGGTAGTCAATCCGGAAGACGCTGTGTTTCTGCAAATGCAAAGAGAGAAGGGGCGTAAAGGAACCATTGCCGGCGTTGACACAATTTTTACCAATCAAGTGAAAAGACGATCGGAACGAGAAGAACAAGAAGAAGAACGTCTGAAACGCGCAAAACAACACAACGAAGCAGCAACAGCGGGTAAGTCTTACTATTATAACTTTAAATATATAATAAATAAGCATTATTTTCAGTCACCTACTTTTCATCTACCGATTCGAGTGAGTTAAACACTGAACAAGCAGCTGCCAATGACGAAATGGTTTTGAGAGCACAAGTACCAAAGGGAACTAGGGGCAGTATCGAATGCATCACTCCGGAGCTGGTATCAGTTTTTGACAGGTGCAAGATTTCTGACGGAGCAGCAGTTCGTATACTGATTTCTGCAGCACGCGCATTTCAGCGTGACCCACGAAATTATATTATTAACAGGAAGTCCATTCAACAAGCCCGTACACAAAATCGGCAGCAGATTGCTCAATGTTTGAAGGAAAACCATCAAGTACGTAATTAAAAATATAATTATAAGGTTTTAAAATTTGTTTGAATTACACGTTTTTAGTTGTCTGAAGCCAAGTTTTTCAATGTGCACTGGGATGGAAAAATGTTGGTGGACTTGCAAGGCGGCGGTAAAAAAGTTGATAGACTTCCTGTTATCATCACATATGATAGGACGGAACAGCTCTTGGGAGTGCCTGCAATACCATCGGGTAAAGGAAAAGGCAAACGTATTGCGGAAGCCATTTACAGCCTTTTGCTGGAGTGGAAAATTGCTGACCGCGTTCAAGCTATTTCTTTCGACACCACATCAACGAACACTGGCAAATTCCAAGGTGCGTCACTTATGCTTGAGCAAATGCTGGAACGAGATCTTTTTTATTTGCCATGCAGACATCATATTTATGAACTTCAATTGAAGGAAGTATTCGAAGCCAAATTCGGCAAAACTTCAGGACCAGGAGTGCCAATGTTTTCCAGTTTCAAAGAGAAATGGGAAAATATTAAAGACAAACCATACAGTCCAGGCATTGAAGACGATGAAGTCGCAGCCAAAATATCAGTTGAAGTCCAAATTGACATCAAATCCTTTTGTTTAGCTCAATTGAAAGAAAAACAACCCAGAAACGACTACAAGGAGTTCCTTCAAATCGTATTGTTATTTCTTGGTCAAAATATTCCCAATTATCACTTCAGTCCACCTGGGCCTGTCAGTCATGCTCGATGGATGGCAAAAGGCATATACTGCCCAAAAATGTTCCTGTTTCGAAAACATCTCAATTTAAATACAAATGAATTAAATGGACTTCGTGATGTTTCCATTTTCATCGTTGCGCTTTACGTGAAAGCTTGGTTCAGCAGCACCAAAGCAATCGAAGCTCCAAACAATGATTTGAATTTTTTAAAAGCGATTGCTTGTTATGCTTCAATTGATAAGATCGTATCGCACCAATTGATAAAGAGATTCTGTGGACACCTCTGGTATCTTAGTGGCGAAGCTGTGGCTCTGGGATTATTTGATCCGAATATCCCCAGTGACATTAAGCGCAAAATGGCGAAAGCAATTCTTATATTTGAAGAAGAGAAAGAGGAATACGAGGAAGAGTTATCTGACGATGAGATGGACGAATCATCCGTCGATGCCAGTGAGAAAGAGAGCGACGTTGGCGCAATCGAGGAAGACGATTTGGAAGCTAGCGGCAGCAGTGGAAATCCAGATCGTGCTCGCTCTGTACATGTTTTTGGCTTCCAAGGAGTTAAAAGAATTACATTGGCCTCAAAGCAAATAAATAAAGAGGTAATGCAGAATGATTTGAGCCATTTCGTCACACCTGAGGCAGCTAATTTTTTTACCCGCTTCGGATTATCAGCCGATTTTATTAGCACAGATCCAGATGTCTGGAAAGATCGCGAAGACTTCCAGAAGTCTCTAGAAATATTGAGCAACTTACATGTTGTAAACGATGCAGCCGAAAGGGGTGTAAAATTAATAGAAGATTATAGCAACGTGTTGTGCCGTAACGAAGAGAAAAAAATATTTTTGCTACAGGTCGTAGCCGAAAATAGGAAAAATTATGTATCTCATGATAAAAATAAATTAATATAATAAAAATGTTATACCTTAAATATGAATTATAAGAACATATGCCCTTTTATTGATTAAAAATGCATTAAAAATAATAAATTTATATGGGTATCGCCTTAACTATTAAAATAGGTTATAGGTATGTTCTGAAAATATTTTTATAATAAAAAAATATTGGGAAACGGTCGTACATTTTACTTCTTTAGGGGCACTGCTGGGAGAGTTAGAGCGTTGGAATCAAATTTTGAAATATGTCATAATATATGGGTGCCCCCTTTTGGAGTGGAGATAGGGGGCTAGTATGTTCTAAAAAAATGTTGGCAATTAAAAAATATTGGGGGTTGGTCATACATTTGACTTGCCTAGGGTTACCCTAGTGACAGTTAGAGCGGTTGGAGTAAATTTCTAAAATGACATCTGGTATGGGAGCCCCCTTAGGGAGTGGAGCTAGAGGGTAGGTAGGTTCTGAAAAAATGTTGGCAATTAAAAAATATTGGGGGTTGGTCATACATTTGACTTCACTAGGGGCTCCCGGTGGACAGTTAGAACAGTGAGAAGAAAATTTATAAAATTAAACATTTGTAGGGGAGCCCCCTTAAGAAGGGGAGATGGGTGGTAGGTTACTTCGGGAAAAATGTCGGGGATAAAAAGTTAAGTGGGGTCGGTCATACATTTGACCCCACTAGGGATGACGCCGGGGCTGTTATGTCTCTTTATGTCGATTTTTCCCACTTCACCCCCAACTTTGACTCCGACGAGGAGCCACTTGCCCCCACTCTACCCCTCCAAATTTTTGGCTCATGTATTTTTTTTTACGAACCTCACAAAATAGGAGGGTCCAGCGCTTCGAAATCGAAAAATCGCTCACTATTGCATGCCTAATATGCATATTGAGCTTAAATTGTTGCAATTTTAAAACAAAAACTTTGTAAAATTTTGACTTCGCGGAAAAATATGCCGTAAAAAAATCGGCGTTGTGGATTTTTTTTAAGCGGAATTTTCATCCTTACATCAACTAGAAACTCAGTCGTCTTGCAGACTGGATTCATTTAAATTGTTTTTCAAAAATGCTTTAAATGTGCAAAATTTTAAAATATTTCCACACATAGATAATGCACTTTACTAAATAAAAAATGTAGTTCCAAAATTGAACTAATTAAAACATAGTTTTCCCCTTTGAATTTCTGCTAAAACGCGGATTATTGCAAATTTCGAAAAAAAAAGCTGTAACATGTATTTACTTAAATCGACTTAAGATTAAAATATGTAAATTTGACATTTAAATGAAAAAAATCTCAGTACAAAAACTTAACTTTTTTTAAGAGAATATATCTGAAAAAAAAAAATATATTTCTGGACATGCTTTGGCATGTTTTATATACCGTTGGAGGCGCTTTAAAAAAACCTTTTATATGATACTAATATTGTCGTTATTTAAAGTACAAAATTCTTTGAAAAACTAAAAAAAATACCTTCATTGAAAACGGTTTAACTCACGGGATCTTAATGCTAGACACGACACAAAACAAACCCAGGCACTTTTTGAGGGGGGAACAAAAATCATTTTTTTTCTCCATACAAGGTAATATATCAAATTAAAAAACTATTTCTCAATTATTATTAGACAACTAAATTTTAATATTTAAAAGCAATATAATTTTTATTAAAAATAAAAATTATGTTTTTTCCGACCTTTAATTGTGCAATGAAAATGAAAATTATTCAAGTTCGAGGTTATACTCCATATTTCTTTATTAGGATATTGTCCTAACAAATAATCTATAGAGTTTTTTGTTTTCACATTTATTATTTGACCCTTTCAGGAATGTGTTGATAGATATATTTCGGGAATTTTCTAGGTTTCCATCATCAGAACACGTTTTGAAAGAGGGTAACAATCCTATGCCAAACATCAAACATTCATATAAACTAGTTTACTCACTACATGAGAACTAATATATGAGCTTGAAGTTAAAGATTATAACCATTGATAAAAAAATAAATTGAAAACTTGTTTGTTATGTGCAAGGTCCACCTCTGGTGGATATTCAATACACTTATTTGTTTTTTCTCTCCTTTTTAATATTTTGTTTAGTTTATAAACAACACAGGGGGAGTAAACTAGATAGTACTTTGTCTTTTATACAAGTTTGATATAATTTTTATTAAAAATAAAAATTATGTTTTTTTCGACCTTTAATTGTGCAATGAAAATAAAAATTATTCAAGTTCGAGGCCATACTCTATATTTCTTTATTAGGATATTGTCCTAACAAATAATCTATGATAACAAAAAACTCTATAGATTATTTGCTAGGACAATCTATATATATAAAATACAATGTTTGTATGTTTGTCCTCTATAGACTCTAAAACTATCCAACCGATTTGGCCCAAACCGGTTACATTTGAAAGGTTATAGTCCAAATTAGGTTTTCGGCTATATATTTCAAATGGGCGTGGCCCCTCCCACATAAATTGAATAACATCATATATCTTGACTATTGTGATAGCAAGAGTTTTGAAACATTGCAGTATCCCATATGTTACTGATTTGAATAATCAGGAAAAAAATGGACGGGATCGGACCAGTGGGAGTGGCAGCTCCCATACAAAGTAAATATTTAATATCATATATCTACAGTACTATTATAGCCATAGTTTTAGAAATTTGTGCACGTTGATTATATTATGAATAGTCATGGGAAAGTTGGGCGGGATCATACCAGTGGGCGGGGGCAGCTCCCATACAAAGTGATTATTTAGCTCATATACAAAATTAATATTAATATTAAATATCTAAGGTTCTACATTAGCTATATAGCCTTCAAATTTTGTACGAGTCCATCAATTACAAATATTAGTAGTCGAACTGAAAATGGGCGGAATGGGATAAATGGGCGTGGTACCAAAAGCAAAAAACAAATAAGCATTAAAATAAATTTTCACATTCAAGACTTTTTGCAAGGTTATTTAATAATGTTGTTCAAAAATTGTTTTAGCGTTCCTCATAGTCCTATAGTCCTATATATACCTGATCCATTTCACTTTCTCTTAGACCAGATGCTGACAGATGAATTTACGGTTGTGATAAGAGCTGACCAGACAGCGGCTGGTGAGCATGAGCGGCGCTTTAAAGCACCGGTAATAGGTGACGTCGCAGTTGTTATGGCAGTTGTTTTCAGCTATTCATTTTATATACTTCAGCAAATAAAGGCGATAGAAGGACAAAGAGGCGTTGGGCTTTCCATGAAATTACAAATTTTAAAATAATTTATTAATGTGAATTTATTTTTTTAATTATTTATTTGCGTAAAAGAAATTTCTTGATTTAAAGAATTAATTACAATTAAAATTTGAAGGCAAAACAACGTTTGCCTGGTCAGCTAGTATCCTAATAAAGAAATATAGAGTATGGCCTCGAACTTGAATAATTTTCATTTCCATGTAATAGCAATATTTTCCGAAGTAACGGGTAATTTGGAAATAACTGATTTTTTATGGAAAAAAAAAAAAACTGAAATTTCTATTCGTCCGTAAACTAGAAAAGTTGAACGATTTTTTGTGTTGTTAAAAGTAGTAATAGTGTAAAAAAACTGAATAATCATAAAGTTTTATAACGTATTTTGAATTTGAAAATATATACATTTGTTCCAAAATTTGGAAAACATTTTTTTTTTAAATTCCAATTCATTGCAGAAATGTTACAAAGTAGTAAAAAGGAACAATTTGGCTAAAAATATCATATGACCAGATCCAAAGCAATAAAAAATGGACTCACAAAATTTGGGAGATATATTCACTGAAAAAGTAATTTCCATATTGCTGCTTAGTAAAATGTTGTATGGTGGTTTACAAGTGAAACCAAAGTGTTCCGATTTTTAAAATTTCGCAGTTTTTTTCATCGGGTTTTAGCGTCGTTTAATGTAATTGAGTTTTGAAAACAGTATTTCAAAAATGGTGTAATTTTATATAGTTTGAGGTATACCAAGTTGATGTCACACAGAGAGAATTCCTTGGACGATTTTTAATGAAATTTTTTCACTAAACCAATGAAGTTTTCTTCACAATGTGAATGAAAAATTTCTTAAACTTCACGAAGAACCTTTAAATTTTTAATGAAACCTTTTCTTTGTTTGTATGAAATTTTAATAAATAATATGAAATGTTTCATTAAGTTTTATGAAAAACTGCATTAACGTGTACGATGACATACTTAACTGACACTTACCTTCCACACCAAGTTTGGTTAAAATTTATGTGTTCGGAAATTGGATATTTTTTGATTTTTAACTAAATCTCAATTTTAACTAAAAATTAGTTTAAAACTTTTAAAGTGTTACTAATTTTTCTACTAACTTTTTTCTGTGAATGTAGGAAAAGAAACGCGACCCTTAAGCCCCTAATAACTTTTTTATATCGGCTTTAGGAAATTTAATAGACAATTTTAAATTTATTTTATAATTATTTTAAAAATTCATATCATAAATCATTTATACTATAACAAACACTATTACCCAGCAAAACTTTGGTAATGGGTGCGATAAAGTAATGCATTACCTTGTAATGTGTACTCCTTACCCGTATCATTATTTTCCAACAAGAAGTAATGAGTTACCGATAATTGGACACTCATAGATTACCTTGTAATGAGACCTCATTACATTTTACATTACTTCAAAACATAAAATAATGACTTACCGATCATCAATTACATAATGCATGAATTATAAACGTAAAGTAATTATTAATATATATTTTTGAAAATCTATTTATAGACACATTACTTTGCGATTTTTTTGAGCATAATGGTAAGGTGTATATTTTTAATATCACGAACGAAAACACGAAGCACAACAACTCATCTACATGTTAAGCAATAAAATATTGTATGTATCGATAGGTCAGTTGGTAGAGTTCTCGCCTAACTAATTGTTAAATACCAGAGACCCCAGGTTCGAATCCCAGCATGACCAAGTTATTTATTTAATAAAAAAAAAGTTATTTATTTAATTAAAAAAAAAAATATCTGTAAAAAAATTTTTATGCATTTTTTTTTTATGAAAATCTATTTATAGACACATTACTTTTTCCCACCATGTAACCATATAAGTAACCAGTTACTTTACCCATTACAAGGTAATGAGTTACCTTGGGGCTCAACGCCTGTAAAATTCATCAATGAAGTAACGTGTAAAGTAATGCATGAGGCCCTATGGCGATACATTACTTTACCCATGATTTGGTAATGTGTGGTTTTGCTGGGTAGTTTTTGAAAAGTTTTAGTTTTTGAGAAAAAAAATTGCATGTAGTTTGAATAGTAAATACAAGTAGTTCGGAAATACTTCTAGTTTTTGGATGTACTATAATGTAGGGTAATACGAAGTTAAACTTGTTTTAAACCAATTTAGAATATTTTAGGGATTCTAATTCTTCCAGCGCCCCGATAAAAAATTGTAAAAGGTTTCCAACCACTACAATTCAAAAACATAGTTCACTAGTACTTAAAAAGTCAGATATGCCTACATTCTAATTAATTTCTGTTGAATTTTACCCAACTTATAGTAGGAAACTGTACTCCTACTATAAGTTTGGTAAATTTACTCTATGTGTGTAAATTGGTACGCACAAAATGTATACAAAAATGTTAAGCAACATGGTTCATAACATAAAATGTGTGTAAATTTACTCATAATGTACGTACTCAATTTGTTTATTATTTATAAGGGTGTCCCAAGAAGAGCGCAATTTTTAAATTTTAAATAAAACACAGTTATTTAAAAAAAATCGTGAAACTTTATTATATCGTAAAGTAGACAGAATGAGGTTATGTATGGAACAATATATCGTGCAGATGGCCGCCGCGGCTTTGCTGGCATGCACGCGATCTTTTAATGAAATTTTCAATGACCGTTTTGCATGAATGCTGCGGTATTTCATTAATGCAGCGTCCAATTTCCTCTTTTAAGGCTTGAGTCGTCGTCGGCTTATTCGCGTAAATCAAAAAACCCCAAAGAAAAAAATCTAATGGTGTTAAATCGCACGATCTAGGCGGCCAATTCTGATCTCCTAAACGCGAAATAACACGACCGGGAAATGACTGATGCAGAAATTGAATTATTTCTCTGGCTGTATGACATGTGGCGCCGTCTTGTTGGAACCACATGCCCTCCACATTCATTTCTTCAATTCTAGGCAAGAAAAACTGGTTATCATTTCACGATACCGAACACCATTGACTGTTTGCGCTTGACTTGCCTCATTTTCAGAAAAAAAAGGTCCAATGATTCCTCCAGCCCAAAAACCACACCACACAGTGACACGTTGAGGATGCATTTGCTTCTCGTGAATCACTCGAGGATTTTCCTCACCCCAAATGCGACAATTCTGCCTATTGACGAAGCCATCAAGATGAAAATGGGCCTCGTCACTGAAGATGATTTTATCGGCAAAATCAGCATTTTCATGTTGTCATGTTGGTAAAACAATTTCACAATGAGAATGCGTTGTTCATTCGTGTAGCGCTCCATTTTTACTAACCTCGTTTAAAAATTGCGTTGTTCTTGGGACACCCTTTATATTCACATACATATTTTTATATTCAAACAAGGAAATTCTCTGCAATTTATAAAAAAAAAATATTTTTAATTTATTTATATTTGTAAATATAAAAAAAATATTACATTTAAATCTTATGTGGACAGTGAATAGAAGGAAAGGTACGCACATGCAGATGTAACGCGTGCTTCAGCGGCTCCAGATTTATTTTTTTTCAGAATTTGTCGCTAGAGTTCAGTATTAGCTAATCTATTAAACAAAATTTGTTGCTCCCTTGAACGTTTATTTGTGGTTTAGCTTAGTTTTTTGTGCATTTTCCAATTATAATTATAATTATGATTTTTTTTTTTTTTCCATTTATAAATTCATCTTTATTTACATTTTGTACTTAGCATATAAATTTACAATTTCGAGATTTTATCTATAGATATTGCAACGAATAATTATGATAACAAAAGATCTTGATATTAATTGTTTAATTATAACATTATTCAAAGGAAAATATGAAAAACCTTTATATGGTAGGGAAATAAGATTAAATATGTTAGAAAATATACAAGTGTACAATGAAATTATCTAATGATAATACATGTATACACGTCATTTTCAATTAATAATTTGTGTTTCGGAGCTGCAAATTAAGCCAATTGTATGCATTCCCTTATCAGTTGATAAGGAGAATTTTGAATGGATTCATGGTATTTATTGTTAAGTTTTTTTATGAAGTCGATAATTAGTTCGTAACCAGTTTCGTTGTGGAGAAGCTGAGTTGAATATCTCCAATTTTTGTTATTTATGATTTTGAGACATTTATTTTGAATGATTTGTAGTTTCTTCAGATGTGATTTTGCTGCATTGTACCAGATAGGACTTGCATAAGTGAAGGTTGGTCTAATCACACTTTTGAATATTAAGTTTTTGTTCTTAAGGTTCAGGGTTGAACGTTTATTAAGGATTGGCCACAAAGCTCTGACAGTTTTCATGGATTTTTTTTTACAGATTTCGTTGATGTCTTTCGCAAAGTTAAGTTTCTTATCGAGGCAAACACCAAGATATTTAATATCGTTTTTAATTGTCAGGTTCTCATTTTGAAAACTTAACTGACGACTTGGTATCCGTTTAAATAAGGTTTATTTTTATTTTCCATTTGTAGAAGTATTTGTTACAGGCAGAAAACCGTTTTTCCATTTTCTTTAACAGTGCTTTAGTGAGTTTACTAGACGTTATGAGAGCCGTATCATCTGCATAGTAAGCAACTTTCATGTATAAGGGTGGAGAGAAATCCGATGTATAAATTGAGTATAGTAATGGTGATAATATTGAACCTTGTGGCAGGCCTGCAGTAATTTGTTTAGGAGACAAAAATGTTTTATTAATAGCTACTACGTACGATCTGTCAGTGAGAAAATCAGCAATAAGTCTGCACAAATATTTAGGTATATTAGCTTGGAGCATTTTATAAATAAGACCGTTGTGCCAGACGGTATCAAATGCCTTTTCTACGTCCAGAACTATTAAGCCAGTAGATTGTTTAATTCGTTTGTTGGACTTTATAATGTTTGTGATACGGTTTATTTGGTGAACCGCGCTATGTTGTTTTTTAAACCCAAATTGTTCATTTGCTAATATTGATGTATTTTCAATAGCACTGTAAATTCGATTTTGAATAGGTTTCTCATATAGTTTGCCAAGGTTGCTTAATAAGCTTATCGATCTATAACTATGCGGACTGTGCTTAGGCTTATTTGGTTTAGAAATAGCGATGATTTTAGCCTTTTTAAAATGTTTTGGAAAGTAGTTGACTTTAAAACAGCTGTTAAAAATTATCAATAATAATTTTACTGCCTTAGGAGGGAAGTTTTTTATTAAAATGTTGGAGACGTCATCTAGCCCAGGAGATTTGGATGTTTTGAGAGTAGAAATTAAGCAATTTAACTCATTATGTGATATCAAAGAAATATTTTCAGAAAAGGCGTCTCTGGAATTGAGTGTATTTACCTTAGAGTTAACGGTTGTATCGATAGAGTGTTTATATGTAGACGTGAGACTATTAGATGCATAGAAAATGTTGGCTAATAATTCTGTCTTTTCTTTATCAGTGTTAATTTTCATATTTCCATCTATGAGATGTGGAATTTTACTCCTTTGTTTACCTCTTAAGTACCGGCTAATTTTCCAGAACGATTTATCTCCTGGCTTCAGTTTTGATAGCAACTTTTTCTATTTTTCGTTACGATGATTATTTATATCTTTGCTGATAATTTTAGTCAGCAGTTTGACGCATTCATCGTACCAGTTTGCATCCGAAAGGTTCGATGCCCGTTGCCTTCTTCTTTTAAACGTTTTTCTAGTTTTTAAAAAAATTAATAATATTTTCTGGCAAAACTGACTTGCCACAAGGCTGCAATAATGGAGTGCAGTCGTTCCGAGCTTCTAGTACAATTTTAACAAATCTGCTTATCTCTGAATCAATTGAATTTTTGGAGTTATATGCGGTTGTGTTAATGGTGATTTTGTTGTTAATTATATTTTTAAACGCCAATCAGTCTGTAAGTTGGTAGTTATAGTGCCTCATATCTATTTCACTAACTGTTGAATTTTCAATTTTGCACACAATAGGTCTGTGATCAGATGGAATTTCATATTCGAGCACATCCATATTAATATTTAATGAGCTATTGCTTAATACTAAGTCGATAATTGAGGGATTTCTGTTTTTTTGAGAGGGGTAAAAAGTTGGACTGTTGGGATAATTTATAAAAAAGTTGTTTGACTGCTCAAGTTGAAACAATACGTTGCCAGCAGTGTTGTTAGTGATGAAATGCCAAGCAGAATGTCTTGCATTAAAATCACCAAGTATAATGTAATCTTCATTAAATGAAGTTAGTTTTTTATGTCATTTGCAAAGCTATTTTTATATTTCGGTGAATACACAGTGCAAATAATTAGCTTTCTGTTATTTACTTTTAATTCAATTGCAAGATTTTCTATTCCTAGTGTGTTTATAATCGGGAGAACTTTGTGTTGGACTGACCTGCGCACAATTATAATTATGAAAAAATTATAGAATATATTGGTTGTTTTAAATTTCCAAAAAAAACCATTTGTGTAATTCTTTTTCTATTGTTATTTTTTATCTTGACAATTACTACTGTTTGTAGATAAAAATGTTTATACATTTATAAACATGTTTCCCAACATGCAGATTACTATCATTTGTTTATAGTTTTACTACTGTTTGTAGGTGAATATGTTTACAAATTTAAAACATGTTTCCCACCATTCAAATTATTATCATTTGTGTTTATTTTTGCAGACATAAATGTGTACATTAGTTATTTAAACATTTTGAGTGTATGTTTACTCATTTTATGTAATTTTACACAAAATTGTACTCACTTTATAGCAGTAAACTTACATACATTTTTTAGAGTGCACACTTATTGAAATAAATAAAAAAAATAAATACAGTACTTTTCGCTTATAGTCACATCTCTTAGTTGCACACAAGTTGTGGACTATATCGCTAATGTGACTATATCGCTTCAGCTCAGTTTCCTTGTTCAAATTTTTATTTTAGCATCTTAAATTTTTAAATAATTTTAAACCGAAAAAAAATTCAAGATTTTACAATTGTATTAGAAATTTTCTGTATTGTGACTATAACTTAAATTATTTGCATATAAATTTACTTTTAGTAGCCAGAGTTTAGTGGCATATAAGCCAAATGTGATTATATCGTGAGTGGACTATATCCTAAATATTTTGTATGCAATTTGATTTTAGATGACAGTAAAAGTGTAAAAATGGACTATATCGCTAAATGGACTATAAGCGATGTGACTGTAAACGAAAATTACTGTACCACAAAAAACAACTCAAATTTGTTAAAAATTACGTTTGCAGAAAAAATGGTTAAAACTAGCAGATTTTTTTTGCTAAATATAAGTGTGATAAGAACAGCAAAAATAAAACTGCTGGATTTGCAAAATTTTTGTTACGTTTAAGCTGAGTTTTAGTTAATTGAAAATAACGAATTAATCTGATATGATGGGCAACTTTTTTGCTCAGTTTTAATAAACAAAAACTGTAAAATCTACAAATTTTTTTCCTAAATTAAGTTGAATGAAAATAACATTATATTCTGCTAAGATAACAGAAGTATTTGTTAATATTTGTAGACCTGATTTCAGAAGGGCACGTTTTATTTAAATTTTTTTTTTTATATTTTTTTTGTTCTACTAATATCACTGTAAGTGAAATTTTAGCTTTTGAATTGACACACCAAAACCAAAGTTGCCAATTTAACCTCTTTCCGGGCAGATCTAGCCAAAAATGGCTAGATTGTATCTAGACGGCAGATTTAGCCATTCAATTTTCCCTAGCCATTTTTCTCCTACAAGTTTTGCAATTAGTTTCGTACAAAAGTGATGACATTTTTACGATTTTAAAAATTTTGTTACAAAACTTTTTAATTTTCACATGTTATTTTTACATTCGATTTATAATTATGTTTGTTTTTGTAAAATTTTACTGAACATATTTGAGAAATTAGTAAAACATTTAAATTTAAATAGTACTTTCATCAAATTCATGTCAAAAATCATTATTATTAATTTACATTAAAATTTTTATTACGATGAACCAACACTCAGGGGATGCCTACTAATGCTTGCATTGTGTTGATATCAGGAAAATAGGTTGTGGGGAGGAGGAAATAGGGAGTAGTGTTTGTGGACATTTGACTAAAATGTTTCTACATAGTAAGTTGCAGGGAATACCTCCGCAGGGAGACGATACAGCTAGTTCGACTGAAAAACGAATTTTCTCTGTAAAGCGTTGTGCGATTTGCCAGGCTATAGACAACAATCGGATGAGATCTACTTGATAAGCGGGTATTACGAATAGAAACTCGGTCCCTCGGGATAAGTCGACTTATCTCAGCAGAACACTTCCCATGGTAATATTTATAGAACAAAGTCACACAGCCCACATTCCGACGATGCTCCAACGAGTCTGTCGCTAATAAGCACCAACGCCCTCCGTTGCACACGATACAAAAGCCTCAAAATAGATTTTGAAGCACCTGCCCATATATGGGCAGTCTCAGTATCATTTTCCGAATTAAGCTATTTCTACCCATTTTTTTCTCCATAAACTAGAAATTTTGTTGACATCAAGAGTTGACCAAAACCCCGGGACACATAAACTTAATTTTTGGCCGTATAATTCAGTGGTATATTCAGTTTTAATAGGTTAGGTCAAAATAAAAATATATTTAAATTATAAGTTTGCATTGACTTAAGCGATTTTTTGAGTGTATTTTAATTAAAATATATCGAAATCTCTTTTGAAATTACTGAATTTTGCGAACCAAAATTAAGTTTACGTATCTCAGGGTTTCGGTGTGTCATTTTCATGTAATCACTGTGCATTTAGCAATTTTTTTTTACTGATTTTAGCAGACTAATTTGTAACTTTCAATTATCTAAAATTTAACTTAAACTAATTTTCAGAGCAAGTAAACCGTATCCTTTTTTAACAATATGAAACATGAAATCATCGGCGTAAAACCCGGCACTAGAACTTGTTATAAAGAAAAAATAACTTGTTTTACAAGCTATTTTTTGAATCACGCATATTTTGTGACAGAGACCGGTCCTCTGTCCGGTCCTTGTGGGCATCGACTATCGCAAAATGGGCATGTCGGAGGACTAACCAAAACGGACTAACCACATGACATGTCGTACAATTTAATAATTTTTAATGTAAAAAATGGTAGAAAATGAAACAATAAATTTCTAACTCATTTTCTTTTTCAAGTCAATATGTATACCAGTTAGGTGACTAGTCTTTTTAGATCAACTCACTACATAACTCACATCAATTGTAAATAATACTAGTCCTGTGATAAGTCCTTTTCCAGTAGTCCAGGTTCTTTTAGGTCAATTTTCGCATGCCGATAATTTTTTAATGAACCCAAAAAAAAAAAACATAAATATCGACAAAAAAAAACAAAATTAATAATTTTTAGTTTAAAAAATAAACGAAAACTACACAGCCTCCAATGGGTAAAATTCTGTTGAACTGGCTTTTTCTTGTTAATAACACAGTGCAGCATTTTTAAGGTCATCGTTTGGTTCCTTCTTCATACCCGTTTTTTTTTGAAGTGTATATCGAAACTAAAAAAAATCCGCAAAGGACTTGGCCAGATTACATCGAAATTTTTTTTTTTGGACACCCTAAGTTTTTGCACCCAAACATGATTTTTTTAAAAAAGGAAAATTTTATGGAATCCATATATCATAAACCGTTCGGAATTTTGTTTTTATGTCTTTGGCAAAGTTGTAGATCCAAACCAAAGAAAAAAAATTCTCATATGGACCGACCCAAAAAAATTGCATCCACTGCATCAAAATTGCAAAAAATTGGGAAAAAATGCTATTTTTTTATGATTTTTTCATGATTTTGTCCTGAAATGGCTTAAATACTGGGAATTTAAGAAATCTTTCTTCAGCTAAATTATATCTAACAATAATATAAACAACTCTCTAGTACATGTCATCTTAATACGAACATTTCTTAACCCTAGAAAGCACATCTTTTTGCTCACACTTATTTTGCATAGCCAATGTTTGTCGTTTCGACAAAGAAAGACTATATAGGCTAATGCCGTTTTTGTTGTTTCTTGTTTTCAAATTTACTATTTAAACATTTTATTGTTTATTTAACTTAGGCGAGTAATTGATACATGAGTAACACCGGGATTTGTCGTGTGAATTTGGGTCTTTTATCCACACCATTGGCTTCATGAAACTTAAATTTCTACCTCGTCCATGATACCAATCCAAAAGGCGGAAGTAACAAGTGCCACACACTGTATTTGGAGTGTAATCTTCACCGCTGGGATCAACCTCATCGAAATAAGATGCATAGGCTAGCTTAAATTCCGGAGTAGACCTTTTCCTTTGCACACTTGTAGGCACCATATGACCACAAACTAAACAAAAATAATCAATGTTTGGACACCGGCTATTTCTTAAAAAATGTTTCTGAATGGGTGTAATTGTCAAGTGTATTTTATCTTCGTGTTGCACTTTGCAGGTAGAACTGGGTTTTTACAACACCCTTTTTAAAAACTTCTTAAAAAATGTTTCTGAGTGGGTGTGATTGTCATGTGTGTTTTATCTTCGTGTTGCGGTTTTTAGGTGGAACTGGGTTTTTACAACACCTCATCTTCCTAAACAGGATTTTAAAATTGGATTTTAAAGTTTGGCTATTTCCATATTATCATAAAAAAATAGCATTTTTCCCAATTTTTTGCAATTTTGATGCAGTGGATGCAATTTTTTTGTGTCGGTCCATATGAGAATTTTTTTGGTTTGGATCTACAACTTTGCCAAAGACATAAAAACAAAATTCCGAACGGTTTATGATATATGGATTCCATAAAAATTTTCCTTTTTTAAAGAAATCATGTTTGGGTGCAAAAACTTAGGGTGTCCAAAAAAAAAAATTTCGATGTAATCTGGCCAAGTCCTTTGCGGATTTTTTTTAGTTTCGATATACACTTCAAAAAAAACCGGGTACGAAAGAGGAACCAATTTATGATTTTAAAGTTTGGCTATTTCCATATTATCATAAAAAAATAGCATTTTTTCCCAATTTTTTGCAATTTTGATGCAGTGGATGCAATTTTTTTGGGTCGGTCCATATGAGAATTTTTTTGCTTTGGTTTGGATCTACAACTTTGCCAAAGACATAAAAACAAAATTCCGAACGGTTTATGATATATGGATTCCATAAAAATGTTCCTTTTTTAAAAAAATCATGTTTGGGTGCAAAAACTTAGGGTGTCCAAAAAAAAAATTTCGATGTAATCTGGCCAAGTCCTTTGCGGATTTTTTTTAGTTTCGATATACACTTCAAAAAAAACCGGGTACGAAAGAGGAACCAATTTATGATTTTAAAGTTTGGCTATTTCCATATTATCATAAAAAAATAGCATTTTTTCCCAATTTTTTGCAATTTTGATGCAGTGGATGCAATTTTTTTGGGTCGGTCCATATGAGAATTTTTTTTCTTTGGTTTGGATCTACAACTTTGCCAAAGACATAAAAACAAAATTCCGAACGGTTTATGATATATGGATTCCATAAAAATTTTCCTTTTTTAAAGAAATCATGTTTGGGTGCAAAAACTTAGGGTGTCCAAAAAAAAAAAATTTCGATGTAATCTGGCCAAGTCCTTTGCGGATTTTTTTTAGTTTCGATATACACTTCAAAAAAAACCGGGTACGAAAGAGGAACCAATTTATGTGTTGCACTGTGTAATCATTCTGGTTAAATGGAATGTCTTCTCTTTACCTGTCACAGGATTGCTAATTTTAGGACAATTGACACTGCTTAACCAACTTCAGTATTAAATTATACCAGTCCTGTGATAAGTCCTTTCAAAATAGGGTAATGCTAAACACGAAATATTTTGGAAATCATCATAAAACAAACCAAAGTCGGTCTAATACACATACCCAGCAGAAAATATCCTGGATTTGATAAGCAGTAACTACATTTGCAAGCTTCCAAAATAGCGCTTCACCGCCTTGCATACAATAAAGCAATTAGTGAAGGCATTCTGTACACTTAGAATACTCTGTAGGTAAAGACTACTGAAAATGTAGTTAAAAACAAATTAAATTTCACTGAAAGAAAGGATGACTTATATTTCATTAAATTAAACTTGCCATTTGTTTTTTAATGTTCAAAAACCACATGTTAGTAGAAAATAAACAAACATTTATTTTTTTTTTAAATAACAAAAATCTACTGTAAAAATGCATGTAAAATCATAAAACATTCATTTGATGTGGTTTGTTTTTTAAATGAACTTCAAGGTTAATACAAAATTTAATTTATTCTACAAATGACTGACATTTACATTAAAAATAAAGAAACTGTATTCTAACCCAAACAACTACATATTTTTAAAGCAGAAGTTCCCTAAGTGTAGTGCTTCCCAAAATGCATTCTTTGAAGCAGTGAATAATACTAACAATGAAGCAATAAAGAATGCATACCATGAAGCATTAATGTTGTCAACATACAAAAAAAAGCGCTTATTAATGCCTAAGAAGGCATGAATTTATAACTTCTAAGAGCACATGAAAGAATCGCTTTTTACCAGGTTAAAAGAGACATACCAAGTGGGACATTGCGAACAAAAATCATGAATTCTGGATTTGCTTTGGAAGCACTTCGTAATTAAGTAATGCCTGCTGGAAGCGCTTTTGGGTAAGCATTATTTTTTGCTGGGTAGGTTCAAATTATTTCCTACATATATAATACACCATGCAGTATAACGGGCTTAAATGCCGTTACCGAAATTACTGAAGCCCGTTATCCTTAAGAAACTGTTACCATAATAACTAAAATACTGTTATGGTCAAAATTTCGTTACCCAAACAAATACAATGCCGTTACCGCTAAAACAACCGTTAGTGAAATAACTGAAATGTTGTTACCCCTAAAATATCGTTAACGAAATAAAATAACATGACCGCATCGAATCGGTTATCATCCATGGAAAATTCACTCTCTAGTTTGCTAAATTTAAATTGTATTTAATGTTAATATATTATAATTATAAAATACACGCCTTTTTTTGTATAAAACAAAATAATTTTTCTAAATTTTGTATTATTAAAAAAAATTATAAATATTGCGAATAGTGAAAATAATGAAAGTATTCATTTGTTATCAAACGGTCAGTGGTTAAAATTCGTTTAAAATATAAAACAAAATTGAAATCCTGAAAAAAAAAATTTTCAAAAACGCTTGACTAAATTTTGAAATATAATATTATAATAAAAAATATATACAACAAATTTTAAAAATAACACCGCAAATTAATTTAAATAAATATTTAAATAGTGTTTCAAAGAAATCGTGTTACATTCATCACCAATTTTTATTAAACAAAATGTTATTTTTATACGTTTTTATATTAAATATTTTAAACTGTTTATGTCATGAATTTTCGTGGTGTGATCCTGTATTGTGTAAAAAAGATGTCCGGCATATAGCATGTAAAAATGATGGTGTAGGTGTTAAATCTTTTAATATATTTGTTTAAACAATCAGTATTAAAAGTATTAATCACATCACTCATATAATATATGATATTAAGTAAAATTGAAAAGGTATCGAAATAGTAGACAATTTTTTTCAGAAGCTAAAAGTTTGTGAATTTGGGAAAATTTATTTTTAGCGGTCAATGAAATAATTAATTAGTAAACGTTACAAAAATTTGTCATTTATTATTGGTCAGAAAGTAGTCCGGAGGAATTCTAGCCAAAGTTAAAGGGGAAAATTTTAAATTATCACCACTTTTTATTGAATCAAAAGTAAAGAAAAAAGTAGCAAATAATTATTATTTACTCGAGGATAGCAAGGCCGTAGCCGCAGGGTGGGTTCTGGCCCCATGGGCTTTGGAGAAATGAAATTTTTTTTTTTTGATTTGAAATTTTTTTACAAATGTACTTACACACAGAAAAAAATTTAGATATTTGCCAACTGAAAAAAAAAAAATAATATTCATCTTATTGTAAGTCGATATTATTTAATGGTGTATGAAAAATTTTGTATTAATGTATGTTTTTTCTAATTAAAATATAGACAAAACCTTGAAAAAGTCAACAAACCATTGACGAAACGTCGGTTAAACATGTAATTAATTGTTTTTTATTTACATTCAAACGTTAGGCCTTATTAGCTTATAAAATATCATCAAAAAAATAAATTCGTTTAGTTGGACTCAAATTCGGTTATAACGAATTTCAGACGGTTGGCCCAACTTAACATTACTTTTTACAACAAAGTTCGGTTAATTCAACTGAATTTTAGTAGCAATACCCAAAATATTCAGAAATATAATGTAAATATCGTTGTACTAACTAAATTTATAAGTTGTTACCATTAATATACACTTTTTAATTCGGTTGGCACTTTATTTCTTTGTGTGTATAAAAACCATATTTTTGGGAAACAAAAATTTATAATTTCTTTTAACTAATACGCTCATAGAAAAAATCCTGTAAAAATAGCAGCAAAAGCTACTTAAAATTAGTTAATAATGACATTGCAGAAAAACTGGTTAAATTGTCACATTTGTTTGCTAAATATTAGTAAGATAAGAACAACAAAAACAAAACTGTTAAATTTACAAAACTTGTCCTGTTAAATCAGCAAAAACTTCTGCTAAATATTTGTAAACAAGAAAAAGGAAACAAAAACTGTTATTTGAACAAAATTTTAGCTTTTATTACATTAAATTTAATTGAATGCAAATAGCAGATAATTTTGCTAAAATCAACAAAAATATTTGCTGACATATTGTAGACTGCTGATTTCAGAACGGCAGATTTTTAATTGCAATATACATACATACATACATGCATATACATATACATACATATACATATAATGTGTGCGCCCCGGTAGGCTAGTTGGTAGCGTGCTGGCTTATCAGTATGGGAGTCGTGGGTTCGATTCCCACCAGGGGCACTGGTCTGTTTTCTCTACAACGCGCCGAAGGCCATAGAAGCTAGTGCTCGGTTAGGGTAATAGTATATAATTTGCAATTATATGATTATTAATTAATAAAATAAAAAAATAAAATATTTGCATTCAAATAAAAAAAACTTTGAAAATTTCACAGCCTTTGTAAGTTTTTGACTGTCCACTAATATTTAAAAAATTTTTTTTTGCTGATTTATTGTTACTTTCAAATAATTTAAATGTAGCTCTAATCTAGTTTTTATAAATTCAACAGATTTATTTTTGCTATTCTTATCTTACTAATATTTAACAAAAGAGACGGATGAGATTAGAAAAATAAACAAAAATCTAAAAATAGAATATTTGTGTTTGTTAGTGTTGTCACTTCTGAGTATAATATACAATAACAGAAAAGCTAATAGGAAAGAAAACTGAAATTTAGCTGCATTACATTCGAGGCCATACTTGGGTGTGATCGCTAAACGCAGGTTGTTTGATTCTTACAGCCGCATGTTGTTGAAGAATTTATCATATAGAGACAATCAGACAATTATAAACACACAAATAATAATACAATTTAAAAATGGAAAATCTCTGATGACGCTTGTTCATTAAAAAAAAAGACAGAAACTAGTTTAGTCTGATTTAAATAAAATAAAAAATTAATACCGTTTATAATTTTTAGAGAAAAACGTTTATTCTTCTTCTTAACCTCAACATTTCGAAATCTGGTAATTTTTGTCAGTTTTTTCCTCTCCTCCTCCATCACTTTGAACTAATTTTTAGTAGTCTCAGCAAACATTTGTAATAATT
This sequence comes from Delia radicum, assembly GCA_021234595.1. Lineage (NCBI taxonomy): Eukaryota > Metazoa > Arthropoda > Insecta > Diptera > Anthomyiidae > Delia > Delia radicum. The sequence goes on from CM037855.1 coordinate 145,753,459, forward strand.
TTTTTTTCTGTTTAACCAACAATCAGGTAATGCCCCCTACAAATACAGTGCATTGTGTTGATATCAGGAAAATAGGTTATGAGGAGGAGGAAAGAGCTACTCCCTATGTGGACATTAGACTTGAATTTATCAACATTGTAGTTCTCAGGGAAGAGCTCTGCGGGAAGTCTACTCCACATAATCGAGTTTTCCTTGTAAAGCGCTATTCGCTTAACTGAACTATCGACAACAAACGGGTGTGATCTACTAGATAAGCGGGTGTTGCGAACGAACACCCGGGCCCTGGGGATAAGTTCACTTATATCGGTAGAACACATTCCATGGTAGTACCGATAGAACAGTGTTACACACATTCCGTCGGTGCTCCAATGAGCCAATTGAGTCGAATACGCTACTGTCATTGATAAGCGCCAACGCCTTACTTTGATCACGGTCTAAAACCTCCAAAATAAACTTTGAAGCTCTTGCCCATATATGGAAGTTGTATTCCATATAAATAGTAAGGAGATCAAATGGGGTGAAGTAGTTCCTACACTGAGTAAAAAATAAAAGACACTTGAATGCTCCCTTCGACACCTGAAAAACGTGTTTATTCCAACGGAATAAAATCCTCTAATTTGGCAGGGTTTGTATGAAAAAAATTACGAGTTAAAAATTTTATTTTGAAACGTGCAAAAAAAACTAACCGTCAAAATGTATGCTTCTCTCTAGATTAAAAGACTATGCACACAAAATAAAGAATTTTTTATAAGCATTTATTTTTAACGGACTAAATTTTTCTGCTGCCAAATTATCTTAAAAGCAATAGAAAACACGTTACATTCTTACCATTTTCTTCTACATCGAAATCTTAAAATTTGTAAAACTTGTATCCCTAAAAAATGCTTTAGGTTATGTGTTATATGGTTTTAATTATATCAAAGCCCTGACTGATACAGTGAATTTGTCTAATTAAAAATTAAATTACATTTTCTAATGAAAATGAAAGTTATTCAAGTTCACTCAGGTCATACCCTATATTTCTTTATTAGGATATTGTCCCAACAAATAATCTGTAGAGTTTTTGTTTTCAAATTTATTAATTGACCACATTCAGGAATGTGTTGATAGATCTATTTCAGGAATTTTCTAGGTTCCCATCATCAGAACACGTTTTGAAATAAGTGACAATCCCATGCAAAACATCAAAACATGTGTGAAAATAAAAAGGAGAATATAAACAAAAAGCGTGTATTGTATATCTACCAAAGGTAGAGCTTGCACATAACGAACAAGTTTTCAATTTATTTTTGATCAATGGTGATAATCTTTAACTTCGAGCTCATATATTAGTTCTTATTTAGTGGGAAAACTAGGTTTTATGAATGTTTGATGCTTTTGCATGGGATTGTCACTTGGTTCAAAACGCGTTCTGATGAAAAATTCCCGAAATAGATCTATCAACACATTCCTGAAAGTGGTCAATTAATAAATTTGTAAACAAAAACTCTATAGATTATTTGTTAGGAATATCATAATAAAGAAATATGGAGTATGGCTTCGAACTTAAATAATTTTTATTTTCATTGCACAATTAAAGGTCGAAAAACATAATTTTTATTCTTAATAAAAATTATATCAAACTTTAAAAGTTATTAGTTTCAGATTTATTTTTTTTTTAATGTTTAAATATTCCTGCCTTTTTTGGGTGCTTTTTATGTAGAATAGATTAAGCTGAATATGCTTAAAGTCTTAATTTACCATTAAATTTTTCAATAATAAAATTATCTTCTTTACTGATTTTAAAATGCACCGGATAGAAAAAAATGTCTGACATGTTGAGACTTGCTAAAAATGTATTAACCCTTTCATTACCCTTGTGCACTACAGTGTACACTAGGGTTGTCTTTCGTTGTATGTGCGAAAAATAAAAATGAGATTTTGACTGTACCCCCCCCCCCTTAAATACGCCAGGCAAGAATTAGAGTTCTAGCATAAGGGGAAGATGTCCCGCATCGCCCTTGAAAATCGGGCCCCTTGGAAAAATGGGCATAATTTAAAAAAAAAAATTACAAATTTTTTTTCTTCAAAATTAAAAAAATATAAAATAATTTTTGTGTTGGGTTTAATCATAACTACTCAGATAAAAAATATTACTCTCCCAGAAAATCGCTAACTTACCCTAACTTTGTGTCAAAAAAATTAATAAATATTTTGGGTGTACCTCAAAGTGACTTTTTTTGCATTTTTGAAAATTTTATTCAACAAAAATCAAAAACCTAGTATTTGCTGTCAAGTATTTTATTAAAAACATCTCAAGTATTAAATAAGCCAAGTACTGTGGATATCCGTTGGCAAATTTTGTTTTTAGAGCATTTTGATTCTCGGGGATTTCAATATTTTTTTTTTTATTTTTATACATTTTTACTTTAAAACAAGGATTTAATAATATTTCATCAATATTATTGTATATGCTCTTTTATATGATTGTAATAACTTTATTATAAAATACTATTTTTTCTGTTGATAGTTAACCCATGTTAAAATGGGGTCAAATATGACCCACGTAAGAAAAATGCAGTTTTTTTGCCAAAATTTATAAATAAAATAAAGATGACAAAGCCAATTGTGACAATTTTTTGTTGTTGTTTTGGTTTTTCTTTGATATTTTAAATTTTGAATCTCGCTCCTAGACGAGGACAAGAAATTCTCATTGAGTTTGTGATTTAACATAACAAATATCTCTAGAAATTCTAATAACAAAGTCCCCTGAAGATTTCTTTAGGCAGGAATGAAATCCGGATAGGGACACGCCTACATCAGATTGCTTTTCACAATTTGTTAAATAAGTTTTGGGATTTTAGCACATTTAATTACTATAAATGCAATTAATGTTTATCCCGATGAAAATAAATTTAAATAACAAATATGCAGGTGCTTGTGCAAATTTAAATGTAACTGACACTAATAGAAAACATATGATTTTCTATTGTTGATTTACTTGAATAAACGTCACTACATTGCTAGGTCTGTCAAAAAAACAGAGTAGTATTTGGAAGATGACAAAGCCAATTGTGACAATTTTTTGTTGTTGTTTTGGTTTTTCTTTGATATTTTAAATTTTGAATCTCGCTCCTAGACGAGGACAAGAAATTCTCATTGAGTTTGTGATTTAACATAACAAATATCTCTAGAAATTCTAATAACAAAGTCCCCTGAAGATTTCTTTAGGCAGGAATGAAATCCGGATAGGGACACGCCTACATCAGATTGCTTTTCACAATTTGTTAAATAAGTTTTGGGATTGTAGCACATTTAATTACTATAAATGCAAAAAAAGGAATAATTCAATTAATATTTATTCTAAAAAATTTTCGTTAACCGTTTCTAGTCTTTGAGTAGGTCAATTTAGTAAAAATTAGAACTTAAAACTTTTCCATAATAAAAATTTTGAGGGAAAAAAATTTCACTATTAAATTAAAAATACGTTTTTCGAAAATACTCCTGAATATGTACAAAAAAATCAATATTAATATGAATACAAATATCTGAATTTATACTAAATAATTAATTTTAATTAATTTTAAAATGTAAATAAATTACAATTAGAAACATAAACAAAAATTAATTTTATGTCATCTTTGTGATTTTTGACTCTTTAAAATACGAGGGTCAATTGTGACCCCATGAAAACACAGGTTAACTATGAACACGAAAAATAATACTTTATAATAAAGTTATTACAATTATATAAAATATTACAAAAATCTTGTTAAAAAAAAAAGTCTATACAAATTTAAAAAAACGGTGAAATCCGCTAGAATCAAAATGCTCTAACAAAAATTTTTGCCAATGGATATCCGTAATACTTGGCTTATTTAATACTTGACAGCAAACACTAGGTTTTTGATTTTTGTTGAATACAATTTTCAAAAATTCAAAAAAGTCACTTTGAGGTACACCCAAAATATTTATTAATTTTTTTGACACAAAGTTAGGGTAAGTTAGCGATTTTCTGGGAGAGTAATATTTTTTACCTGAGTAGATATGATTTAACCCAACACAAAAATTATTTTATATTTTTTTAATTTTGAAGAAAAAAATTTGTAATTTTTTTTTAAATTATGCCCATTTTTCCAAGGGGCCCGATTTTCAAGGGCGATGCGGGACATCTTCCCGTTATGCTAGAACTCTAATTTTTTGCATGGTGAATTTTTGAACCCAAACAAATATTTTAAGAGGGGGGCAGCCCCAAAAATCGCAAGTTGAAATATAAGGACCACCCTAATGTCCATACACCAAAATTAGAGTTTAAGCTTCAATCTTACTTTGTTTTTAGTATCAACGGTTTCCCGTCAACATAAAGATGTTTTTAAGATTTTTGAAAATTGTGTTCATTTCAAAATGTTTATTATTTGAAATTTTACGAAATTTTAACTTAATTTTTTTTTTTTGAATCGAAAATCGCTATTTTGAAGTAATGTTTCATTTGTAACGAGTTTTTAAACGATTTCTTGTAGTTGAATGCATGTTTCGTAAAAGAATAACAAACCGATATTTCTTCATATTTAGCCAGTGAATCACTCGGTGAACAAATATCCTTCTTTCTTTAAATTAAATTTCATTTGTTTTCAACTATATTTGCAGTGTTCTTTACCTACATAGTATTCTAAGTGTATTGCAAGATTTATTTTAAATTTTCTTGACTTCTTTTATTACAGCAATTTCATAAGCGGTGTTCTCCTGATGCTTCAGATGTTGATATTTCCAGCTTGAAACATGTTTTTCTCGATGAACATAATAAACGACGAAATAGAGTTGCTTTAGGTGAATTACCCGGTTATTATCCCGCTACTAGAATGGCTACTCTGGTGAGTAATTCTTGTAATCTTTTTAATATAATCCCCACAAAAAATGTTAATAACAATTAGAACGGCATTTTGTTTTTCAACATTCGATTTTTGTTCATTATTGTTGCGATTAATGTAGAACTACGTCAAACAGTTAGCCGGTGGCGGCCGGCGAACAAAGTTTTCTATTTTTGAAAATGTTTCTTAAACTGCTTTAATATCATTTTTAATTAATTTTGGCATGCTAAGCAGGAATATTTGAAAATTTTGCAATCGGACAAACGGTTTTTGATATATTGCGATTTGATTTTTATGACAGACCTATTACTTCAAATTAAAAAAAAAACTTCAAACACAAATTTTCGTTTGCAAATTTACCATTTTCGACCAATGCTGGGTGTAGAGTGCATGTCCAGAAATAAATAAAATTACATTCACAGCCTTTTTTAAAGTCCATTTTTTTAGAAATGGTTAAAAAATAATAATAATTATTAACAAAATTCTGAGAAAAACTTATGGCCTGTTTCTCGATTTCGAAAGAATGCTTTGTAAGCGAAAGAAAATTGATTTGGGTTTCTCTAACTAAATTTCTATGCGAACGATGACTTGAAGTACAAGTCGAATGAAAACGTAAAAGTTTTCATACAAAATTTGGTTTCTCTATATCGAACGAGTTGTCAACAGTGCGAACGTAAATGTCAAAACCAGTCACTTGCTTTTTTGATTTCGAGTAACAAAATATTTTCAAAAAAATATATCATTCATTCCATGAGAAAACGCAAACAATCTAAACACGGATCTTCTGATTTTGTTTATTTTTTGTACATGAATACTCTATGGTCCCATTTGTACATTTCGTTTTTCAGATCTCCAAATTTGTAAAAACTCGTGATTTTATGCACGTCTGAGAACCTAAAAAATGTTCTTTGCTGGAACGATTCCCCGTAGAGTGTAGGCATTACTTATTTTTTCATCATTTCTTAAAGTGATAGCTTTCCGGAATATTTTGTAATTATGCGGTGTAAGATTCTCATTTACGAAAAAAATTACATCACTATCATTGCCAACAAAACAAAAGGTAAGAATAAAATAACGCGAATATTTGTAGTTTTTTAAGAACTTTAAATTTCAGCTTAATGAAATCCACAATGGAACAGCTGAAAACGCTGGTGTACTTTTTTGATTTTCTACTTTTGATTTATTAATTTTTCTTTGTTTTATTTATTTATTTGTCATATACAGCTGATCACTGTTAAGTAATGTTGTATTTGTCTTTAAACAATTTAGTAGTATTTTTGGTATTTTTAAAGGAAATTGTAATAGAAGTTTAAAATATCCGGTCTGGCACCACTATGATTTGTAAATACGTAAAAGACAAAAATTGACACACGTAGGCGAAAGATAGCTTTCGAAATAGAGAAACCCAAATTGGTTTGAATTCGAGTGACCAGCTATCGTTCGACTAGGTTTTCGTTCAAGAACGAGGAACAGGCCATTAATTGAATTAAAGTACATTTACGGAGAAAACTGACAATTTTTAAGAGTTTTTTTTTTTAAATATTGAACTTTAGCAATTTTCACTGCTAAACTATTCAAGATAATTCAAAAATATTTTCTGAAGTTTGTTTCTGAATGTGTTAGTGATCTTATAAATTTTTATTTTTTTGACTTGGTTTGGTTTGGTAACAAAAAAGATATTGGCCAAAAGCAAAAAAAAATCAAGGTAAAAAATTAACATTTTGATTTTTAACATTATATATATTTTCTGTTATAAGAAATATCTGTTATCTTGTAATTAAGATTATCTCAATCAAATTTTTTTTCAAGTCGGTTGACATTTGCCAAAGTAGCAAGCACTTAGAGATTTTCTACAGGCGAGGTGGTCAACTTTGGTGTCATAGTAATCACCCTCTGTAAGCAAAGGGTGTCCCAAATTTATGTATTCTAAAGGGTGTTTTTATAGAGGTATAGAGCTTTGAAATGGAATAAAACAAAGATGAATTTTTTAAATTGACATGAAATTTACTTTATTCGAAAGATAATCTGCTGGCATTAAATATGACTTCTGGCATATGAACGCCACGGCTGGCTCGGACGTAAGGCCTCATTAGTTGTTACTTTCTGTTGCCGTTCTGTTCTGTAGGTAATATTTTGTAATTACTTTTTCTGTGAAAGAAATCAGCTGTTTTAAAAATTCAACCAAAAACATTCAAATCAGGGATGATAAATGCGATTTTAAAATAGTACCAACCTGCATATAAAATAGTACTTTTTCGGCATCCAAAGTATAAAAAAAAATTTAAATATAAATTAACAACCAACTAGTGTATGCACAGTGTTACCATATTGCCAGTTTTAACTGTTTTTTCCAGTTTTTTAGGATGCGTAACAGTTTTTCATGAAAAAAACAGTTTTTGTTTAATTTCAGAATACAAAAGTTGCACAAAATCAGACTTGGGCGACGTCAATTACATTTCAAAATCGTTCACTTATGAAATTTTTCTATATCATTAATAATATCAGACCTACACTCACATTTGTGAGCTTAATCGCTTCCTTGGAAAATTTGTAAAATCTTTAATACCAAACATGGGGATTAGTAACAACATCTGGGTATTTAATTACAGGGCAATTACTCAATTACACCAAATTACATGTAATTGAACATAAAAAAGTAATTGGCCTGTAATTAAATATACAGATATTGGAATTATGTCCCATGTCTGGTATTGACAAAATTGAAAATTTCCCAAGGAAGCGTTTAAGCCCACAAGTGTGAGCGTAGGTCTGAAATTATTAATGATTTAGAAAAATTTCACAAGAGGACGATTTTGAAATGTAATTGACGTCGCCCAAGTCTGCACAAAATGTTTCAATAAAAAATAATACTACACATTGAATGCAACTGTGTAGTAAGTTTTAATTCCCTTTTTAGCATTTGTTTGTGTTAAAATTTTGTGGAATCAAACGAAATGAAAATCAAATTAATCAAAAAGTGTATAACTGATATTTTTATGTAATTAAGTAAGATCTTAAAATGTGATGAATTATTTTGTTTTGTATGGTTTTGTAGCTATTTTTTGCTATATGTTAAATAATTAATATAAATATAAATATGTTTTTTTATATTATATTTTTTTTTTACTTTAAACAAGTACACAGAAAAAAAACATATTAGGCCTATTGTTAATTAAAATGTAGTTTTATAACAGAGCACAACTTGTGATCTGTAATAACATAAATTTGAAAATATTTTTTTTTGTAAGTATAATTAAAAGTTAGTCTACAACAAAAAACATTTTTTTCTGTGTATATAAAATGCTTTATGTTATGTGTTTAATGTTTTTTATGTTGTTTTATGTTTAAATTAAATGCAATTGAATTCAAAATGCACATATTAACTGTTTTTTTCTACTGTTTTTTATTTAAAAAAAAAAAACTATTTTTTCTTAAAAAAACAGTTTTTTTTACAGTTTTTTGAAAAAATACATGGCAACACTGTGCATGCATAAATTTGGTTTTACCAATTTTTATCTTTGTACCATCCAAAATGAACAATTACAATAAAACAACAAAAATATATTAAAAAAAAAATATATTAAGAGGTGAAAACAAAATTTTAAGGAGAAAAACTTTTTTTGATGTAAAAATATAAATTGTGTGGTAAAAAACATTTTTGACGTGAAAAAAAAATTTTTTGTGGACAAAAAAAAATTTTGCGGTGAATTTTAAATATTATTCACCTTTTAGCGTCTGGTTGAAAAATATGACGTTATATTTTATACACCAGACACTACAATGAATTCTAATAATATACAATGCACTGTACACCAATTTGTATGGAAAATTTAGAGGTACTTTCACATTGTCACTCATTACTTTTGAACCGCTGGACCGATTTTGCTCATTTTCAATACCAAACTTTTCGGAAAAATGTACATAAAGCTATGTAAAAATGAGCAGTGCGTACTAAGAAAATTAGCAGATATTGATTTAAAAAATTATTAAAATTTTGAGATTTTTTCTTAAATTCACCAAATTTTTAATATTTTTTGAATGTGCTATTAATATCTTGCTGTATTGAATTACGTTTCTCACAGTTTTTTGCGAATTCAATCCTTGTGATTGGTAGCAAACGAATTTGTTCGTGAACTCATTCGATTTTAAAAACACGCAGCTAATAGTCAATTTCACATTTTTATAAGATTTTTATTATTAACTTTTTGAAAATCAAAATAAGTTAATAATAATTATAACCCTTAGTGATTGAATGCAATAATTGGTTTAATCGATTAATAATACTCTAATATAATCATCTGTAATCAGTCGCACTCAGTAAATTCATGTGATTGAATTCACAGCGTTTGGTTCCAAATTAATTCATTGTTCATATGGGACTACAAATCGAATTAATTATTATTGAATTTTAAAGGGACCAAGAAATTCATACATAGAAAAATTTGTAAATCGTACTAAATGAGTCATAGGAGTATCATGGTACATTTGAGGTTCAAATAGTACCATAAAAAGTACTATAGTACCAACTTTATCATCCCTGATTCAAATATTGAGAAAAAGATTTCTCAACAAACTAATACATACGCACTTTAGGCTGTCACTTAACGTTGAATTCTATTTTCAATAGATTTGTCCGCAACATAACAGAACGAAAAAGTGAAAACTAACCACACATACAGACTTTCAATTGAACAGAAACAAAACAACTGATTCATAACAGAACAGAACGTACAAACTAATTCTGCCTGTAGTCTAATCTGGAGGTCCAATTTTCGATGACTTTATCCAACATTTGTGGCCGTATATTGGCAATAGCGTGGCGAATGTTGTCCTCCAAGTGGTCAATCGCTTCGGACTTATCGGCGTAGACTAGCGACTTCACATATCTCCACAGAAAATAGTCCAGCGGCTTTAAGTCGCACGATCTTGGATGCCAATTCACGGGTCCGAAACGTGAAACTATGCGGTTACCAAACATTTCCTTCAATAAATCAATTGTGGCACGAGCTGTGTGACATATTGCGCCGTCTTGCTGAAACCACAGCTCCTGCACATCATGGTTGTTCAATTGATGAACGAAAAAGTCAGTAATCATGGCTATATAGCGCTCACCATTGACTGTAACGTTATGACCAGCATCGCTTTTAAAGAAGTACGGACCAATTATTCCACTAGTCCATAAAGCACACCAGTCAGTTTTTCTGGATGTAACTATGTCTCAACATACATTTGAGGATTATCATCACTCCAAATACTGCAGTTTTTTTTATTGACATATCCATTTAACCAAAAGTGAGCTTCATCGCTAAACAAAATTCGCGCGATACGTATTTCGAACAGAGCCATGATTTTCAAAATAAATTTGCCCAATTTAGAAGAGTGGTTCAGGCGTCAGTCTATTCATATTGAAATGACAAACCGAAATCATTTGACAGCTGATAAAATGGCCGCCAGTTAAAAAAGTGTTGTTAAAATTCTATATCTGTATAAAAAACACCCTTTAGTTGATGTAAGGATGAAAGTGTAGCTTAGGAGAAAAAGTCCAATACACGTTTTTTTGGGAATTCATAAAATGTTTGCAGTTTTTTGTTTATATATATTTTCGAGATAACATTCTTCCATTTTTAAAGCAAAAAACTTAATAAAAGATTATGCCCCCCAAAAAAGCGAATTTTCATCCAACTAAAAACTCAGTCAGCTTGCAGATTGGATTAAAGAATATAAAATAGGAAAAAATAGTGTGAACTTTGTTTTGGAATTGTCCATTTGGGAACCGTTGGTCTAAGGTATGTATTATTAAACTTTTAATTAATTGTGAGTTTAAAATCAAATAAAAGTTTCATTGAAATTTTATTGACAATAATTTTTTCTGTGTAGGAAGGAAAATCCAAAAATTTTATTTTTTAATAACCCAAGTGAAAACGTGCATATATGATCATATATTGTTATATATAGTTTCATAGCATACATAGCATACATTTGTAAATACATTCAAAGGAAATGTTCATATACGGATATGTATGACACCTATATGATAATATATTGCATATATTGGTTCATATATGCCATACATTTCCATATATAGGAATTCATACATTATTCAACATATGGGTCATATGTTTTAATTTTTTATCGGATATTGCCATATATGATGACAAAATTTTTCTATTTTGAATCCCTCCCTATTCGCCGCTGAACGAATTCATGACACATATTTTACTATTTGCATACTAGGCTTGATATGTGTTTTGGTTCCAAATTAACATTTTTAGTTTTTGTCTAAAAAAGGGGATTTTAGATTAAAATTTCGACCAATAGGTCCAAAACTACTGAACCGATATAAATACTGTATTCAAAAGATATGTTGCTCAATAAATGATATTTGATTTGCAATTTGACTGAATATAGTAATTTGACCTTAAATCGAGATATAACGTATGCAGAGTTAAATATGAACTGACTTATTAACAGTATCAAAAACTTTTACTTAGTTATAACAGATTTTTTTTTTTTTCAATGTTAAAAAACAGGACATAAACAAATTTTACAAAAAAAATCATAATCCCAGCGATTGGGGTTTATGTTGAGGCACCTTACGCATTGCCTCCTGGATCCCTTATGTATTTATTTTCCCCAACACTGTTAATATTATTTGTAAGGCAGCCCAGTGGGGATGTTCTATAACTATGCGGGTCAAATAATATTAATTTTACGCACATGTGATTTTTTTGCATTCGTGACTCACCCTGTTATTAACAACGCAAAGTTGTATTTTTTTGGTGAGAAAACTTTTCGCATATTTATAGATTACCCCACAAGTTTTTTGATTTGAAACCCTTTCCATACGCACTTCTCATTAAATTTCTCAAAACAATAATATTTTATATTATACCAAAGTATACACAGAGGAAACAGATTCATTGTGACAACCAAATGTATTGCCTACTAAATGATTTGGTTGCAATAACTGAATTATTTGGTTGGAGCAATCAAATGTATTCCAGGTTTAATAGAAATTTTATGATCCAACCGAAATTTTGTTGTATTAATCGAATTTCAATTGCCACGAACAAAATTATTAATGACAACAACTGAACATGGTTGGCGAAATATTCGTTAGGCACAATGAATCTGTTAATATACTAAAAGCGATGTGAACAAAAATTCGTTTGAAAGTGAAGTAGGCAAAAATAATTTTTTTTTAAACTCGCTATTTAAGAAAATATAATTTTTTTTTAATGCACTGGAAGTTGTACTGGTGAAGACTGCCCGTTTTTTAAGTTTTCGTAACACAAATTAAAGTAATAATAAATTATTTAAAAGTTTGATACAATTTTTATTAAAAATAAAAATTATGTTTTTTCGCCCTTTAATTGTGCACATAACGAACAAGTTTTCAATTTATTTTTGATCAATGGTGATAATCTTTAACTTCGAGCTCATAAATTAGTTCTCATTTAGTGGGAAAACTAGTTTATATGAATGTTTGATGTTTTGCATGGGATTGTCACTTCTTTTAAAACGTGTTCTGATGATGGGAACCTAGAAAATTCCAGAAATAGATCTATCAACACAATCCTGAAAGTGGTCAATTAATTAATTTGAAAACAAAAAACTTTATAGATTATTTGTAGGACAATATCCCAATAAAGAAATATAGACTATGGCCTCAAACTTGAATAATTTTCATTTTCAAAAAATTATTTAGTTAGTTAAGTTGGTTATTTTTTGATTAAATAGTGGACACTTTTTTTTGATATTTTGTGTTGAATGAACACTTTTTTATTACAAACTTTTAATCAATATATAAAAAGTTTTAATTCTTTTAAACCGTAATGGTAAAAAAATTAGATTATAACCGGTCAGTTTTTATTCATACTTAATCGCAACTTTTTAAAAGCTCACAATCGCAATTGTCATTATGACCGTTTATTTAACGGTTATATCCCGAACTTCGGGTTTGAGGACTATGACCGAAAAACATTCGGCCATAATCCCAATTTCCATTCTGTGTATTATGTCCGTTGCGGTAAAGTCCGGGCACCGTTTATTAAACGGATATGAATTAATCAAATATATCACCGTATAATTATTATTATTTTTATTAATGTTTTCATGACACTTTGCTAATAAGTGCAATGTATATTTACATTTATTTAACTATTTAACATAAATTGTTGATTTAAACTACATGAACTTTTAAATAAATAACTAATTAATTACTTGAGGCAAAATATAAATGAATTTTAAATAAATTAAAATACTAAATGGCTAAAAAAAGCATACAATGCGCAATAATAAAAGAATTAAAAACAATAAAAATAGAAAACAAATCTATTAAGAATATATGCACGGTGTGCCTAAGTCGATTTAACTCATTAGTGGCACTGGACATTTTTCAAACAAACTTTCCAGATATATAGAAACATTCTTCATTAAGAAATTTTTGCAAGTTTTTGTCATATAAATCCTAGACACCCGATCAAAAAATAGTAACATCTCACATATAAAATCATATCCTATTGCCTATGGAATGATATTTAATATTATTCAAGTTAATCTTAAAATTGGGGCATCGAGTAGTTAATATCCAATTATATCCCTTAAACATATTATTGGATTAAATTAGATCAAAATATATCTCAAAATTGCGGTATCCAACAATATGTAATTTAAGAACCTGAGAGATCCTAAAATATTCCAAGTGCTCTATTTAGATCTAGTTTAGGCTTGGGCATTTTAGGTCTTTCTAAAGATCGCTCTTTACAGTTCAGCTCATTTCAATGAACTAGTTCGCTCTTCTAGTTCAACAGCTCTTTATCCTAAATTTAGCTGTGCGACACGAACTATTTGAAGTGAATTGAATCAGCTGATGCGAAACAAAAAGTGTAAACAAAATGTGTAACTTTCTATTAAATTTACTATCGGAGAGTAATTCAACACTTTAAAATATATTTAAAATGATTGTTAAATCATAAAATGGTACGTAATTATAAAAATTTTAAATTATTTTAAAAAAAATTTAAAAAAAAAATTGAGCTGGCAACATTAAAAAAAAACTCAAAAGCAACATAAAGAAAAGAAATATTACTCAAAAGACAAAAAAAACGAAAAGAGCGAAAGACCTAAAAGAGCTGATGATTGTGATCCAGCTCACTAATTCAAAGATGAGACTAGTTCAATTGAACTAGGTCGTTCACGAACTACACAACTCTAATCTAGTTGTATCTAATTAGATCCAAAACGGTTGGTAATTTTTGGTGGATCGAATAAGATATATTTAGATTTAATTGGATCTACTCAAATCCCATAAAATATATAATTTTTAAGAAAATTTAAAAATTCATTCTTCTCTACCACGCCTTTCACAATTAAAATTAAATAAAATTGCATATTAATAATAGTATTAATTGCAATTGTCTGAAAAAGACGTTAAAATTCAAACTCAAAAAAAAGTCATTGGGCGCATATCGAGTCCGTTCGAAGAGTTCGGCCCAAGAATGGCATTTGGACAATAGTTGGAACCTGAAAGTCTTTTGGTCAAGTTTTTATAACTGTAAATTTCGATCTGGCGTGACTTGTTTGTCGAATTTAAAGTCAAAATCCATGTTAAACAGCAAAGTTAAATATTGCGGTGAAGTTGACATAATTTTTTACATAAAAAATTTGTTTAAATTGTTATTTGCTGCATTTAAAATGTGGAATATATAGCTTCTTTACTTTAAATTGTATTCTTAAAATTCCCAGGATATCCGGACCGAATTTCCGGGATTGCGGTAACAGAAAAAATGCTAAGTTTCCGGCGAATCCCGGGATGCTTTCCCTAAGTACAGTATATAATTATATCTTATGCGCATAGAAAATATTAATGATGTTGGACCACATATAATCATATCACAAACTATATTGATATTCTTGTGTCATATATGGTATTTTACATAACTAAAACTTATATCATTTGATATCATATATAGCATATGGCACCATACACCTCACAAACAAATATTTTTTATAAGACAATGTATATTACTATATCTTAAATTATATAGTTTACATGTCACCATATATGATTATATGTTATATATGGAAATGTATTATATGTGACAATAGAAAGTAGATATATTATTATTTGTGATCATATCTTATTATGTATACAACATTTTTTTTATTTCAAAATATTTTTATCGTATGTCAAGATTATTGGTCTTTATTCGGTACTCTGCATAACCGCTTCTGCTTCTTCAATTTGTCATGCTTCTACACAGAGAAAATTTATGCAGAATAATTTCGGCAGTTTATGATAAACACATTAAGCTGAAAAGTATGATTGTTGAAGATAAATTCTAAACTAATCACTCACATTATTTGAACAGTAACTGATTGTAGTTTATTTAAAAAGTAATCAGTAAACTTTGCTTTTTAAGGAATATACTTAAACTAGAGATTGAAGTCAATTATAATGGTAATCGAAATCGCGATTAATCACATCGTTTATTCGTAATCGAATAAAAATCCTTCGATTATGGCTTAAAATTATATTTTTCATACAGCGTTTTTATTTACTTTGATTTTTGAATAAAAAAATGCATGCGTTTTATATATGAAAATCGACGTATATTGTACGAAATATTTCGTTGTTTCGCACCACGATATGTTGGTGTGAAATATACGAATTCGTACGAAAGTATTTTGCACAATGTACGAAATGAATTTTCTTTTTTACAAATAGTTTTTATAAATTACGAAAGAATTTTTTTTACCAGCGCTTCAAAATGTACAAATTGAATTTTCGTGGACGAGTTTTACGAAATTTTTCACTGAACAAATTAAATGTTTTCACAAAGTGAATGAAAAATTTCTTAAACTGTAAGGAAAAGCTTCATTATTTTTATTAAACTATTTTTAATGATAATTTTTAATTAGGCGTATGAAATTGTTAATAAATAAGATGAAAGTTTCCATAACATTTTATGAAAAACTGCATTAATTTTATGAAATGTTTCAATGGACGATTTAAAGTGAAAATTCATAGATCTTATGCAAAAATTCATTGAGATTATGAAAATAATTCTCTCACTTTGGTACAGTCATAAAAATCGATGAAATAGGGATAGGAATATCAGAACAAAATGTATGCAAAATTGTATTAAATATAGCATAGATGGTAACTGGTTCCATGCGGGTATCGGTAAGGGTAACGCTGTTTTCGTTTATTTCGTTAGCGATATTTCAGTTATTTCTTTAACGGTTTTTAAGCGTTAGCGGTATTTTACTTATTTCGGCACCGGTATTTTAGCGGGAATGCTATTTTCGTTTATTTCGGTAACGTTGTTTTAGGGGTAACGGTTTTCCAGTTACTTCGATAACGGTAATTTAAGCATTCCTTTATTTCAGTTTTTCAGGTAATGTCAATACACATCGATCATTTTAGCCCCATTAATCCAGAATTCTAATAACCAGCTGAATTATAATCAAGCTTTGGGAAAATATATATTTAAACTCGGGAAACTTCTGCTTTAAAAATTTGTAGTTGTTTGGGTTGTAATACAGTTTATTTATTTTTAATGTAAATGTCAGTCATTTGTAGAACAAATTTAATTTTTTACTAACCTTGTATTTCATTTAAAAAAACAAACCACATCAAATGACTGTTTTATGATTTCACATTCAGTTTTTACAGTCGTTTTTTTTTGTATTTAAAAAAATAAATAAAATAAATTTGGATACTTTAAAATTTTTGTTATATCTCATACGCCACGTATAATCAAAACGTTCCTAAATCAGTTGAAACACTTAGAACTACAAAATAGGGCTTACCCAGAAGCGCTTCCGGAAGGCATTATTTAATTACGAAGCGCTTCCAAAGCAAACGCAGAAGGCATGATTTTTGTTCGTGATGTCCCACTTGGTATGCCTCTTTTAAGCAGGTAAAAAACGCTTCTTTCATGTGCTCTTAGAAGCAATAAATTCATGTCTTCTTAGGCAATAAGAAGCACTTTTTTTCTATGTTGAAAACATTAATGTTTCATAGTATGCATTCTTTATTGCTTAGTTGTAATTATTATTCACTGCTTCAAAGAAGGCATTTTGGGAAGCACTTTATGCATGGCGGTGAAGCGCTATATTTTAAGTCTACAAATGCAATTACTGCTTACCAAATTAACGTTATTTTTTGCTTGGATTATATATCAATTTTTTTTTTTGATCTATGGTGATAATCTTTGTTACTTCGAGCTCATATAATATATATTAGTTCTCATGTAGTGAGTAAACTAGTTTATATGAATGTTTGATGTTTGGCATAGGATTGTTACCTCTTTCAAAACGTGTTCTGATGATGGGAACCTAGAAAATTCCCGAAATAGATCTATCAAAACATTCCTGAAAGGGTCAAAGAATAAATTTAAAAACAAAAACTCTATAGATTATTTGTTAGAACAATATCCTAATAAATAAATATAGAGTATGGCCTCCAACTTGAATCATTTTCATTGGTATTTTTTAATTTTAAAGTGAAATAACACGCTTCCATTCCTTGATAAATAAAAATGTATATATATTACAGGAAACGAGATCTTGTAAGCTTTCCAATGAAACATAAATTTGTCCCAAACACATAAGTACTTTTAGAGAAAATTTAAACTTAAAAAAAATATTTTTTAGGCCTTGTCGCAGTCAAAGGGATCGTGTTTGATAACAACAAAAAAATGCTCACTCAGCTCACGTATCTAAATCGATTGAAATTTTTTTTTATCAAATTCAGTGAGGTTCTCCCAAACTAAAGACAGGCCAATTTTGGAAAATTTTGATTGGCCGCGAAAAAAAGCGCCATGTAAATTTGTTTCGTTTTCGTTGGAAAATCGTTTGTAGTTCAAGAAACAGAATTCGTTTTCAGATTGGAGTAACACGCAACATTTATTTGAATCGACTCAGGCGCACCGTGTATGATGTATGATTTTTATTGTTTACACTTTGAGTTGTGGTTTAATCACAAGAAAAAAAATTAATTAACTATAAACTCTAAAAAAAAAAATTTGTTGAATTAAATTTAAAATAAAATTTCTTTGTTTATTTCCAGGAATGGGATGATGAATTACAGTATCTAGCTGTTTTAAATGTACGCACGTGTTTATTGGATCATGATAAATGCAATCACTCTTATAGATTTAGAAATGTTGGACAAAATTTAAGCGGTATATCCAGATTGAAATCGCCATATGTTAATATTACCGCTGTAATAGATGAAGCTGTAGCACTATGGTTTGATACCGAATTTGATATAATGGATAGTTCCTATGTTGATGCCTTTAAAGCGGATAGTAAATTGTAAGTTTATCGGTAAAAGTTAGACACAGAGAAAAATTTTTGCGATTTCCAACTAAAGTTCGGTTACTTTAACTAAAATTTGGTTACTATAACTAAAATCGGTTGGTACTACTGAATGTTGCTTGTCGCAACAAATTTCGGTTAATATAACTAAATTTCCGTTGCAGGGCCGTCATTATTCGGGTATTGCATTCCGATTTGGATGTCCCAACCGAATTTATTGGTTGTATCAACCAATATTGCATTCATAATTCGGTTGGCACTTTATTCTTCTCTGTTTAGTGTGTTAATTTTCATATTTTAATTATTCTTTATAATTCTAGTTTATCTTATGGTCATTTTGCCGAAATGATTGTTGATCGTGTTACCCATGTTGGTTGTGCTATTATACGTTTTACAAGACCAGATTATCCTAATCATTATATTTATAATATAGCGTGTAATTATTCATCATCGTATGCTGATGGTGCTCCTTTATACAAAGCTGGTGATCCTGCCGGAGGTTGTAAGACTGGCAAAAATCCTCGCTTTCCCGCCCTGTGTTCGGTTAAAGAACCATTTGATCCTAATTATTGAATAGTTTTTTTGTATTATTTGTAAGTAAATGTTAAAAATATCTATGGTCATAAATTGTTAAATCTTAGCCCATTTTTACCAAGCATAGATTCCGCTCGAATTTTTTAACGAAACTTGGCAGGAAGATATGTTGGTTTCCCAGTATGCATTTTCAGTAAATTTTATAGCGTAGTCGTGATGATTGAAATTAAAAATGTTAAAAATGTTTGTAAGCACACTTAGAGGACTTCTGCTGTAATATTTGTATATGTTTGAGTTGTATCTTTATTTTTAAGTGAAAAAAAACAGTAATTTGTAAAGAAATTTCAGTGTTGACTACAATTGTAGTTCATTTTGAAAAAACAAACCACAACAAATTACTGTATTTCGATTTCACATTCATTTATACTGCAGTTTGTTTTTTTTTTTATTTAAAAATAAAACAAATAAATGTTTGTTTATTTTTTGCTAAATATGTGGTTAATTTTTACTTCAATTGTAGTTCAGTTTTTGAACAGTAGAAAACAAATGACAATATTAGTTGAATTTACTGAAATGTAAGTCGTCCTTCGTTTTCGCACTATTTTTAAGAATTTTTTTAAAAATTTTATAATTTTTAGACAATTTTTGAAATTGTTATTTGACAACTCTAATCGCTTAAATTAATATGTTGCTTTGGTGGTTGCGAGAAAATAACACATTTTTGATACTAAAAACAGAAGCAGATACATTTTCTGCCAAACTTCCATTTTTACAAAGAAGAAAAAATCTTGATTCAATTAGTAAAAAGTTTATGTTGAATGAAAAATTTGTATATTTCTAAAAGTTTTCTTAAATGTTTTTATCGATACCAATAAATAGCGTTTATTAACGCAGGTCTTCCTTATATTTTTACAAATTTTGTGTAAAAAGTGCTTTCGAAAAAATCAAAAAATAGTTTTTTTTTTAATCACTATGGCAACTCTGGTATTACAAAAGCTTTTTACTGTGTTGTTATATCAACTTCCTGTCAAAATGTATAGCCTCTTAAATATTGGTGTGTCTTTAAAGACACGTTGGTAAAAAATGGGTTAATAGAAAATTTTTTAGACTTTGAAATAATTTTGACAAATTTATTACAATATGTATGATAGTAAAATCGTTAAAATTGTTAAGGTAAAGAGAGGAATAATGTAGAAATGTAATAAATAAAGACAATTTATTTACAACAAAAAAAAAGCAGTTTTTTCTTAAATTTGATCTCCTCTAGAAGGTGCTGCAAAGCAATACAATTAATAAAAAATTACAGTTGTTTGTGTAGTAATCAGTAGTAGTAGTTGTATTTAACTGCAATTACAGTTGTTTTCTATGAAATATTACAAAGAAACTATTTTGACAGTTATTTTTAAAAAAACTGAAGAAAACTACTGTGTTTAATAACAGTTGTTTGAAGTAGTTACTTTAGTATTTTAGTAAACAACTATCAAAACAGTAATTTTGCAGTAAACAGTAGTAGTAGTTATTTAAAAATAGAAGATAATATCGAGTTTTTAAAAGTTCTCGTTTAGTTTATAGATTGCAAATAATAATTAGAAATACAAATTTTTATTGTAATTGAAAGAAAAACCTGATGTTTTTTATTAAAATATATTTTTATTTTATTCGTTCGGTTTTAGATCATGACAAATTTTTCTCTAAACTAACAGAAACATTATAATTTTTATATGATAATTTACTTTGACTATTAGAAAAAAAAACACATAAGTTATTAGACACTAGCATGAATGGAATGCATTTTCTGAACCACTACGGTCTTCATCAACATTCTTCGTGCCATTTAGTGTTAATCGTAAATATCTTCTATTTAACTCACACGTTAAAGAAATTGGGTAACGTTGAATCCCACATTACTCTGTGTGTTGAGTTAGAATGAAATTTACCACAAACGATTTCTATTTATAGTGTGTTTGTTTTTTCTCTAGTCATTATCATAATTGCCAGTTTAACTTTCAGTTAAAACTTTAAATGGCAATTCTTTTCTCTAATGTCATCATATACTATCCTTCTACACAAGCAAAGCATATCAACAAACATTAAAGATTTTTTGTTAATACATATGTCGAGCATATACATTAAACGATTTTTACACTGTACGTGGTGAGTGGTTTAATAGTGAATTTTATCGTTGATCTATAAGTTTATGTGTGAGATTTTATTCGTTTGGTTTTAGATCATGACAAATTTTTCTTTAAATTAACAGAAAAATTATAATTTTTATATGATAATTTACTTTGACTATTAGAAAAAACACAGAAAAAGTTATTAGACACTAGCATGAATGGAATGCATTTTCTGACCCAATACGGTCTTCATCAACATTCTTCGTGCCATTTAGTATCAACGATAAAATTCACTATTAATATATTTTTATAATACCAAAAACCCCGTAGTTTTAAATAATTGTTACAGTTGTTTCAAAATTTTTAGTAGTAAAACATTCTTAGTTGTTTTTACTACATTTGTTAGTTGTTTTTCAACAGTTAAAAACAACTACATTTTTAGTTACTTTGACGGTAATTACCCTTGTCGACTTTTTAACTGAAATTGCAGTTGTTTTATCTGTCACTTTCAGTAGATTCTTCTATAGAATTTTTTTAAGTGTATGTATCCCAAACATGGTATTGCAATGGACCTTAAATACATATCTATTAGAGTTCGTCACAAAAATTTGATTTTAGGATATCATCACTTTTTAAACGGATTTTGCATCAATAAAAAAATGGCGTTATAATTTTATTTTAAAACTTCAACTTCTTTCACTATCGCGCGGTGGCCAAAAACGTAAATTTAGGGTCCACTTTACTACAGCCCAAAAAGGGGATAATATATATGGAATTTTAACTTGAAATTCGATTATACTCTAAAAATAATTAAAAAAAAAAATTTTTACTTTTAAAGTGAAACTCAGTTATTTCAAAAATTTCTAAAAAATAAATTTTTTAATCACACACAATAAAAATGAATTACCAACTGAGAATAATGCTACAAAAATTTTTGACATATCGCAAACCGCTAAACAGTTAGTAAGGTATCAAATTTGTAAAAAATAAAAAAAAATATTTTGTTTTTTTAGAATACAAAATGAAAAAGTATTTTGAGCTAAGAAAAATTAAACAAACATTTTTTATATATCGCGGCCTGTTAAAAAGTTGTTAATCAATAAAATATTGCATTTTAACATTTTGAAAACTTAATAACATTTAACTGGGTTACCATAAAGCGAAAATTTTTGCACAATTTGTCTCAGCTAAAAATGCTTTTTGATTGCGAGTTATAAAAAAGTACTTTATAGGTATTTTGAAAAAATTTGATTTTTTCCGACCACTCTATTTTCATAATGATGCACTTTAAAAACGAGGCGAAAAGTTTTTTTAAATAATTTTTGGTGTAGAATCGAAAGGTGAATTCAAATTTCATATAAATACAGGTATTTTTGCTCTATAGGAAAATTAACTCTAAATTTCGGCCGAAAACGACCCATTTATGAAAAAAGTGTATTTTTATTAAAAATTATCTAAATTAGACTCAAAGATATTTAATTCTGATTTCACCGGATATCATTAAACCACTTCGATAATTACTCACATAAAATGCAAAAACGTCTTCTTTAAATAAATGTTGAAGAATTTCATACTTTAGTTTTAATATTTAGTTCTCAATTGATCAACATATTTTATGAAAGCATTTATTTTAATGACGACTTCTAACAATTTCAGACTTCTATGAAGTTGTTTAAAAAATGATATGAGGCGGTTTATTGGCTTATTCCAATGCATTTTTCAAGACATTCATGAAGAGTTTTATTAATTCAAAGACCTTCTTACACTCATAATAATCCATGCTAAAAATACGAAAAAAAAATGTCAAAACAAAGAAATCTTTTGTAAAATGAACAAATTTTCGTTTATTTTACAAAATGTTTGGTTATTTTGACATTTATTTGTATTGTTATGCATGGGTTATTATCAGTGTAGTATTCAAAATCTTATGAAACTGTTTAATAAATTCTATAAACGCTCCATTGTCGGAATGATTCATGAGTTTTATGAAGATTTTTTATTAATTCTACAAACATTTCATAAACATTGATTTTAATGAAACCTGTTTTATAGATTCTATGAAAAGTTTCAATGGACAAGTTCCAGGGACAATTTTCATTGAAGCTATGAAGAAATTTATTACTGAGGTGAAGATGATTCTTTCAATGAAGAAAAGTAGTTTTAATTATGTTAAGAGAGCAAAGTTTTAAATTGATAAAAAATGTGATGCTTACTTACTTTTAAGGGAAAAGTGGGGTCAAAAAAGCTCCAGTTTCCTTTTTTAATTTTTTTTTATTAATTTAAAGGCTTTACAAACTTGTAGTCATAATTAAAATTTAGTTTCATGGGACTTTTTTGGCCCCAGGCCACTAAGGGTTAAACAATTTTAAAATAAAAGTAAAGATAAACACAGTGCAGTAGTAGTACATTGGTCATAACTCAACTCCAACACCGGTATTAAATTTCGACTTAATTGGCTAGATTCTTAGATGTTTAAATCTTGATGATTTTTTTTTAATATTGAAGATTATTTTCAATTTCGGAGGTTGTTCCTATTTTGACGCTTTTTAAATGTTGGGGACTTTTTTAATTTTAGTGATTTTTTTTTTTGTTATTTTTTCTAATTTAAGGGATTTTTTTTAGTTTTGGAGATTTTCTTAAATTTTGAAGTTTATTTTCAAATTTTGGTAATTTTTTAAATTTATTATTTTTATTTTTTTTTTTTTTAATTTTAGCGATATTTTTGGTATACACCCAGGTAAAAAGTTTCATCATATTAATGATATTGATTCATAAATCGTTTGTCATCAAATATTCATTATGAAAACATCATAAATATGAAGTTTTCATAAAATTTTCATAAAAATTGATGACAAATTTTGTATAGACCTTCATCATTTCATAAAAAAGTTTCATAAACTTTGAGAAAATAAACTTTTGATTGTTATTGAAATTTTTGTTTGGAATTTAGAAAATATAATTTTCGATTTTGAATTTATAAAATCAAAAACTACCAGAAATAAATTGAAATTCTGAAACATCAATTAATTATTAAATTAATTATTAAATTAAATTAAATAGAATTTTTTTAATATGATATGAAATATTTATGAAACGTTTCATAATATTTATGAAACATTTTATACGAACAGTTTACTTTAAATTTTTAAAAACTTAAAACCAAAAGTTTATTTTTCTATCTTTTATCGTAAATTATGATGTGAGCACACAATGCGGGTAAAGCGTTGATCTTTACCTTTAAAATTTATAATTGGGCTAAATCTTCTACCCCTTCTACGTTGGTCATCTGAAGATTTTCGGTGACGCGGAATTTAACACATTAGGAACTGTCTGTAGATAAATTCTGAATTAAATTAGCGGTTGAAGACATTTTTTGTTTAACAAAAAACAAATTACCTTGAACTTGAATAATCTTGCTCACATCATTATTTATTAATTATGAAAAGTTTCATCATATATATGTGTATTAGGCCGGGTCGATTTTTATGGAGGCAAAAAAATCGCTCAACGTTCAAGGAAAATCGTATTCTAGGGATCAAAATAAGAAGCTTTGCCGAAGGAACCATACCTCTAAAACGAATTCTGATGTCCCGACTTTTGACCCGTAGGGTCAAATTTTGAAAAAGCCCACTTTGATATTTTAAAAAGTAAGAGGAATCTCTCCAAGATTATGGGAGATACTTCTTCTCCGGGAGACGCGCCAGCAGATTAATGCATAATGTGTATATATGTGTATATATGACAATATTTCATAGATTTTCCTTCAATGAAACTGTTTCATATACACAGTTAAGAGCAAAAGTGTAACAGGGTGCACTTTGTTCAGTATTTAAAAAATTCTTAAAAAATGCAAATCTAATGAAATTTTAATTAAATTTAAATACTTTTAAAATAAAAATTATAGCGCCGAAACTGTTTGCGAAATTGGAGGACGTTTTAGGGTAAAAAACATAATTGGCAAATTCTGGAACAAGTGCAATTTAGAAACATAACTACGATTACTTCAAAACTTTTACCCCAAAAACTAATTTTTGAGCTGATTTCAAGAAATAAAATATTTGTAGTCGCCGCACAGTGGTCAATTTCGCGAGATAGCGGTCAAAACTCTATAACTTTTGACCGGATTGGTATTTTTTTACGCAATTTGTTTTGTTCAATAGGAGGGACTTTAAGCTTCAATTTGCGTGTTCAAACGTAAAAATCGACTGATAGGAACGTAAGTAATGTGGAGTTAAAAATGCATTTTAATTTTTTGTTGAGTTTCCATGTAAAAGTTGAATATTTTGACATTTTAAATAGGTATTTTTTTTATAATTTCTTATTTTCTTCAATCGTATTTTACAACCAATACTTATTTATTATTCCTAAACTTAATTTTGGTCAGAAAATGCCAACATTTGGCCCCTGACATTTATTTAGTCTCAATATTCACAGGGGCCAAAGGTTGGTTTTTTTTGGAAGAAAGCTAATTCTTGTGAGGATTAAACTGAAAAATAACACTGAAATTCCCAACAATATCAATACCATTTGGATATATTATATACAGAACACAACATCGATAAAATTTTAAGTAAACTTTTACTATTGATTTAAAGTGCACATATATTTTATTTAAATGTATTAATAAAAATTTATACTAAATTTAGAAACAAATTATAATCTTTAAACTAGTATTAATTAAACAATATTAGTAAAAATTTCTTCCAAATAGCTTTGATTTTCATTTTGCAGTAGTTGTTTAGCTTCTTCATCTAACTCTAATGAGGTTGATTTCCATTTTTGTCGAATACTGGACATATATGGGTCTGATGTGCACAACAAAATATTAATAAGATCTTCATTAGTACAATATCTGGAAATTTTTCTTGTATTGTGCTCGCGAAAGAATCTGTAGTCTTTGTTCCTTTTTTCTTGCGCTTCTTCTGAGAGATCTCCAATTGGAAGCATATTGTGCTGAATTATTTGTTCCCCATGGAACAAAATTTTGTGAACTGTGGTTGGCATATGTCTCCAAGAATATTTTTGGTTATAAAGGGTTGCTGTCTCATTAGCATACTGACCAAATTTTTTTGCATCTATCTTTTTGCTACATGCTATAACTTCTAATATGATTTGGAATCGTCGTATTAAATCATAATCTACTCCAGTTATAGAAGCTGCAGTTTCTGGATCGGAAAAAAATCTCCTTGCTGTGTTTCCATCATTAAAATTTCCTTCTCCTTGCTTTGGCAGGTCAATTATAAGGCCTATCTCACGGTATTTTTCTTGAATATCTATTTTTTTTTTTGCTTTCTTTTTTCCAAATTTTCTTTGTTGTTTCTCACTGTTTCGCCTAACGGGCCAAATTCCAAATCGTATCCCAATTTAAGAATATGCTCCATAAAACGAATTCTAGCATGAAGAGGTGACATTCCAAATTCATATGCTTCATTAAAACTATCGTCTTGTGTTGGTGGTTGGCTCAATTGACTTGATGTTTTTTGGCATATGGTGCAGCTTGACGAAGACTTTGTTTCGGTTAAAGCTTGTGCAACTTTTCCATCGATCATTGTAAGAGACATTTTAAAGTTAACTTCGATGCATTGGTCATTAAATTCAAATATCACTGGTTGAAGTTCTTTAATTTCATCTCTTATTTTGCCAACTTCTTCAGTTATGACATCTTTAGTTTCTTTTTTGTAAGCAAACTTTATTGGTCTACAAAATTTTGTTGACGAGAGAATTTCATTCTTCCATACATCTATCTCTGCAGCTCTACTAGTTGACGGCTCTGAACCAATATAAGTTTTTGTTAAACGTAATGGAACGAAAGAAATCATGAATAAATTGGCATCTGATGAATTTTCCGCATTATATTGTTTGTATTGTTTCTGGCCAGAGGACCCATCACATATCCATTTAGCAATTAAAGTCATGCTGCAATTTTTAAACTTCTTTAAATAGTCAGCATCAAATGTCTTTAATAATCGTTCTGCAATTTTATTTCTGCTGAACTTGAAGTTACACTAATAGCAGTTGGTGAAGGTAAGCAATCTTTTTTGGCAGAAACTATATCTCGATATGATGGAAAAATTCCACAATTTTTTTCATTGGTTCGCTTCCGCAATTCTGTATATTGGTTTTTAGTCATTTTCAAATCCAAAAATAGTGCAAATGCTTCTTCTGGAGTAAATTTATTTTCTTCAGTTGGTGTCGGCTTACTTTCTAAAATCCTTTTTGTGCGTCTGGGGCTTGCTTCCACTATTTTTTCAATGATAGCAATTTTACTCTTTTTAGTTTTCGATGGTTGAATTTGATGCAGAAATGAATCCTTTATGATGCTACAAGAAACTTCTTCATTGATATGTTTAAGCATGCGTCTTCGGGATCTTTCACTACAATTATCAATTGGCTTTGCTGGTCGACCACCTTTTCCAGTTTCCGTGGTAGCTACTGATGGCTTTTTAAAAATAAGTTTATTTCTTAGCCATTCTTGGTTGCGTGAGTAAAACAATTTCTTGTTTCTGGAACATTGATTGTACCGTTTTCTTAAAGTATTTAAAAAGTTTTTTATTTTTAAGTTATGAATTTTAATTTCTTGTTTGTCACATATTTTGAAGAATAGATTATTCATTATATGTAAAATAATGTCTTTTTCATCTTTCCGTTCAAAATATATATCAGATAGAACACTATAACTGAATTTAGCCATGTTTAAACAATAATGAAGAAAAAAAAATGAATGCATGGATTAATATACTATTGTTCGAAGTTTCAACATGATCTTTTTTACCTCTTTGAAACATAATATAACAGGTACTTGGTTTTACCAGTTATTTCCATTGGTTTTAAATTTATTTGCAATTTTCAGGTATTTAAGTTGTGTAATATTAGATGGCAATAAAATCTTTTTTACCTTTTCCAAATGAATTGCTAGATACCACATAATTTCAGAGTTCTATTGTCATTTTTGTCAAAATTTTGATAGAATCCTTCTATGTGGACTAGGTCCAAATATGGGTCAATAAGAACTCTTGTACAAAATTTCATCAAAATATATGCATAATAGCCACTTTCACATACAAATAACTTCTCAAAAAATATGACGTGCATTTGTACCGAATATCTTACCTTGGGTCAGAAAAATTGCTGTAGCTCAAAAAGTGCAGTCCCGATGCATGGACATGTATATATAGGAATGTAGGGGAGAGTTAGGACTACAAAATAGTAAATTTGTGTTTTGACTCAGCTTGACTCACAGAAGTTGTGATCTATGAAGTAGGAAATTTCCGAGAAATTTGACCTTTTTTAAAAAAAATATTTAAATTGTTTTGAAAACAGTAGAGCTTCAATTTTTTTTACCAGTAATAGGAAATAAGTTACAACACAAAATAGGAATTAAGTTACAACACAAAATTTATTTCGTCCAAAAATCTTAAAAAACAAAAAAGTTATGATCATTTAAACTTTAAAAATTAACTAAAAATATCATAAATTTAAAGCCCATTTGGACCATTTTGGACCACCCTGTTCTCAGTGAAATAGTTGAAATAGAGTTCTAATTTTTTGGCTCCCGAGGTTTACTACTGTCTACTTTCATATGAGTCTAATAACTTTAAAATCGGAGAACAAAAACCAAAAGGAGTTTTGGCCGCTATCTCAAAATATTGACCACAGTGCGCCGGCGCACTATGCTTTGTCCCATAGACAAAAATCAAAAAAAATTTGTCTCAAATTGTTTTTAAATACAGATTTTTTGAAAGATAATAAGGGATCTCAAATAAATGTTAACAAAAAAAATTTTTCTGATTGCTTTTGCCACCACGAGAGGGCGTTAAAAGCAGATAATTTCTTGCAAAAATTACTTAACAGAAAAATGAGTTTTAGTTGTTTCACAAAAATAATTCTGAAAAATTCATTTTTTTAAAAAGTCGCTCGAAATTTGGTTTTCAAGTACTATGATATATTTGCAGTTAAATTAAAATTTATAATTTAGTATTTATTTACAAAATAACTTTTTTTATTGCTCTGAAAAACACATTTTTTTTGTTGAAAATCCAAAAATTACTTAAGTTTGATGGAGTATAAAAAAAAATTATATAAAATTAGATATTTTTTTTTTCTGTTTTTGTAAGTTTATACTCTTAGCTAACAGGGTATTCAAAAATTAGTGCCAATTTTTTACCACAACTTAAAAAAAATGCGTTTTTTTAAATGCCTAATTTTATGATTTTTACTCAAATATCAGGCATTTAAGAGTGTTTAATATCATTGCGCAACACGATTTTATATTTCCTTAAAATTTAATTATATCATTAGTAGACCAAAACCACTGAAGTATTTCCAAAATTTAGCTCGAGTTCTTTTTTTATGGCCCACTGAAGTTTTTAATTTTTTTTAAAGGCGTTTTGAGTAAGTCAAAAAAAATGTATTAAATCTAATACAAGGTTAATAGATGATTTTAATAAAATTTGATGACGGTTCTTTTCATAGAACTAATTAACCCTCTATCTGCCATTTTTAGGGGTCATTGCAGCCCCTCCTCATAGAACACCACTAACACGTTGAACGTTTAAGATAAACTCGGAGACCCAAAAAATTAAATAAAAAACTAATTAGCTTTTTTTCATTCAAGGATGTTTGTCTGAAGAAGCATTGGAAGCCAACCATAAAAATGTGAGGAAAGTGCGATTGTCTCACACTAGAAAAACGTCTCGAGAATACACAAATAAAGATTTAATGACATATTTGTTGTTGTCTTCAGATCCCGTATTATCATCAAAGAGAAACATTAAGATTAAAAATAAAATAATAGATGCTGAAATTGGGAAATATATTCTTGGAGAAAATGTTGAAATCGAAGATGAGATAATAGAAGACGAGATGAGTTCTTCGTTAAGCGAAAATTGGTTTTGGGAAGAATCAAGTAGCGATGATGCTTTGTTATAAGTTTGTCTTTATATATTTTTTTAACGTTTTTTATTTTAGCAGTGATCAAATATAATTATTAAGTTAAACTATTATAAATACAAAATTTTAATTTTTTTATCAAAATATATCGCACTTAATCAACAGGAGGGTATTAACTCAAAATGTTCAGTAGAAGCAAAACAATTTTAAATTTAATATTAAAGGCACATGAAAAAGAATTTTTAAACCAACCATATCATTATCAAAAAGTAGGCAAAATAGCACGATATTTTTACAGCGGATATGAATACTACTCGTCGATTTTTTTCGAAAAGTGGAAAAATAAAAATTTTGATGGAAGTGCGATATGATTTTTTCATAATTTTTTAATGACGTTTACATTGCTAGTTTTCCTCTTTAATTTTTTCATTTATGTTATCTTTCAAATATCCTTATAGTTTTATTTTTGCAAGAGCATTTTAACCGGTTTATCCTATTTTTCAATAAATGATGTTTTTGTATTTTCCACATTGATAATCCGATTCTACCCAAATTTGGCACAAATATATATCTTGCAAATATCAATTTACATACCAAAATTTATTACGATCAGGCAATTCTTTTAGGAGTGGTAGCGTTTTTAAGAAAAAGGATATATAGCAGGACCTTGAGTCCTTAGTCCGATTTAAATAAAAATTTACACACACGTTGCTAGTTGCATGTGTATCAGCATGACCACTCTTTGTAATTTTGTGGGCATTATTGAAGCTAAAATTATATTTTTCAATTTCAGGACACATGGGAGGTAGGCGTGTCCTAGGGCCGATTTTTCCAAGCATTCTTATTTTTCTTAACTAAGCTATTTTATGCTAGTGTACCAAATTTCAAAAATATCTGACTACTCCTTCTATGTTTGTCCCTTCGTTATATGGGAACGAAGCATAGTGCGGCGCCCCCTTGCGGCTGGGCTGGGCATTAAAGTTGGAAAAGTTTTTTTAAGTATCTCAAAAAGTACAAGTCCGTTTATAACAATATGCATGTCGTATGAAAGCTCTTTTAAATGGCTTTTCAATGGTGTACAATATGTCAATATAAATTAACCCATTAAAGGCCGGTTTAAAATTTTCTTATTTTTACTTTAGTTTTTTAGATAAAATGTGCTTTTTATTCAAAGATTGGCCTGTGTAAGTAAGTACTTAATAAGTTTATAGAAATGGATAGCCGGATTTATAAGCTTTCTTTTGAGGTACAATATGACAACATATCTCTTGAAACAAAAAAAAAAAATATCAAAGGTTAAATTTAGACAATGTGGATTTTTTGCGATTTTTTAAAATCTTTTTTATTTTATGGTAGTCCATTATACCTTTAATAAAAGCTTGTGCAATTTTCTTTAATTTTTTGTACAGTTTTTATTTGCTTATATAGACGATTTTTTTAATAAGGTAATCTTTTTACAAAAAAAAACACAAATAAATATAAGGAAATTTTGAATGTAATGGGTTGAATTCTAGGGTCATATCGTACATCATTGAATAGATATTTTAATAAGTTTTGATATGACATGTATATTGTAATGATCGGACATGTACTTTTTGAGATAATTGTAAAAAAACTTTTCCGAATCTAATGCCTCGTCCAGCCGCAACGGGGCTCTGGAGACAACATTTTTTTTTGCTTCTTTAAATCAGCTCAAAAAGTACTATGCGAGCTAAAAGTTTGGACGTGATCGGAGTTATTTTGCTAAACAACACTTTGCCGTTTTCTTCGAATATCATTTGTCTTAGCCATAGGCACTCATATTTTTCATCTGAAGTTAAAAAAATAAGTCAAAACTTAGCATTTTTTTATATTTTTGATAATTTAACAACAAAATTAAAAATTTCTTATTGCCGCCAATCAGCTGTTTTTGACAGATCGTCATAGAATGCTTCATAATATTAATAAATTTAACAAATTTGTCAACACTCTGTTGTTTTCAATCTATTACAAAAACCTTTTAGTCGAATAATTTACGTAATAGCGCAACAACTGAAAATCGACAACGACTTCGACTAGAGTCGAAATACGACTACGACAACCGTAATCAGGCCCAATATAATTTTATGTCTCCAAATCTTACTCCATATATAACTAAATAAGTCATATAATAATAATCCATTTATAAGTAGTGATTGATATGATTATATATGCTAAGTCTTATTAAACTATATGTGACGTCATAATGAAAATATTTTCCTTAAAATTTTATATATGTAGCATTATATATAATTCCATACATATTTAGGTAAAGTTTCATACCAAATTAAGTTATCTGCAAGTTAAAACTTTATTACATATGTCTTCACATATAACCATATTAATTTTATATCGAAATAATATTCAAGTGCTTTCTTTTATACAATTTAAAGTTAAAAAATAGGTCCATTTTCGAAACAATAAATTATTTCTGCATAATTTTAAAAATTTCGTGATGTAAAAATGTACGGCAATAAATCTGAACAAAGTGAACTCTGTTACACTTTTGATTCCAACTGTATGATAAAACTTTTTTCCCTGAGTGTACTTATCAATAATATTTACTATTTTTCATGAGTTCAAACTAACAAAAAGTGTTTTTTTTACTACTCGCGGTACTAGAAGAGTAGTTCGAACTAGTGAACTACTCGAGTATCGAATTTCATAGTGCTACTCGAGCTACCCGGGTTTGATTGTAAAAACAGAAAATTTTGTGTTTACAAAATTCATTTCCAATTAAATATTTAATTAAAAGTGAGTTTGAAATCAAACAAAAGTTTAATTGAAATTTTATTGAAAATAATTTTTTATGTGTACGATTTTGTTGCTCATACGTGGTGAGGTCTTTCGATGTATTTTTATATAATCCGCCATAATTCAGATTTTGTTTTTTGTAGTCCAATGCAATAAATAATTCTTTATATGAATTTGTCGTATGAGTCAATTAAAATATAAAAACATTGTTATGGAACTTGATTTACACAAAGTAAATTATAAATTACATTTTAAAGTAAATAAATATTATTACGAAAAGTAATTATTTACTTATGTTTTGGACAATTACGTTATTGACAGCTGTACTGGGAGTCTGTTTTAAATCAAACTAAATGATAAACATTTTTTAAATTAATTATATGATTTTAATAATATAACGATATTATTTAAAAAAAATAATTATTTGAGAAAACAAAATGACCATTTTAAGATTTAATTTAAATTTTTTACTTTATGTTTTTAATTTATAAAAAAAAAAAATTAAAACCAGATTCTTTTTTTATTTATTTTTATTCATTCAAAAAAGAAAACGAAAAAAACGTGAGTGAGTATTTTAAATATGATTAGCATAAACAAAAAAAGAAACAAATTCAAAATTTTTGTAGTGATTAGCAACAAACTTTTTATCTCGAATTTTGAGCAAAATTTCAATTAAAATAAACAACAACAAAAAATAAATTCGAATCAAAAATTTACAACCGGTTTATATATAGCGAAATTAGTATTCTTAAAAAAATAAGTTTTCCTAACATTTTAATTATAAGCATTACTGTAATTTTTCATTATCTAGACAACTTTCGTTTTATGTGAACAGGCCGTTAATGATATCAAAAAAAAAATTATAAAAGAAATAAAATGGTTAGTTAAAACAATACCAAACGAAATTAAACACATATTATGATAATATATTTAAAAAACACATTAAAATAAAAGAAATATTACTTATTCATCATTTACATAAATAATTAATTGCAAACAGGAAACGGAAATTAGCATATTTTTATAACACAGTGCAACAAGAACAAATTTCCCGAATAAGTAAAACGAAATATGAAAGTAGACCATTAGTATAACACAAAGGGGTTGATATTTCATAGCAGGAGTGCCCAAAAGTTCCTTATGGAAGAGCAAACACCAATACATTTAAAGAAAAACTAATTTTTATTCAATATTTTTTGTTGTAAAAACCAATACATACAAAGAAAAAAGAAAAAAATATTTCAATGTTTACCAGCAAAGCATACGAAAGTGTTGTTGCTTTGCGCTTGCGTGTATACAGTGAAGAACGACAAAAAAACTAATAAGACAAAGTTGTTTGTGTATTTCGTATTGCGAGTGCTGAGCGCTCTATATGTGTATTAAAACACACAGCCTATAGCTAAGTGTTTTTACAAAAACAAATGAGCACCAAGCGCATAGGCCTTGGGCACCCCTGTTTTATAGCCTCTTAAAGTTTGCTTATTTTTCATAATTTTTTTCATTAGGGTGAAAATAATATGTTAAAATATAACTTAATGTATGAGTACAAAAGTTGTGTTGTTGCATTCAGAGTAACAAGCCGATCGGCGCAAAATCGGCTGCGCGCCGCCGATTTTATTCAATTTTCAGCCGCCGCCGTTTTAATCGGCACGCATCGGCTTAAAATGTGAGCCGGAAAAAAGCGTCAGCCGCCGAATTTTTATTTGCGATGCCAATTTTTTGATTAGAGCGTAATAGACCAATTTTGTTACCATTTCAATCAGTCGTGTTTGGTTGTAAAACGTGTAAGAAGAAAAAATTAAAAATAAAGGAATAATGCAAAAAAAATTAGATTTTTACTTTAATAGAAGTATGGAAAATCTTGAATCTTCAGAATCGTATTCGGAAGAAGTTTGCGGTGTTTCAAAATACCAAAATTATTATCAGAAGATAATATGAAAGCAAAATAATGTAAAAGATTACGCAAAATTAGTGTTAGTTATAGCAATGCCTCAGAATGCTGGAACCATTTTAGAAAAGCAAAAGTTTTTGCATAATTTGCTTTGACAGCAAAACAAGTTATGCATATACCTCAAATACTTCTAAAGATGCATGCATAATGTAAGGGAAAATTAGCAGATTTTTCTGAAATTCTTTGATTTTTAAGACATTACATTTCGGGAACTAAAAGAAACAAAACTCTTAAGAAAAGTGCAGAAAGCCCATTGGTTGCTTTGACATGCAGTAAATATATTATATCAATTTAAAAAAAATTTTAATTATAATTTGTTTTTTTTTTTTTCTTTAAATAAATTTAATGAGTTTTTATATATGTATATGAACTTTTATTTGTTTTATTAACAATTAGCCAACCCAATTTAATTAAATCTTTATAATTTTTTCCGTGGTGGGCGTTGTGGTGTAATGGTTAGCGCGTTGGACTTTTACACAGAAGGTCCGGGGTTCGATCCCCGGTGCCGGCAACATCAAAATAATATGTATGAGTTTTTTCTATAACTCATACGTATCGCAATGTCCACCTTCGGTGTTCCCATAGCAATTAACCCCACCGAAGTAAAATAATGAATCAGGGCTATGAACAAAAAAGCTTCAATAAGTTCGCCAACTCTCCATCAGGTGGCGAGCAACAACTGTTCTAAGACTTATCATCTCGCGCAATTACAGTGTTGCCATGTCTGAAGCCCTTCATCTTTCCCCACCTTTCATCTCTATACTATCCCTTTCCAAAGAAAGCAACACACTAAATATAGGAAGTATTTATTTCCTGAGTGTTGCCTCTCTTTTAAAAAAAAAAAAAAAAAAAAAAAAAAAATTAATAACTTGCGCATATGCTTGGAAATGTTTTTTTTTTTGTAGATCTGATGAAAACTATAGCGATATATCACTAGATTTTATCGAAAAATCGTCAAGATAACAACAGTTAAAAAACAGCATTTTAAACAGACAATTTAAACGCCGCCGCTTTTTCAAAATAAACGCCGCCGTAGCTAAAACGGTTGTGCCGCCGCCGCCGAAAATTTAGGGTCGGCTTGTTTCTCTGGTTGCATTGGGCTACTAAATTTTATATTAAAACAAAAAAAAATTAATTTTTAAAGTGGGCCATTTAGATGGGGTCAAAATTTAGTCATTTTGGGTTGGTTTTTTTAACTTTTGCAGAAAATTTTAATAAATGTTTTAATATGTTTCTGAATGGCTTTTTATAGGCTATTAATGCCCGTAATTTCAAGCAATAGATACCTACCGGTGCTTAGATACCTACCCGATTTTGTTCGTGTACACGGTAGGTATCTAACCACCAGTAGGTATATATTGCTTGAAATTACGGCCATAAGTGGTACATTTATTTTTAAAAAAATTCATAATTAAGTCGTATTTTTTTTAGAATTTCATATAAGAAAAAACTTCGTTATAATTCTAGGTCTTCTCTCGGCTGATGACCGTAATTTCAAGCTCTAGATACCTACTGGTGCTTAGATACCTACCGTGTACACGAACAAAATCGGGTAGGTATCTAAGCACTGGTATCTATTGGTTGAAATTACGACGACCTTTTACCTGGAGTCCCATTCACACAAAAAAACGCAAGCATTTAAGGGGTCTTCTGTTTACTTCGATTTTTTTTTGCTTATTTTTTTAGTTGAGATATTCAAAAATAGTATCCTAGTTAAAAGTATTTTTCGAAATGCGAAATAGTTTGGGAGATACAGCAATTTTTGTGAAGCCTAAATGAGGCATTAACAAACTACTAAAATAAAATACTTAAACGCGCTTTTCTCGAAACAACGTTTTTCAAACTGGTACGCAGGGTTTCTTAAGTTCTGCTGAAGCGATTTCGATGATATAGGGCTTACTCGATGCAGTAGTAGAGTGGCTAGCGCCCTATGCACAATCATCTGCATTTTCAAACGGCCGCCATTTTGATAAATACATTTTTTATGATTGAGCATGGAGCGATAAAGGCATTCATACTAACCAATTCTCCGTTTTCAGTTTTGCTTTCAGATAACCTTGAGTCCCGGAAAGCTGCGTACCAACAACACACCTTTTTTTGGTAGATCCCACTTTGGAGGCCGATAACTTTTCAAACTACCCACTTATTGACAACAAGATAATTTTTGTACTTTTCTTGATAAATTGTGCAACTACATACAAGAAACAGAATTAAAAAAATCTTTTGCCAAAACTTGTAGAAAACAAGTTTTTAAAAAACAGCTAAAATTAAGCCGTCCAAACAAGAAGACCCCCTTAATGTATCCAAATTGCAACCCATGAAGAATTGCTACACTGAGAGAATTATCTGCATGTTATTAATGAATTTTTTAATTCGTCCTTTGAAAATTTTCTTAAAGTAAATGAAAATGAAAATTTTTAAAGTTCGGATATTGTCCTAACAAATAATCTATAGAATTTTTGTTTTCAAATTTATTAATTGATCACTTACAGGAATGTGTTGATAGATCTGTTTCGGGAATTTTCTAGGTTCCCATCATCAGAACACGTTTTGAAAGAAGTGACAATCCCATGCAAAACACCAAACATTTATATAAACTAGTTTTCTCACTAAATGAGAACTAATATATGAGCTCGAAGTTAAGTTAATTTTTTCTTCTGCTTTCGTTTAAATCTGTTATCTAACTAAAGTTATTAGTTATCCCATTTTACCACATGAACAAATTAAAGCCGTGCTTGAAGAAATATTTGTTTCCGATATTTAATTTAGGTAGTTCTTTTTTAAATGATTATGAGAACGCGTCTGTTAATATAGAAATTTGTTAATATAGTAATTTTTTTGTAACTATTTTAGGGTACGGCTGTATTTTCAAAGGTAACCCGCCTAGCAATTGGAAGATTGTTTTTTGATAAATCACCAAAACGAGTCTTTTTCGAGTACTTTTGGTGATCAATAACTGATTAATCACTTATACGGTTAAAAAGGGACTCGAAAATGTTTCGCGCTTATGAGTAAAAAGTGCTTGTTTTGAAACGCAACAACAAATTATATAGCACTCGCAAATTAATCTTCTAGGTGTTTAAAATGTAATTGTTTTTTTTTTCGTTATATAAGATCACAATTTGCTCATCTAGAAGATTGAAAACTGCTTGATCGCAAATAGATAATGCAGGTGTTTTAAATGTGATAAATGGCTCTAAAAAGACTCCTTAACATAATGATAAGTGACTCAAAAAAGACTCGTAGCTTATTCGAAGAAGACTCATAAATGACCATAAAACGATTCGAAAAAGACTATTAAATGACCCAAAACTAACAAAAAAACAGTATCATAAATGAGTCATCAAGAAGAGTCGCGGCTAGGGTACCATTTTCCACCGACAAATGTATCATTTATGATCAGAAAATGAGAGCATATTCCAGCTTTTTAGTCGCGCAGAAGTATCATAAAAGACTCGAATATGATTAAAATTTTCAAAAAAATGCTGGGTGGGAAGGGTTGTATGTTTGTGTGTTTCAATGTGTGTAAATTAACTACACCCCAGCTAGCATTTGGAAGATCGTTTTTAGAAAAATCATCTTACTGAGTCTTTTTCGAGTACTTTTGATGATCAAAAAGGGATTAATGACTTACAGGATTAAAAAATGACTCGAAAATGACTCACGCTAATGATTAAAAAGAGTTTGATTTAAACTACAATAACAAATTGTACAGCAATCGCAAATTAATCATCCCGCCGTTTAAAATGTGAGTATTTTAACCGTAATTTATGATCATATTTTACGCATCTGGATGATTGAAAACTGCTTACTATGCTGTTTTTTTCTCAAGTATAACGGGACAGTTTTTGCGTATTCTAGAGTAAACGTCAACAAGTTCAATATTTGTTCATTAATAAAAGTTACATCGAGGTGTTAAAATCGTTTAATCGTGAATGTTAATTAATAATTTTTAAGTACAAATTATTAACTGTATTTGTTTTCTTTTTGTTAGTTTTGTATATTATACAAGGTGGCGCAAAAATAACCTTCCGATGTTTTTTGGCTGTAATTTAAAAAAAAAAATGAAAAACTTTGATTCTTCTTGTGGATTATTTTTATTTGGTATTTTAATTTTTTTTACATCAAGTCGAGAATATGATGTCATGTAAATGGCCGCCGCCACAGTTGATTGTCATTTGAGCCCTTTTTATGGCATTTTCCATCACTTTGGCCAAAACTTCCGGCGATAGGTCCTCACATTCTTGACGGATATTGTCTTTAAGAGCTGCAAGAGTCTGAGGCTTGTTGACATAAACCCGCGACTTTCAAAAAGCCCCCCAAAAAGAAGTCTGGAGCGGTCAAATCAGGCGATCTTGCTGGCCAGTGCAAATCGCCAAAACGGGAGATTAGGCGCCCGGGAAATGCATCCTTCAGCATATCGGTTGTGGCACGTGCAGTGTGTGCCGTTGCACCGTCCTGTTGGAACCACATGTTTTCTAATCCCAATTCATCAAGTTGCGGCAAAAAGAACTCGTTGATCATTGCTCTGTAGCGCTCACCATTCACAGTAACCGTTTGGCCCGCGACGTCTTCGAAGAAAAAAGGTCCGATGACTCCTCCAGCGAAAACATGGCTCTCCGTGGGTTACATGCGGATTTTCAGTGCACTAGCTGCGTAAATTTTGCTTATTTACGTACCCGCTAAGATGGAAATGGGCCTCATCACTCATGATTATTTTTGATGAAAAATAATAGTCAAATAAATAGTCACCAATATTCCGCGTTCTGGAGCAGTGTGGCGTAACATTGTTTATTAACGTGTATTTCGCATGTGTTTACTACACAAATGTCAAAACAGAACTGACATTAGGGACCAATCGCAAAATTTATTGCATTTTCTGATAGGAGGATTACTTTTGCGCCACCTTGTATGTTTGTTTTTATTAACACGTATGTTTTTAACGTTATTAAAAAACTGTATCTCTTAGACCCAGTTTTTAAAATATAAGTCAAACCTAGTTTTTTTAAACCCAGAATTAATTCATCAATTCCTTTAAGAATTTGGATTGTCTGAAAAAATTAATCCTCGATTTAACTAAACTAGGTTTAACTGACATCTCAAAAACTGGACCTTAGTGTGATTATTTATATATAATTTATTTCCATAAACTTTTTTTATTTTTAATGAAAATTTTTATTATAAAAACTATTTTTTTCTGTTAAATAAACATTGATGTGCTACATCACACTAATATAAAAATAATATTTTTTGTTTATGTTACTCCACGGACTCAGAAAACCGACTGAAAAACACTCGAAAAAGAGTCAAATACGATTAGTAATACGACTGATAAATAACTCGAAAAACAATCATAAATGACAATAAAAAGTCCCCCAAACAGACTGATAAATTTCTCAAAGAAGACACGTAAGCGATTAGAAACATAACTGGAAAACGACTCGAAAAAGACTCATAAATGAAGAGAAATAGGACTAATATATGACTAGAAAGCGATTCGAAAAAGACTATAAATACTATTAGAAAAAGTGTCGAAAATGAATCTAATTTAACAAAGAAAAATACTCATAACTTATCAAGAAGAGTCGCGTTGAGGGACAATTTTCTCCCGACAAATGTGTCTTTTATGATCAGAAAATGAGCGCATATTCCATCTTTTTAATCGCGCAGAAGTGTCGAAAAAGGCTAGAATTTGATCAAAAATTTTCAAAAATGCTAGCTGGGACTGTACCCGCCTAGCAATTGGAAGATTGTTTTTTGATAAATCACCAAAACGAGTCTTTTTCGAGTACTTTTGGTGATCAATAACTGATTAATCACTTACACGGTTAAAAAGGGACTCGAAAATGTTTCGCGCTTATGAGTAAAAAGTGCTTGTTTTGAAACGCAACAACAAATTATATAGCACTCGCAAATCAATCTTCTAGGTGTTTAAAATGTAATTGTTTTTTTCGTTATATAAGATCACAATTTGCTCATCTAGAAGATTGAAAACTGCTTGATCGCAAATAGATAATGAAGGTGTTTTAAATGAGATTAGTTTTGTTTGTTTTGCTATCGTATTTGGAGCAGAGAGATGATTAAACACTGCTTGTTTGTTGTTTTTTTTTTTCTTAAGAATAACGGGATAATTTTTGCGTATTCTTGAGTAAATGTCAACAAGTTGGATATTTGTCTAGTTATAAAAGTTTCATTGAAGTGTAAGCATCCTTTAAATTAATTGTGAAGAAAAATTAAAAGAATTAAAGTCTTTTATTTTTCTTCACAAAGGTGAATAAATTAATTAAAAAGTGTGATTAAATAAAAAAAATATAATAAAAGAAGTGATTGTGATTAATTTTAAATAAAAAAGGCAATGTCAGCTAGACAAATAAAAAGATTGGCCAAAAGAGAAGCCAAAAATTTAATTTCGCCAAAAAATAAAAAAAATAAATATGAAAGTAGCATTCTGAATGGAATAGATGAAAACATTCAAGAATATGAAGAAGCAAGACAAAATACTAATGAAAATAATTTTGATAGTGACGATTCAGATGATTTAAGTGATGAAAGTGATAGTGAAAGTGAAGAAAATGAGTTTAATTTGTGTGAAGAACTGGCTAAATGGGCTATTCACTTTCAAGTTAGCTTTCTTTCAATTAATGCACTTTTATTATTGCTCCGTAAATGCAATATGAACTACAATTGATGTTTCCAGATCTTCAAATGATATTTTCTGAATTTCAATTGGTGGTTTCTTTATTTCAAATTATATTTTATGAATTTCATGATATTTTATGAATTTCAAATCGATAATATAAATTTGTAATGATTTTTTCTGAATTTCTAATAAAAATTCTGGATTTTATTCATATTTTCTCAACTACAATAGAAAAAGTGTAGTAAATCTTTTTTTTTTATTAAATCAATAAATGCACAAATGAAAATGTACAAATTTTATTTTTAAGTTTTTGTTTCCTGTCGAAATGACAATAGTTTTTGTGTTATGTTAGGTGTAGTCTTATATTTGTGTTAATTTAAAAAAAAATACTTACTTTATGTATTAGTTTTTTATTAAAAATAAATCTTAATTTAAATTGAATATTATTCTTTTATTTCTTTTAAGAAAATAAAAAGTGACTCACAGCTTATTTCGTGTGTTAAACTGTTAAGAACATATTTGTTAATATTTTTAACATTAACTTAAATATTAAGTCCAAATGGGTATTTTTTTAAAGATATATTATTTTTTATTATATTTACAAGAAAAAACTTAAAAAAAATCAAATTTTTAAAAAAATGCCCATTTTGAATAAATATTTAAGTTAATGTTAAAAATATAAACAAATATGTTCTCTAAAGTTTAACACACAAAATAAGCTGTGAGTCACTGTATATTTTCAAATGACTAGAAAAAGACTCCGAAACAGACTGATAAGGGACTCAAAAAAGACTCCCAAACAGACTGATAAGTGGCTCCAAAAAGACTCCTTAACATAATGATAAGTGACTCAAAAAAGACTCGTAGAAGAAGACTCATAATGACCATAAAACGATTCGAAAAAGACTATAAAATGACCCAAAACTAACAAAAAAAACAGTATCATAAATGAGTCATCAAGAAGAGTCGCGGCTAGTGTACCATTTTCTACCGACAAATGTATCATTTATGATCAGAAAATGAGAGCATATTCCAGCTTTTTAGTCGCGCAGAAGTATCATAAAAGACTCGAATATGATTAAAATTTTCAAAAAATGCTGGGTGGGTAGTTTAATAAACATTTGATGGTATTTGTGTATTTTTAGTGTGTGACGACATTTCGTAAAAAAAGAAAAAATAAGAAAGATTTTTTTTATTGCTTAGTGGAAAACAAAGAGTAAAAGGAAGCAGACAGAAAATTTCGCAATATCAAAAAATATTAAATATATAATCTTATATGGTAAGCTTTCCAAGTAAAAAATTTTCGTATTTTTAGAAGCAGAATAAAACAAATGAGCTGATGTAAGTGCTTACTATTATATAATACTGAGAAGCAGCAAAAAAAAACGAATAATTATCGTATAAAAATAAACAACCATTTTGAGCTTACTGTTTTCCCTAACAAGGATGCAGGTTGTAAGCAGGTTACCCTTATCCGTAATAAGGATTTAGGTAGTAATGCAGAAAGTTTGATATCGTGGATGGATATAAACGATCTGCAGCAATTTTCCCGAGTGATTTCCGATTGTGTTTGCTGTTGTCGAGTATGTAATAAAAAAATAATTAGTCAATTATCTGTTTCTGAAGAGCTAGCACGTTGAGCGGTAAAAAAATTATTATATTATATGTCAAAAATTTTAACAACAATAAATTAATATCTGTTGAATTTTATGTAAAATAAATTATGTATATTCATGTTATTGCTTTTAATAGTAATAATGTAGACATGAAATATG
This sequence comes from Delia radicum, assembly GCA_021234595.1. Classification (NCBI taxonomy): domain Eukaryota; kingdom Metazoa; phylum Arthropoda; class Insecta; order Diptera; family Anthomyiidae; genus Delia; species Delia radicum. The sequence goes on from CM037855.1 coordinate 145,796,313, forward strand.
ATTTTACTGTAAGCCATAAGGGATTCTTTTTGGCTTACTCCCTTACAAACCTGCTTGCATGTAAGCAGATTAAATATTGTATCTTTCTTCTTTCAGCTCATAAATATATTCATCAATTTCTATATGGCATCAAGAAAGACAACACCAAACGAACAATAATGCAAACATCCTTTACATACACATGACAAGAATCTTCAAGAAAAAAAAAGTGGAAAGTAAATCATAAAAGTCATAATATTTTAGTACAGTGTTATATTAGTTTTAGTACAGTGTTATATTAACGTCATATAGACAGTCGCAATTAATTTTTAATTAATATGCATTTGACAAATTTAATTTTAGAAATGTTGAGGTTAAGAAGAAGAATAAACGTTTTTCTCTAAAAATTATAAACATAATTAATTTTTAAATCAGACTAGACTAGTTTCTGCCTTTTTTATGGACAGGCTCATCAGTGATTTTCCATTTAAATTGTATTATTATTTGTGTCTTATAATTGTCAGATTGTCTCTATATGATAAATTTTTCAACAACCTGCGGCTGTAAGAATCAAAACCTGCGCTCATCTGGTAACATTGTGAAATAGAGACGGAGGAGATTAGAAAAATAAACAAAAATCTAAAAATAGAATATTTGTGTTGTTAGTGTTGTCACTTCTGAGCATAATATACAATAACAGAAAAAGCTAATAGGAAAGAAAACTGCAATTTAGCTGCATTTGGTATTGTTACGTTTGTAATGTAAGATGAGCTCAGGTTTGATTTTTACAGCCGCAGGTTTTTGAAAAATTTATCATATAGAGGCAATCTGACAAATATAGGACACAAATAATAATACAATTTAAATGGAAAATCACTGATGAGCCTGTCCATAAAAAAGGCAGAAACTAGTCTAGTCTGATTTAAAAATTAATATAATAGTGTTTATAATTTTTAGAGAAAAACGTTTATTCTTCTTCTTAACCTCAACATTTCTAAAATATAATGTTTGTTAGTGTTTGTCACATCTAAGTATATCGTAATATACAATAACAGAAAATCTAATAGGAAAGAAAACTGCAATTTAGCTGCATTGCATTTGAGAGCATACTTGGATGTGATCGTTAAGCGGTCATGACTTGGTGTTGTCACGTTTGTAATGTAAGAAGAAAAGTAGGTTCCATTCTTACGGTCGGCAGGTTGTTGAAAAATGTATCATATAGAGACAATCTGAAAATTATAAGACACAAATAATAATACAATTTAAATGGAAAATCGCTGATAATTTTTAGAGAAAAACGTTTATTCTTTTTTTAACCTCAACCTCTCTTAACAAAATAGGTTCATTTGCCACAGTGAGCTCAGGCGCAAACAAAGATAAAACGTCATTTAAATCAGTTAAATCAGAACTTGAGCACTTGGAGCACTTATATAAACTTTACTCTTAACTTTTATTTTGCTCATAACAGTTACGGAATTCACTTTTGTACTAACTTTTTTTATAATTGTAGTCCATGAAAATATCGTTTTTTTTTTATTTATTTAAGTCTATTTAGATAATCCGTGCAGAATATGAACAATTAGTAAATATTAAAATATTTTACAATAGAAATACTAGAATTACTTATTTAATTTAAGGAATTTAAATATAAGATAATATCTCTCTTACAAATATCTCTCTTTACAAATATCTCTCTTTACAAATATCTCTCTTTACAAATATCTCTCTTTACAATATCTCTCTTACAATCTACTTTATTAAAATCAATTAACTGAAACAACATATTAAACTCATCGCAAGTTCTACGAAATGGATCAAAGTTTGCAAAATTATATTTGTGATATTTAATATTTAAAAATTCATAATTTCTTGAACAACGAAAGGGAATATTCATATTTACTTTACTTAGCAGATATGGTGAATAAAGACTTCCATTCATCAACTTAAGCAAGAAGGACACATTTAGCATTTGTCTACGGCTTTTCAGCGTAGGTAATTTAATAAGTGCTAGGCGATGTTGATATGAAAATTTTAGATTGAAACTAGTTTTGAAATTACAGCTTATCGAAATTATGAAAATTTTAGATTGAAACTAGTTTTGAAATTACAGCTTATCGAGCTCTAGATTTGTTGTACTTTAGCATAACTTTGTTGTTGTTTTTTTTTTTAATTTTTAATATTACGTTTTTGAAAAAAAAAAAATTTCAAAAAGTTGCTCCACCTTGTTCACGGTAGAGGGCCCAATTTTAATCTGAAGTGAAAAAATAAAAAGCCAGTTATTCTTCATAAAAGTATCTACGAAGTTTTTTATATCCTTCAATTTTTTTTTTTATGAAAAAAAACGAAAATATATAAATCGAAACACATGAATTGTATTTTGAAAATTGTAACAAAGTATGCGAAACTCACAGAAAATGTACCAAAAAAAGTGGGCTAAAAGTGAAATTCAAAGACAGCCAAAGAGGCGCTTATTGAATGGAAACCTCATGGTGATCGTATTATTACGGCTAAATTTAGAACCAAGGCCAGGAACCTAACATGCATACAATGCTACGCCCCCACTGATGACGCAGACAAGGAAGATAAACAAAATTTTTACAACAACCTTAATAACGTATTAAGGCACGTAAGCCATGGGGACATAAAAATACTCATGGGGGACTTCAACGCCCAGCTCGGCAGTGAAAATACGGGTTGGGAGGCTATAATGGGCAAGCACGGAATTGGAAGATTAACCGATAATGGCGAGCGTTTTCTGGAAACATGTGCTAACTCCAATCTTGTTATTGGAGGTACAATCTTTCCACATAAGAACATACACAAGGTGACATGGAACCACCCCAACCATAGTGCACACAACCAGATTGATCATATTGCAATAAGCAAATTATGGCGACAACAAACGAGGTGCAGATGTTGCAAGCGATCACCATCTAATAATTGGAGAAATGAAATTCAAATTAAAAGCCGTCTTTCATAACAACAGGGTTAAGCGAACAAAGTTTGATCTAAAAAAACTGCAAAACAGCGAAGTTAAACAACAATTCTGTGACGAAGTTGAACAAAGTATGCATTCCATAGTAAACGAGGCAAACACTGATTCGTATTGGGGGGAACTCAAAAAAGCTTTTGGAAAAGCTGCTGAAAAATGTGTTGGTTTTGAAAGGAAGGAAATAAAACAGTGGATCTCAAATAAAACCTGGGAGCTTATTGAGGAAAGAAGAAGCATTAAAAACGAGATAAACAACGCCAAGACCAGAAACCGTAAACAAGTTTTGCAAAGCTCCTATACATGACTTTCTTCTGCCTATTGACGTAAATACCCCTAATACAGATGAAATCGCAGGTGCTATAAACGCATTGAAAGTCAATAAATCAAGTGGGTTAGACAACCTTCCTCCAGAACTTTTTAAAGTTAACAGCACACCGACAGCAACGCTAATTCACCCCGTCATCAAACGTTTCTGGGACACTGAAAACCTAACAGATGATATTAAGGATGGGCTTATTATAAAGGAAACTTGATGGAATGCTCAAACTGGAGAGGGATAACTCTTCTTAATATTATAAATAAAATCATCGCTCAAATTCTACATCGTCGAATCTTTAACGCTTTGGAATTAAACTTGCGACCCGAGCAAGCTGGTTTCCGGCCAAACAGATCTTGCGTGGACCACATAAATAGTCTTCGTATTATAGTAGAGCAATCTGCCGAATTAAGAGTCCCTCTGTATCTTGTTTTTGTGGACTTCAAACGTGCTTTCGACTCCATCAATCAATCTGCCATCTGGGAAGCCTTTAAAATCATCAGCTTAATAAAAGCTCATTACAGCGACGCCCGATGCATAGTTCTCCACGAAGGCCTAAAGAGTAATTGCATTGACATCAGCGTGGGTGTAAGACAAGGCTGCGTTCTTTCCCCCTTACTTTTCAATGTTGTCCTTGATCTTGTAATGAGACAGTCCATTCCGAACGAGGGCGGTGTAAACTTGGATATCAATGCCAAACTAAACGATTTAGACTATGCAGATGACATTTGTCTTATTTCCCATAAATTCAGCGAAATGCAACGGAAGCTTGATCTAATTAGTTCATATGCTGACACAGTTGGTCTTAAAATAAACTCATCTAAAACAAAATCGCTACGTCTAAACACCGATAACACTCGTCAATTTAAACTTTCTGATCAAGATTTAGATGATGTAAAGCAATATCTCTACTTAGGCTCTATAATTGATAAATCTGGAGGTAGTGCTGCCGACATCCAATACCGACTGAATAAAGCTCGACAAACTTTTGGTTCGCTCGGCAAAGTTTGGTCATCCTCAAATATATCCATAAGAACGAAAGTAAACATCTTTAATTCAAATGTAAAATCAAGCTTGTTATATGGATGCGAGACCTGGAACCTGCCAATAAAAGAATTTAAGAAAATACAGTCGTTTGTAAATAGAAGTCTTCGACGTATCCTAAAGGCCTAAAAGCCGAATATCATCAGCAACGAAGAACTGTGGTACAAAACTCAACAACCACAAATCGCTGAAACCATAAAAATCCGAAAATACAGATGGCTCGGTCACACTTTCCGTAAACCACAAAATGACATCACAAGGAAGGTGCTTGAGTTCAACCCCCAGGGTAGTAGAAGAATTGGTCGTCCTAGCAACACCTGGAGACGAAATACGCTAAGGGAAATTCAAGATGCAGGGTATTCCTGGAGCCAAATCAAACACATAGCCGAAGACAGAGCTTTGTTGTGGCCCTATGTTCCTCCTAGGAATTTAATGGATTATATATATATATATAAAAGTGAAATTAAAACACCAAAAAGTATTAATCTTAAAATATATATAAATATTAAAGGTCTAAAATATTTAAATGCAATTGTTAAATTTATATATTGATTTACTTCATTACATGGCATATAAATCAATAACCGGAAAATTTGCCTCTAAATAACCCAACTTCAAAAGCAAATTTCTGATAATTTATTTTCGTTTATAGTTGGTCTCATTCGGGAAAGGTTCGATGACTCAAAATTTGTTGCACAGTGTAATAAATGCCATCTTTGACTTTAAAAACATTATAAAAGAAATTTATTTTATTAAACCATCTCTATAATGATCAATTTTCTCTTTTTATTTAGTTGTCTCAATTTGATTCAACTGTCAATATGACAAGTTTCTATTATTTTTTTTTCTTTATTGTTTTTAAACCTGCTCCGTTTTTTATTTAACGCTAATTAATTAAATTTTGACACTTGTCACCCGAAACAATTAAACAGGTGTTTGTTTTTGTCAAAACGTTTGAATTTGTGTGAATTGAGTTTATTATTTTTTTTTTCATTTTTATATTCATAATCGTAAAATTTATGCATTTATAAATATTAAGCATCTTCATAAGTTGACTTTATTGATTTTAGAGACCGGTTTCATATATATTTTTGTACACCCAAATATAATTATATGCTGAAATTACAAAAGTTCCTGATTTTTTGTTTAATGCAAAAGTAATTAACCCTAATTTAAATGTAATTAAATAAATATTATGAGAATGTTCCCTAATGTGGCCCTACACTTGGTATTTGGGCTATATAAGAAAAAATCTAAATGGAATACTTCAAATCCAAATACATCATAGGCAACCTCCTTGGGCATTTTTTGGCTATACAACTACGGCAACTAATTTAAAAAAGTTATAACGTATGTGGAATAAAATATGAACTGATTCATTATCAGTAAGTCTGTTCGATTACTTTTCCAGTTAAGTCCAGTTAAGTCCAGTTAAAATTACTCACAAGGGCAGTCTCCCGATGTATTCTTTTTGATCTTAATGAAATTTGGATACGTGATAAAGAAAAAGAAATAAGAGACCCGCATTTTTTTAGCGGCCCAATCTCACGTTTAGGGTTTTAAAGATGGTGCCAAATTTAAGACAATTTTGTATGGAAACATATCTGAAACTAATGAAATTCAGATTTTGGTGAACGCAGTTTTAATGTACGCAAGAAGAAAAAAAGTTTGTATACCAATATTGCCTATGTAGTGGGTTAGGGTTGCCATTTGTTTTAAATATTTAAAATATAGTTTAAAAATCTCTTCGGAATAAGTCGCATAAAAGCTGAACAATTACGAATGTTGGAAAAAGCCCAGACACCCCCTCAATTGATATTCGATAGGTATTAATATACATGTTTTTTAGTTTAATCCAACTAAAATTCTTAAGCAAAACGACAGTTTTAATATCACTTAAAACACATTTTTTTGAATAACAAAAGTACTTGAAAGTTTTCGGACATGTACATGTATACCAGTTTATACGTCTTCAAAAACCCTTTCAGTTGGTACCCGAATTGTATAAAATTTCTATGAAACAATTCGAAATAAGCCGAAAGAACTAAAAATTGTGTCTTTTTAACCACACTTTTTGACAAATAAATAACACTAGAAAAGGCCACTAAAAAAATACTGGTCCCGTATTTTTTTTTTTTTTGAATTTATCATATATCCAAATTTCATTGAGATCGGAGAGAACTAATCGGGAGACTCCCCTTGTCAGTTACAATATTACAGACAGTAAGACCAAATTTTAAAAAATGTACAAAAATGTAAACGGACACAAAATTTGTAAGAATTAGTAAAATAGATTAAACAGCTGATTGTAAATATAAATTATAAGAAAAAATCAACTGATCATTGTTGAAAGGATAAAAGTTAATCGAAAATGTTGATCAGAAACATTTTAAAATGTTTCTTAACTTCTTCCATAGTTAATTCTTTAATATTAATCACTTTTAATTCATTTAAAATTTATTTTTGTTTACCTAAAACAAAATCATATTTTTTTCAATCATATGGTTTTTTCGGCTTACAAATTCTTACTGGCAAAAATGTATAAAGTAAAAACCTGTAAGTTTTTTGACATCAAACTGTCACTTTTATCTCTCTTTCCCAGCAAAACTTTGGTAATGGGTGCGATAAAGTAATGCATAACCTTGTTATGTTTACTCCTTACCTGTATCATTGTTTTCCAACAAGAAGTAATGAGTTACCGATAATTGAATACTCATGGATTACCTTGTAATGATACCTCATTACATTTTACATTACTTCAAAACATAAAATAGTGACTTACCGATCATCAATTACATAATGCATGAATTATAAACGTAAAGTAATTATTAATATATATTTTTAAAAGTGCGCCCCGGTAGGCTAGTTGGTAGCGTGCTGGCTTATCAGTGCGGGGCTCGTGGGTTCGATTCCCACCAGAGGCACTGGTCTGTTTTCACTACAACGCGCCGAAAGCCATAGTAGCTAGTGCTCGGTTAGGGTAATAGTATATAATTTGTAATTATATAATTATTAATTAATAAAATAAAAAATAAATAAAATATTTTTAAAAATCTATTTACAGACACATAACTTTGCAATTTTTTGTAAGCATGAGGGTAAGGTGTATATTTTTGATATCACGAACGAAAACACGAAGCACAACAACTCATTTACATTTGAAGCAATAAAATATTATATGTATCGAGCACAGTTGGTAGAGTTCTCGCCTTACTAATTGTCAAATACCAGAGACCCCAGGTTCGAATCCCAGCATGACCACGTTATTTATTTAATAAAAAAAAGTTATTTATTAAAATGTTTTACTTTTAAATTTTTAAAAATTAAAACCAAAAGTTAAAAGATAAAGTCTGCTTTAAGTTAGCGGAAGGAAACTTATTTGATTAATAAATAAACATTGCACGATTTTTTGTTTAACAAAAAAACAAATGATGTTGAACTTGAATAATCTTGCTCACATCATAAGTTATTTATTTAATTAAATTTAATTAATGCGTGCAGCCCTATGTCGATACATTACTGAAAAGGCTTCCTTGAAGTTTTAGATGATATTTAGGGGAGAAGGGAAAATAGTGGACTGTATATGGTGTGTAGATTGCCAACTGGGAATTGCGCAATATAAGCCACCTAAATATTGAGTAATTGTGTTAAAGCCTTTGCCGCAATATTTTATAATTTCTCCGTGCGTGGAGTAATTATAAAGAATATGTATGTAATGAGAAGTTAGAAATAAAAAGGTAGAATTGTTGTTAGAGTTCAATGTATAAAATAGAGTTCTTTATTTGTGCTCACCGTTTGCCAGTTACAGGAAAAGTGATTTATTTTTGTTCGGCTTAGGCATAAAGAAAACTATATTCTAACTATTTTTACAGAATAGATAAAACGTAAGGAAAACATAATAATTCACAATAAGATATGTTATCCGTTACGTTATTTAATTACGTTAATTTACATAAAATTGTGTAAATAATTCATTATTTACAAATACGTTTTTGAATTTAAAATTCAAATTAAAGTTCTACAAATATATAAATTTGTTGTGTTAAAATTCATATGACTTATTTTTTGTCTAAAATAAATCAATTTTAGACAATTACTTTACCCATGATTTGGTAATGTGTGGTTTTGCTGGGTTTTTCTATTTTCTTAGTGAGTATTGGGTAAACGAACACCAATCAGTAAAAATTTGAACGAATTTGTACACATTTTTGTGTTATCGAATGAACTTGGCAACAAAAACTTTTACTTCAATATAACAGACTTAGCCTCATTTTCACAATGTCCCGTTATGTACTAACTGGGACTTTAACTGACACATTTGTTGTTGTTATCCATATAAATTTTCAATTTAACTGTTTGTTAAATTTTAACTGGGCATTCAGTAATCGGGCCTTAGAATATTTATATGTTAATTCCCAATCACTGAATGTACAGTTAAAATTTAGCAAACAGTTAAATCGATAATTTATATGGGAAACAACAACAAATGTGTCAGTTAAAGTTCCAGTAAGTAGCTTACGGGACATTCAGTAATCGGGCCTAAAAATAATAACTTTAACTAATTTTGCAAAAAAAAAAAAAAATCATAACCCCGGCGATAGGCCTTTATAGTTTTTTGTAACACCTTACGCATTGCGTCCTGGAAGACTTATGTACTCATTTTTGTCAGCTCCGTGTTAATATTTTTTGCAGGACAGTCCGGGATTTTAGATTTGAAGTCCTTTCCATACACATTTCGCTTTAAATTTGTCCAAAAAAACTGTATTTTATTATTCATTCATGACCCTTCACTGTGAAAAAGCTTTTATCATCAATAATGTAAATGTACATTAAGACTGCAAAAGTCACTTTTCTTAACAGACTTCTTACATGGGAGGTATCCCGAACCGAACTATCAGATTGTAATGAACTTTGTATATGTTGTAAAGGAGCAAAAACAAAGATACGCGTATTTTTAGCTGCCCTATCTCACGTTTAAGGGTTAACAATACATTTGTTTTTGTATGAAAACTTGCCTTTAACTTCCGGAAACTGGATATATTTGTACGCAGGGTTGAAGTACTCAAGAAAACAAACATTTTGATACCCGTATTGCCTATATAGTGGACCCAGAGTTGCCACATTATTAAATTATTTGAAATGTAGGGGAAAAAGGCTCTTCGAGAAAGTGGCATAAAACCGAACGGGTTCGAACAGACACCACCTCGATTAAATTAAATAGCCATTCCTATGCATTATTAATACAACTAAAATTCCTTAAAAAACGCCAGATTTAATGTTACTTTGAATAACAAAAATACTTGAAAGTCGTTGGCCATAATTTGTTTGTCAGTGAATGTGTCTTCAAAAAACCTTTCATTTGATACTAAATATGACTATATCTACTTTTAATAGAACGAAACAAACCTAGAAAAAAAAATGTTGCATAAACATAAGATGGGACAGCTAAAAAAAATATTGGTTCAATAACTTTTTCTTCTCTACTACATATCCGTAGTTCATTTAGATCTGCCTGTCCAGTTCGGGATACCTTCCTTGTTAGTCAATGTTTAATGTCTAGTGCCGTCTCTTTTAGGAAAATTTTTAAAATTAAATTTTTCACATTTTTGTTTTATTTATTACATTTGTTTGTGGAATCAATTAACAATGTTAAAATTGGGAATAAAATCCATTATGTTTACAAAAACTTGACTTGGAAGAAAATGAAAGGTCCACTTTATGGGACAAGCCACAATAGGGAACATTCCCTTAATGTTATCATTTGAATGGATCTTTTGAATAAGTGCGTTAAATGCAATTAGTTTGATATAACTTGATTTAATTATATCTAATTACACACTCATTGAACTTCTGCTGTAAATATTTGTAGTTGTTTGAGTTGTAATACAGTATCTTTATTTTTAACTGAAAAACAGTCATTTGTAGAAGAAATTAAATTTTTGACTAAATTTGTAGTTAATTTAAAAACAAACAACCTACATCAAATTACTTTATTATGATTTCACATTCATTTGATACAGCAGTTATTTACTACATTTGTTTTTTGAACAGTAAATGACAATGTTAGTTTAATTTAATGAAATGTAAATCGTTCTTTTTCCAAGTAAAATTTCATTTGCTTTTAACTACATTTGCAGTAGTCTTCACCTACATAATATTTTAAGTGTACTAAACAGTCAGAAAAAAAAAAAACAAAATGGACGACGACTGACACTTTACGCTGATGGTACAAGTGCTGGCAACAAGTGATTTCCCAATCCCAAAATGATAACATCATTAGACAAAAGGTCCGTCTGTTCAAAAACTTTCGGAAAAACACTGGGGTCTAAAAAAAGATTTTCCAGAATAAAATTAAAAAAAAGTTCATTTACAATTTGTTTGGTCCAGCCGGGATTCGAACACCGGCCGCCAGACTGGCGTAGACACCTCTACCCACTGTGCTAACGAGATATATAATACTTGATAGTCCATATGGGGAATGAGGAGTCAATTGACCTAAAAGTGATTGGTTAAAGAAGGACTTATTACAGGACTGGTATAATTTAATACTGAAGTGGGTTAAGCAGTGTCAATTGTCCTAAAATTACCAATCCTGTGACTGGTAAAGGGAGGAGATACCACTTAGCCAGAATGCTTATTAACACGAAAAAGCCAGTTGGCCAGAATTTTACCCATTGGAAGTTGTTTAGTTTTCGACATGTCCCTTTTGCGACAGTCTTGTGGTATGCCTATCTTTGGTTAGTCCTGTGGCATCCCACTATGTGGTTTAAAGCAGGAAAAAATTACGCCCTCCTATGAAAAGCCAATGTTAAAGTTGCCAGTTGTTTACATATGGTAGGGTTTAGCAGAGGACTGGTCTCTGGCACGAAGGGACCGATCCTGTGGCACACGCAGAACCGGTCCCATTCCCCATAGGGGTTTTAAACGTAAGTAAATGATAAGTGCTGGGTAGTAAGTTCCCTGCTCAAATATATCAGCACTTCTATAAGGTTTGGTAGAATCGTAATATCTGAATTTGAGTAGTAATCGTAATATCTAAATTTGCCATAATATGATATTTTCTACTGTCTTGAAATATTTTTTAAATTTTTTCTATAAAAATTACCTTTTTACCCATTTTACCTTAAAATTCCGAGATTGTAGAGTAGCAAACTTTATTCGTAGCCAACTTTATTCTATATGCAATGCAAAATTGATATTTCAAAAACCTGGCATAAAATCTGATTTAGTTTATATTAAAAGAAATTTCGAATGTCTTTGTTTTTTAAGCATCACCAAATTGGGAACAAAAGGACTCTCTATAAAGGAAAGTTTAGATCAACGAAAAAATGATTGAAAAATTTATTAAAGTTTTCAATCGAAATAGTTGCCTATAAACATTGACTAAACTAAAAACAACATGTGTTTTTTAATAAGAATTAAAAGGATTCATACACCCAGAAAAAGGATTGGTTGGAATTTGGTCGAAACCATTAAAATTTATTTGATAGAACGTTATATTATTTGGAACTTCCAATAATCGATTAGTAAAGTACAAATACTGTACTCGAAATTAAAAAGAGGGAAAAGGAACTAAAAAACAATCCTTATATATAATTAATGGTATTTCCTCGGTTAGTAATTGTGTACGGTAGAAGCAATCATTTATTTTGTTATAATACAAGAAAATTCGGTACCATCTATTAAATTTTTATAAAAATTGTCGATAGAAGCAACTGATGATTGGTATTGGTAAACGAATTTGAAACAATGTTTGTTTTCCCACCAGAATATTTTAATTCTAATTTGGCACTCAGCATTTCTAAGTGTTTGTGGTGTAGTGGGTAGACAGTTTGAAATGTACTCCGAACTTCCGAGTTCAAATCTCGGAAAAGACAAAAAAAAAATAAAATATACAAATGTTTTAATAGCAAACAAGGCAATGAAAATTAAAAGTGATTTGGACTATTAATCTTAAAGCCACGGTTCAATACCAGAAAAATCAAAAGAAAATTTTAATTTCCCTAAAATTTTGTGGAATGTAATAATATTTATTTGGAATGTAATATTGGGTTTGACAACTGAATGTTAGCTTTCGCGACTAAAAATATTTTTAACGTTACGATAGTTGTTGTAACCGTCAGAATTCGATTGGCAATAAGTTCGGTGGCCACAACTGAGACTGTTTTCTGAGTGTATATTGAAAACTTATCCCTTCGGAATTACATGCTTTCAAATATGCTCCAGCTACATCTACAGATGTGGAACGCGTATTTTTAATAAACTCAACTGTTTTATGTGACAATAGTAGATCGTTTCTTTTTGATTACTTGAAAAATCATATGATTGTACTATGCATTCAAAGCTTATTAAAGGAAAAATGATTAAAACTTTAATATTTATCTATTTATTTTTAAAACATTTTGTTTAGCTGTTTTGCCATATTTGCCATTTCTTGTGCCATTTTGAGTGGTATTTCGTGCTATTTTGCCCGCCATTTCCATTAGTAAGCACTATATATTTGAGTTGCCTTCTTTTGGCATTTTTTTAGTTAGAAGCATTTTTGTGACTGCATCTATTGCAAATGAATTATTGGTAAAGGCATTACAAAAGTACCATAAAATACACATGGAATGTACTATATACATTTCGAATTGTGGGCAAAACATTTCTTCATATCAATAGATATTTAAAATAAATTTTCATCAAAATCGGTCCATGTACTAAGACAATATAAGTGCAAATGTAAATATGTATTTGGTTTTAAATTAAAAACATTAATTCATTTTATTTAATTTTTTTTTATAATATTTTTTAACTTATTCATACATTTTCTGAAAATAATTTATTTTTTTAAAAATATCGTATGAAAATGATCGTATAATAATCCTTTCTAAGGTGCGATTAGCTCAAAAATGTAAATTACTTTTGTTTAGAGTTGCCGCGATAAAAGTTTTGCAAAAATTTTAGTTCCTTTTTCGGACTCAGAGCGTAAATTTCACCCTAAAACGACTTATTATTTTTATCACCAACAATTAGATCAAATAACAAAAGTTTTACTGAAAATGTATGAAAATCTAATAAAAAAAGTTCACACTTTTACAAATAACTTCTGAATGCATGGATCGTATTTGATAATTTTTGACATCAGGTAGGTATAAGGCAACATTTATAAACAGTTTGTCCCAATATCAGACAAATTGTAAAACATATAAGTGAATCTACAATACATTTTATATGTCCATACTAGCTTGGCATACCCCTGTATTTATTGCACACAATTAAGAAAGTACATTCAAGAAGTTATAGAGTAATGAGCATATTTTATCATGGTGCACTGGTGCTAATTCGCAACTATCGAACTTTCTTACGTCAATTCCTCGGCTATGCTCAGGCGAATGGAATATGCGTTTGTTTATGCGTGGTGAATTTGGTGGAATATATACATATTTAAAGTATAGGGGAGAAACATTATAGGTACTTGTAGAAAAAGTTGCAGCGTTTAGGTCGATGTGCCAAATTTTATGAAAATACTTAATATTTGTTACTTGCAACATGCAAACAAGCATAAAATTAATTTTTTGGGGTTCCCGTAGCTAGCTGGGCAGCAAGACGGCTAGATTTGACAAATGCCTCATTCCATATAAAACCATCAAACAAAATCGAATTTTTTTATCAAACTTAGTATTTTAACCAATCTTTGGTATAGAAGGTAAGTGTCATATAACTATGACATGGTCTACATTTTATGTTGGTAGCTCTTGCGGTTGTGGAAATATCGCATTTTAAAAAATGAAAAAACAATCGAACATTGAACAAAAGTAGTAGTACATAATCGGCCATATCTTTTTAACGATTAAAGCTACGTGATCGTTGATACCTCATTTTAAAGCTACTATTATCGTAGTTTAAATAAAACTAGAAAAAAAAATATTTTTTTAAAGGTAAAATGGTAAAATGGAGTTGTTCGTTAATCCAAACAAAATATTTCGGACTTATTTCCTAAAAAGCAATGATTACAATGGGAAGCGGTTGTGCTAGACGTAAGTTATTGGTAACAAACGAAAGAGAGAAAAAATTGAGTTAAATACAATCAAAAATTCAAAACACATTTTTTGACTTAATACCTTTTTGCCTAATGTCAAAGAATTTTCAGTCTTCTTTTTGGTTTTTTTTTTCGTTTGGAGATTACTACAAAATGAAGTCCCTGGCGTAAGACATTTTTAAATTATTATTTTATAACAAAATGGCCACCAGGGTTTCTCTGATAGTCCAAATTTTAAATTGTAATTTTTAGAATAATATTCAAAAGTATGTCTTTCTATTACAAAAAGAAAGTTTTAAGTGTTTTATAATCAATTTTACTTTTAAATTTTAAAATATTAAAACCAGATCGTTAGTTTTTTGTTAAGCAAAAACTGTGCAATTTATTAATTTAAAAATGTCTTCATCCGCTAATTTAATGCAGACTTGTTCGTTCTACTGACAGGTCCTTACATGTTTCATTTCGCGACAGCGAAAATCGTCAGAGGACCAATGTAGTTAGAAGTGGTAACAACACATTGCATTATGAATAGAGAGTCTAGCCTTTACACAAACAATGTTTATTACTTAAAAATTTTATATTTTTGATTGAATTAGTTAAATTCTTCCAGTTTTGTTTTTTTACATCTCATCCAGTAAATAAAAAAAAAAAAAAAAAAAAAAAAAAAAAAAAAAAAAATAGCTGATGGCCCTGGCAGCCAGTGCTAATATTGTTTATATATTAGTCTTATATTTATATAAGTTTAATATCATGTAAATAAATAAATAAAAAAAAAAATTATAATTTGGGTAAATCTTCTAACCCTACTACATTGGTCCTCTGAGGATTTTCGGTGACGCAAAATTAAAAATGTAAGAACCTGTCAGTAGATAAAGTCCGCATTAAATTGGCGGTTTTTTGTTTAACAAAAAACAAATGATCTTGAACATGAACATGAACATGAATAATCTTGCTCACACCATAGTTTTTTATAATTTTTTTAGATATTGTTGATAATATTGATTTCTAAAGATGGCTAACCCCTTAATGCGATTTTCGGTATTAGGAGGCCTAGACATAAAGGGCGATTTTTTAGCAACTTTCTTTTTTGCAGCTCAGCTGTTTTCGTGTAACATGTTACTGTTAAACACGTTCAGTTTGGTTTACAATTTAACCATGAATCGACTTACAAACGAACAAGGCTTGCAGATTTTTGAATTTTATTATCAAAATTCATGCTCTGTTAAGAAAGTGCGTCGTGCATCGCTACCGATGATTACAAAATGGAAGAGCTGGACTTGGGTGACATGTGGTTTCAAAAAGACGATGCAACATGCCACACAGCGCTCAAAACAATGACCCAATTGAGAGGCGGTTGGGGCCGGTCAATTGGCCGTCTAGATCGTGCGATTTAACGCCTTTAGACTACATTTTGTGGGGCTATGTTAAGGCTCATGTCTATAGGGACAAGCCCGCAACGATTGACGCACTGTAAGCCAATATTGAAGAATTTCTTCGTGAGATACCGGCCGATATGTTGGACTGAGTATGCTAAAATTTGACCAAGCGTTTGATCCATTTGAGGAGTAGCCGCTGTCAACATTTACATGAAATCATCTTCAAACATTAAATTATATAAATCGTTCTATGGACGCAAATAAAGATTTCATACAGTTCTCAAAATTTTCTGTTTTTTTTTTAATCAAATCCGAAAGCTCTTAAAATATAACCCTTTATAATAAAAAATTAGTCTCATGTATGAAGCAAAATAATTTTTTTAAATTTGCAAGCTAGATTTAAAAATGCAGTTCTTATATAAAAACTTTTTAATTGAATTTATTTACATATAAAACCTTTTTTATGTAATCAACGTTATTTTTACTACAGTTTTTGTATTAATTTGTTTCGTGCCATAACCAATCAGCTGTTTTGTTTTTGGTTTTTATGGAAAGTACGTCACATTAACCGTGAACAGCTGATTCGTTACGGAAAGGACTGGCAAGACTATTGGAGCCTTAACTTTGCAGCTGCTGCCACATCTATATTTTTTATATAAACAATACTAGTAGTTTTTTAGCATTCTTCACGCCTCTCTTTCAGCTCAATTTACACCGTTAAACGAAAGTCACATGTTACTTGTGACCAGTGTTGAACAGTGTTGCCAGAACTTGGTTATCAAAAATGGCTAAATTTGTGGAAATTTGTCAAAAAACCTATTAAATGCAGTAAAACCTACCAATAACGGACACTCACATTATAAGCTAAAAATTTGAGCAACTAATACTAGAATTACACTCCAATCAAAGGTTGAAAAGAATTAATTCTTTAATTCAATTTTGCTAAATGAATGAAATTTTACTCAAATTTCATTCCGAAAAAAACATTCCTAAGGAATGAATTCCTAGCTTAATTCTTAAAAGCTTTAAATAATATGAATGAATTCTATTTTGAATGAATTCTTTTTTGAATGATTCAAAAGTTTCTTAATTCATTCAGTAAAAGAGTGAATGAAGAAAAATTAGCTTTCATTCATTTAATCAAATAATTAACGAAAGTCGTCATAATTAAACTGAAATATTTACATAAAATAAAAGCGAATTACTTATAATTAGTCTACAACAAATGAAAAACTCTTTTTATGCTTTTTTATTTCTTGTGTGTTACGTTTTCATTTTTGTGTTAATGTCAAACTTCTTTGTATTAAATGAATAATACTAAAATTTCTTCATTCAATTAATAAAATGTTGAATGAACATATTATTGAATTCATTCAAGTTAGGAATTCATTCAATACTAATTGAAGCATTTGAATGAAGCTAGTGAATCAATTCTTAGGAAATGGAATAACGGAATGAAATATAAGCATTTATTAATTCCGAATTAAATTTTTTGTGAATTAGGCTCAAATCGAATTAATTCTTTCGAAGCTCTGACTCTAATGATGGAGGACTCTTCTCTCCAGCAAATTATACTGTTATTTGCATACAACTAAAGTTAAGGTAACAATTGCAAAAATTTTGTTGATATTACAGTTTTTGTTTGTTGTTTTTTGCCAACAAATATTTAGCTAAAGTTGTTGCTGATTTTATCAGAGTAATTTTCTATTTTCAATTTAAAAAAATTCTACTCGAATATTCACCCAGAGAAAAGCAGGAATAAGTTTCGTCAATTTTCGTCCAATGTAACAATATCATAAATATTTATGAAATATTTCATAAATAACAAGAATTCTAATGACCATATCATACACTCATAGAAATAAACCCGTAAAATAGCAGAAAAAGCTACTAAAAATTAGTTAAAAATGACGTTGCAGAAAAATACTGCTAAAATTAGCAGATTTTTTTTTTTTTTTGCTTAATATTAATAAATTATGTACAGTCAAAATAAGCCTGTTAACTTTACAAAATTTTAGTTATACTTGATTTAATTAATATAGCTATTTAATATGCTAAAATGATGACTTTACCGCACTCACAAGAACTTTTCCATAAAAGTTCAACAGTTATTTACAAATTTAATCGTTAAAGTTGTTCCAATGGAATATACAGTTAAATTACCAGAGAAATATATTTTTTAACTTTCTGTCTGTTATTCAATAAACAAAATAAACAAAAAAAACGGACTTTCCGTAATTGTTAAAGTATTCAGTTAAAATTTTCTATTTAAAACAAAAGTTGTTATATTATATTGAGTATTGAAATAAACGAAAACAATCTATTGTTTTCATCGATTTTGTCAATTATTTCTTCAACAGTTGAAAATAAACTAAAAAACACAATTGTTTTAAACGAAAAGTTAGTAGTCCTTTTTTAACAGATTTTCAGTTAATTGAATGTGTATATTCAGTAGTCTTTACGGAAAAAATTTTGTGAGTGCGACATTTTTTTAGAGTCCATGAATGTATTTATGACGTAATTCAACTTTATTTGTATATTTTCTTTTCTCTCCACTTTGTCTTGACCAGCTGCGCCATCTATATCTTGTTTTTCAAAAGAATCCACCATTTTTTGCGGCTTTTTTTTATCAGTATTTATTAATAAAATGCCAAAATTAACCCCTCTTTATGATTAAGAAAAGGACAACTTTTCGTTTTTTCAATCCAAAAATTATCAACTTCCAAAATTTCCCGATTAATTGGCCGAAGTCGAAGGGTAATCGTCAATTTTTTACACGCAAGATTTCAAACGATGCAAGTAATTCTACCATAAGCTGCAGTTAGCTCAGTGCCCTAGTTTCCCCATTAGAATTTTAGAAATTCTCAAAATCAAACGTAAGGAACTCGCAAAGTTAACCCTTCGACGACGAATGGCTAATATATGTCCCATTTTTTGTTTTTGTTGTATTAGCTAAACTTTCCATCCGATTTTTTTGAGTGTGACGTGTACCGACAAAGGATAGATGTAAGTATCAGATCAAGCGAACCACCTGGACCTATGTGGTCTCAGAGCCGAATCATAGGAACCACTTGAACCTATATGGTCTCAGAGCCGAATAGAGTAAAACCAAAATTAAAAAAATATGAATATTTTTTTCGTAATTTTTGGTACTTATTCTCTGGAACGCTATTAGACGTATGATATATTGATTCATTCCAATTCCCACAGGACACTGACACAATATGGGACATATAAATCCCATTGGTCGTCAAAGGTAAAAGAAGAGGATGTTTTTGTTCGGTTTTTTTTTATTTTTTTTGTTCATATACAACTTTAAGCAATTTTTGTGATGTTAAAGATTTTAATCTCCTGATTCCAAATCTGGTCTCCAAATTTTTCTATCGCTTCATAATTTTGAAATATATTTTAGGACTACAGTAAAAACTTGATTTACGACTAAAGCCATTTTAAAAATGTTGAAATATTCGTGTTTAGCACAGCAAAATAATTAAAAAACATGTTCCATATGACGTAAACAAGATAATAGAACTAAACTAGACACGTCTTTAGCTATTATTTGAGTTTGAGTTTTCTTTAGCAGGTACGCTGAAAATTCAGTTTACATCACCAAGAGTGAATAGTTCTTATTATACTGCAGTCTTGCGATGCAGTTTCAGGCCACTTTTACGATACCACCCCAATGGATACTGGATTTTTATGCAAGACGATGGAAGAATTCACACCAACGGTACTAACTTGTGGTTTCGCGAAAGAAACATTCCACTTCTTGACTGACTTTATGCTTACCAGAACTGAACCCAATAGAAAATCTATGGGATATATTGGTTCGGCAGGTTTACGCTAATGAGAGGCAATTTAACACTGTTGATCTTCAATGATTTTAACAGCAAAAATGTTGCTGACTTTACTGACTTTTTTTAAGTGTTAATAATTAGTGTTGGTTTCCAACACGAATTAGGTGGATACTTGGCATGAATATCCAATGTGATATTCGCTGGACAAATCATGTTAGTCAAGTGTCGAAAGAAGCATTCAAGTGTCTTGGCTTTCTTAATTGGTGCAAGAATTACTTTATTGCATCTGGTCTCCTTACTATTTATACCACCTATATAAACACTAGGGCGGGTCGATTTACAAATCGCTCAACGTTCAAGGAAAATCGTATTCTAGGGATCAAAATAAGAAACTTTTCCGAAGGAACCATACCTCTAAAACGAGTTCTGATGTCCCGACTTTTGACCCGTAGGGTGAAATTTTGAAAAATCCCACTTTGACCCATTTAGAGTGCCCCAATCGAATCCAACCCAATCGAATATATTTATACGCTATTTCTTCCGGAGAAGAAATAGAGACCCTAATCTTGGAAAGACTCCTCCTACTTTCTGAAATATCTCTATCCCGAGATTTGTACATTTTGCTAAACAAACACGGCTAAAAAGGCCCTCTTTTAACTTAAATGTTTACCCCTAGAATGATGATTTATGCATTAATCTGCTAGCGCGTCTCCCGGAGAAGAAATATCTCCCATAATCTTGGAGAGATTCCTCCTACTTTCTGAAATATCAAAGTGGACTTTTTTAAAATTTGACCCTACGGGTCAAAAGTCGGGATATCAGAATTCGTTTTAGAGGTATGGTTCCTTCGGCAAAGTTTCTTATTTTGATCCCTAGAATACGATTTTCCTTGAACGTTGAGCGATTTTTTTGCCTCCATACAAATCGACCCGGCGTAATAAACACCATATTAACTACACTATTAGAAATAAACATGTAAAAATGCCAGAAAAAGCTACTAAAAATTCGTAAAAAAATGTCATTGCTAAATATTAATAAAATAATAACAGCAAAAATAAATCTGTAAACTTTCAAAATTGTTGTTATATTCGATGTGAATGTTAGTTAGTTGAAAACTCAAAAACTAGTTATTCTGTAAAATTAGCAAAAACTTTTACTAAATATTTGTAGACTCAAAATAGCAAACAAGAACTGTAATATTAACAAAATTTTTGCTATATTTACCTCAAACTTAGGAGAATGCAAATAACAGTTTATTTTGCTTAAATCAACAGAAATTTTTGTTTTAAAATTGAGGATTACTGATTTCATAAGAGCACACTTTTATTCGCATTAAAAAAAAAAAAAACTAAAAAAAAACTTTAAAAATTTCACATTTTTTAATGGCATTTATGTCTACTAATATATAGAAAATGTTTTTGTAGATTTCAGCAGATTATTTTGCTATTTTCAATTAACAAAAATTAAGATCATATATAACTAAATATTTGTAAATTCAACAAAACTGCTAATTTTAGCAGTTTTTTCTGCAAGGTCATTTGTAACTAATTTTTAGTAGCTTTTTTTTGCTATTTTTACAGGTTTATTTCTATGAGAGTATGAGAATATGTATAACAAGTTTTACTAAAATCAGGTAAAGTTGAAAATGTAGTTTTTTTGTGCTCATATTTTTTTTAAATGCTTAAATGACCGCATTTAACCTGAAAAAAATTTTCCCGTCAAATATTATTTCATTACAGTATCCATTGACACCGTTTTAATTGTGATGTAATTATTAAATAAATTATTAATATAAAATGAATATGAGTTATTAATTTTTATTTGTTTATATTTGATTTTGAAATTAAAAAAAAAAAAATTTTTAAAACAATAACAAAATTCCACAACCTGCCCCAAAAACGATCAATGAGCATCATTATGAATGAATCAATTGCGGAAAGTTACTCTTATAATAAATACGTTCATATTGAACCCCAAAATACAGTTGCGAGCATAAAAACTGCAACGCTGTGTCATATGATCTTCGAGTACGGTAAATAACGGTATCGCTTGTTCTGAATTTTGTTCTTACGATAGTCAACTAGAATTCAAGTACCAACAGACAAACAAGCCGGGGGATCAATAATGGTGTGGGGTAATATAAAACACATACATACTAAAATAAACGAGCTCGTTTATATTTTTGATAGGTTCTATCTCCCATGATGGCGTTAGTTTCATAACTAAAATTTGAAGGAAATGTGAATGTCATTAAATGCTGTTTAATCGAGAAAAAATGGCCCTTGGTAGTATATTCCAAGCCGATATCGATCTTAAGCCCACAAGTTGCCAAACTCGCAACTTTTACAGCAGCAATGATGTGCAAGTTTTTGGAGCAGCCGCTACCATCCCCTGATCTCAGCTAAAGATCTCAGATAAAAATCTATGTTAGCTTGTAAATTGGGAATTAAAAAAGAAAAAAAAAACGTGCGCCCCGGTAGGCTAGTTGGTAGCATGCTGGCTTATCAGTGCGGGGGTCGTGGGTTCGATTCCCACCAGAGGCACTGGTCTGTTTTCGCTACAACGCGCCGAAGGCCATAGTAGCTAGTGCTCGGTTAAGGTAATAGTATATAATGAAATTATAGAATTATTAATTAATAAAAAAAAAAAAAAAAGAAAAAAAACATCAACTTTAGAAGATTTAGAAGCATTTCTGAAAACAGAAGGGGAAAAAATGCCATTAGATACTTTAGTTGATTACACAGGTCAACAGCAAAAAAAGGCTTGACTAACCACTATATAGATTTGATGCATCATGGCTGCCTAAGTACAAAAATGGTAAAATTTTTCAATTCTATGGATAATTTTTTTTTAAAAAAATTTTTTTTTAAAATTGACTATTTTGAGCCATTTCTCCACTTATGTTGTCATAACTCAAAAACAACTAGTCCGATTTTGTCAAATTAAATTTACAAAAATTAAGGTTTACAATATCTTTAAAGAACTGTACAAATTTTTTTAATGCGATCAATAGTTTCAAAGTTATGAAACAAATTGTTAGCAAAAAAAAAAAAAAATGCTAAAAAAAAAAAAAATTTGAAAAACAAAAATCTGGAAAAAATCGAAAACTGCAAAAAATATTACTTTTTATTTTTTTGTAGTAAAGCTACATATCATGCGAATTAAACTAGATATGGATCATAAAAATCGATGCATGCTTTACATTTTTATTTACAATTAATTGAAGGTATCGCATATTTACAAGCACTGTAGAAAATTGTACCTACATAATGAAAATGCAGAACATAAAAACTCAGGTGCATTTTACGACACGCATTTTGGCAAAACCCCTTTGGGAAAAACCTCTATGACATTTTTATGATTCTAATAATTAAAAAAAAATAAGTAATAAACAAAAGATTGTTTAATTTTTACGATTGCGGTAGGATAGTAATAAAACGCTCATAAATGTGCGTGTACGCTGAAGTGCTCTTATTTTCCGTTAGCTACCTGAAACGGATAATTTTTTTTTTTTCATAAAAGTCCTTAATGTTTTTTAGGATTCTTGGGAATAATAAAAAATTTGCAGCACACACAAACTGTATCCACACAAAGGGTTATCCCAAATTATAGTATCAGTATTTATAAGATCTCCTTGACCCTTTTTATTTCATTCAAGAAGTGTTTGCGATAACGCAAACATCATTTAATACCTACACAAAAATTAGAGTCATACAGCTTAGAAGTTAAAAACAATTTTCAAATATTAATAAAAATGAGCCAGAAAGCCAGAACATTTTCATGTAAAAACGATCCAGATTTATTTTGTTATGTGTGCGGCCAATATATCACCGGGAAAAAAACGGAAGTGGTTCTTAACTTCATTGCAAAAGTCATATCAAGATTGCTATAATATCTATCCGCACAATTTGAACCAGCATTGGACACCGAGTACTATATGCATTCCATGTCGATTGAATTTATCTATGAAGTCTTCTAACGTAAAGTAAGTATAAATTAATAGATTTGGAATATTTTATAATTACAATATTTCTTAATTAAAATTTGAATTCTTCATATTCCTGATTTAAATTTTTTTTTTCATTTTACAGACGACACTTGGAAATTTTGAAGCCTATGCTATGGAGAGAAACAGCGAACCACGCATCCGAGTGTTATTTTTGTTTAAGTACAAAAAGCATATTTGATGGCCCACAAATTCGCAAATTGGTGAACGATACTGAATTTGGCAGTTCAATGTCAGAAATTGAGAAGAATGCATGGGATTCGTTTGTATGGGTTATTCAAAATTTCTTAGGAAATAACAAGGGTGATGATTACGTTGCGCACGTTGAAGAGATGTTAACTCACTTCCAGAATCTTGGATGCAACATGAGCATCAAATTACACTACCTGCACAGTCACTTAGATCGTTTTCCTGAAAATCTAGGAGACTTGAGTGAAGAACAGGGCGAACGATTCCACCAAGATATCCGGACAATGGAGGAACGATACCAGGGTCGCTGGGATGCACACATGATGGCTGATTTTTGCTGGAGTATTCAGAGTAACACTTCGTTATTCAACAATAGTAGAAAATCGACTAAAAGAAAATTTCAGAGTTTGTAGTTTATAATACATATTTATTTATTTATTTTCTTGTTTTATTTATTACAATAAATGTGAATAATAAAATATAAATTTTCTACTATTTAATTTATTTATTTATTTACATTTAAGCTCATCCAACACAAATGTCTTTCCGAAGAATAGAATCAGTATATTCTAGGTAGGGTTTTGCCAAAAAATACACGAATGTTACTATGTAATGCATTTTTGATGTGAAAATTTGTACATAGCATGGGGAAAATGTTTTCAAAATTCAATCAATCGAAAGAAGAACATTAACTACTCAATTTTATGTATATCAGACAAAAAACTAAAATTTGGTGAAAATGAGCGAATTCACTTAATTGTGAATAAATTCGAAAAAAATCAATCGATTTTTATGATCGATATCTCATTTTGTTCCTATTACATGTGGCTTTGCGATAAAGCAATAAATCTGAACGATTTTTGCCGTTTTCGATTTTTTATGATTTTTTTTAACCAAAAAAATTTGCTATTTTCACGTAAAAAAAATATTTTTTCCCTCAATTTTTTATTATAACTCCAAAACTACTGAGCCGATTGAAACGCAATATATTAACGGATTAAAGGCTATGTAAATTTCAGTTTTTCTAAATTTATTTGAATAATATCGGACTAATTTTTTTTTAGTTATCATTAATTATGTGGAGACACGTCTAAAAAAATTTATAATTTTAATTAAAAATTTTTTAAAAAAAAACCTCTCCATAGAATTTCAAAATTGAACCATATTTGTACTACTGGGACCACAATACATCAAAATTGTATAGTGGTTTTCAAAGCCCCTAAAATTTTTTCAAAATTGTTGCCTTGTGTTATATGCCTTCAATATTAATTGCAGTAATAGCAAATAATGAAGTTGACCATACGTCCTCTTTTGTAGAGGACAATCATCTATTTTAACTGGCTGTCATCTATAAAATTTGTGTCCTCATTCTGTTATCTTTTTCATAATTTGTCATCTTTACTTTTAAAAGCATGATCACCATTTGTTTTAATTTTTATAAATTATTGGGTAACAAGTTAATAATGTAGATTTTTTGCTTGAAAATGCATTTATTATAAAAATAAATTGAATTGATATATTATTGTATTGTTCATCGTTAACCACTACTTATTTTCATCATTCGACCCAAAAGAACTGCACCGCTTTTGAGGTAAAGAATGAGGTAATGAATGAATAAAGCCAATATCCAAATTTTATTTCAAATAATAATTTTTTTTTTCACATTAATGTTTTTTCACGCCGGTCATTGGTTTTTTCTGTCAAATTTATGGAAAATGTCGTGCCTTACTTGTTTTGTTTATTACTTTTAATGAACTTTCGTTTTCGAAAATAAATGGTCACTTATTTTCTACACCTAACATAATTATTTAGGCATAAAGCAACAAACACACACAAAACAAATTTGAAATTTGATTCAACAAATTCAAACATTTTCTGGTGATAATTGTAATATCTTTAGAACACTACACATAAGTTCTAATAGTTTTTCAATTCTACCTGTAACACTTGAAGATGGTAATAATATCATTGGTAATCTGAAAATTCATAAATCAACTGGTTATGATAATGTTACTCCCAAATCAATTGTAGTTTGTAAGCAGATAATTGCGCCAATTTTAACAAATATATTGATTAATATACTAAGTTCGTCAAACTTTCCGGATTGCTTAAAAATCTCTAAAACTGTTCCAATTCCTAAAATTTTAAATGCATTTTCAGTAAAAAAATTTCGTCCAGTTGCTGTTCTCTCAACTATTGATCAAATATTTGAAAAACTAATTTACCAAAAGCTATTATTGTATTTCGATGATAATAGCTACATTTATAAATTTCAGTTTGGATTTGAAAAAGGTTGGGGAGCCGATGAAGCGGTGGCGAATGTTGTGAATTTTATATGTAATGGACTGGATCATGTAATGGACTGGAGGGGAGTAGCAGGTCTGTTCCTGGACTTCACAAAAGCTTTCAATCTAGTTGATCATGGAATATTGATACAGAAATTAACATATTATGGCGTAGCTGGAAGAGACTTAAAATTTTTTGAAAGTTATTTTAAAAACCGTAAGCAGTTTGTTCAACAAAAAGTAATATGTTAAACGTCGAGTATGGTGTGCCGCAAGGAAGCTGCTTAGGACCGTTTCTATTTTCAATATATCTAAATGACATCAGTAACTTAAATCTTAATGGCCAATTGTATATGTTTGCAGATGATGTGTGTCTTTTTTACCCGTATAAATACGATTTGGTTTTAAAAACATATATGGAACGAGATGTATCTTTGATAATAGAATTTGCTCGAGTTAACAAGTTAGTTATAAACGCAGATAAGACAAAACTTGTTCGATTTAGCACACATTCACAAGAGTCAAATAGTTGCTTCAATATCTATATTGATGGTAAACTAATTTATGAAACCCAAGCTGTTAAATATTTAGGAATTACGTTGCAAAGCAACCTTTCTTGAGATTCTCATATTTGTGAGGTGAAAAGTAAGATTGCTCCAGCCATTGGAATATTGTATAAATTGAAATACATACTTAATAAAGAGACTAAGTTACTCTTGTATCAAGCTCTAATACAAAGTCATTTGAATTATATGGCAATTATTTATGGTTACAAAAATACAACTGTAAAACGCTGCAAATCATGCAGAATAAAGCTTTGAAAGTAGTTTACAATCTGCCTTTAACCTTTTCAGCATTATCCCTTTATAGGGATGTTTGCAAATCTATTTTACCGATCCATGCGTTGTACGAATATCAATTGTTAATGTATATATTTAAATCATTACACAACATAGGTTATCATACTGTACATTTTCATCAAAATCAATCCGTTTTTAATACCAGAAATCAACAAAATCTGAGAACAGCAAGATGCAGACTGGAAACTACTAAGCAACGTATTGAATATATGGGTATTAACGAGTATAACAAACTACCAATGCATTTAAGAACCATGAATAGAATACCACTTTAAAAAAAAAAACTTAAAAAATACTTATTAGAAAATATAGAAACGCTTCTTTTGTAAACTAGTTTTTTCTTTACTTTGTAAAAACGACTAAATTTTGTTTAAATTAAGATATGAATTATAAATAGTACATTTAGTATATTGCCAACTAGTCTCAAAAATGCCTCAACGGCGCTGAGACCCAGTTAATTTAGAATTGTAGTGTACTTGAAAGTTATTTAAATAAATAATTAAAAAAAAAAAAAAAAAAAATTTTTACTATTTTTCTTTATGTCATCTATTTTCTTTTTCAAAATCTGGTCGCCTCAAAATAATGGCTTTGCCACGATATATTAGCACAGTTATTATTTTAAGTATATTTTAATAAAAAATAAATATAAAATTTTAACAAATCTATTAAATTAGAAGCATAATAAGGACTTTAAAAAAAAAAAAAAAAACAAAAATAAGAAACATTTAATTGGCTAGTTTAGATATAATAACTTTATTTAGTTAACTATAAGTGTACAAAATAAAAACCAAAATGAGAAACTCATTGGATGCAGTTACGAGCACAGAGACGTTCTCAAAGATAGAAGGA
Organism: Delia radicum; assembly: GCA_021234595.1. Taxonomy (NCBI): domain Eukaryota; kingdom Metazoa; phylum Arthropoda; class Insecta; order Diptera; family Anthomyiidae; genus Delia; species Delia radicum. The sequence goes on from CM037855.1 coordinate 145,824,030, forward strand.
CTCAGCGCTGTAGTTTTTTGCTCGCTACTGTACGTATTATCGTTTTCTTTTTTTTTTTTTTGGATTTAAATTTGTATGGAATGTAACAGGCGAAAACTTGAAAAAACAAAAATACGTATTTTGTGAACGGAGTTTTACCAAAATTAATGATTCTTTTTAAAACGAGTTCACTTGATTTACATAAGTGTGAGTATTGAAAATTAATAATTAATTAAATGTTTCCACAACATAAAAAAAAAAATCGCTTTAAGTATTAAAAATATCCTACAGGGTATATAAATACAATGTAATTTCTTGAACATCCAAATAATTACTCAACAGCATTTAAATACAAAACAACGGAACGGTCAACTGTTGTTCTGATAATAATAAAACGAAAGTGAATTCGTTTGTTTTCATTAAGAATTTTGTTTATACTTATAATTAATTAACAAAAGAATTAAACAGTAATTAAGAGTTCTAAGAAGAGTTTTAAAAATTCCAAATTAAAAAAAAAATTAGAAAAATGTTATTGATTGTTGTATTACTTGGTTTTATTGTGACTTATGCAAATGCTTCATTATCGTGGTGTGATCCGGAATTATGTGCTCCTGGTTTGCAACATATTGCTTGTAATAACACAGGGGTAAGTGAAGAGATTGGATGATGGAAACTTTAAACAGCAATTGAGTGAAATAAATTTTAAAGTTAAAAGTGTCAATGAGTTTTTTTTTTTTAATAAATAATAGTGTTAATTAAAATAGCACTGTATAAGTTAAAGAAGGATTAACCAGCAATTCCCAGCAAAACTTTGGTAATGGGTGCGATTAAGTAATGCATTACCTCCTTACATGTATCATTATTTTCCAACAAAATGTAATGATTTACCGATAATTTGTTACATAATACATTACTTTGTAATGGACACTTCTTATCTTCAGCATTATTTCGAAACATAAAGTAATGATTTACGAATAATTGTGTAATCATGGATTAGCTTGTAATGATACATCATTACCTTTTGCATTATATCGAAACATAAAATAATGACTTACAGGTCATCAATTACATAATGCATGAAATATAAACGTAAAGTAATATTTAAAACAACATTGTCTTCATTCTGTGGAACTACCAAAAAGGCTGTAGAAGCATCGGTTGTAGTGTCTTATTAAATTGCGAAGTGCGGTAAACCACATACAACCAAACAAAGGAGTTAATTTTTCCAGCTACAAAAGCAATAGTAAAATGTATGTTAGGAGAAGATCACGCAAAAAAAATGGATACGGTGTCTCTTTCAAATAAAACAGTGAGTCGCAGAATTAATGCAATGGCTTTAAACAAATCGATTTTTTCTCTCTTCAAATTGATGAAAGCGCAGATATAGCTCATTGTGCAAGGTCCATCAAAAACACCTTTTATTGTAGAGGGAAAAATAAATGCTATGAAGGAGAATTTGAAGCTAATAGTGGATACTGTAGCTCAAAATAATTATCAGTCCTTGCCAAACTTAGAAACATTTTCAATCGAAAAGCAAATTCAAGACTCATGTTAAATTAATACTTCAATTATAAAACATTGTAAAATGTTAATTAGCAATTTCGATCAATATTTTAATAAAGAATATGGAGAATGCGTGTGGATTCATCCGCATTTTTAGAACAACAACCTTCTACAATGTGTCTTAAAGGCCAAGAGGCATTAATTGAGCTCTCTTGCGATCCTACGCAGAACTGATTTTCGAAAATACAGACCTGTACTCTTTCTGGATAAAACAGAAACTTGAATATAATTCGTTATACAACGAAGCTATGAAATTATTATTAAAATTCACATCCACATATTTGTGTGAAGCTGGATTTTCATCTATGGTAGGAATAAAAACAAAATTTAGAAATAAATTGCATTTAGAACCTAATATGAGACTTTAATTGAGCCAAATATTGATATTCTTTTATCACAGGTTCAATGCCAAATATCGCACTAAAAACTAAACTCAATTGTAAAAGGCGTGGTAAAGAAGAATGAGTGTATTTTCTAAAAATCATAACTACATTGTAAATTTTCTGAATCAGACTGCACAGTTTCTGGTATTGAACCTTCGTCAGTCACCCTGTTTTTTAAATAATGTAATATTTGTTATGTTTTTATTTGTTCGATTGCGTCTATATGAAATTTTCTGTGCAATCACTGACCGTGGTATAGATAAACTGATTTCTAATGCCACATGCACTCGCACTACACGTTAGACAGAGTGCTTTAGCCCACTGATCTATTGTCAGGTCGAGTTTTGTTGTCATTAAAACTAGTTTTATTCAATACACGGCATTTTTGTTCTTGCATACATAATCTCAGAAGTACAACACCAACAACACAACAGTTCTATTTTTAGAAACTTACCTCACTCTAATGTCTACCTCACTCTAATGTCTAACTGTTTTCCCATATGTTGTAAGGGCTTTACTCAATTTAATTGTTATTAATTGTTAAATTTTTTATATTTTATGAATTTAATGTATAAATAAACCTTACAATATTATTTTTTTCTTATCTTCTTAAGGATATTAAAAAAAAATCCATTTTGCTATTATAAACTTTTAAGTTTTTGCTAATTTTGAATTTTTTTGTTTTGTTTTTTTATAAACTTTAAGTTTCATATCAAGTAAAAGTAAGACAATTAATTAAACTTTACAATATAAGTTGTTTTAATTTTCTTACCATATTTATAAGTGAAACTTATTGACAAAAACAAAAAACTCGTTAGGGGTACGCTGCTGCCAAAATTTAAAATAAGGTTAGAAAGCCCTGCTATAGACTATTTGTTAGAACAATATCCTAATAAAGAAATATAGAGTATGGCCTCGAACTTGGATAATTTTCATTTTCATTGCAATATTCCTAATTTTTTTTTTTAATGTGTCAAACTATGTTTATTTTTACATTTTTTAGGTTCTTATATCGGTATCTGAAACGCAAAATGTTCATTTTTGCATCTATTTCGATTACTTTCACAAAAAAAAATCGTAATCAATCAAAAAATCAATATTTAATTTGTTTTGTTGTGTTATTTTCAGGTTTTAGCGTTTTAGCTAACGATATACTGTTTTTTTAGTATTGTTTGTTGTTTTAAACATATATATTTTTTATTACTTGTAATATTGAACAAATTGACTTATCGGTTTTATCAAATTATTTAAAAAACACAATTTTTATTTTTTCAGTAGATACTCATAAACGGTGCACAGTTGCGAATTCGCACCTATCAAACTTTCTCATGTTAATTTCTCGGCTTTGCTCAAAGGAATACAGACATATTTAACGTAAGGGGGAGAAACATAAAAAATTAGAATTCGCACCTGTGTACCGTTTGAGGGTTAATGAAACATTGGTCTATATATCCGCAAAGTTTGGTTGAAAAATGTTCAACGGACCCATGACGTGTCATTAATGAGTTAATTATACAAATTAAAGTTAAGATGTGTAAAATTTTGGATAATTTAAAGAATTTATAAATCAATTTGTGGTTAAGTAACGACAGAGCTTTAAAAAAAATGGTGAATGCTCCCCCTTCTACCCTATATGTTTTCTAATGTGGAACATTTGAGTTGTTTTGAAAATTTTTATATAACTTTTTTTATAATAGTTGCCACAAGAAAATGATGTAGTATAGCAAAAAAAAAATTCGCAAAGAGTTCGATATTCATGGTATTTATTTTATTTTTAGGCCTTTCATGAACGCTGTGAACCAGATGCTGAGATAATAGACTTAAAGCAATATCGCAAATTTATCGTACATGAACATAATAAGAGAAGGAATTTTATAGCCGCTGGACTATTACCCGGTTATTATCCAGCTGCTCGTATGGCCTCACTACAATGGGATGATGAATTAGCTTATTTGGCTGAAATGAATGTTAAAACATGTGTGGTCGAACATGAAGATTGTAAAAATTCCCATCGTTTTCGTAATGTTGGTCAAAATCTAGTGGGCATTGATAGGCCGCGTAATATACCCGCTGATATAAAGGAGGTTATACAAAGAAATATGGGTTTATGGTTTGGAGAACATACACTAATCGATAGTAATTATATAGCCAAATTTAAGGTCAATATGGATTTGTAAGTTTTAATTTATGAAAAATTGTAAGTGATTTAACTAAAATTTGTATGTCTTCATTTTCAAAATTTTAGTGAAAAATATGGTCATTTTGCGGAATTTGTTTTGGAACGTAATACTCATATTGGCTGTGCTATGGTCCGCTATACCCATCCTGTTTATACATTTCTGTACATTTATAATACCGCCTGTAACTATGCCAGTATTTATGCTTTGGATGTTCCAGTCTATAAAGTGGGTAAGCCTGCTTCTTCATGTAAAACTGGCACACATCCTCAATATCCTGCCCTGTGTTCATTAAATGAACCTTATAATCCAAATTATGCATAAATTTATATTTATTATACATTAATTTTAGTTAATCTTATTTTTATTTATGTTTAATTTAAGAAATTTGTATTCATATTTATTTAATTTAATTGTTTGTAATTAAATTTTACAATCCAAAAAATGCTATAAAAAGCTAATAAATACCAAAGGACTGTTAATTAAGATTAAATGTTTACTGTTTGTTAATTTATTTAATTTAAAAAAATTTTTAGCGTTACAGTTGCCACTTTTTAAGAATTTAGTAATGAACGCTGTCTTAACAGTATACTGATAGAATTATCTGCTCAATCAGGGAATTATTTAGATAAAATCAACTGCAACATATAGTTATTTTAAACTCCTGACGAAAAAAGTTCCGATGTAATCATATATGGTAATAAAGGGTGATTTTTACCAACTTTCTTTTTGGTTAAACTGTTTTTGTTAGATCAGCTGTTTTCTTGTAACATGTTACTGTTAAACATGTTCAGTTTGGTCTATAATTTAACCATGAATCGACTTACAAACAAACAACGCTTGCAGATTATTGAGTTTTATTATCAAAGTTAATGCTAGGTTAAGAAAGTGTATCGTGCACTTTGTCCAATTTATGGTCAGTTTTGGCGACCTTCTGAGGCGGCTATTCGGAATCATGTGACTAAATTTCGCAACAAATTTACATTATTGGACATTAAACAACCAACACGCATTCGTAGAGTGCGGACAGAGGAAAATATCGCAGCTGTATCCGCCAGTGTTGTTGATGACCGTGAATTATCGATTCGGCGCCGTTCGCAGCAATTGGGACTCTGTGACTCCACTACGTGGAAAATTTTGCGGAAGGATTTAGGTGTAAAAACTTTTAAAATACAGCTGGTGCAAGAATTGAAACCACACGACCTACCACAACGGCTAACTTTTGGTGAATGGTCGCTGGCAAAGTTGGATGAAGATTAACTTTTTTTATCGGAAAATTGTGTTCAGCGACGAAGCTCATTTCTGGTTTAATGGGTACGTGAACAAGCAAAATTGCCGTATTTGGTGTGAAGAGCAGCCAGAAGCATTGCAAGAACTGCCTATGAATCCCAAAAAATGCACTGGCAGAAACGTTACTGCCTTGACTTGGGTGACATGTGGTTCAACAAGACGGTGCCACATTTCACACAGCACGCGAAACAATGGCCCAATTAAGAGGCGAGTTCGGTGAAAAATTTATTTCACGTTTGGTGCCGGCCAATTGGCAGCCTCTGGAAGCCAATATTGAAGAATTTATTCGTGAGAGTATGCCAAAATTGGACCAGGCGTAGCCGCGGTCAACATTTACATGAAATCATCTTTAAACATTGAATAATATAGATCGTTCTATCGTCTCAAATAAAGATTTCATACATTTCTTTATGTGTTTTTTTTTTAATCAGATCCGAGAGCTCTTAAAAAATCACCCTTTATATAGTATCACATATAACTAATATCACATCACATGATCCGAAAAATAGCATACATAAGCTGATCTCATGGTATCTCATGGGATCTAATCTCATATAGTTTGATCCGAAAAATTGGTCTATTAAATACACAGAAAAAACTAAAAAGGGGTTTCAATTAAAAATTTTATTGAATCAATTAATATTTTAATTGATTTTGCACCTACCACTGAAATAATAGTATTAACTAAAAAAATTTGCAGACAGTTTATTAAAACTCTTTCAAATAAAATAATAATAATATCAATTAAAAGAGTTATTGTTTTTCTTCACAACCTCAATTAAAAAGTTTAGTTAAATGGATTAAAACTTTAATTGGAACTTGAGAAGAAAACAATGGTAGTTTTAATTGAAAACTCGTATTTTTTATTTTTGTTAAATGCCCCTCATTAAATAAAAAAAGAAATGTAAGTTTGTAAATTAAATTGACATTTTATTTATAATAAAATTAAAGCTTTTTAATATAAAAATGTATTATAAGAAAACAAATAAAAGTAAAGACAAAATTTTTGTTTTGCTTTTCTTGTCTTGAACTTTTTTCTTTTAATTAAATTGCTTTCTTAAAACAAGCACACACAACTTTAAAATGATAGTTTAATGACAATTATACTTATTGAAAATTTAATTATTTACAAAAATAATAGTTTAATTGTCCTTTTTCGATAAGGTTTATTTAAATCCACATGTGTACTTTTACTGCCACAGATAAAACACGAAACTAAATTAAGATTTCGTGCGTACACGAATATCTCAACAAAAAGAGTGTTGCAAACTCTGGTGAAATAACTACGATTTTGCGTGTATTTGAAATCGGTAAACTATTCAACTTATTAAAAGTGAATCATTTGCGATTTTTTTTCTTTTTATTTACAAATTAAATAATATATTGATATAATTAAACCTTTGTTTGATTATTTAATCTAAATAAAATAAAAAAAATAGTTTGCCAAATTTTATAAAATTTTGTTTACATGTTGTCAACACTGTATGGATATATTAGAAAATTCAATAAATTTTTTAATTGAATCAATTAAAAAAATTGTTTAAATTGCCATTGATATTCAAACAATCGATTAAGTAGATATTTTTGGCCCATAATTTTTTCTGTGTATGATCAAATTATATATAATTTTATACAATTCTTCTTATTTTAAACGAGCTTAAGATCATTTATTTATTAATTATAATTATTTATTTCCAATATTTCGTCTTCAGGGAACAATTATTACAATTTGATTGAAGAACTTGTTTTAATAATTAAAAACTTATATACATACGAGATCGGCTCAATAAGTCAGTGACTTTTCGAACTTCCCTCGTCGTTATATGAAATCCAACACTGCTCCCATCAAGTACCACCTGTTAATAGACTACTGTCAAATTTTAAGCAAGTTCCGTCATTTACTTTGCGTTTAAAAGCTGTTTTAAAAATGGAAAAAGTGAATTTCGAGTGCTCATTAACCATTATTTTTTGCGAAAAAAAACTGTCAATCAAACGAAGGAAAAGTTTGATAAATACTATGGGGACTCTGCACCATCGATTTCAATGGTAAAAAATTGGTTTACTGACTTTCGTTGTGGTCGCATAAGTACAAATGACGCTGAACGTTCTGGACGGCCAATTAAGGTCAATACACCCGAAAATGTCGAAAAAATCCACGATATGGTGTTGGCCGATCGAAGAGTAACAGTGGGTGTTGATGCCATAGGCATTTCATATGGCAGTGTGGTTTCGATTTTAAATGATCAGTTCTGTTTAAGAAAGCTGTCTGCAAGATGGGTGCCGCCTTTGCTCTCAATTGACCATAAACTTAATCGTGTGACAACTTCACAGGATTGTTTGGAGTTGTTTAACCGCAATTCAAATGAGCATTCTAAACAAGGGGTTCTTCCAGGTGAACCGGCTCCGAAGAAGGCCAAGGTAAGTTTGTCGGCCAATAAGGTGATGGCAACAGTTTTTTGGGATGCACGCGGGATAATCCACATCGATTACCTTCAAAAGGGAAAAACAATAAGCGGCGAATATTATGCCAACTTAATGGACCAATTTAACGAGGACTTAAAAAAAACGACCCCATATGGCCAAGAAAAAAGGTCTTTACATCAAGATAATGCACGGGTGCATACGTGGGCAGTCTCAATTGCAAAATTCCATGAATTTGTCTACGAATTGGTACCTCCGCCATATTCTCCGGATTTAGCCCCCAGTGACTATTTCCTATTTCCAAACCTAAAGAAATGGCTCGGTGGAAAGAGATTTAGCTTCAACGATGAAATTATTTATCAAACAAATGCCTATTTTATGGACCTTGAAAAATCCTATTTTTTGGAAGGAATAAAAAAAATGGGAGAAACGTTGGACTAAGTGTATTGAGCTAAAAGGAGATTATGTTGAAAAACAAATTTGGTTTGCAAAAAAAACTGTGTTTTATTCAAATATTCACGGAGTTATTGATCCGCCCTCGTATAATGATTTTTTTTAAAAAAGGCGGGAAATCAAAAATATTTTCTATCAATATGAAAAAATAAAAATATCCCAGAAATCAAAATTAAATAAAAATATCACAGAAAACAAAAACAACTATAATAATATTTAAAATCTTAACTAGAATATTGAAATACATATATTATTAAACATCATAATGTTATCTTAGTTTCTATTAAATTAACTAAATGTCTGTAATTTTGTGCAATATTTGCTATGTCTGTCTTATGTTTAATGCGTTGTGTAAATGGTACTTTCATAATCTGTAACATTTCTAACATATATCTGCGTTTGTAATTATTCTCTATGTTCAAAATTGATGTATTATCAAAATCTAAAAATGTAAGCTTTTTATGAAACTGAAGTTAGAACAAATAATAAATTTAAAACGATAGATACAACAACATTTACAGAGGAAAAAAATCAAATTTTTGTTCGCAAAATTTTCAAGTAGAAGATTAACAAATTTTTTCAAGAGCAGAAATAAACAGCAAACTTTAAACGTCCTTGTTATACAAAATAATTAAAACTAATAACTATACGGTCGATATTATGCATCAATACGATGCATAATATCGACCGTATATAAGTTTTAGCTTTTCTAAAACTTCGGGGTATGATGAGAATTTTAGCCAGATCGAAATGCATATATCAACCTTTATTTAATTTGATTTATTTTTGTAAATATACGGAGATTGAAAGCTCGTTACAAATAAATAAAAATGACAAAAAAATAATCTCGCTGTATATAAAAACAAAAAACAAAGCAATTTAAATTAAAGTTTAAAGTTAATTTGTGTTGTTTAATGTATTCTCTTCATAAGTTTTGTATAATTAACACAGCATTTTGTTCATACATATATACTAAAAAATATGTATTAAAAAAAAACCTCTAAAAAACTGTTTCTCTTAATACCAGTTAGCATATAAAATATAAGAGATGTTGAGTACCTTGGTTCTTTTTTAGTATATACAAGGTGGCGCAAAAGTAATCCTCCTATGCTATAAATTTTGCGATTGGCCCCTAATGTCAGTTCTGTTTTGACATTTGTGTAGTAAACACGTTAATAAACAATGTTACGCTACACTGCTCCAGAACGCGGAATATTGGTGACTATTTATTTGACCAATAATCGATCGGTGACTTTGGCACAACGTGAATTTCGTCGCAGATTTCCTGGCCGTCCAACGCCTACTGGTGAAACACTGCGACGTTTAGCCGCTCGCTTCGAAGAGACTGGCACAACACGAGATGCTGCCAGGCGTGGCAGACCCCGGAGTAGCCGTTCTGCAGAGAATATTGCTGCTGTAGCCGAGGATGTCATGGAAGCGCCGTCGACATCGACCAGACGACGTGCCACGCAAATGGGTATCAGTCGACGGTCTTTACAGCGAATTTTGGTACAAGATTTGAAGATGTTTCCGTACAAAGTCCAGACGGTGCATCAGCTGTTAGCTGCTGACCGCCAATCGCGTGTAACATACGCTCAAGCCATCCTTAATCACCACCAAGAGGAAGATGATTTTTCATCAAAAATAATCATGAGTGATGAGGCCCATTTCCATCTTAGCGGGTACGTAAATAAGCAAAATTTACGCTTCCGGGGCACTGAAAATCCGCGTGTAACCCACGAAGAGCCATTACACCCGCTCAAAGTCACTGTATGGTGTGCTGTTTTCGCTGGAGGAGTCATCGGACCTTTTTTCTTCGAAGACGTCGCGGGCCAAACGGTTACTGTGAATGGTGAGCGCTACAGAGCAATGATCAACGAGTTCTTTTTGCCGCAACTTGATGAATTGGGATTGGAAAACATGTGGTTCCAATAGGACGGTGCAACGGCACACACTGCACGTGCCACAACCGATATGCTGAAGGATGCATTTCCCGGGCGCCTAATCTCCCGTTTTGGCGATTTGCACTGGCCAGCAAGATCGCCTGATTTGACCGCTCCAGTCTTCTTTTTGTGGGGCTTTTTGAAGTCGCGGGTTTATGTCAACAAGCCTCAGACTCTTGCAGCTCTTAAAGACAATATCCGTCAAGAATGTGAGGACCTATCGCCGGAAGTTTTGGCCAAAGTGATGGAAAATGCCATAAAAAGGGCTCAAATGACAATCAACTGTGGCGGCGGCCATTTACATGACATCATATTCTCGACTTGATGTAAAAAAAATTAAAATACCAAATAAAAATAATCCACAAGAAGAATCAAAGTTTTTCATTTTTTTTTTTTTAAATTACAGCCAAAAAACATCGGAAGGTTATTTTTGCGCCACCTTGTATGTTAGTTGGTTTAAAACCTAATAATTATAACTTTGTTATAATTAGTACTTTAATAAAAAAAATATTAATAATCATTACAAAACAAAAAACCGTAGTTTTTCATATTTTTGGTAGTAAATTTTGAAAATCATTTAAAGGGTCCGCCAAATAACTTTTTTTTTTTGAACTCCTGAACCAATTGGACTTTGTATGGCGTCATACCAAGGTCTTTATGCAAAATTCGTCTCAATGATGTCTCCGAAATGTTCAATTGTTGAGAACGACGGTGAATTGATGTTGATGGCGCTTCACGCACACTTTCTGCCACAGCAGCAATATTCTCGGGTGTACGCACTGTTTTTGGCTTTTCACGCTTTGGTTTATCGATGAGGATGCCAGTTTCTTTCACTTTTTTCACAAGATAACGAACATACGGACCATATTCGTTCAGCGGAAGGATAAAACTAATTATCTGTCAAATCAGACATGAGCTAAGTGTTACCATTCACGAAATAAGCACTAGTTGAAAAAAAAACGTTAGATGGCGGACCCTTTATATTCTAATTATAAACGGTGCTAAAAAAAATATATAAAAGCGATTCAATTGTACTATATATATAATGATATTTTTGCTATATATAATTAAATACAAAAAAGTAATAGAATTATTTTTGATTAAATGCACCATATACGCTTACATATGAACATATATGGTAGCATATATGGTCATAGATATATCTATATCTATTTTATATGATCAGATATACAAGATACAATGATTTATGAAATTCATAAACTAAGTATATGATATGAACACACAGTGGACTCGCAGAAACGTGAACATCCAGTAACATGAACGTCCCAGAAACATGAACACTTTTTTTTACATTGACTATTCCAAAACGTGAACAAAGTTTAATAGCTCTAAAACGTGAACAAATTTTTTTTAAAGGAAATGTTTCTTTTTCTTCAATATTTTAGTAATTTGGGGAATCCCCAAATAATAATTTCACCACGTTCTTATAGTAAACACCTTTTCTAACGTGAACAGAAATACTCTTTAACTCTTTTCCTGTATCTCCGAATTTAAGAATTTTTTATATTAAAATTGTTTTAAAACGTATAGAATAAAATTTAAATATAATTATCAGTTATTTTTATAGTAAATGTATTAGAAAATAAGAACTGTTAAATATCAAAAATGTATTAAAATCAATAATATGGGTATGCAAAAATTATCTTAGATTCTGAATTTGGTCTATTTAAAAAGGCCCAGAATCAGAAAGTTTTCTAATAGGAAAAATTTCTAAAAATGTATGTTTGAATTTAAGAATTTATCAGGAGAAAAATATTCAAAATCTTTTCATATTTTATTTTTTTGTTAAATAATTAATATCATGATTGGTTCTGAAGTACTTGGAATAGAATTTATTATTGTAGTAAAATAGTGAAAAAAAAATCCAATCACAAACGTGAAAGAAATCAGAAACGCGAACACCCCTTGCAAAAATTAGTTCACGTTTTTGAGAGTTCACTGTACATCGTAATATATTGCCACACATATAAGCATATATAATGATACCAAGTTGAATATGAGTATATAGAAACTTTTTCATCGGGCTATTAAAATTGAGTAGAAAATGTAGTAAATAAACCCCATGGAAATTATTGTAAAATCAACAACAAATGTAAAGGGTCCGCCATCTAACGTTTTTTTTCAACTACTGCTTATTTCGTGAATGGTAACACTTAGCTTATGTCTGATTTGACAGTTTTATCCTTCCGATGAACGAATATGGTCCGTATGTTCGTTATCTTGTGAAAAAAGTGAAAGAAACTGGCATCCTCATCGATAAACCAAAGCGTGAAAAGCCAAAAACAGTGCGTACACCCGAGAATATTGCTGCTGTGGCAGAAAGTGTGCGTAAAGCGCCATCAACATCAACTCACCGTTGTTCTCAACAATTGAACATTTCGGAGACATCATTGAGACGAATTTTGCATAAAGACCTTGGTATGACGCCATACAAAGTCCAATTGGTTCAGGAGTTCAAAAAAAAAAGTTATTTGGCGGACTCTTTAGTTAAAACAACGGACAAAAATTATTGTAAAACTGTAAAACATACTGTTTTTGTCAGTTATGCTTGCTGCCAAAATTTCTAAAATTTTTACAAATTATTAATTAAATTAAATAAATTTTAGGTAAATACACTTAACTTGATTTTAATCGCAAGTGCATACAAAATTTATTTGAATTAAATATATTGAATTATGATTTCTATAGCAAAAATGTAACTTCTTTAATTAAGAATCGTATATTTTAAAAATACAGATTAAATCAAAGACCGCTCAAAAGCTGTCTTTGGCATTAGAGGTGCAATAAAATTTATAACTGAGAAATTTCAACATTTATGTAATGACAGAAGAGAGATAAGTGTTTTTGACATATTCACCCACTAAAAATTGTTGTTCTATGCAAAATATTGTTGTTCTATGCGAAATGTATGATCGGAAAACAAAGACGTGATAATTATTGTTCTTGTTGACTGCAAAAACAAATTCGAAACAACTAAGGGAATGTTCACCAATGTGGCCATACATCTACATTTTTATAAAAAAAAAAAAAAACAAACAAGAAAACTACACAGTGGTGAGGGATGAGAAAATATTAGACACGTATTTTTTTAGGTGCGCAATCTTAAGTTTAGGGGTTATAAAGTGGGGTCAAAAATTACCCAATTTGAAGTTCTTTTAATATACTTCTCATATAAATTACACTGTGTTACACAGACAAATCAATCGTCAAAGGACCAAGTGTAGGTTGTAAGTCTAGCTGAGTGTATTACAAAACCGGTTTGAGAAGTTGCAATATACTCTCAAACTTTCCAGATAACGGTAAAGGAGTATTTTTTTGCAACTGGCGCTTTTAAACATTTAATTCTTAGTTATTTTTATCCGATTTCAAATTTTTAAATGGTATTTAAAAGAAAATTACCTGGTCTTTCTTAAAATATACACTTTCTTTTTACAGTGGAGCATGGTTATAACGAACTCGTAGGGACCTGACAATTTAAACATTTTTCAAAAATTAATAAAATGATAACATTTTTTTTAATACTCCTAGTTTTTTAATTTTTTTTTTGTAATTTTGAAAGAATTCTTCCATTAAATTACTTTTCATACAAATTTTAATTCCTTTCAGTGAAGTTTCAAGTAAAGAGCTTACATTTTTAAAATTTGTCAGCTCATTTTTCATTTAAAAATCTCGACTTTTTAATGTGTAGGTCATAACCGTAATAATTTGTATAAAAATTTGTAAACGGATCCAAAAAAATAAGTTCGTTATATAAAAAGTTGGCTATAAACGATGTTCGTTATAACCGTATTATGAAATATGTTAGTAAATGCGTTGGGACCAAAAAAAAATCGTTCGTTGAAACATCTACGGGGTTTTTTTCGAATCTTCTTTGAAAACAACAATAGTCTTAAAGTAAATCGAGCCATCATTTGTTAAAATCGGTTGAAAATTGACAAAGTTATGGTAATGATTAAAAACACTAACTTTAACAATATTGTTGTTTTAAATAAAATTCGAAAAAAAACTTCGTTGAAGTTGAAAAAGTTGCAAAGACAACCAAAAATTTTAATTATTATATGTATATAAAAATTACCATAACTTTGTCAATTTTCAACTCATTTTAACAAGAGAAGGCTCAAGTTACTTAGAAAACACTTACTTTAAAAATATTGTTGTTTTAAAGAACTTTAAAAAAAGCTCCTAGAAATTTAAAAAAGTTTAAAAAAAATTTAAAATATAAAAAGTACATTCAAAAAAATTAGTAAGTAGAAAAGTTAGAAAAACGTCTTGTAAATCAAGTATAATATTTCTAAGCAATTTTTTTGCTGAAATTGTGTTTTAGTTATACTTATTTTAGTTATACTTATTCAGGGCTTAACTGTTTTATACTAATGTTCTACTTATATTTTAATACTTTATTTTGCTAAAAAAAATTCTGCTGGTTAGAGTGGACGACAACCAGATTGAAAGATATACGACGAATCAAGTAGTTGTAGCGGCATGTCAAGATGTAGTAGATACGAGAAAAATTATACTAAAAAGTACAACTCTTGTAAATGTGTATTTGTAAACTAAATCTTTAAAGTGATTATTAATGTAGTGTGGTCAAATTGTAAATAAATATACCTTCAGGTAGACAGACTATAGCGAAAGACAAGGACACACAACTTAGGTAATTTTTTATGTTTCCTTTTTCTTATTGCAAAAAAAAAAGGATTGTATATTTGGACAACCATTGTTGACTCAGAAAATTTTATTACTGACTTTACTAACTTTTTTTTTGAGTGTATATATATTGAAAAAGATTAGATAATTTTTTTTAAATACCATTTAAAAATATAAAATCAGTTGAAAAGTGATTGAGTTACAAATGTTTAAATGCACCAGTCGCAAAAAATACTCTTTTACCGTTATCTCAAAAATTTGAGGGCATATCGAAACTTTTCAAATCGGTTTTGTAATACACTCAGCTACACTTACAATCTGCACTAGGTCACTTGAAAATTGATTGCAAAGGTGATTGCAATTTTTTGTTTTTGTAGCACCGTGTTATTAAACTATTTGGTACCAAATTAAAAATATTTCAAAAACGCATACACCGGTATATAAAACACGTCCGTGCACGTCAGAACATTTTTGTTATTCAAAAAACTATTTTTTCGAGTACCGCATTTGTATGGGAAGATGTTGTAGGTTTGAGTTCAAATTAACATATAATAATGCTTATTTAATTTTATCGAGTGGGTGTCTGGGTTTTTTTTTCAATTTTCGCAATCGTTCGGCTTTAACACGATTTTCCCGGAGGCTTTATAGCCCATATTTTAAATATTTCAAATAAGTGGCAACCCTGGGCCCAAAGCATAGGCAATATTGAAATCATTTTTTTGTTGTCTTGAGCCCTTTTCAACCGCTAAACGTGCAATTGCGCACATAGAAAAAATACGTGTCTAATATTTTATGCAACAACACAACAAAACAAAGAAAAACGGTAGCATTCTCGTCGAAACTGTTTTAAAATAGACTGCGTCATTGTGATGGGGACCTTTAACATGCGCTTGTCCTAGGAGGGGAAAATTGTCCTTTGTGCCATGTCACAGGACCGATGTAAACAAATAATCCCAAAGAACATGCCACAGGACTGACGCAAAAGAACACGTAACTTAAGTAACGCAAAAGAACATGTCTCTGAACTAACTTAAAAGAATATATCATAGAATAAAGTTTATTGAAATATTAATTCCTCATTATAAAAACTTTTATTTTTAAATTATCGATCAGAAAATAATTTTGAAATACCCTTATTCCGAAAGTTATATATGACATTCGGTTTAAATAAAACACTTAATAATTTTTCTTTTAGACTTTTTATTTTAAGAAACCTGATAGTATCCTTAGAACGATAAAAGTTTTCTTTTTGAAGTCACAAAGCTAATTGAAAAAATTTCATAAATTCTATCGTTTTTATAATAAATAATTTGTTTACAAGCTACTTTTTGTACGAGAACACACACCCGGGATACGTTTGTACCTACTAGCTTATTTTGGCTTTTTCTAATGTTTAAATGGTCCAATTTCATAATTTTTAAATGCGTATATTAATATTTTACAAATGTTTTAGTTTTTGTTTCATGCAAATATTCTACCTGGTTCAAGAGATATAGGCAAAAAAGGTCACGGATATAGCCAAATGTTGTGTGTGTTTACGTGGGTGTCGAATTTGGAAGATCGTAGCTCCTGAACCACTGATCCGAATTGGATCAAATAACCTTTAAAAGATTAGAAATTACTTATATTTCCTAGCCCTAAGTTAAGCCGTTCCTGAGTTACAGCACTGCAAAGTTGCAAGTGGATACATTTGTACCCGGGTGTGTGTTCTAGGGTTAACAATAGTAACCAAATACTATACAGAAATTTAAAGAAGTTAATTACATTAAAAATAATAACAAAAATGTATTAAATAATAATTTGCTTCTATTTTACTTAATTAGTCTGACGAATATTTTCATCCAAAAAATTAGAGTGATTATTATATAAAAACGGTCGATAAGTATAAAATATATTGAATTTTATACCAACTTGTTTAATTAATTAGGAAGATTTCCCTAATCTTCCCTAACGTTAAAACCCGTCATATTTCCACCTAATCAGACCAGTCACTTGAAAGGCACTGGTCTTATTTTTACCTAACACAGGTCTGGGACCCATCACATGATAGAGATCTTTAAACTGGTACTGTTATCACCTACCACGGGTCTAGTGATAGAGACTTTTAAACCGGTTACGTACTTTGGAAACCGATATTTTGTTCACCTATCCCGTGATAGATATTTTAGAAACCGGTAATTTTTTCATGTATCACGGGACCACTCCCAATTCCCAACTAACCCCCTTTAAACTTGATGACAGTTTTGATATATTCATTCAACAACACGAAAAAAAACGAAAGGTTCACTTTAGCGAACATGCCACATTAGTGAACATTCCCTTACATAAAGTTAATGTAAAGCCACGATTGTAACACACGTGTTTGGTTTTAGTCTTTATGTTCTTTGGTTTGACAGTTAAAATGTATGCATAACGTTCTTTTTATTTTCATTTCTACACAGAAAAAACTAAAATCGACTTTCAATTAAAATATTTGTTGATTCAATTAAAAGTTTAATTGAATTCGGTCCAATTAAAGAAATTGTAGTATCAATTAAAATAATTTGTAACTATTTAATTGATTTCATTTTCAATTAACATTTTAATTATATATATTAAAAATTTAATTGAATGTTGTTTTCCATTTCAAACAAATTTTTAATAGATACTATTAAAACTTTAATTGAAATTTTAACCAAAACCGTATTAAAATATTAATTGAAATTGGATGTAAAAAATCAATTAAAATTTTAATAGAAACCCGATGTAAAAATCAATTAAAATTTTAATTGAAATCCGAAATAAAAAACAAAAAAAGTTTTAATTGAAACGTAAAAAAATAAATTCAATTAAAATTTTAATAAAATGCATTAAAACGTATTTTTATTGATACTATAAATAAATTAAAGCTTTTATTTAATGAATTAAAGCTTTCTAATAATAGTAATTGAAATTTTAAATAAAAATGCTTGAATGGTAAAATTTTTTTTTTTATTAAAAATAAATAAATTAATGTAATGCAAAAAATATATTAATTAAATATTTTTTGCTTTAACAAAAGAAAAAAAAACAATGGGTTTGAATTCATAGACAATAACATACTTTTTCTCCTTTTTAGTTGAGATCAAAATTATGCCCCTATCGTATTCTGAGTAGAGCAACTTTTTCAAAAAAATGTTTGAAGAAAATCAAAAAAACATACTATGCAAAGGAAGTAGTTTTCTTCTAGGATAAAATTTGGAACTTCGTTTTGAAAATTTAGTGTATTTTAGTTGTTTAAAAATTTACATTTTTAATATCTCGTGCTTAATAGCGTTAACTTTAACATATCTTTTAGAAACTGGAAGATCATAAAACATAGATTGTATAAATTTATAAAAATTTTTAGACTCCTATTTTTATAATAGGTAGGGCATAATTTTACACTTTTTAAACATATAACACAATTTTAACTTTAAACAGTAAAAAATAATATAATTTTACTCAAAACATATTAAGCGGTTTTTGTTTCTCATGTGTTGTCATTAGTGGCTACAAAAACAGGCAATTTTGTGTGCACAAAATTCATTTTCAATTAAACATTTAATAGATATGATTAAACTTTTAATTGAAAGTGAGTTTGAAATCAAACAAAAGTTTAATTGAAATTTTATTGGCAATATTTTTTTCTGTGTATTTTAATCCAAATTGGCATCATGTTGTGCGTCAAAATTATAAAGTATTAAAAAAAAAACATTTGATCTGAATTTAATTCAAAAGCCATAATTTTATACATTTTCATAATTTTTAACACGGAAACTTTCACGTGTAATAGATTATTGTATTAAGCATTGGAATTGTTTTCTCTTAAGGAATTGTTTTCTCTAATAGATTAACAAATAAATCGAGGGATAGTGAAAAAGCTTGACTTTTGTATTATAAAATAATTATTTGACGTAGTTTGTGCGCAATTTTATAATCCCCGTCTAAAATCGGTATTCCCGTTTATTGTTAATCATACAAAAAAATTAATTCATTTAAAACATTATTTATTTCTTATTAATAATAATTTTTTTTATATTAATATAATGTCATGTTATTGATTTTTTTTTTTAATCGTGTCATTAAAAATAAATTTAAACTGGTTTAAATCATATTAGATAAAGCGTGAAGATTTGTATATTAATAACTTATTAATTTGCAATATTATTTTTTTTTTTTTTTAATTAAATGAACATTTTATTAGTAACATTTAAAAATTCAAGTGCAAGGTTATCCAGAAAAATTTTGTAGACAAGTAGTCATATTTCTAACTCCAAGTGGGAACTAAAATTTGGTTTTATTTACCAAAGAAATCCAAAAATCACGTATTTTTAGTTTATACTCGTAAATATTAATTTATTAAAAATCTCAATTCCCCTATACAGGGCGTTTCATACACAGAAAAAATTATGGGCCAAAAATATCTAATTAATCGATTGTTTGAATATCAATGGCAATTTAAACAATTTTTTTAATTGATTCAATTAAAAAATTTATTGAATTTTCTAATATATCCATACAGTGTTGACAACATGTAAACAACATTTTTAAAAATTTGGCAAACTATTTTTTGTTATTTTATTTAGATTAAATATTCAAACAAAGGTTTAATTATATCAATATTTTATTTAATTTGTAAATAAAAAGAAAAAAAGATCGCAAATGATTAACTTTTAATAAGTTGAATAGTTTACCGATTTCAAATACACGCAAAATCGTAGTTATTTCACTAGAGTTTGCAACACTCTTTTTGTTGAGATATTCGTGTACGCACGAAAACATAATTTAGTTTCGTGTTTTATCTGTGGTAATAAAAGTGCACATGTGGATTTAAATAAACCTTATCGAAAAAGGACAATTAAACTATTATTTTTGTAAATAATTAAATTTTCAATAAGTGTCATTAAACTATCATTTTAAAGTTGTGTGTGATTTTTTTAAGAAAAGAATTTAATTACAAGAAAAAGTTCAAGACAAGCAAAACAAAAATTTTGTCTTTACTTTTATTTGCTTTCTTATAATACATTTTTATATTAAAAGGCTTTAATTTTATTATAAATAAAATGTCAATTTAATTTACAAACCTACATTTCTTTTTTTATTTAATGGGGGCATATAACAAAAATAAAAAATACGAGTTTTCAATTAAAACTACCATTGTTTTCTTCTCAAGTTTCAATTAAAGTTTTAATCAATTTAACGTAACTTTTTAATTGAGGTTGTAAAGAAAAACAATAACTCTTTTAATTGATATTATTATTATTTTAATTGAAAGAGTTTTAATAAATTGTCTGCAAATTTTTTTAGTTAATACTATCATTTCAGTCGTAGGTGCAAAATCAATTAAAATATTAATTGTTTCAATAAAAATTTTAATTGCAACACGTTTTTAGTTTTTTCTGTGTAGCTGTAACGTCAATTTTGTTTTCCAATTATTTATTAAAAAACTAAACCGATCGCTTAGGTGTTCCTGCACTGAAAGAATTATCATTCATGATATTGAAGAATTTCATTATATCCAAGAAATTTTATTAATATTAAAATAATTTCATAACATTTTTTTATTCTTTTTAGTTTAAACGAGCTTAAGATCATTTATTTATTAATTAATTATTTCCAATATTTCGTCTCCACATTGGGTGACTTCTTCAGGGAACAAATATTACAATTTGAAAAACTAGTTTTAATAATTAAAAACTTTTATACATATATTGTTAACATATTAATTATTAAAACTAGTTATTCAAATTGTAATATTAGTTCCCTGAAGAAGTCACCCAATGTGAAGACGAAATATTGGAAATAAATAATTAATAAATAAATGATCTTAAGCTCGTTTAAACTAAAAAGAATAAAATAAAAAAAGATCGAAGAAAACTTAACATTTTTAATAAAATTTTTTTCATAAAATTTTAAAGTTTCATATAAATCATTTATTCGATTACATACATTATCTCTTTATAAATTAAATGAAACTTTTCTTTAAACCTATAACATTATTTCAAAGACATAATTTTTTTATTTTTCCATAAAATTTCATAATTACATTCATTTACATACATTTCAAACTTTTGTTTTAAGATTTATTTCTCAAGTGTTCAACACATTTTATAAAGTGCTTAACTTTTCCAATGTACTTTTAATGTACTATTATTGTGGACTTAAATGAAATTGTTTAAAAAATCATGTGATGCAGTTCATTGGCTTAGTTCCAATGCATTTTTCAAGACGTTCATTAATAGTTTTATTAATTCATGGAAACTTCTTAATATTAAAAAATTTTATGAAACTGTTTCATAAACTCTAAAATTCTTCATTGTCGGAATGATTCATTAGTTGTATGCACATTTTCATTAATTCTACAAACATTTCATATATATTGACTTTAATGAAACCTGTTTCAAAGATTCTATGAAAAGTTTCTATGAACGAGTTTCAGTGATAATTTTCATTAAAGCTATGAAGAAATTCATTACTGAAGTGAAGATAATTCACTCTGTGTGTGTCTTTTATTTCGACTGATGCAACATAAAAAGTTGTTGTAATTAAGTGTTAATAAATATTTTAAATTATAAAGTTGTCTAGTATAGGGTGTTTTTTATACAGGTATAGAACTTTAAGTTGGCAACACTTTTTTAACTGGCGGCTATTTGTCAGCTGTTTTATGTTATATGTTAAGTTTGGTTTGGCATTTCAACATGAATAGACTGACACCTGAACAAAGCTTCTAAATTGTGCAAATTTATTATGAAAATCATGGTTCTGTTTGAAATACTACGTCCATTTAACGGTCAACTCGTCTATCAGAGCAAATAATTCGATTAACTATAGAACGTATTTGCACCACGTTTACTCTAAATGATAATATGCATCCACAGAGACGTTGTACAGTGCGTACAGAAGAAGTCATTGCTGCTGTAGAGCGTAGCGTATAGGAAGGCCCCAATCAGTCTATCCGCCATCGTGCACAGGAATTGGATATGTGTCCATCCACTTTATGGAAGAAAGATCTTGGTTCTCGTGCTTACAAAATCCAACTCGTGCAACCATTGAAGCCACACGATCACCTAGCAAGGCGTAGATTCGGTGAATGTGCACAAAACAAGATTGCCGTTGATACCGATTTTCATAAGCGAATTTTGTTTAGCGTTAAAGGTCATTTTTGGTTAAATGGATACGTCAATAAACAAAACTGCAGTATTTGGAGTGATGATAATCCTCCAGTGTATGTTAAGACACCGTTACATCCAGAAAAACTGACTGGTGTGCTTTATGGGCTGGTGAAATCATTGGTACGTACTTCTTTAAAAAGCATGTCAGAACGTTACAGTCAATGGTGACCGCTATAGAGCCATGATTAATTACTTATTCTTTCATCAATTAAACAACCATGATGTGCAGGAGCTGTGGTTTCAACTAGACTTCGTAACATGTCACACAGCTCGTGCCACAATTGATTTATTTAATTAAACGTTTGGTAACCAAATAGTTTCACGTTTCGGACCCGTGAATTGGCCTCCAAGATCGTGTGATTTAACGCCGCTGGACTATTTTCTGTGGGGATATATGAAGTCGCTAGTCTACGCCGATAAGCCCAAAACGATTGACCACTTGTAGAACAACATTAGCCGCGTTATTGCGAATATACGGCAACAAATGTTGGAAAAAGTCATCGTAAATTGGAACTCCAGATTAGACAACGTCCGAGCCAGCCAGAAGTCATATTTTAATTATAATGCCAGAAGATTATCTTTCGAATAAAGTAAATTTCATGTCAATTTAAAAATTCATCTCTGTTTTATTCCATTTCAAAGTTCTATACATCTATAAAAAACACCCTTTACTTTAAAGTAATGTAGTTTTTGAGTGGAACAAGATATTTCAATAATTTTTTTTATTTAATCGAAAATTTCTTTGGCTAAATAACCAAAAAATTAAAAAAATGGCCTTGATTTAGTCCCGTTATTCCCAAAAACTGGACCTGATTCGGGCCAAATTTTGAAGTTCGCATTTTAAAATGGGATTATCTCATTAATATTTCGAGGTATCCCACAAGTCTAAGCATGTTGTTTTATATGTATTTATAAGCAGATTAGAAATGTGTTAATTTTAGGAAAATCAGATAAAAAACAAAAAAATGTAGACCACTCAAAAAAAAAATAACCCATTTACTTTTCAAAAAAAGTCTAAATTTCTTTTTATATACTAAATAAAAGTTTTCAGTTTTTTTCACAACTTTTTTCAACTTCTAAGAGGGTTTTTTCAAATCATCTTTTAAAACATTATTTTAAATATTTCTGTCCTGTTTAAAATTATACCCAATCTGTTGTATTTGTCAAAATTACCTAGACTTGCAACATACATTAGGTCACTTGAAAAGTGATTGCAATTTTTTTAATTTTGAGGTACTTTAAACTTCGATATATATCCTTTATTCCCACTCCTGTATTTTTTAAGGTGAAATATTCAATAAATAGTAAGCAGTTTAAAAGCCAACCGTAATTTCAAATCACAACTCCAACAAAAACTTGATTAAACTGTTCAGCATGTGTAATTGGAACAACCCTCAAAAAGGCAACAAACAAAAAACACCTGAAAACCCCAAATTCTTTACCTAACGTAACCTAGCAACTTCTGGAAAACCAAAACATTAAAAACTATTACTCCTATTTTTATTTTTTTAATATTAATCTTAATAGCAATCGAAAATATTTAAAAGAAAAGAAACAAAAATTAAGAAATGTCCTTATTTAATGTGTGTAACTGGTGGTCAACACAGTGTTCGGATTTGGAAGAAAATTACGATGTAGCCAGTCTATTAAGTGCCCGATTTGGTTTAGAGGACCAAGAAAAGGATTATATAGTAGTGGCTTCTCATACCGGACATTTGAGTATATTTTATCCCAGCTATGAAGTCGATGCCAATGGTAATACCACAGGTTATAAAGCAACTGATTTACTATTGGAATTATTTACGGAAGCACCAATATTGGGAGTATATGCTGGAAGATTTAGTGCGTAAGTTTTCAAGAATTTTAGTTAAATTGTTTTTTTATAACGTTTTCTTTGATTTTAGCAGCAACCGCAAAGAAAATACAAATCAATTGGCCGTTTTGCATCCCAATTCTTTGGTTATCTATAATATTTCACATACGGGAGGAGTAGCAGAGCATGGCGCCCAATTAAGTTTACATCAGTTAATGGAATATCGTTTTCAACGTACTGCCTTCTCATTTTGTAAAGGACATTTTGGCAAGGTTAAGGGTAGGGAGTTCTTTTGTGTTGTACATTTAGATGGTTCTTTGACGTTCTATGAACAAGATGGCATTTCGTATGAGTGTAAATTTCCTGGACATCGTGCTTTACCCACGCCAGTGGTGTACTGTGAGAGAATTGATAGTTTTTTTCGTTTAGCATCGGCTTGGAATTTAGAGTGTTATACGTAAGCTGGCAATAATGATAAATAAACGTAGGGCAAAAATTTCTCCCTAACTCTTGAAAATTAAAATCCCTTTACAGATATCAAGATCTCTCACATTCTTCCATTAATAAATCACAATATCAACCAATATGGTCGGTCTGTTTGGGAGAAGGTATACTGGATCTAAATGTAGTACAAGTGAAAGGGTAAGTTTACCATTTTACAATAGAAAAAAAATAAAATTTTAATAAAAAAGTAAATTTTGTATGAAAAAGTAAATTTTGCATTAAAAAGTGCCTGTTTAATAGAATAGTACCTTTCTAATAAAACAAATAGAATCTTTAAAGAACATTTTTATAAAAAAAATACCCTTTGTAAAAAAATACTTTTTATAAAAAATACCTTCTATAAAAAATTACCTTTTATAAAAAAGTACCTCTTACAAATAAGTACGTCTTAAAAAAGTATAGTTAAAACAAAAAATACATTTTTTAAAATAAAAAAATAATACATTTTATAAAAAAGTACCTTCTATAAAAAATACCTTTTAAAAAAATACTTCTTTAAGAATCTACCTTTTATAATATAGGACCTTTTCAATCAAATTTCGCTTTTCCAACAAAAAAGTAAAACTATCTTTTTTATAGATTTTTAAAATATCTTTTTTATATAGAATCTTTAAAATAACTTTTTTAAAAAAAGTATCTTTTATAAAAAATACTTTTTATAAAAAAACTAACTTTTATAAAAAATTATCTTTTATAAAAAAAAGTACCTCTTACAAATAAGTATGTTTTAAAAAAGTATATTAAAAAAATACATTTTTTAAAAAAGTAAATTTTATAAAAAATAAAAAGTACTTTCTATAAAAAAGTACCTTTTATACAAATGTACCTTTTAAAAAAATACTTCTTTAAGAAACTACCTTTTATAATATAGGACCTTTTCTAACCAAATATTCCTTTTCCAACCAAAAAGTAACTTTTTTTAAAAAAAGTAGCTTATATATGGAAATACACGAAGAGTTGGACGCCCATCTCACACCTAGAGACGGCAACTTGAGCTTGAAATTAATCAAAGCGGCCTAAGCTGGAGAGAGATAAAACATCTTGCATCAAGAAGAACCGAATGGAACGATTTCGTTGTGACCCTTTGTTCCTCTTAAGGAACCATAGGACATTATATATATAAAAAAGTAACTTTTTTACTAAGTTCATATTGAACCACAAAATACGTTTTTCCAAATTTTTAAGTTTCCGATTTAAAACTTGTATGAAATTTTAAAGTGGAAATATTTTGCAAAAGGAAAATACGTATTTTGGGGTTTAGTATAAATGTCGTTTCACAAAAAAAAAGTACCCAGTCAGAAAAAGACAAATGGACCACCGCTGGCAAGGTAATTTAGCAACTGGTACAAGAGCTGGAAACAAGTGCTTTTCAAATTCCAAAATGATAACATAATTAGGCAAAAGGTTCGTCTGTTCAAAAAGTGCCCGACAAGCACTGGTGAAACTATATTTCCAACGTTGGTAAAATGTTGGTAAAACCTTGAAATAGGTGGTCTAAAAATTTGTTTTCCAAAATAAAATTAAAAAAAATTTATGTATAATTTTTTGTTTTGGTTCAGCCGGGATTCGAACCTTGGCCGCCAGATTAGCAGCCGACAGTTCTAACCACTGAGCTAACGAGACATATAATACTTAATAGTTTAAAACGTAAGTAAATGATAATTGTGGGCGTTGTGGTGTAATGGTTAGCGCGTTGGACTGTTACCCAGATGGTCCCGGGTTCGATTCCCGGTGACGACAACATCAATTTAGAAAAATAATATGTATGAGTTTTCTATCACTTATATGTATCGCTGCGCCCACCTTCGGTGTTCCCATAGCACTTAACCCCACCGAAGTAAAATAATGAATCAGGGCTATGAAAAAAAGCTTCAATAAATTCGCCAACTCTACATCAGGTGGCGAGCAACAACTGTTTTAAGACTTATCTACTCGCGCAATAACAGTGTTGTCATGTTTGAAGCCACCTTTCATCTCTCCACTATCCCCTTTCCAAAGAAAGCAACGCATTAATTAATAGGAAGAATTTCCTGAGTGTTGCTTCTCTTTTAAAAAAAAAAAAAAAAAAAAAAAAAAGTAAATGATAATTGCTGGGTAACATTTGGCTGATCAAATATGGTTTGATGTAACCAACTTGCCAACGTTGGGAAAACAAGCAATAGTTGGTCTTGAAAAGGCTTTTTCAGAAACAAAAAAAATCAATTTTATATGAAAAAATATTAAAAAGTATAACAAAATCACAAACAAAAATGTTTGCATGAAACCGGGCTTGAACTCGAAACCTTCCTAGTACAAACTTTTATAAACAAAGCATCATCATTATTATAAAATAAATGCTTTACCAGTAGTTAGACTTATGGGCCATTGGTAATATCTGACTGAATAGCATTGGGAAAACACTTTTTCCCAACGTTGGCATAGTGGTTTCAGCCAATTCTTCGCCAATGATTTTTTTCTACAGACCACTGAAATTATTGTAAAACAAATACTGTTAAAACAGTAGTTTATTTACAATTCCTCGGTTAGCCAGTGGTATACCAGTGCTTGATATTTGTACTACTGGCAGTTTCTGACTGGGTACCTTTTATAAAAAGTTCCTGTTATAAAAAAACATCTTTTATAAATAATTTAGTACGTTTTATAAAAAAGTACTTTTTATTAAAATCAAAAAGCACTTTTAAGGTGTTTTTAAAAAAATGTAATTAATTTAAAAATCCCTTCCAGCAAACGAGCTCCAAAATGACTAGAACTATGACAAAATGAAAGAAACTATAAATAAAAGAATTTTGTAGGTTCAAAAATCAATATTTTTTTTGAAGCCGTTTTTGAATTGTTCACAAAATATTCAAAATCAATTATATTTTTGAGTCATTTCTGAACCATTTTTAGGATTAAATAACTTTCTTGTGTCATTTATGATTATTTTTGAAAGGTTCATTTTTTCGTCGAAAAAATAAGTAATTTTTGACAATAAAATTTTGAAATTTCAAAAATATGTGCTCTATTTGATTAATTTTTGACTCATAGAATAGGAAACCAAATTTTTCTGGCTGTGAATTTAGTATCTTTTCTAAAAAAAACAACCAGAGTTTACCTTAAAAAACAGATATTTCCATATAAACTTGACATTCATAAGGAGATAATTTAGCAGGTCTTAAAAATGTGAACTGTTTTTTATTACTTTTTCCAGAGATTATGCTTCTATTATGATTTTGGGAGAACGCAATTTTATGTGTCTAACAGATACCGGCAAAGTGGAATTTATATTAAAGTTGGATTATGCACCAAAATGTTTTAACTCTTTTGTAGTCGGTTACTACTGGGGTAAGTAGAACATAACCAAAGTTTCCCCCTAACCTATAATGTTTTCCTCTTACAGAACCGTCAGCTCGTTTAATAACCATAATTGTATCAGAATCCTCGAAAGTTTTTATATATGAAAATGCCAGCGTTATCTGGGCAGCACAATTTAAACATGAATCCCCCGTAGCTATACAAAGATCAAATATAATGGGTTTACCAGGTGGTATAGTAACTTTAGGACCTACTGGTAAATTACGCATTGGTTATTTGGGTTCAGATCCATATATCTTTCAAGTTCCTCCATTAAATATGCAAGAACTGACATTTCAACAAGCCTATGATGAATTTATGCAATTGGAACAGGAAATTAAAGATGCTACAGATATACAAGATATGGAAATAATAAATCAAAAGTCTTATGAAGATGTACATATAAAATTTTCTATAGATCAGACTATTAAAGACGATTCGGATACTATATTATTAGATATACCCGCTAATGTGGCATTAAAAGAATTACCTGTTTGTTCGGGTCTTCTTAAATGGCACTCCAAGTTAGATCTTTCCGAATTGCAAGTGATATTTAATATTCCGGATGGTATTAAATGTTCTCAAGATTCTCTAACTTATACAGATATTAAGGCAGGTACTACTGAAACTATGGAATTAGAGTTTTATATAGCCGATCTATTACATCTTCATACTAGCCGTGTCGAAGTTATAATTTCATTTATTACCGTAAGGGGTATACCGAGAGTCATACAGCAATCGGCTTATTTACCTTTGAATATGTTCTTCAAATCAAAACAAGCTCAAAAAGCGGCTGATATTAAATTAACTTTTACAATTAATACGAAGGAGGGTGCGACAAAATTGACAGATTTCTTTCCGGAATTTGTAAATTGGGAATCAGATGTACAAGCTTTAGGCTTGGTTTTGCTAACAACCGTCGATGAAAGTCAAGAGGAAATTATAACAATTGTGGCAGCGAAAAATTCAAATCGTTTAAGGTAAACAGAAAATTTTTAAAAAGCTTTTATTAAACGATGCACAGCTTTATCACATTTCGTCGAAAATGTCTATAAATTAGGTTAAAATCGATGGATATTGACAAAATCTATAAACTCAGGATATTATGTTGATAAAATCAACTGCAAAATACAGTTAAAATAACTGCATTTGTAGTTAAATAGGTGAACATTACATTTGTAGTTAAGTAAACTGCAATATGAGGTTATTTTTATTTTAAAAAAGTCAACAGACACATAATATAAAAACAACTGAAATACAATAAAATCAACTGACATGAAATAAATTTTGAAACTGGACAAAAAACTAGAAATACAGTTATAATACTATACTTTTCACGAATAGATAATAATAATAATCAACAGTAAACAGCATTAAAATTGTAAAATAACTACAACCACATTACTACACAAATAACTGTCATGTAGTAACTGCAGAGCTTTTCTTCCCTCACTTACAAAGGAGGTATCCCGCCAGAACTCGCATATGTTACGAGTTCGAACTTTGGGTATGTTGTAAAGGAGCAAAACAAAGAGACACGCATTTTTTTTTAGATAATCAATCTCACGTTTAAGGGTTAAAAAGTAGGGTTAAAATTCATTTTTTTTTATATGAAAACTTGTCTTTAATTTGCGAAAACTAAATTTATTTATGTGCGCCCCGGTAGGCTAGTTGGTAGCGTGCTGGCTTATCAGTGCGGGGGTCGTGGGTTCGATTTCCACCAGAGGCACTGGTCTGTTTTCGCTACAACGCGCCGAAGGCCATAGTAGCTAGTGCTCGGTTAGGGTAATAGTATATAATTTGTAATTAAATGATTATTAATTAATAAAATAAAAAATAAAAAAAAAAAATATTTGTGCTCAGGGTTAAAGTACTCAAGAAAACACAAATTTTGATACCCATATTGCCTATATAATGGACGTAGAGTTGACACATTTTTTAATGTTTAAAATATAGCCAAAAAGGATCTTCGGGAAAAGTCGCATAAAAACCGAACGGTTTCGGAATATCGGAAAAAGCTCAAACACCCCCTCGATGAAATTAAATAGGTATTGCTATGCATTACTTTTAGCCTAATGGAACTAAAATTTCTTAATAAAACGCCAGATTTAATATTACACAAAACAATTTTTTAAATAACAAAAATACTTGAAAGTCGTTGGGCATAATTTGTACACCAGTGAATGTGTCTTCAAAACACTTTTCATTTGATACCAAATTTCTCTCTAGTTACTTCTATTAGAACGAAATAAACCGAAAAACAACGTAAAATGGTGTAATTTATGACCCCCCCTTACAAGGGAGGTATCCCGACCCGAACTCACAGATTTTAACGAACGTTGGAAAGGATCAAAGAAAAAGAAACACGTATTTTTTTATAGCTGCCCAATCTCACGTTTAAGGGTTAAAAAGTGTGGTTAAAAATTCATTTTATTTTGTTTGAAAACTTCTCTTTAATTGACGAAAACTATATTTATTGTTGCACAGGATTAAAGTACTCAAGAAAAAAAAAGTGGGTTTTGATATAATCGTGTTTTAAAAATCTAGTAAATTTTGTCTCAATTTGGTTTTGTAGGTGGATTTTCCTCCAGCTTATCAGTTTCCGAGATATGGACGGCCAAAATTTCATTTATTGAAATAAATTTTCATTTCAATGACTGCGTTGGCCCAAACCGTTGTCCAATTTCATTTATCTTACTTAGTTTTTGAGATACGTAAACAATTCCAAATCAAAGTCCTGTTCTCTCTGCGAGACTTAGTTGCCGAAATAATATAAAATATATTCGCGACTGGTATAAGCGTTTTTTGTGTGTTTTTTTGCCCCTGGTGCAAATATTTATGCTTTAGCTTGTTTCGGTTTCGAGATATGGTCGATTAAATTTGTATTTAAGCGATTTAAAAAAAACGCTCATATTTTATTTTATTCGTGTCAATTCTTTATCACCCATCTTAAAATATTGGAGACTAATGTCA
The DNA here is from genome assembly GCA_021234595.1 of Delia radicum. Classification (NCBI taxonomy): domain Eukaryota; kingdom Metazoa; phylum Arthropoda; class Insecta; order Diptera; family Anthomyiidae; genus Delia; species Delia radicum. The sequence continues at coordinate 145,854,702 of CM037855.1, forward strand.
AATCTGTGCTCTTATATGATTGTACAACATGGAAGGTTACCAAAGTCATCACAAAACGCCAGGAAACTTTTATTTATTGCTGTCTAAGAAGAATATCAGGCATCTTTTGTCCCCGAAAGAATGCAAACGTTGATAAGATAGCTACAGCAAATGTATTTCGCAATTGAAGTACGTAAAAGAAAATGGCAGTGGATTGTACACACTCTTCGACGCAGTAATGACAATATTTCCAAGGAAGCTCTGAGATGGAATACTTTCCATCACGATGGTAGAGAATGCGGTAGGCCATTTACAACATGGCGACGTTCAACAAAATCCGAAATGAACAAACTTGGTGTATCTTGGAACGAATTTAGAACTATCACTCAAAATCGAATCAGATGGCGATCTACTGTTGTTGGCGCCCTATGCTCCAGTGGGAGTTAAGGGGTCGTATATATGTATATATATAATTTATTTATCTACATTAATTTTTGATATTCCGTCAATGTTCAAAATTAAAGAAGTTTGTGATTTTTTTATAATTTTTTTTTTGTATTTTACCCAATTTTGACCATTTTTAGCAATTCGACGATTTTCTCAATTTTGCCATTTTGTTTCATTTGCTTCCATTTTTTAATGCTCATGAAAAATGTATTGTTTTGTTTTTTTTTTACCACAATTTGTATCTTTTACAGAATACAATCCGATAATTTAGAAACATTTCCCTTGATTCTGGAACGCTTGATTGAGAAATCTAAAGGTATTGCAGATAGATCCGAAAACCTTAAAACCAAACAGATAAATTCGAAAATTGATAATATAATGTCCACACCAGTTATACCAGCTCAGCCAATATTGCATAGGATCGATGTTCATCATGAGACTCAGGAGAACATAAGAAAACTTACGGTAATTAAAAAAATTTCAGAATCCTCAAGATACTGTTGCAAAAAAAAACTTTTTTATAAACTGATAACAAATCTTTCTTTAAAAATTAGCTTTATTGTCACAGCAGATGATTTTAACGATAGAACAATTTACAATTTGCATGGAAAACTTAAACAATGTTGGTCTAGTACAACGTTTTTTATTGAACGAAAGTTGAAAGAGTTTTTTTTATCATTGCTTGGGCTTGTTATTATTAGGTAAAGCTTTACGAATCTTTAAAAGATGTATAAATTTTCGACCCATGCAAAGTTAGATAAATATATTGAACAATTTTATTAAACAAACGTAAATGAAGCTTTGAAATCATAGAAATTTCTTTATCATATTTATAAAAGCTTTATAAATTTCTACCAAAAGAAGAATTTTTAAGTTGTTATGAAGCCTATTACTGATATAAAAAACTGCTGTATAATATTTATAAAAGCTTTATTAATTTTCGACCATTACAAAGTTTAGCAAATATATTAAAAAATTGTGTTAAACAAAATAATGCATTTTTTAATCAGAAACAGAGCTTGTTACTGATAGAGCTTGTTAATGATATGTATAAAAGCTTTATAAAATGTTGACCAATACAACTTTTAAAACATGTTATGAAACATTTTATTGAACAAAAGTTAATATAGCTTTTTCACTGAACGAAAATTGATAAAGCATTTCCCATAAGAGCTTTAATTTATTACTAAAAATAAACTTTATCATATTCATAAAAAACTTTATAAATATTGGACCAATACAACATTTAATAAAAAAAATGAAAGATTTCATTGAACGAAAGTTAAGTACTGGAGCTTGTTACTAATAGAAAACCTTTATCATATTTATAAAAGCTTATTTAATTTTCGACTTAAATTTTAATAAATAAAATAAAACATTTCTAAGCGGAAACTAATAAAGCTTTTTCCATTAGAGCTTGAGCTTATTCCTAAAGAAAAGCTATACTATATTTATAAAAATATTTAAAATGTTCAACTATGATTAAATGGAATGAAACTTTTCGTTAACCAAAATTTAAGGAAGCTTTTTTAATTTCTACTTTAGCTTGTCAGTGAAAGAAAAAGCTTTTAATACATATGGAAGCTTTATCAATGTTCTAAAAATAAAATATTTAAAAATTGTAATGAGGATTTTCATTGAACAAAGCTTTTCTAACCAATGACAATACAACGTTTAATAAATATAGTAAAAATATTTCTTTTTGGAAAAAGTAAATGAAATTTTGTTAATTTTTGCTAGAGCTTATTACTGATAGAAAAAGCTTTATTATATTTACAAAAGCTTTATTCATATTTTACCAATAAAATGTTTAATCAATGTAATGAAACTTTTTATTTACCGAAAGTTAACTAAGTATTTTAATCAGTGCAGGAGCTTATTACTGATATAAAAAGCTTTATTTTTACCATTACAACATTGAATAAATGCAATAAAATATTTCGTTTAACGAAAGCTAATGATCAATGTTAGAACTTATCGAAATACGTTAAAAAATTTGATGAAACATTTCACTGAACACAAGTTAATTAAGCTTGTTCTAGCACTGCAGAAGCTTAAAACTAAGAGAAAAAGCTTTAATTTACCTTTAAAATACCTTTATCAATGTACTTCCAATAAAATATTTTCGAAATATTGAGATGCTTATCATTAATCGTTTTCTAGCAGTTAAAAGAGCTTTCTCTGATAGAAGCTATTTTCATACATATTTAGCAAGGCTTTAATCTTATGGCTTAGTAATCTTTTGAAATATATTTTCATATTTACAAATTGTTTCATATTTTACTTAAATTTTCAGTTAGAACTTGACGATTTATGGCAAAAATTTAAAGATCTACAACGTAAATTGCAAGAAAAATCTGATGATGAACCCAAAGAGACGCTGGTTATGCAAATTGAAGAAAATTATGATCATTTAATATCAGAAGGTGATAAATTAATGGAAATGCGCAAAGATGAATTAAGGTATGCCCATTTGACTAGAGTTAGACATTATAGTTCACAGCTCATTTAGTTCATATCCATTTTTGAACTAGTTTGTTCTTCTAGTTTAACCGTTTATTCGCCAATTTCCAAAAATTGTTTATAAAATTATATTAGTCAACGATTTGTGTAAATATTCTGAGTAAAATGAATTAAAATTAGAAAAGATAAAATTGTAGTAGTTCGTGAACTAAATGAACTGTAATGCCGAACTTGACATTTTACAATAATCTAAAGAATATTGTATGGTCTAACATTTTATTACAAATCTTAATAACAGACAACGTTGTGATTTATCTTGTGCTTTGGTGGTGGCCAAAATGATTATATCAACTTTAAATTTAGAGGAAAAGATCATTAAAGTAGTGGCATCTGTGTTATCGACACCAGCTGAAGATTGGACTGAGTTGGTGAGTAAAATTTGAGCAAAAACTTTAATTATTATTTTATTAATTTCTATATCACGCAGAGCTGGGAAGAATCTATGGCACCCGGCATTGATATGTTACATCATTATGGTCCTTTAAATCGTTCCAAAAATTCATCCAATCAAAATAATATGATGGATGCCAATACCAGCCATGATATATTCGATTATACAAGATTTCGTAAACATTTCGCTACTTTCTTTGATCGTATAATACGTTTAGCTTCAAGTGACATAAAAATTGAATCTGCGCGGGTGGAACATATAGAATTACCCAAATTATCTAAGGCTCAAATAGAGAATATACCACCAGAGGCCCCACCAGAAAATTGGCACGAAATACTCAATGTTAAACCTATGAAATCGACTGCAGGTGCAGTAAAACGTTTAAAGCCTTATCATCATAAGCCCAGCACTCTAGAAGCTGTCGAAGATGATGATGAAGAGGCCGAAGATGAGGATGAGGAAGATTTACGAAAAATGGGTTATAAGAAAGAATATGGCTGTAAAGATAAAAACGATGATGTAGATGATGAGAAGGAATGGTTAAACGAAGATTTTAAATTGCCATCATCGGATGAATTATTTAGTGATTTAGGTATATGGTGGTAAATTCATTGTTAATGAAAATAATTTGATAATAAAATAATAAAATTATTTAGACCATATATGGGAATTTTTTATTAGCTAATGTGAGCTAAATTTTTTTTAACACCCGTTAAAGCCATAGAAAATCGCAAAATTGCAAAAAAAATCGATTAAATCCGATCAAGAAAAATGTTATATCTGAAATGTAAAATCATACCACATTTTATATAGATCGATATTTAATCGTATCCAATTTTATATCAAAATCGAGATATCCAGTAATATCCAATAAGATCTATCAAATATATTACAGGATAAAATTAAATAAAAATTGGAAGATCCAATAATAAATAATTAAGATACTGACAGATCCCAAAATATCCCATGGGATTAATATATATCTGATTAGATCCAAAGAAATAAGTTATTTTTGGTGGATCGAATTAAATATATTAAGATTAAATTTGATCTACTTAAATCCCACAAAATATTTGATTTTGAAGAAAATTTTGAAAAAAAAAATAATTACCCGAGTAAAAATAATATTATACAATCTTATATAATGTGCTCCAATTTTGTAAAATTTAATATAGTTCAGTACGACACCATGTATAGTACGATACAATTTTACTTGCCACTGTAATTTTTCGTAAACCGACATATTTAAATGTATCTTACGATATGTTATACTAGGCTCCTTCTTTTTTAAAAAACGTCGAATTTTTGACGGGACAACCCATGGTTAGATTAAGATCCATGAAAAAAAAATTCTTTAATTTTTTCAAAATTTTGCGGAAAAAAAAATGTAGGGGTTGCCAACAGACTTTGAAAATTTTCTCGATTACCATAAAGGAAATATTTTCATAAAAATGCTTTATTTTAAAAAATTAAAAAAAAAAATAATATTTTTTTTTTGTATTTTATTTAACCCCGACAACACAGGCAAACATATTTATATATTTATTTACATATAAATATGTTTGTTAACCACACTAGGCCAAAAGAATGTCTTAAATTTTGCATTACTGTCAAAGCTCCAACTATGAATAAAAAATAAAAACAAAATGAAGGATTGCAAACATTAAAATAAATTTGGGCGCTTTTTTAACACAACATTAAGAGTTAAAAAAATAGTGGAAATTAGATTACATATGATTTTCTAACAATTGTGAATTGTTGTGGTGTTTGTCTTAGCTATCTTCTGCAATTACAATTAAATGTAAAATCGACCCCGTGTAATTGAAACTGGTTTTAAGCCACAGCAAAAATCGACCTACTTTAGATCAATTGGTTAGAGCCTCTGTCTAAAGTGTAGTGCGAAGTGCATGTGGCAAAGAAAGCAGGTTCAAGCCACGGTCAGGATTGCATTTAATAAATAAACATTTCATATAGATGCAATCAAACAATAAAAACCATAACAAATAATTACAGTATTGTCAAAAAGGATTACTGATGAAGGTTGTGTTACCAGAAACTGCGCAGTCTAATTCAATAAAAAATTTACAATGTAGTTATGATTTTTAGAAAAGTATGCTTAATCTTCTCTACCACGCCTATCTCAAACAATTGAAAAATATGTGCATATTAATTATAGTATTAATTGCACACTGTCTAAGAAGACGATGAATAAAATTCAAAAATCCCCAATAAAATATATCAAAAATTTGCTCCCTGGCAACTCTTCCCCAACTACGTGAATAGCCAAACTACCATATGTACAAAAAATACATCATAGTTGCGCCAACTCACAAAATGTGGGAAATAGTGGAAATTAGATTACATATGATTTTCTAACAATTGTGAATTGTTGTGTTGTTTGTCTTAGCTATCTTCTGCAATTACAATTAAATGTAAAATCGACCCCGTGTAATTGAAACTGGTTTTAAGCCACAGCAAAAATCGACCTACTTTAGATCAATTGGTTAGAGCCTCTGTCTAAAGTGTAGTGCGAAGTGCATGTGGCAAAGAAAGCAGGTTCAAGCCACGGTCAGGATTGCACTTAATAAATAAACATTTCATATAGATGCAATCAAACAAAATAAACCATAACAAATAATTACAGTATTGTCAAAAAGGATTACTGATGAAGGTTGTGTTACCAGAAACTGCGCAGTCTAATTCAATAAAAAATTTACAATGTAGTTATGATTTTTAGAAAAGTATGCTTAATCTTCTCTACCACGCCTATCTCAAACAATTGAAAAATATGTGCATATTAATTATAGTATTAATTGCACACTGTCTAAGAAGACGATGAATAAAATTCGAAAATCCCCAATAAAAAATTAAATTTTTTTTGTAACCCGGGAAAACTTTTAAAAATATAAGCACTCTTTTTTTTTTTTTGTTTTGCTAAATTTTTACCTATCAGCACGTAATGTTCAAGTTTTTAAGATTAAAGTTGTACTAGTTGACCAATAATACTGCACAACATATTTTAAATGACTATTTACTTATTGTTTTCGTTATTTTGCGAATTTTGATGTATATATCGCGAAACAACGCTTTAATCAGTTTTATCAAAATCCGCGAAACACATCCAATATGAAAACGTGTTTATCCTTAAAGTTGGATATGCATCGTTATTGTCTAATTATGTTAAAATTGTAGCTAAATATTAATTTTTAGAAATGTTGAGGTTAAGAAGAAGAATAATAGGTCGGACTTTGTAATTTGTTTTTGTGTTGTGAAGTGTAATGATGTGGAATGGCGTAGAGCTAAACAAAAATGTAATTAATGAATACTACCTATCCAAATTTGCTATCGAAGGGAAAATAAAAGAGATATTACTAATTTTAGATTTGAACTATTTTATTTTCATACTAAATTTTTGGGGTACTTTAAAATAAAATTCTTAATAAATGCGAAATTAACCCTAAGCTCTCTTTTGTTGTGTCTTATTCCTGACTTTCTGGTTGAATTTTCCGTTTTGGTGTATTCAGGGACTTATAGTAAAATTTCACGTCGAATATTTTTGCGGAACATTTTAATCCCTTAAATCCCTGTTTTAATGGTGTTTTTTGCTCTTTTTTAATAGAAGGACAAAAAAGACCCTTGCCTTGAGGAGTTAGAGGGTTAACATATTCAACAAAAATGTTCTCCGTGACATAAATTTGTTAAACACACCATATACCTTAAACGTAAGCTTTACTCGATTTTCTATGCCGATTGACAATACAAAATTTGCATTTGAGGGAAACTTTACATCGCCCTAAAATGGAAACCCAGATGTAAACTTCCAAAACGCCGATACACGTGTCTTTTTTTTTGTCTCTTCTATTAAAATTTATAGGTCGGACCTTGTAATATTTGAAAAAATTTGATTTTGTTGAACAGTGTAATCGATTAAAGTAAAAAATCCGCGTTTTTTTTAATGTTGACGATTTGTTTTCAATTTTAGAAATTTTATTTTAATTTTAGAAATTTTTTCAAATTTAGAAGTTTTTTTAATTTTGGAAATTTTTTGGAATTCCTGCAATTTTGAGAATTGTTTTTCTAAATTATGACAATTTTTATTCAAATTTGGTGGTTTTTCCAAATGTTTTAGTTTTTTTTTAATTTTGGCGATTTTTTTTTTTTACAAATTTGATGATTTTTTTAAATTTTGTAATTTTGGCGATTTGTTTTTAAGTGGTTGGGAACCGATTATAAAAAATGTTCTTGGGAGATGGAAGAAGCTTGCAAATTTACAGTTTTCGATTTAAAACGAATTCAACCTTGTCTGAAAATACTTAGAACTTTCGATTTACATTATTTTGAATTTATAAAAGAATTAAAACAGAACACGAAATTGTCTATTTAATTTTCTAAAGCCGACAAAAATATTTTATCTTGAAGCTTAAGGAATGCTTTCACTACATTTTAGAAGAATTTGATGACAGTTTATAAAGCGTTTCTTTTTTCTAAGCTTTTCTTGTCATAAAAATTGACAAGTTTTGGAAAAGAAACCATATAAAAAATTTAGCCGGTTAATCGACCTATTTTAACAGATTATTGGGCTTTAAATTATTTTTTTCGACATTAACCGAATTAGAGGCGATTAATCGAGGAATCGGTGAACCGATTAACCGAATTAGAAACACTAGAAAATGCCCATTTTTTTTTTTTTGCTTTACACGATTTTGTTGCATATATGTAAATGTTATCCTTCAATAAAATCCTTAAAAATTAAAACATATCAAAACGCTGAAATATATATTTCTTTTTGTACAAAACATAAATTAATTTATATGACCCCGGTCAGATTTTGGCCGATATATCATGGAAATACGATTTATAAAAATTAATAAAAATTTATCAGAAATACGGCAGGGACTTTCATGCAAATGCAAGTTTGAAGTCAGTAGACCAAAATCGATTTTAAACAAATACTTTTCGAATCGGAAAAAAGGGATATGGCGATATGGTATTGCAGTATCGAGGTATACAATTTTAGTTAGGTATGTTACATACCGTCGGAAAGGTTAATTTGTCTAGTTTCTCAGTAGAATTTTTAGTTTTCAGGTTTTAGAAACACTTACACACAAATAGGAAATAATTGAAAATAGTGCATATGCTAAAAATTAAAAAATTATTTGTCTTAAGTTACAAAACATTTATTTTGATAGGTATCTAATACCAATAAGCGACCAAAACGCTCTTAAAGGAAAAACCCTAAGCTTTCTTTTGAGCAAAAAATGGGCATATTTTGAAAAAAAGTCAAAAAAATTTTTGATTTTGAAAAAAAATTGTCAAAAAAAAATTTTTGTATTTAGAAATGTTGAGGTTAAGAAGAAGAATAAACGTTTTTCTCTATAAATAATATTTTTTTTAATATTTTTTTTGGAAGATTGAAGAAATAGCTATCTGAACTATTTAGGACAAATTTTGCTAAGAACAATAGGTAAAAAGTTACATGAATGAGAAAAAACACCTGTTTGGCCAAAATGTCAAATTTTGACCCCCTCTAACTCAGAGAGTTCTTGACCGATCTTGTTGAAAAATTGTGTCTAAACTACTATCCAATATTACCTTGGCTCAAATTTCATCCCGATCGGAAGACGTCGTTTTCAAAAGTTGGGTCAATTGAGATGAAACGCCCCATATAAATAATATTGACATTTCTAAGACATAAAATTTAAAATCAAGTAAATACATTTTAGTTAAAACGCATTTTAAGCCTTAAAACCGTATTCATAAACAAATATTAGCTTAAAATAATTGTTTTCATTTTCTAGAAATTTGGAAACATGTTTACGAACATACAATTTGATACATTATGTGCCTAATTTTAAAGAAAATGTACATGAAAACTTACGCAATTAATAGCAGCAAGTGTATATGCTGTTTTTTTGAGTGCAGAGCCCATATTCCGGCAAATAATACAAGGCATAATTTAAGAAAATCCATAGAAAAATTCTGGAGCTATGGCAAAATTTGTCTAATAAAATGTGTGATTTATAAATCTATACAAATATGAGTACCACACGGCGTATGAATAATACGTTTTAATTAATAAATTAATCATACGCCCAGTAGTAATTTTCATGGATTAGTTTTTAAGATTTACTCTAAACTAAAGATTTCACGATTATTCGGTTATTATTATTATTTTACAAAATATTATTCTTTAAAACGGTGTTTTTTTTTTAACCGAATACCAAATAGTCAGTATTCGGTAAAGTGGCAAATTCACTATTCGTGACATCTCTACTCTCAACATATTTTGGCCCATATCGCCTAAAGTAGGCAACAAGAAAAAAAGCTGAAATTTTGAATATATGTTAATTCGGATATGACCTAACTCCAAACAGGGGCTGAAAAGGAGGAAAAGTCTCCCCTTGGCTGCCTGGCTAAAGCTAGGAACTAAAAATTTGATATGTGGATTCCTAATCACATGTAGACATCGGCTGAGAATTTAAAAAAAAATAAATTCTTATCCATTTTATAATTTTATTTTCAGCAAAATAGAAACATTAAAGAAAATATGACATTACAAATAATATTTAACACCAGCACGTGCTCAATTTAAGAGCTTGTTCTACGACGTCTGCGTGATGTAGCTCTAGATCGCGGTTTCAAACTTTTTCTTTGTCGTCTTATACTTCTCGTGACCCGTCTTACCTGTACCTCCTGATTTTCTATTCTTTTTGGATTCATTTTTGTAAATCTTCTGCTGTTGATTTTTTATGGGCCCAAATAGTATACGAATGTTTGTCATCATTAGACATTTGACGCCATTCCTCTCCTGCCATGCTGGCCACATCTTGCGATTTAAATGATTTAACTCCATGTTGTTGTGCAAGGTTTTCCCGAAATTCGTGTAGGAATATAAAAAATGGATTTGTCGCCTTTGATTGTGTTTTAAAAGCCATTTTAATTTGATCGTAAAGTTCGAAAGTTAAGTTGGTAATTTTTATCAAATTTTTAAAAATTATTACACGATTTGCAACAAATATTTGCAGATTTTTTATTTAACTAAAAATTTACAGTTCAAACTATTTTTCACGAAATATAATTTTATACTAATTTCTATTTTGTATTTTTCTGATTTGAAGTAAATATCTTTTGATTTTTTTAATATAATTTTGAAAGTTAAATATTTGAAAATATATTTTGTTGAAATATAACAAGTAGATACACTTGAAAAAATGTTGGTAGTTATATTGAACTTAAATTTTCTATTAAGAAACTGCATTATTTTTAGCTACCATTTTCACTAGCCTTTTGATTGAAAATTCTAAAAAGTATCTCTTTAGTAAATTATCCCATACTGCGAGAAACAGATGGAAACAATAGAACATTAGCACTTGAACCTATGACTTGAACTGTGATTTACTTTAATATGTATATTTATTTTGTGTTACTTAATATTACATTTATACTACAACCAAAAACGAATAGTTTTTGAAAACTACTTGTATTTACTTGTCAAATTCCATACAATTTAGAAATCAAAAGCTAAAAGTTTTTAAAAACTACCAGTTTTTGGTCCTAGTATATATGTAGTATAAGTTATTAACAGGTTATGGGCCCTTTAACATTGAGGCTAGTGATATTAACAAAAAATATCGATTTTAAAGGAAAAGTAATACAATATTTAAGATGTTAGCAATTTTTCAAACTAAAAAACTGCCTGGAACCGAGAATTTTAAAAATTGGAAATCTGCAACTGACGATTATCATACAGTCAAAAAAGTTTTACAGTTACTACATGAAAGTTGTTTGTGTAGTAAGCAGTTGTAGTTGTTTTTAACTGCAGTTAGGTTTGTTTTTTATGAAATAATGTGAAACTACTATTATGGCAGTTATTAAAAAAAAAAACAACTAAAGAAAATTACTGTATTTTTTAACAGTTGTTTGAAGCACTTTTTGTGTATTTCAATAAACAACTAAGCAAAACAGTAATTTTGCAGTAAACAGCTAATTTTTCTTAGTTATTAAAAAAAGAGATTATGTAGAGTTTTTAAAAATTCTCGTTTAGTTTATATTTGTTTTTATTGATATGCTTTTATTTGTCATAAAAATTACTAACCATGTAGTCATTTTTAACTATTGATAAGACAACCACAATGGTAGTAAAAACGACTATCGAATCGGTCAAAAACAACTAACCTTAAATGAATGCATAAACCATAAAAACGAGCAACAAAACAATAAAAACAATGAACATAAAACGACCACATAAGTTGTAAAAACTACCGTTTTTAACAGTTATTTTTGTCGATATTTTAAAAATATTTTTTAATAAAAAAAATATATTTTTTTCTTCTAATTACAATAAAAATTTGTATTTCCTACATCGTATTTAAAATGCAAAGTCAAAATTCCAAACGGTATTCTAATTATGACGTTTTTATGCATTGGAGATACAATGAAATTTTCTAATTATTATTTGCAAATTATGAACATTTATCAATAATAAAAATGATAAACTGAACGAGAATTAAAAAAAACTCTACATAATCATCTAAGACATGGGGTCTAAGGCCGCAGATGGTCTACTGGTCGTTTAACACCATTGTTAAACCTATGATCACCTATGCTGCCCTGGCATGGTGTCCAAAGGTTGAACAGGTAGGGGCAAGGGATGCTCTCAAGAGGATCTACCGTCTTATGTGTATTGGCATAACGGGGGCAGGCGGAACCTGCCCGACGGATGCCATGGGGGTTATGCTGGGGATACCACCATTGCATATTTCTGTAATGGAGGCTGCCTGCATAGGATCCTCCAGACTTAGAGAATTCGGTGACATGAGGGGAGGTGATCTAAGGGGTCACATGAGGATCGCTAGAATCCTAATTGATGACCCGATTACAAAGGTTACGGATAGGAGGTCACCGGAGTACATCTTTGATAGGAACTTTAAAGTGATGCTGTTCGACAGGGCCATGTGGACCAACAGATCCTGGGAGCCAGAGCGGGGTTCTCAGATATGGTTCACAGATGGCTCAAAGCATGCGAATGGTGACACTGGTGCGGGTGTCTATGGACCAGGTTTCCAACGGGCCTTACCCATGGGTAGATACCCCTCCATTTTTCAGGCAGAGATTTTTGCTATCTGTGTCTGCGCGGAGGAGTGTCTACGAAGGAGCACTATTAGATCTCGTATCTACATTCTTTCCGACAGTCAGGCGGCATTAAGGGCTTTAATGTCCTATGAGGTGTCATCTGGTCTGGTCATGGAATGCATTCTGGCTCTTAACCGACTTGGCAGGTGCAACTCGCTTACCTTAGGGTGGGTTCCTGGTCACGAGGGGCATGAGGGCAACGAGAGGGCAGACTGTCTTGCTAATTGCGGGGCCCGAAGGCCCTTTATTGGCCCTGAACCATTCTGTGGTATACCTTTGGGGTATGTTAGGGAGAAGCTCGGGTCGTGGAGGGAGTCAGAATTCTCTCTCTATTGGGAAAACTCTCTTGGCCAACGACAGGCTAAGAGATTGATTTCTTTTTCCAGTGCAGGATCGAGGAGACTCTTGTCCCTCGGGAGGGGTGACTTGAGAACCCTGGTGTCTTACCTGACTGGACACTGCAATCTCAGATACCACCTGCTCAAAAGGGGTCTTTCGGACACGGATGAGTGTAGGTTTTGCGAACTGGTAGCTGAGACATCAGAGCATGTTCTTTGCGAATGTCCGAGGCTATGTGAAAGGCGTGCCAAGTTTCTTGGCAATCGCTTTGTCTCCCCTTCGGACATTATGAAGATTTTGCCTAATAGGATTATTGGCTTTATAGGTAGCTTGAATCTTTAGGGTAACTTTAGGCAGCACAAAAGACCTAAGTTGGTCGCGGTGCATAGTGCCATATAATCTAATCTAATCATCTAATTTTTAAATAACTAACAAAAATTAACTGTTTGCTGCAAAATTACTCAAAACAACTATTAATGAAGTACGGTATTTTTGGTTAGTTATTTTTTTAAATGACTGTCTTAATTCGTCGTTTTTATTTTTCTCATAGAAAAATGTCTACAATATCAGTTAAAACTGCTACTACTTTTTACTATCCGAATGACAGTAACTACATGTAGTTACTGTAAGCATATTTTGATTGTGGATTACCGTTTGGAATTTTTGCTTTGCAAAGGAAATATAAATTTTTATTGTAATTCAAGCAAAAAATATTGTTTTTATTAAATTTGTTTTTTAAATACCGAAAAAATAATTTCTATAAAGTAGTAGTTTTTACCAATTTTCACAGTTGTTTAAACATTTTTGTAGTAAAAGTTGTATTTACGACTTTGTTTTTCTTCATTTGTTAGTCATTGTTCAACAGTTAAAAACAACTATTTATTTAGTTATTATATCGGTAATTGCCATTGTTGATTTTTCAACTTAAATTTTAGTTGCTTTAACTGTCTTTTTCAGTAGATTCTACTATAAAACTGTTTTGAGTGTACACTAAGAAAATTATGTATGTAAAATCAACTGCAAATGGCAGTTAAAATAACTAATTTTGCAGTTGAGAAGGTGTACACTACATTTTCAGCTAACTCAATTGATATGTGTTGTTGTTTTTAACTGTTAAAAATTAACTGTCAAATGTAGTAAAAACAATTACAAATGCAGTTAAAACAACATTACCAGCTTTAAAACAAAAGTGTTAATAAAAAACTTTTGTCTATCTTCTTTAACATTCTCTTTTACACTAAAGAAAAGCGAGAAAAAATGTTTAAATAGGCAGTTAGTTACAAACGCCATGTTTGTTTTTTGTTTTTGTATCTCTTGACACACACACACACTTTGTAAAAAAAAAGTCGAAACAACTGCATAAAATAACTGTTACCGAAATGCAATAATTTTGGAAGGCTGCCTAAAAAATCAACCCTCAAAAACATTAAAAATAATTTTAAATTATTAAATTAAACAACTGCAATTTCAGTTAAAATAACTACAAACGCATTACTACACAAATAACTGTCATTTAGTAACTGTATAACTTTTCTGAGTGCAGGTACGGAAGCTTAGAAAACTTCGAAAGAATTTAAACAAAAGCTTAAATAATTTTATTTTTAGGGTAAATGCAAATGAAATTTATTGTACATTAGAGAGAGTTAACGTAGACAACGGATTGTTAAGAAGGAAGCCTGGCTGACACAAAAATTCTGTTCAACCAAATTCAGTGAATGCGCTAACGTTAAAGATCCCGCGAATGGATTACTTAGAACATCGGAACAATTGGGTGGTGCTAGTCTTTCACTCATTTAAGACACATTACAGATCCGCTGGACTTTTTTAACCAAATTTTGCAGATATATTTATATAACAATAATTCATTGACTCATTGTTTATCAACGTGGCTTTAAAGACACTAAAAAAATAACTGAAAATTGTTTATTACAAACATGTTTTCTCTTAAAAACAGTATTTTGGTAAAAAAAAAAATACTATTTTAATAGTTATTTCTTCGGTATTTTAAAAATAGTTTTTATTAAAAAAATATGAAAATACCAATAATAACAAATACAAACTAAACGAGAATTTTTAATTTATTTATTTTTTTAAATAACTTCCACAAATTAGCTGTATACTGCAAAATTACTGTTTTGGTAGTTGTTTATTTAAATACCAAAATAACTGTTTTAAGCTATAGATGATGACGAGTTATAAACAATGTTAATTTTTAGAATTTTGTGTTTTTATTTAAAATCCATAATACTCCCTGAGGATGAAACTCGAAGAGTTTCGAAATATTGGAAAATAATAAAGAAGAATTTTAATTAAAGACAAATCCAGGCCTCGAGCTCAAACATTATATTTTTATAATTTATTTTTATAGTTTCAAGCTACTGTCAAAAAATACAGTAGTTTTCTTCAGATGTTTTTTCAAATAACTGTCATATTTGTTGTTTTGTATTATTTCAAAGAAAAACAACTGAAATTGCAGTTAAAAACAACTACAAATGATTACTACACAAACAACTGTCATGTAGTAACTTAAGTGTATGTATTAAGACCTCATAAACCCGAAAATTTTATTATAAATATTTTTTATGGATTAGTTTTTGGAGTATTTTTACTTTTTAATTTTAATTTTTGAGTAATTTGACTAGTTTTTCTATATCTTGATTTAGAATCAAGCTAATTTGGCCAGTCAAATTTGCAAAACAAATAACATTTAAAGCGCAACATTTCTGTTTCTTAATCGGCTCAGTAGTTTAGGACCTATGGGCTGTACATTGTACGTGTAATTTCGATTACACGTACAAATCTATTTTCTTCGACAAAAATTAAAAAGGAAATTTTTGAAAAAAATATATAAGATACCTGTAGGTGTTTAAACCATGTGCCCATATAACAGTACTCCCTTAAAAAAATAGCTTTTCCACACACTGGAGTCCACAAATATTAAGATATTTCGATAATCGATTTTTTAATTATTGAAATCCGTCGAAACTTGTCAAAAATACAGCTGTTCAATGGTGCTATACTGATTTCAATTTGCTTCATATTTTGTATAAAAAAAATAAAATCCGAAAAAATGTAAATTATTGGGGTTTAATATGGAAAAATGTAATAAGCCTTTTAAAAAAAAATCGTTAAAAATAGTTAACTTTCTTGTCCCAAAAAAAATTCATTTGTATTTTATATAAAAAATTCTGTATTGTGCAAAACTGTTAACCTTTTTAAAACCGAAGGTGGGGAAATAAATTGTAAAATGTATTCAAAAACTGCATTCAGAAAACAAATGCATTTTTGGAAAAAAAATTAATTATTTTTAGATTACAGGTCATAAAACAGCTGCAGCTCTTAAAAACTTTATAGAATTTTGAAACAGTCTATCTACACTAAAAAAAAAGTTTGACAGTATAATCTACTTAAACAACAGTTAAAACAACTGTACATTCAGTCAAATAGCCGACAAAGGTAATAATTACAGTTAAAATAACTAAAAAAGTAGTTGTTTTTAACTGTTGGAAAAGAAATAACAAATACAGTAAAATAACTAACAATGTCGTACAAATAACTGTAAATTTTTTACTAAAAAAATGTTTAATCAACTGTAAAAATTGGTAGGAACTACTGTTTTCAACAGTTCTTTGATCGGTATTTGAAAAATATTTTTTATAAAAAAAAAAATTTTGTTGGAGACATTTATGAAAATGGTTTTATTATAAACTAATTAAAAAAAAAAACTAAAAAAAAATATTCAAATGGTTTTAAAAAAAAGTAAAAAGGGAAAGTTTTTTCTAAATTGAAGGACTGCAATAAGTGGTTTTTGAGATTATAAAAAAATGTATAATGTTTAAAAAAATTAATGAAATAATTAAAAAAAAATATGTTTCTTTTAACAGTGAATAAATCCGTGCTTATTTTATAAAATTTTGACATTAGCATTCCGATGTACATACAAAAGGGACAAAGGACAACAACAAAGACAAATAAAAGACAGATACAATTCTGTACTGTATTTTTCTTATAAATACAGAGCCGCATTTTAGTAGTAAAAATTTTCACGAATAGATGCTGCGTAGTTTTCATGCAAACAACTAAAAATATAACTAATATTTAATAGATTTTACAGTTTTATTTTTTCTGTTTTTATTTTACTAATATTAAGCAAAAATATTCTGTTAATTTACTGTCATTTTTAACTACACTCAGGGATCTTCTGCTTTGAAAATATGTAGTTGTTTGGGTTGTAATACAGTTTCTTTACTTTTAATGTAAATGTCAGTCATTTGTAGAACAAATTAAAATATTTACTAACCTTGTAGTTCATTTAAAAAAACAACTAACATCAAATGACTGTTTTATGATTTTACATTCATTTTTTACAGTTGTTTTTTGTTATTAAAAAAAAATAAAAAAAAAATGTTTGTTTATTTTTAACTACCATGTGGTTCATTTTTACTACAATTGTTAGTCATTTTTTGAACATTAAAAAACAAATGACAATGTTAGTTGAATTTACTGTAATGTATGTGAAATTTTATTTGTTTTCAACTACAATTGCAGTGGTCTTTACCTACATAGTATTCTAAGAGGCCATTTAAACGACGCAATTTTTGCATGCAACGTTGCGTGCAATTATTGTTTGAAGGCAAATGGGGTAGAGAAGCAAGCGGGGTAGCAAAAATTGCACGGTTTTCGTTTTTCAAGATATTTTTTGACATTTCTTTTTGCTATCGTTCGTATTCTTGTTAATTTGCTTTATTCGTATACGGCTTCTCAAGTGTTGTGTATCGAAAATATTTCGTAAAATATAAAATAAATAATGTAGAATAAAGAACTATTTATATATTATTTTGAATTATATTATTTTAAATTATTACGAATAAATTAAATTTCAACGAATGAATAATTAAAGAAGATTTGCAAAATAAACGTTAAAAAAATTGCATGCAAAAACCCCTAGTGTAAATGTTAATGATTTTTAGAAGCAACTTTAAAAGAGAATTCAAAAATTGCCTGCAATTAATTTCTTCATTTAAATTGCCTCTAAGTGTAGTTTTTAGTAACTTTTTCTGCTAATTTTACAGACTTATTTGTATGAAAGTGTAATGTTAATAATATATTTTTATATGAAGAAAATTTTTTTAATTTGGTACATATTTACAACATGTGGTAAACTAACCACATGGACATTTTCAATGGATTTGCAAGTATTAATACAAAAAATTGTTTATTGGAATGCCTGGCGTAAAATTTATAAGGATAGAACTAAAAAAATAAAATTATCAAATACTTTGCAATACCAGTAAACACCGACTTGATAATACTCAAATTAAAGATAAGATTTTGTGTAGATGTATATTCTTAAAAATGAGTTTTCCGATAAAGTTTAGAAGAATTAGGCCAAATATACGAAAAATTGGGATGAACGATGTAAATATAAAAACCGCGATATTTCAAAAACTGCAAATGAGAAAAAAATCAGATTTCGAATTAGCATTCACTCAAAAAAAAGGCCGTAAAGTTAGCAAAATGTTTGCTGGGACGATCCTTGCAGAAAAATTGCTAATATCTGCTAATGTGTTTTTCTGAAAATAATTGAGCTTATTTTTAGCAAAAAAATTAGTAAATTTAGCAAATAGTTTTGCTTATACTTAGTTCAAAGCAAATGAAAATCAACTTGTTGAAATCAACAAAAATGTTTGTTGGAGCTTAGTAGATTGAAAAAAACTAAAAAAAACTTAGTTTACAATTTTTATTTTAGTTAATTTGTTTTGCTGCAATTTAAATCTAAATTTTGTTGTTAATTGTTTTTAATATATATATAAAAATGACAGGACTTCCACGTTGTTAACATAATGCAATTAAATTAAAAAAATTGGAAACAATATATTAAACTTTCTGCTGAGATTTTAATAAAACAAAAAAAAATATAATTTTAAAATTTTGTTTAAATCAATTACATTTGAAATCGTTTAAATTTCTAATGGCAAGCCACAATTTAGTTTCTTTTTAACATGACAAAAGCGAAATTTAAGTTTCAATTTAAAATTGACAACTGATAATAGAGGTTTATTAAACTAACTTTATATCGTCAGTTAATGTGCAAAAGATCGTAATTAAAATTAAAATTTTTTTTTAAGGGGAGCAAACATTTTTTAGATTTTTCAACAAATTTTGTTATTAAACCTGATAGTTTTAACCAAAGAATGATAAAATTTTGTGATTTTATTCTTGCCTAAGGAAATTGTCAGGGACCAATGTTCTTTAAGTTTCTAAAGATATTTGTTAGGTTAAATCACAAACTCAATGAGAATTTCTTGTTCTCGCCTACCACACTTTAAATTTTTCAAAATTCAACACATTCGATGTAAAACAAAATTGTAATATAATACCATATATTATTATACTTTCCATTGTATTAAGCGATATTAAATTATAAATGATAAGTACTAAGGAGTGAGATCGAATAAATCCTAACACAGATTATCACTTATAACTTTTTTTATGTTTAAAACTAAACTTTTTTTTAATCAAGTTATCTTTTAAAAAGTAGCCAGATAATGTGTATAAATTATTAGCGAAATCGGATCATTACTTTGTTTACAAATGGACTTTGAACAAAAAGTGAAAATAAAAAAAGTAGCATTTTTACAAAAAAAAAAAACATAAAATTTCGTAGAAAAAAATATGCTTAATTGTTCAGAACTCAGAAAAATTTAATTATATTACGATTCTTTTTAAATTATTGATGAAGGCTACAAAGCAAGTTCCCAATACTGTCACGTTTTTTTTGGAAATGGTCTGCTCCTATCAATTAGGGCACTAAAAATTGCAAAAAAAAAGTTCCTTTACTCACTTTTTGTTCAGTTTCCATTTGTAAACAAAGTAATGATCCGATTTCGCTAATAATTTATACACATCATCTGGCGACTTTTTTAAAGATAACTTGATTATATAAAAATTTTCGAAAAACCAAATCCAATATAAAATTATGTATGATCATATGCGCCATCACTTACATCCATATTAATCTATATAACATCATGTTATTTATAATATTATATTAAACAAGATATGATTGTATATGAACGTTTTAACTCGGGTAATTACAATTGTTTACAAAAAAAAATACTGGGTTGGAATGTAAAAATTCGTTGCGATATGGAATAAAACAATGAGTGGAATTAGAGTGCTTAATATTGAGAACGAAATTAAATGGAACGGAGAATAAGCGGAATTTAAAAACTAAACATGAAAAACTATATGGAATGGGGAACGAGTGAAATTGGAACATTAGTTACAGGTAACGAAATTGTATTGAACTGGGAACAAACTTTGTTTTGTCGGAGTATCTAATTTTATATTAAAAAGTAAAATAGAAAAATAAATCACCCTGTGGCCGCATTATAAAAACATGGAATCTTCGGGATATTTTCCGGACCTAGCCTATTTGTATTATTAGTGGGTATTATCCGTTTTGCCCCATCTCGTTTAATTTCGGAGTTACCGGGCATTTTTAAGAAACCTCATTTTATAAAATGTCTAGTATCTTGACAACTAAGCGTGATTTCGGGAGGGATTTTCTTAGTTCTATAAAACTTCTTCGAGTGTATTTAACAAAATATGACTCTTGAAAGTATACAACGTTTAGTAATTTTTTTAATTCTTCCAAAACTGAAAAACGTAAATAAAATTGCGAGTTTTTAAAATTTCAAATACTTAAAAGCGGAAATGTCTACATGGCTCCATAGAATCATCCTGATCACAATATTTAAAAAAAAAATCATATTTCATCAGGTCAAAAAGTGCCAAATTTTTATTGTTATTTCATGGAATTGATAAAATATAAATTTAATGCAAACTTACCACATTCTTCTAGCTTCATGGCGAATTCCTGCTTAAATTTTGGCTTTTTTACACTTATTTTTTATTTAAAGGCTTATATATTTTAATTTTTTAAATGTTGCAAATATAGAAATGTTAATATTTTCAGATATTGGGGAACAAGAACGATTTAGAATTAGACAAAAACGATGCGTTTGCTGCATATGCTGCGGCAGTAAAAAAATAGCTAACTTTACACCAGATTTATATTTAAGTAAAAATAATGGTACTTTGTAGTGTTCCCAATTATTCGACCATGTGGTTTAAACGGTTAAGGCATTATTCGAAAAATTGCGAAAATGGATTTACCGGTTATTCGGTTCGGTTAATCGACAAAATTAACGATTAATCGATTAATCGTTTAAATTGTATTTATTTAGTTTTTTTTATTAATACGAGTAAAAACCCAAACAATTTTGTTAAATGTCGAGTAAAGTTGACTGCATTGGTTTATAAAGTTATTTTTTCGGATCCTTACAATAAAAAGCCATTTTTGCAAATTTTTTTGACCTTTTGTTATAAAAAAAATCTGTAAAATATAGATGAAACCCAAATTTTGTGCATAAAAACAAATTTAAAAATATATCGAGAGCTTATATTCAATACCTTCTATGAACCAAAACACATTTTTTCAGGAAAAACTAAAAACTGACTTATGACCAAACTCTTAAAGTATGAAACAATCTATATTGAGCACAGTTGTAGGAAACAACTTCGTTTATTATATGTAGTAATAATACATTTTTAATAAGTCGATAACCTTAATATGGTTGATAGAGGATATTGCATTCAAAAATAAATCTTATGGTTGATACAGAAACAACAAATATTAAAAAAAAGTACTAAAACTGATTTTTGATGTCTGAAATGTTTGTCAGAGACAGTGTTGCCAGAAGTAGGGGAAATCCCTACATGTAGGTTTTTTGCCTTCAAAATAACGGCGTAGGGGAAAAGGGACAGATATTTCAAATTAGTCAAAATGTAGGTACTGTTTCCAAATAATGCATTTCTACATTTATTCGTAAAATTATTATATTTTGAGAGACAATATTTCCGTAGAAAAAATTAGTTTCTTATAATTTGCCATTTTTATAGATATTTCTACATTTTTTGTAAACTGATTATATTTTCAGAGACAATATTTCCGTAGAAAAAATTAGTTTCTTATAATTTGACATTTTAATAGATGATTCTTTAGGAAGTTATCCTTTGAAAAAACTAATGTTAAACCAATGTAAAATATTACCGACGAAAAGCAATACAGTTTTTGATGGATTATGTAAAAAAATGCCAAATAGAAATGATTTTTTGACGAAATAGTATAAATTAAATCTTTTTGATAGCTGGTATTATTTTTGTTTTGGCAAATATTGACAATTTTGAATCTATTCTAAAAAATATTTTGGAAAATTTAACAACTTTATATTTTCAAATAATTTTCAAACAAATTTTCGATAGTAGCATTTGGATATTAATTTTTGAAAATAATTGAAATTGTCGTCGAAAGTATGAAAATTTCAAAGCATATTTAGTTTATATAAATGTTAAAAATTTCGTAGCGATTTTTGTAGGGAAAAAATTTGATAATGTAAGGAGAAAAGGGATTTTTATTGCTTAGTGTAGGTATTTAAAAAAAAAACCACTGGCAACACTGGTCAGAGATAAAGCTAACATCAGTGAATAGTATTCCATCAAAAAGTGATTTTCATTAAATTGGTTCATAGAGGGTATTGAATATAAGGTCTCGATATATTTTTGTAATGCCTGTAAAATTAAAATTTCGTGATTTCGTTTATACTAATTTACAATGATAACAATTTAAGCACTTTAACTGTAAATGTCTTCATTATCAGGGCAAGTTTAAAATGGCACGAAAAAAGTTGAAAATAGTATGCAAAATAGCACGAAACTCCAAAAACATGGCACAAGAAATAGCCAAAAAGTAATATTTTTGGAAAAAAAAATCTAAAAATGTATTGCAAGACAGTAGATAATGGCATTTTATGACAAGGTCGGATTCCTACATAATTAATTTGTAAATTGATTGATAGTTGTGCGCCATTGATTTAAAACAAATTCAACCTTGTCTTGAAATACATAGAATTATTGCTTAACATTAATTCGAGAATCAAAACTGAATAAAAAATGTTCTATCTAATTTCCTAAAGCCGATAAAATATATGTCTCTACACACAGAGAAATAAAGTGCCAACCGAATTAAAAAGTGTATATTAATGGTAACAACTTATAAATTCTGTTAGTACAACGATATTTACATTCGATTTCGTAGTTACCGAATTTCAGTTGGCAACTAGCTAAATGTTTCTCTATGTGTAGAGGCTTAAGGACCTCTTTTATTTCATTTTAAAAGATGTTATTTTATATAGGGTTTATTTTTTTTTAGGCTTTTCTTGACATTTTTTAACATTAGTTAAGAAAATTTAATAGTTTTGCAAAAAAAACTCCATTCAAAAATTTTAACCGGTTAATCGCCTCTATATCGGAATTAACCGATATAGAGGCGATTAGTCGGGGAATCGCTTAATTAAATTGGAAACACTAGTACTTTGTTATTTTATGGCTTTCATTTGAGCTATTTGATACCATTTTAATTTTGGACTGTTTATTCACCAGTTATGGTAAATTTTGTAAAAATTAGCTTTGCATACTTTGAAATCAATAAACCAGTTAATGGGTTAATGGGTTAAAACATAATAAAAAATCTTGCCAGTGATATAGCAAACGAACTAGTTAATTAGGAAAACACATTCTAATAAGATTCTGAAATTTCATACCCAAAAATGGGCCTAAAACAGAAAGAAACACATTTCCACATTTGGCAACCCTAAGAAATATTTACTAAAGCTTTAGTGAAATACTAATTTAAATTACGGGGGTATTCAGATGGTCATTTGCACACGATGCAAATATGCACAGACGGTTATTTGTATTCTCTCAGCCTTGAGCGGTATTGACGATTCAAACTATGCCCATTTGCATTGTGTGCAAATCAAAATAGTGAGTACCTTTTATATTTTTCCATAATTTTACTAATATATATTTTTATTTTAACATTCTAAAAACACTTAATACTTTTTGAATAAAATTGCACACAGAAATAATCCACTATAAGCCCAATGCACTTTTATTACAACAATAATAAAACCACACTCACACTAGAGAGTTTGGCTAACGGTTCTTTTTACAATGTATTCTGCAATGTTTGTAGTCTGAATGACTCTCACTTTTATTTAACACAAACATTTTTTCAAATTTTATGCACTTATTTTATTTAACATTTTATACTTAAAATTTCATTGAAGTCTTTTATATTTTAATAGTTTTATATTCTATAGAATTTATATTTTATATTGATGTAACTTTTGTGTAATTTTGTTTTTAATTTGAACACTTCATTTTAAAATTATAAAATTAGCAACACGTATAACTAACTTTTTCGACAACCGGCCATTAAAAAAACTAAAACAACAACAGAGAGACTTTTTTAGAAGACAGCGTTGTAATTATATCGTACTGAATATAAACTCAAAAAATTTTGACAGTTAAAATCGACTGTAAATTCCGCAAGGAATTTCATTGGTGTTTCCAATTCGGTTAATCGATTACCCGATTCATCGATTAAACGCCTCTATTTCGGTTAATATCGAAACAAATAATTATTCGACCTAAATAATCGGTTAAAATAGGTAGATTAACCGGTTAAATTTTGTTATATGGATTTTTACACAAAACTTGTAAATTTTCTTAACTTTGACTAAAAACTATGTGAAAGCCATCCTTAAGACTCTATACATATTTTTATCGGCTATAGGATATAAGATAGAAAATCGTTTATTCTGTTTTAATTCTTTTAAAACCTCAAATTAATGTTAACTAATATTTCTACGTATTTCAAGAAAAGGCTAAATTTGTTTTTAATCGATGGCACAGATCTACCAATAAATTTTTAAATTATTTGTTTAAGAATCCGATTTCTTCTTCCATCTACAATTTTTAAATATGTTCCAGTGAAAATAAAAAATATACATAGATAGAACCAGTTTCAAAAGCTGTTTTACCTGTTTTACTTCGAAGAAATAAAATCTGTTGATTTTGGGACAATTTAAAACAAAAATCATTAGTGAAAAACCCGATAGTGGAATGGGTTATAAAAAAATAATTTGTTCAAACCGTTCTTCCGAGCTGGCATATTTTGAAAATGGTAACACTTGTAGATTCTTAGGTATTTTTGAAAGAAAATCTATATAACTAAAATGGTTTATTTCCACTGAATATATCTGATAACTAGGGTAAGTTTAAAAAGGCAAAAAAGCATAATTGGCACAAAAATGGTATGACAATTGCAACAATTGCTTAAAATAACAGCTGATTTAAGGGTTTTTATATAATGATATTAATAAAAAAGAATAATGAAGAAATTAACAGTTAAAGTGATAAATTTTTATCGTTTTATAAACTTAAAAGTTTAAAATTTGCATTGCTTTAACAGAAAATGTTTCGAAATTTAATTTTTACAAACATCTAAAAATATACATTTAATTTTTTTTTTTTACCAAATTTCTATTGTATCTATATTTTACAGAATGTTTGGTGAAAAGTCAAAAAAATTTGCAAAAATGGCATTTTGTGGACCAATTAAATAAGTTTTTTAAAAATAATTGGAAAATTGGCATTTAAAGCAAGTGTCAATAACATTTCGTTTTTCAAGAATGCTTAGAGTCCAAAATAAAACCCCAAGATTCTAAGGCACGTTTGATTCAAGTATCGCATCCTCAACAAACTCTTTATAAACCAATGCAGTCAACTTAACTTGATATTTAAGAAGAAAAAAAACACAAAACCCCAGTTTAAACGATTAATTGCCAATTTTGTCCATAATCGACCCGAATAACCGGTTAATCCATTTTAGCTATTTTTCGATAAATGCCCTTACCGGTTAACCGTCTAGGTCGCATAATTTGAAACAATTAATTTCATGCAACTAAAAAAGAAAAAATGCAGCTTTAAACGAAAAATACGCACTGAAATCAAGAAAAATATGCACTCGAAAGAACGCTATTTGCAAAAATCAAAGCTTTAACGCATAAAAATAAAATAAAAATTTTGAGTTTGGCATCTATCTTTTCAATAGGAACTATGGTTATCACCCGAATAAAAATTATTCGATTTATCGCACGACCAAAAACTAATTTCGAACGAAAAATTTAAAAATTATGATTTTCGAGTAACGAATAATTCGAATAAATGTTAACGATTAATCGAATAAAACGAATCACTTTAAAAAATACGTTTTTAATTAAAACCTTTTGGAATATAAGCAAATTTTGGAAAACATCACTGTATCAATCAAAAAAATCGACAGAAAATAGAAAAGTTTAAAAAAATTTACAATTTTCCAATAAATCGCTTAATATTTCAAACCTGTTTAAAAATAACAGAAAAAATTATATTTTTATTTGCTTAAAAAATACAAAACTCGCTAAGAATTGGCAACAGTCATCTGTTACATTTTGTCTCACAAAAATCCCTACTATTTTGTGCTAAAAAGTTTTAAGGCTTAACCTAGTATCAAATTTTATTAAAAAAAAATTTTAATAAAAAAAGTTATAAAATCTTAAAGAAAAACTGCAAAATATGCTATAAAATTTTGCTTTTAAAAATATGGTATCAAGAGCAAATATGCAATATATGATCTGAGAAATCAATTATAAAAGTCATTTTTTGTGCTGAAAAAACTTTTATAATTTATGTATTATTAAAATTATTTTTATTCATTCAATAAATCGAATAATTTAGAAAAATTAATCGCTTGATCGTTTGATTAAGAAATGTGTGATCGAATAAATAAATGGCAACTCTAATAAGAACACATTCTTACGCTTTTCTTCGGTTCAGCAAGATTTTAAAATGTAAAATGATTTAGCTTAAATCAAAATATAAAAATGTATCCAAATTTATTTATTTATTTAACAAATAAAAAAAAATATTTATAATAAATTAAAAGTATCCACAAATATACCCTAAAAAGTACAAAATATAGATTAAAAAGCACAACATATGCATTAAAAGTCAAAATATGCAAAAACGTGTACTTTTTCCAAAATATGCAACTACAAATCGATGTAATTTTGTTATAAATTGGATGATTCGGAAAATAATTTCATTACCATTGATAACAATGTAATTTTAATGAAATCATCACTTCATTGGTCCACTTAATTCATTATTCCCGGGAAGGAGTTTCTGAGTGATATAAAACTTCTTTGAGTGTACTTAACAAACTATGGCTCTTCAAAGTTTACAACGTTTAGCATTTTCTCAAGACTTCAAAAAATTAAAAACGTGAAAAAAATTACAAGTTTTTAAAATTTCAAAGATTTAAAAGCGGAATTGCCTACATGGCTCCATAGAAACATCCTGATCACAATATTAAAAAAAATCATATGACATTAGGTCAAAAAGTGGCAAATTTGTAATGCTCTTTCATGGAATTAATAATATATAAATTAAATGCAAACTTACCACATTATTCCAGCTTCATGACAAGTTTCTGCTTAAATTTTGGCTTTTTAACACTTATTTTTTTATTTATAGGCTAATATATTTTAATTGTGTAAATGTTGCAAATATAGAAATGATATTCTCAGATATTGGGGGACAAGAATGATTTAAAATTAAACAAAAAAGATATGTTTAATACGAATTTTGTAGTTAACCTGTTAACAGGTTTTGCCGCATATGCTGCGGCAGTAAAAATATAGTTAGCTTTACACCAGATTTATATTTAAGTAAAAAATAATATTACTTTCTTATTTGATGGCTTTCATTTGAGCTATTATATATTAATTTTGGACTGTTTATTCAACAGTTATGGTAAATTTTGTAAAAATTTGCTTTGCATATTTTGAAATCAATAAACCAGTTAATGGGTTAAAACATAATAAAAATCTTTCCAGTGATATAGCAAAAGAACTAGTTAATTAGGAAAACACATTCTAATAAGATTCTGAAATTTCATTCCCAAAAATTAGCATTCGAGTTGAAATATCCCCAAAATAAAAACACATTTCCAAATTTGGCAACCCT
Source organism: Delia radicum (assembly GCA_021234595.1). Taxonomy (NCBI): domain Eukaryota; kingdom Metazoa; phylum Arthropoda; class Insecta; order Diptera; family Anthomyiidae; genus Delia; species Delia radicum. The sequence goes on from CM037855.1 coordinate 145,882,492, forward strand.
AAGAAATATTAACTAAAGCTTTAGTAAAATACTAACTTAAATTACGGGTGTATTCACGATGGTCATTTGCACACGATGCAAATATGCACAGACGGTTATTTGTATTCTCTCAGCCTTGAGCAGTATTGACGATGGAAAGTGTTCACTTTTGCATCGTGTGCAAATCAACATCGTGAGTACCCTTTAAATTTTTCCATAATTTTACTAGTTTATATTTCTATTTTTACATTCTTAAAACACTTAATTCTTCTTTCAGAAATAATACACAATAAGCCTAATGCACTTTTATTACAACAATAATAGAACAACACTAACACTAGAGAGTTTTGCTAACGGTTCTTTTTAACAAGTGTTTTGCAATGTATGTAGTCTGAATGACTCTCACTTTTATTTAACACAAACATTTTTTCAAATTTTATGCACTTATTTTATTTAACATTTTATACTTAAAATTTCATTGAAATCTTTTATATTTTAATAGTTTTATATTCTATAGAATTTATATTTTATATTGATGTAACTTTTGTGTAATTTTGTTAATATTTAACACTTCATTTTAAAATTATAAAATTAGCAACACGTATAACTAACTTTTCGACAACCGGCCATTAAAGAAACTAAAATAAAACCAGAGATGCAGAGTTTTTTTGAAGACAGCGTTGCAATTATATAGTAGTGAAAATACACACACAAAATTTTGAAAGCAGAATCTACTGATAATGACAGTTAAAACAACTGTAAATTCGGGCAAGGAATTTAATGCAACTAAAAAATTAAAATAGACTATTAATAATGCAGCTCAAAACGAAAAATATGCCCTAAAAATAGGAATTATAATTATAACTTTACTATTAATTTAGATGGTAATGCAGTTGAATTTGTAGAAAAATTTTAATGTCTTGGTGTGACTATAGATTCCAAGTTAAGTTTTCAGGATCATGTCAATGCGGTTGTTTCTAAAGTTAATTTTACTTTGAGAAAATTGTATAGCTTGGATGTTATACTACCATTTAATGTCAAGCTTAAGGTTGTTCATGGGTTGATTATGCCAATATTTTTATATTGCTTAGAAGTGTACTCTAGAGCTTTAGGTTATGTGATGAAGAAGCTAAGATTGGCTTTTAATCGTGTCATGAGATATTTATACTCTCTTAGATTGCGTCATCACATTTCGTCTTATGTTTTAAAATTTTTGGGATGTTCGTTCGATAATTTTGTTCAAATTAGGTGTATTTTACATTTTTTTAAAATATATAAATTGCAAACCCCGAAATTTTTGTATAATTTTTTTAAATTTGGTAGATCTACTAGGAATAGACAATTGGTTATTCCGAAACTTACACCACTTTTGGGGCGATCTTTTTTTGTTAGAGTTGCCCGTGAGTATAACAAATTACCACTTTAAAATCGTTCGATTTTTCTATTAATACGTATAGGAAGAAAATTTTTCTATTATATTCACAAGACACTTAATTTTTTTAGGTTTGGGGGTTTTTGGGGACTTAATAAATAAATAAACTATTATCACTCCTTTTTTTTATATTTCTTGTTTATTTTTAATATTATTGTATTTTAATTATTATCTCTTTCTTATTATTTTATTTATGTATATCAAATTTTATTGTTTACTTTGTATAATTTAGTAGAAATTTGTAACCGATTATGGCCTTCAGGCTAGGTTATTGAAATGAATAAATAAATTAAATTAAGATATTGTCCTAACAAATAATCTATAGAGTTTTTTTTTTTTGTTTTCAAATTTATTATTTGACCCTTTCAGGAATGTGTTGATAGATCTATTTCGGGAATTTTCTAGGTTCCCATCATCAGAACACGTTTTGAAAGCGGTAACAATCCCATGTCAAACATCAAACATACATATGAACTAGTTTACTCACTACATGAGAACTAATATACATATGAGTTTGAAGTTAAAGATTATAACCATTGATCAAAAAATAAATTGAAAACTTGTTTGATGTGTAAGATCCACCTCTGGTGGATATTCAATACACGTTTTTTTTGTTTCTCTCTTCTTTTTATATTTTGTTTACATTGTAAGCAAAACAGGGGAAGTAAACTTGGCGGTACTCTGCCTTTTTTACAAGTTTGTTATAATTTTTATTAAAAATAAAAATTATGTTTTTTCGACCTTTAATTGTGCAATGAAAATGAAAATTATTCAAGTTCGAGGCCATACTCTATATTTCTTCATTAGGATATTGTCCTAACAAATAATCTATAGAGTTTTTTTTTTTTTTTTTTTGTTTTCAAATTTATTATTTGACCCTTTCAGGAATGTGTTGATAGATCTATTTCGGGAATTTTCTAGGTTCCCATCATCAGAACACGTTTTGAAAGCGGTAACAATCCCATGTCAAACATCAAACATACATATGAACTAGTTTACTCACTACATGAGAACTAATATACATATGAGTTTGAAGTTAAAGATTATAACCATTGATCAAAAAATAAATTGAAAACTTGTTTGATGTGTAAGATCCACCTCTGGTGGATATTCAATACACGTTTTTTTGTTTCTCTCTTCTTTTTATATTTTGTTTACATTGTAAGCAAAACAGGGGAAGTAAACTTGGCGGTACTCTGCCTTTTTTACAAGTTTGTTATAATTTTTATTACAATGTAAACAAAATATAAAAAGAAGAGAGAAACAAAAAAACGTGTATTGAATATCCACCAGAGGTGGATCTTACACATCAAACAAGTTTTCAATTTATTTTTTGATCAATGGTTATAATCTTTAACTTCAAACTCATATGTATATTAGTTCTCATGTAGTGAGTAAACTAGTTCATATGTATGTTTGATGTTTGACATGGGATTGTTACCGCTTTCAAAACGTGTTCTGATGATGGGAACCTAGAAAATTCCCGAAATAGATCTATCAACACATTCCTGAAAGGGTCAAATAATAAATTTGAAAACAAAAAAAAAAAAAACTCTATAGATTATTTGTTAGGACAATATCCTAATGAAGAAATATAGAGTATGGCCTCGAACTTGAATAATTTTCATTTTCATTGCACAATTAAAGGTCGAAAAAACATAATTTTTATTTTTAATAAAAATTATAACAAACTTGTAAAAAAGGCAGAGTACCGCCAAGTTTACTTCCCCTGTTTTGCTTACAATGTAAACAAAATATAAAAAGAAGAGAGAAACAAAAAAACGTGTATTGAATATCCACCAGAGGTGGATCTTACACATCAAACAAGTTTTCAATTTATTTTTTGATCAATGGTTATAATCTTTAACTTCAAACTCATATGTATATTAGTTCTCATGTAGTGAGTAAACTAGTTCATATGTATGTTTGATGTTTGACATGGGATTGTTACCGCTTTCAAAACGTGTTCTGATGATGGGAACCTAGAAAATTCCCGAAATAGATCTATCAACACATTCCTGAAAGGGTCAAATAATAAATTTGAAAACAAAAAAAAAAAAAAAAAAAAAACTCTATAGATTATTTGTTAGGACAATATCCTAATGAAGAAATATAGAGTATGGCCTCGAACTTGAATAATTTTCATTTTCATTGCACAATTAAAGGTCGAAAAAACATAATTTTTATTTTTAATAAAAATTATAACAAACTTGTAAATTAAATTAAATTAAATATATATACAATAACGCTTTTTGCAAAATTCAAAGCTTTAACAAAAAAAAAAATGAAATAAAGTTTTTGAATTTTGCACCCATCTTTTCAAAAGGTACTACACGCAGAAAAAACTAAGAGGAATATTATCGAATTGCTTAGTAATTCGACAACTACATAAGTTTCAAGTTAGTTTTACAAACTTCTTGTTAAATATTATTTTTTTTTTGAAATTTGTTACTAGAACTCTGTAAAACTAACTTGAAACGTATGTAGTTGTATAATTACTAAGCACTTCGATAATATTCCCATAATTTTTTTCTGTGTGTAATGTTGTCACTCGAATAAAAATTATTCGAACAAAAACTAATTTTGAACGAAAAATTTAAAAAAAATTTCGAGTAACGTTTAATACGAATAAAATTTGCCTATTAATCGAATAAAATCAATAACTTTAAAAAATCTATTTTTAATTGGAACCTTTTGGAAAGTTAGTCCCGGTTCACACACGGCAATGTTACTTGAGCAAGTCTTGAGTTTATAGAAGAGGGAGGAAAAGAGAATGGAAGGGGTATAGACTTGCCCGTACTCCAATTCCGTTTTGTTTTGTCATCCGCAATTTTCAACACGAAGTTTCAAAACGAAAATTGCTGAAACAAACTTTTCCTGTGTGAACACAAAAGCCGTGTGTGAACCGGGACTTAACTAATTTTAGGAAATATCGCTATATCAATCAATAAAATTACTATCACCCTTGTTACGGCTTTTAAATCAGATCGAAAGTGAAAATTTTAGGATTTTTCGGTGTTCTTGCGATTCAATCAGAGCGTTTTTCCCTATTTTTTATTCGTTTTAATTTGTGCAAAAAAGCCTGGTCGAAAATAAAACGAGTGCCCTTTTTTCTAATAAATTACAATTTAGGGTCAAAAATAGTGCTTAATATTAAAAATTTAGAACTTTTTTTTTTACTTATTTCTGATTTTATTGTATTTTTGGCTGTATTGTTTATACTCTAAAAAACTGTTTAAAAAAACATTTTTTTGTTTTGATATTCTAGAAAACACGCAAGCAAATTGACAACAATGTTAGAAGCACTTATTTAAAGCATTTTACTTTCCATGTTTTTTATTTTCCATAAAACCATATGTTTTTGGCACTTCGATAATAATTTCGAAAGAAATTCGAATTTTCGAAAGCTTTTAGGATTTGAGAACACCAAATTTCAATTTCGTGTGATTTCACAAATTCGTTCTAATTGCAAAACGTTCTAAAGTAGCGACATGGGCGTATATAAAAACTTTATTAAAAAAAAAGTCTTAAAGATTTTATAATAATTTTCTATTGTTCTAAAAAAACACAGAAAAATGCCCAGTTAGTTTTTTTCTTTAAAAATAGCACAAAATCAAACATCAAAAATAACATCAAAATATATAAAAAAAAATATGGTATTGAGAGCAAACAAGCACACAAAAATTATAGTTTGCCAAGTAATAAGAAGCATTTTAACTAATGAAGTTTATTTGAATATATCATGCAAAGACTATTAACATTTTACCAAGTTTCCACATGTTTCCACTTATTTTTTGAATAATTTATGCAAAAAAAAAACTTTATTAGTTGAAAAAAAAATGCTCCTAATTACTTGGCAACGATTTAAAAGAAAAAATATGTGCTTCTTTCAATTGAAAAGCAAATTGAACATTCAAAACGGTACTTCCATTTTTATGCATTGAAAATATAATGAAATTTGCTAATTATTATTTGCAAACTATGGGTATACCAATAAAAAAAACAAAAAAAATAAATAAATATATAATATATAATTTATAAACTAAACGAGAATTTTTAAAAAATCGAAATTATCTTCGATTTTTAAATAACTCACGAAAACTACTTCTTTAAAAGTACACTAATTTTCTCATTTTTTTTTTTTAATAACTGTCATAATAGTTTTTTGTTATATTTCATAGAAAAACAATTGTAACCGCAGTTAAAAACAACTACTACTGTGTTTGTTGAGAAGTCGTGGCAGACAAAAAGATTCTCATAGTTTACTTTGTCTATTGTATGTAATGTCTCGACTTGAGTTAAGGCAATTATCTTCTTCTATTGCAGACAACTGAAGATTTGGGTGATGCCAATGAAACAATTGTATTGTCTATCATGAAAATGATCAAACTTTTTGAAAAGCAACAAATAAAACCTAATACGACAATATCGTATTTGATTTTTTGACTTGAGGTAGAACAATATTCTAACGAAATATATAAAAATATAGAAAGTCCAAAAACAAACAATTTTTGTATTTTTAACACAAAAATTAAACCATTTTTGAATTTTTATTTAAATAACACAATTTTTATTATTTTTATATGATTTTTTTTTATATATTTTTATTTGTTTTATTATATTTTTCTAATATTTACGTAATTTACATTATAAAATGTATATTCTCTAAATAAGAAGAGAAAATATTTATTATTATTTTTTAAACTATTTTAAAAACTAAAGCAAAAATAAGTAGATAAATATAAATTACAGGATTTTGTTTTTAATTTTTAATATAATTTTGAATGATAAAAAATATCTATTTAAATAGTTACATAGGTAATTGTTTTCCTAAAGATTTTAAAGCTAAATTTGGAAAGGGGAAGTTTATAAAAAAAAAACTAAAATTAAATATTTTTGCGTTAATTTTTGTTGAAAATTATTTTTTATTATACACAAAACTCCAAAACTTAAGAAAAAAAGTGGTAAAAAAAACTAAGATTATATATTTTTTTTTTTTTTGTTTAATGATTTAATTTATTAATTAGTATAATATTAAAAACAAATAATACTTGATGACTTTTATTTAATATAAAAAATTTGTTTTAATGCGGGATATTTTTTTAATTAACAACATTTTTATATTTTAGGTATATTATAAAATAAAAAAAAAAATTGTTTCTTTTTTTTAACATAAACTCATTTTATTTTTAAGAATTTTAAAAAGTTTATATAAAGAGTGAAAGAGATCGAAGACAGTTTTAAAAATGTTGTTTTTTAATTAAAATTTATTAAATTTATTTGATAAAAAATTAAATTTATTCTTTATTTTCACTGCGTATTTGCATAATTTTCTTTTTAACCAACGTACGCACTTGTTGGGGCGTAGTTGTTGTAGTTTGTTGTTGTTGTTGCAGCTGCTGGGAAGTGGATGATGTGACCGTGGCTCCTTGAGAAGTTTGTGTTATGGTCATTATTTCAGCTTGTGTTACATTAGAAGTATTCATTTGTTGTTGTTGCGCTATACCTCCAGCTGAACTTACAACCACATTTTGTTGTTGTTGCTGCTGATGCTGCTGCTGCTGCTGCTGTTGTTGTTGCTGTTGTTGTAATGTTTGCTGCTGCACAACAGCCACTAGATTACCACCAGCCGTCGTTTGTAAACGTACTGGACTAGCATTTTGTCGTTGACTTTGTTGTGCTGCCGCTTGTTGTTGTATCGCTGTAATAATTGCCTGTTGTGTCTGTGATTGTGATCCAGAGGTTGCTACCTTAATAGTGCCTGCAATATTTTGACCGCCTGTAACATGGGCTCGTATATTGCCGGCCGCTAGGGCTTGAGCTGATGCAGCAGAAACCACCTAAAAATTGAGAAGAAAAAAATATTTATAAAATTATTTTTGTTTTAAAACATTTTTTTATTAAAAAAAAAATATAATGATTATTTCAAAAGCATTAAATCTCTTATTAACACATTAAAGACACCTCATAGATCCGCTGGATCATTATTTAACCAAACTTTGCAAATACAGTGGAGTGCGGTTATATCGAACTCGCGGGGACCGGACGATTTAGTTCGTTGTAAGTGAGGTAAACATTTTACAAAAAGTTATTAAAATTTAAGGATTTTTTTCTTAAACTAAACAAATTCTACAATTTTTTGTTTGTAATTCTAAAACAATTCTTCTATTAAATTTTGTTTCATATAGTTTTTAATTCTTTTCAGTAAATTTGTAATTAAAAAGCTAAAAAATTTTAAGATTCGCAGCAAAAGTTTCATTTTAGAATCCCGATTTTTTTGTGTGTTCGTTATGGGAGTAAAAATTAGTTCGTTATATAAAACGTCAGTCGTAAACGATGTTCGTTATAACCGTTTTATTTTGTATCAAATATGTTAGTAAATGCTTTGGAACCATACAAATCGTTCGTTATAAAAAAAGTTCGTTAAATGCTTTGGAGCCATACAAATCATTCTTTATAAAAAAGTTCGTTAAATGCTTTGGAACCATACAAATCGTTCTTTATAAAAAAAAAGTTCGTTAAATGCTTTGGAACCATACGAATCGTTCGTTATAAAAAAAAGTTTGTTAAATTCTTTGTAACTATAAAAATAGTTCGTTTTAAAAAAAAGTTCGTTAAATGCTTTGTAACTATACAAATCGTTCGTTATAAAAAAAGTTCGTAAAATGCTTTGGAACCATACAAATCGTTCGTTATTAAAAAAGTTCGTTAAATGCTTTGGAACTATACAAATCGTTGGTTATAAAAAAAGTTCGTTAAATGCTTTGGAACCATACAAATCGTTTGTTATAAAAAAAGTTCGTTATAAACGCTGTTCGTTATAACCTTGTTCCACTGTATATTAATTATATTAATTTTTTGTATTTTTTTTTTTCAGAAACTAGTCTAGTCTGATTTGAAATTCAATAGTGTTCATAATTTTAAGAGAAAAACGTTTATTATTCTTCCTAATCTCAACATTTCTAAATTAAAATTATGGAGGCTCTAGCTTTTTTAAAACTTCGGGTTCTGATGAGATCTTTAGCCAGATCGAAATACTAGTATCAACCTAGCTAATCACCCCTATCGTGAATATTTTTCCTTTTTCACGCAATTCCAATCGTGAAATTTCCTCGAAATTTGTTCCCTGTGTCTAACCATTCACTCGTGAATAGCATAATAAAATTTCATGGGAAATTCACGATACCAATTTTCATTTGATGGGGGATGAAATAAGCTAAATAAGTAGCACTAGCTACTATGGCCTTCGGCTCGTTGTAGCGAAAAACAGACCAGTGCCTCTGGTGGGAATCGAACCCACGACTCCAGCACTGATAAGCCAGCACGCTACCAACTAGCCTACCGGGGCGCACATGAAAATATTTTTAATTTTAGTATTATTTTAATAAAACCCATTAAATACTTATGTTTTGAAAGAAAACGAAATTAATATTGCAATATTTAAGATTTTTTGTATATTCGAAAAACTCATCGTCCGATGAAAAAATTTTTAGTAAAACAAGTGGAAGCATTAAAGTCCGATGTGGCGAATTTGGTATAAAAAAGATTAAATTCGGCTGTGCCGAATTTTTGGATACCCTCCATCTCATTGTTTGAATTAGCCAGTGAAAGTGCAAACAATATATATATATATATATCTATATTCTTTGTAAAAATAACAATAATGTATTTGGGGTGAAGAAAAAAATGTTGTATTAATTATCGTTAAATGCGAATTGCACTGCATATAAATACAGATAAATATTTACACAATTCAATACATATGGTTTGTGTCTTTGCTATTAAAAAATCCTCGATATTCAGGCGCTGAAATCGCTATGTTTAATTTCTATGATATTAAATATATATTTGAATTGAGATTTAAAATCCAATTAATATTCTTTTAAGAATCCAATTGCAATTGATGGAAACGTCCAATTGGGAAAATTGTCAATAGCGCCATCTATTAAGTTATAAAGGGATAGGTTTAAAGGGACAGTAATAAGAAAAAAATAGTTTTAAAAATAATAAATATATTGTGAATTAGTAATTTAATTTAATATCTACATAATTGTAATTGAGAAAGGACCAAATTTGAAGAATAACTGGATCCACCTTTTAAATTGTGAAGGGAAGTTTATAAAAAAAAATAATAGAAAAAAATATTCTTAGGAAAAAAACTTTTGTTTTGTAAATGAAACGATTTTAGTAGAAAAAAAAAATCTAACACTCGATTAACGAGGGTTATGTAGACAAAAATGCTTATAACACTTGGAATAGGGGAAAAGCACAAATCGATGTCTCAAAGTAATCAATATTTGTAGAAAATAATATTATCCGTACATGAAATATTTACATATAATGTAGCACTGAAATAATTATTTTTCTATAAAACAAATCCCCGGGATTTTAGTAGAAAAAAGCCACAATATAGGCTCTTAGCAATGTAACGAAAATGAATTGTATAAAATACAAAAACACTTTAATTTTAGCGAAAAACATACCGATTTGATCTAAACATACTAGGAATATTATATTTTAATAAATGTTTTTCATCTTATTTTTCACTGAAACACAAATTAATGTTCAAAGTTATTCTGCAGGTTTGTTCTCAATGAAGGAAGTTTTTTTTGGGATAATAATTGGTTTTAAAATCAGTAGTGACAATTTACAGAATTGATAAAAACTGTAGAAAGAGTTGAGAAATCGTTTGCATGCACTGACAGGAATTTAATATTACATTTTAAGCAAAGTTATGCTTTTTTCACATGGACTTTTAAAAATACATTTAGGGGTCCAAGAAGGTGATTACGTAGAAACTTTTGAACTGTTTTGTAAATACTACATTAACATTGTTAAAGTGGCAATCGTTTCAGTTACATATATTCAGTCGAATTGGACAGAATTAAAGGGAAATTCAAATTGAAGTATTTATGAAATCTGTGGATATAAGAAGTTCGTTATATCAGACATCATTTGTATGGAGGCTGGTTGACGAGACAAACAATTTAAATAAAATGAATTCTTTATAACAAAGATCCATTTTGCAAATTTTATTTTTATTGAATTTCAGAGGGAAATTAGTGTTTTAGTGAATTAGTTTTAGTGAATTTAGGGTTTAAAAAGCATACGCAAATTAAAAAAAAAGATTTAAAAAAAATGCGCTTGCTGAGACATACATAATGAAATAATTATTAAATACACGTTTACATTACAACACACGTGTTTATACTATACATCACATAAGTCAAACGGAAAGTGTGATAATATTAAGTTTGGCAAAAAATTAAAAAAGAAAATATATTAAGAGTGTTTTCGAGACACAAAACTAAAACTAAACTGGTATTTTTTCAAATTATATAAATCAAAAAATAGATCCGGAGACAAATTAATATGTTTTGCTGACATATTAAACTTTTGTCAAAAATTCGTAAATTTTTTGGAAGCAAAAATCGTCTAATAGTCATTTAGTTATTTTTCGTATTAAATATCGTCAAAATGACTATAAATCGTAAACCTGGCAACACTGCACGTGATTGCTTCTAATGCATACATACATACATACATACCAGTTATAAAAACCTTCATACATACATACAGGGTGGCTGATGCATATTGCTACAATAAGAAATTCAAATAACGTTTTTTTTCAATACATACAAATATTTCTTTGTTTTTACATTTGAAAAGCCATACATTTTTATTAAGTATTTTTAATGGCTTTTAAGAAACAATTTAATTAAAATAACACGCCTGATGACATCAAATGCAAGCGAAATTCCATGCAAATTACAGACAAAATTCCAAGCTAAGGGGCAAGTCTACTGCGTTCAATTACTTGTTATTTGATTTTTTTAAAGGAGAGAAATGAAAATCCTTAAGCAGAACTGTCCGTATTGACTGTCTGGTGATACATATATGAGCAAAAATATTCCATGTCGAAACTCTAGAATTGACTTGTATTGCGGCAACTATGGCAACAATTGATTCTTACATTCGAACTGAGAAATTTTGATTAAAAGGCGTCTTAATGATTGTCCCACGATTGACAAAATAATTTACGAGCCCAATCTGCTCGAAGGAGTGCCGCCTAATGTGCCCGTTAAGTTTGTTTATGCGGAAACGCCAGCCTCCAAAGCATTGAAGTCGCACACAATCAAAAATAATAGTTTCATTACCCCATTCGTTCATTTTCCTTAAATTGAAAGACAAATGAATGAAACCAAAAAAAAAAAAAAAAATTTAACCGATTAATAACTCAGAAAAAAAGTTATTACTTTTTTTTGTAATGGCATTAATCAGCCACCCTGTATTACAAAACAAACCAAAAAAAAAACAACAATAATATTTTGTGGGTTTTTCCCAGATTTTTTTTAAAAGAATTACAAACATTTTACAAAGTGTGTATAGTACACTGTATACCCTCCGCACTATGGGATGGAGAATTATTTTTACAAAGACGCTTGCGGAGACATACATAATGAAATAATTATTAAATACCCATTTACATTACGACACATATCTTTACATCACATAAATCAAACAAAAAGTGTAATAAAATTAAGTTTGTCAAAAAATTAAAAAAATATATATTTTATGTGTTTAGAGTGTTTTCGAGACACAAAATAGAAAGAAACTGGTATTTTTTCAAATAATATAAATCGATAATAATATAAATCGAAAAGTAGATCCAGTGACAAATAAATATGTTTTGCTAATATATTTTGAACTTTTGGCAAAAATTCGTAAAATCATAGAATCATCATTTAGTTATTTTGGGTATTAAATATCGTCAAAATGACGATAAATCGTCAAACCTGGCAACACTGCATGCGATTGCTACTAAACATACATACATACCCAGGTAGAAAAATACAATCTTTAAAACGTTTTAAAAGCATTTTTCATGATGGTACAAGCGTTTTCAGAACATACCAAATTACAAATTTAAAGCGTTTTGAGAATGTGCAAAATGATAGCCCAAATTTACGGTCTGAGGATGGTATTTTATAACGTTCTCAAAACATTGCAAAACAAAATTTTTGAAATGCTTTTTCAATCGTTAAATAAGTATTTGCAGAACATTTTGGCTTACAGTTATTAAGCGTTATGAAAACGACCCAAATGATAACCGCTTTGAGGGTTGTAATTTTGAACATTGTCAAAACGCTCGAAAGAAAAATTTGATTGAAAATAGATTGTTTTGAGCAGTTTCTGTACTTAGCAGTCGCCAACCAGCGGCTTGTCTGTGTCAAAATTTTGGATGGTGTTTCAGTTTCAAACTGATGTAATAAAAAATCTGTAGAAAATAAATGTTGTAAAAAAATACTTTTTTCACAAGTTATGTACTTATTACCCTTTAATTCTTCATATACTTGGGTTGAACTGAAATTTTCTTTGCCTACACCCTTATTTCGCTTTCCGCATCCACTAAACTGTTGTTGCAACTCGTTTGACATTATAACAGAGAGAACAGCTGCAATCGCAAAAAAAAAAAGTATTTCTAAAGTACTATTGGCAAATGTTAGAAAAACGCTTTAACTCAATGGTTTTACATTGGTTTTATTTTATAAACCGTTGTAAATTTTGTACGATAAGAACTTCTTAAGTACTTTTTACAAACGTTGGAAAAACGCTTTGAACCAATGTTTTTACAGTGTTTTTATTTCACAAATATTTGTAAGTTTTGTATAAAAAGTATTCCTAAAATACTTTGTCCGAACGTTCGAATAGCAATCCAAAGTAATGTTTTTTAAATGCTTTTTTTCGTATTATTTGCAATTATCGCTTTGGAAACGCTTTTATTTTAGTACCATCAAAAACAAACGTTTTGAAAACTCTTCGTTTTTTGTACCATCCCAAATTTCTACCTGGGTACATACGATTTATAAAACCTACATAGATACAGGGTGGCTGATAAATAGTGCTATATTAAGAAAATCAAATAACTTTTTTTCAATACATATAAATATTTTTTTATTTTTTTTATTTTTTACCCCAATCGTTCGTTTTCCTTAAATTGAAAGACGAAGCAATGAAACAAAAAAAATGGAACCGATTAATAACCCAGAAAAAAAGTTATACGTTTTTGTTTTGTAGTGGCATTTGTCAACCACCCTGTATTACAAAAGAAAAAACAACAACAATATTTTGTGTTTTTTTTGTTTTTGTGCGTGTTGATTATGACCACGGATGGTAACCGATTCTATATGGTTATTGGTCTGGTTAACGCTATTTTCTTTTATTTCGGTAACGTTATTTTAGGGGTAACTATATTTCAGTTATTTCGGTTGCGGGCTTTTAGCGTTAACGGTATTTTATTTATTTCGCTAACGGTATTTTAGATATAAAATAACGTTACATTGTAGTTATTTTAGGGAAAAGATTTTTCAGTTATTTTGGTAACGGCATTTTAAGGGTAACGTTATTTAAGTTATTCAGGTAATGTTAATGCACACCACAATTTTTAGCCCCATTATGCCCGAGTTTTAATGACTTTCTAGTTTATGATCATACTTTGGGAAAATATATATATTTAAAGAAGTTTTTTTTTCAGATATTGCTAGATTATTTCGGTAACGGTATTTTTATGGTATTGATATTTTAATTATACGGATAATGGTATTTCAATTATTTCGGTAACGGTATTTTAAGATATTGATTTTATAATTATATCGGTAACGGTATTTTACGGATAACGGTATTTAAATTATTTCGGTAACGGTATTTTTGGGATAACGATAGTCAGTTATAAGGGGTTTGAATCGGAGACAGTATTTTAGCGATATTGACTGCCATCCCTGATTGCGTATATTCTTGTGTATACGCATTGAATGTACGTATGTATGATGAAATAAATAGAATATTTTAAAATTTGATTCAAAATTTTAAGAGGTATTCCCACATTTTCACTCATAACTTTTGAACGCGTTAACCGATTTTGATCATTTTCACTAGGAAACTGCTCATGATATCAACAAACAATTTGACTGAAAATTAGCAACACCTCCTCTGTATTGTCGGAGAATTTTGTATTAACACAGACAGACGGACAGACGGACATGGCTATATCGACTTCTCTATTCATGCTGATCAAGAATATATGTATATAGTTTATGGGGTCCCAGAATTTTTTTAAAAGAATTACAAACATTTGACAAAGTGATATATACCCTCCTGCACTATGGGTTGGTGGGTATAAAAAGATATTTGAGAAAATATTCAGTAGTTTTTTTTTATAGCATTTTCAAAAAAAAAAAAGTTATTTGGCGGACCCTTTATATAATTTCATTTCACATTATATCAAAGTTGATCCGAAAAATAGCATACATAATCTCATCTAAAATAATTTGATCTGAAAAATGGGTCTATCTAATTTGATCAAGTTATATATAATTTGATAAAACCAGATCAGACAGCGCATTCTGATTGAAACTGAAACTTCCCCTACCTAATTTTGTTAGATTCATAAGGAAGACTGGGAAATTATTTTAGTCTCATCTTTGATTGTTTTCTATATATCTTTCTTTCCTTGACTTCTCTCTTCTGGGTATGGTACAATGGACAAAATTTAGTCTGAGCGCCATGTAATTTCTTTTGTGCTTGTCCAACACAGCTCAACTCAGAACTAGAATTTTATAATCCTGAATTTAGATTAAATTTAGTCACTTCTTAACGATCATTAGGTCTTAACTTTTTGGGAATAAAAAAGTTCTTAGAATTTGATTTGATTCCACTTTTCTTGTAAATCTTGTTCACAAAGATCATTAATAAATATTGAAAAATTATAAATGTCCACTTACCTGTATAGTTTGTCGTTGATTAGATTGTGAAGCCACCGAAACGGGTATTACCCGACCCACACTAGTTTTTCCTAAAACAAAATTCGTAGTCGACAAAGTACCCGGTTGGCCAGATTGACGCATAACTTGTTGTATTTGTTGTACGGTCACTGAACTGGGTAACGATTTGGTATTTTGTATATGAACCAATTGTGTTTGAACACCACCCGTATTGGAAGAGCTAGACGAAGAGGAGGAGGTTGACGACGACGATGAACCAGATTGAGAAGTTTTTTGAGAAACTTGTATTGTTTGTTGAGGGTTATTGGAGGATTGTGTTATAGAAGTGTTTTGTTGTTGTTGCTGCTGTTGAGCCGCTGCTTGAGAGGCTTGTATTTGGGTCATTCTAGAGATTTTACGAGGCATGTTTGACAATTGTTGTTGCTGTTGTTGCTGCTGCTGTTGCATATGCAATTGTCGCATTTGTGATTGATTAGCCATGGTTACCTTAATTTGTCCACCAGGTTTTAATTGTGATAAAGCCATATTAACGGTATTTTGTGTTTGTTGTTGGTGTTGTTGTTGTTGGGTATTAACTGTTATACCCTGCTGTTGTTGAGAGGAGGATGATGTTATTGATGAGGACACAGATGTTTTAACTAATGTTGCTATTTGCTGTGGTGTTATTTGTTGTATTTGTTGTTGTTGAGTATTGGATTGTTGTACATTTGCTTGTTGTTGTGATGTTGTTATAGCTGCTTGTTGTAATTGTATATTTTGTCCGGTAGAAGTAGTAAATATTTGTCCTCCTTGTTGTATTACCTGGCCGACTTTTTGTTGTTGTTGCGCTGATATCATTTGTCTTTTAACCAACAACATATCTGTTTCTCCTACTTGTCGGGTAATAGTTTGTTTTCCCGAAGCCGCTGCTACTTGTTTAATAAATTGAGCTCTTGTCTGTTGAGCCTGTTGTTGCTGATGAACTTGTGAGGCGGCTACAGTTGTTACAACACCCGCAGAACTTGGTGTTGTTGCTGCAACATTTGATGTTGCTACTGTTACTTTTTGTCCCTGAACAACTTGTAGTGTTGTTGGCCCGGATCCTGTTTGCATAAGTTGTCCTTGTATTATGGTACCTTGAGCATTTACCAAAGTTGTTTGTCCCGAGGCAGTTTGTACTACAGTTTGTTGTTGTCCTTGTTGTCCGGTAGCCTGTAATACTTTCAATTGCTGCCTTTGTCGATAAAGTTGTATATGAGTTGGTTGTTGTTGTTGGGTATTGCCTTGTTGTGCTGCTGCGGCAGCTGCTGCTGCTGCAGCAATTTTTTGTCCTTGTTGTAGTGAACTGACCCGTATACCTTTAGTAACCACCTGTTGTGTTCCCGACGGCATAGAAGCCAATTGAAATTGTGCTGCCTGGAGTTGAGCTTGAGCAACATTTGTTCCTAAACTAGACATTGAGACAATAGTAGGACTTGGATTTCCGGCATTTCTTTGTTGTAAAACAACATCTTGTAGTGTTGTTCCCGAAGGAGCGGCCACTATACGTTGAGCTCTTAAAGCTGATGTATTTAATGTTGTTACAGTTGCTGTGGGTTGTTGCATACCCGATGAAGTTGTTAATACCGTTCCTACGGTGGCTAATTGTGATACGGAAACAACTTGTGGCAAAGATTGTGTTTGTACAATTGATCCTACCTGTGGAGAGGAGGATACTATAGTTTGTTGTGGTGATAGTGAAACTAATTGAGAGGAGGATGTTGTTACATGATGTTGTTGCTGGTGTTGTTGTTGACTTACAGCCGAAGATATCGTTTGTACGGGTGTTGTTAATACAACAGATACCGATGCTGGTGTTGTTACTAAATTGCCACTAGATGTTTGTTGTTGTAACTGTACATGTTGTGTGTTGTTTTGCGTGTTGTTAGATTGTTGTTGTAATTGTTGCATTTGTGTGGTATTTAATAACCCAGATTGTGGTGTTACTATTGCTTTAACAATTTGGGTGGAGGTGTTTGATCCATGTTGTCTTAATAAATGTTGTTGGGTTGTTTGAGTTGTTGTTCCCTGTACCAGAGATTGTTGTTGCATTTGTTGTTGTGAAGTATTAGCAGCATGTTGTAAAACTATAGCCGTGGCAGATTGTTGTTGGGATTGTTGTTGTGGTGTTATTCCTGTAGCCGAAGTTAATTGATGTATTTGTAGTTGTTGTGTATGCAAACCGGGTGGTTGTTGTTGCTGATGTTGTTGTTGCACTAATTCTTGTAAATGTGTTGTTTGTGATTGTCCTAGCTGTTGTTGTACAATATTAACCGTATTAGTGTTTGAAACAACACCACTTGTCTGTTGTTGTTGTTGCTGCTGACAAACCTGTGTTGTTTGTTGTTGTTGGGAAGTTCCTGCTACTGCTACTGGTGGTGGTGGCGGACATTGTGTTCTTTGTTTTTCTCGTATTTTATTTGCTCTCATTATGGCTATATTTTGTGGTGTTATCGGTTGTTCATAATTACTTATGCCAAATTCTTGTAAAACTTCCATATGTTTAGGATTCATTAAACTGGGCGTATTAAAGTGTCTCTTGGGTGGTGGTGCCTTTTTCAAGTAGGCCGTTTTAATACCATCAAACCGGGTACGCATTATTTTTGTAAATGTATTGTTATTATCATTAGCATAGAGTTGTGTTGTCCTTAGACATCTTAAGGGACTTTTAAGATATTCCGTCTTTAAAGCCGTTTTTAATTTCTTTTGTTTCTTTGGACTTTCTACTAATTTTCCTTCTTCTCGTGGTTGTATTATGGCCTCATAACGATAACGACATTGTTTGGGTGATCGATATGTTTTGGCAAAGGCATTAACTATTTCAGCTACCAAATCCCAATTGGGTGTATGTCCCGGTGATAGTAACATTAAGTTACAGGGTAATCCCTGTAGATTAACCAATACATGTAATATGGCTATATCTTCGAAGACACACCATTCTGCCATTCCTTCCGGTTCGGTTAGAGGTTTTTGTGGAAGTTGTGGTTTTAATCCTGGTATTTGTACATTTGGCTTAAACACTCCTCGATAACGTTGATTTTTTAAATCTCTGCGTATACGTGCTATAGCCGCTGATGGCCTGTCGAAGAGAGAGCGTGGTGCACACAGCATTTCTTCTCTTCGAATTTTTGCCGGCCTTTTGTTACCGTCCTGCATAAAGCCAGCATCGGATCGTGAACGTTTAAATTCTTTTTTAATGTATATTGGTGGTAGTTCTGTTTCTGGTATTGGTTCAACATCATACATAAAGGTTAGAGAGAAATCGATGTATATATCATCATTATCTTGGGGTGGAGTTGGTGGACACCACATCTAATTGAAATAAAAATAAGAGAAATTTGAAAACAAAAGTTTTAAATATTGAAGTCTAAACAATAAGTATAAATACAGTTTTTTTTTTCTTAATATTAGTGATTACTACGGTTCGGGGTATAAGGGGTTAATTGTCCTAAACGTACCTATGATGTGACCGGTTACAACAGGGCTGCACTGTTGGCCAGCAGGCCTCAATTTTAGCCAAAACTAGAATATGGATGATAATGGTCTCGAAAGTATCCCATAGGGGTTTAAGACAGTTACTGGTCATAAATTTGAAATCAGAATTTAAAAATAGAAAATGGCGAATCCAATATGGCGAATTATTTATTTTTATAAATTTTTGTTATTGTTTTATTTGATTAAGATTGTCACTCTTGATATAAAACACTTAAAATTCTTAATACAGATCCAAAATGGCTGACATATACTTTAGAATATTTTATTTAATTATATTATTTTATTGTGCAATTTCAAACCAAGCCCTTGGGGCCAAATATGGCTTATATACAACTCACTAAAATGTACTACTATACAAATATTAATATTTTTAATTTTCAAGTTTGATATAATTTTTATTAAAAATAAAAATTATGTTTTTTCGACCATTAATTGTGCAATGAAAATGAAAATTATTCAAGTTCGAAGCCATACTCTATATTTCTTTATTAGGATATTGTCCTAACAAATAATCTATAGAGTTTTTGTTTTCAAATTTATTAATTGACCATTTTCAGGAATGTGTTGATAGATCTATTTCGGGAATTTTCTAGGTTACCATCATCAGAACTCGTTTTGAAAGAAGTGACAATCCCATGCAAAACATCAAACATTCATATAAACTAGTTTTCTCACTAAATGAGAACTTATATATATATATATATACTAGCTGACCAGGCAAACGTTGTTTTGCCTTCAAATTTTAATTGTAATTAATTCTTTAAATCAAGAAATTTCTTTTACGCAAATAAATAATTAAAAAAATAAATTCACATTAATAAATCATTTTAAAATTTGTAATTTCATGGGAAGCCCAACGCCTCTTTGTCCTTCTATCGCCTTTATTTGCTGAAGTATATAAAATGAAAAGCTGAAAACAACTGCCATAACAACTGCGACGTCACCTATTACCGGTGCATTAAAGCGGCGCTAATGCTCACCAGCCGCTGTCTGGTCAGCTCTTATCACAACCGTAAATTCATCTGTCGGCATCTGGTCTAGGGCTGTTTTGAATAGACGGATGAGGCTGTTGTGTTCGTGTAACATAGCTTGAAGATTAACATACATAGGTTTTTTGTAAATATCTTCGGAACTACATAACCGATTTAAGAGTTTGATATCTCGTTTTAAAAAACATGACAACGGCTTTCAAAAAAAAAAAAAAAATAAATAAAAAAAGCAAAAAAAATAAATATATGTATATGTCATTGGTGGTACAATATGAAAATTGGATTTTGCCACGCCCCTCCACCCACAGACAGAAAATCAAAAATCAGACTTCACAGTGTCACCCGCCTGAATATTCTGAAGATTCCTTAAAAATTTCATCAAAATCGGCCCAGCCATTTTGGAGTCCATACGTTACATACATACACACATCCTGTTTTATATATATATAGCGGTACCACGCCCATTTATCCCATTCCGCCGATTTTCAGTTCGACTACGAATATTTGTAATTGATGGACTCGTACAAAATTTGAAGGCTATATAGCTAATATAGAACCCTAGATATTTAATATTAATATTAATTTTGTATATGAGCTAAATAATCACTTTGTATGGGAGCTGCCACGCCCACTGGTATGATCCCGCCCAATTTTCCCATGACTATTCATAATATAATCAACGTGCACAAATTTCTAAGACTCTGGTTATTATAGAACTGTAGATATATGATATTAAATATTTACTTTGTATGGGAGCTGACACGCCCACTGGTACGATCACGCCCATTTTTCCCATGACTATTCACATTAACAAATAATCAACGTGCACAAATTTCTAAGACTATGGCTATTATAGCACTGTAGATATATGATATTAAATATTTACTTTGTATGGGAGCTGCCACTCCCACTGGTCCGTTCCCGCCCATTTTTTTCCTGATTATTCAAATCAGTAACATATGGGATACTGCAATGTTTCAAAACTCTTGCTATCACAATAGTCAAGATATATGATTTTATTCAATTTATGTGGGAGGGGCCACGCCCACTTGAAATATATATAGCCGAAAACCTAATTTGGACTATAACCTTTCAAATGAAACCGGTTTGGGCCAAATCGGTTGAATAGTTTAAGAGTCTATAGAGGACAAACATACAAACATTGTATTTTATATATATAGATTATTTTTATGTTTCCGCTCATAACTTAAAAAAAAAATTCCGGAACGATATATAGCCTATGTCCATCCTGGAGGACTAAATTAAATATTGGTAAAAAAAATTTAGAAATCGTATGATTAGTTACGGAGATTACTTTCTACAAACAAACAAACATTACCTTTTTATAATATTAAGTATAGATAGTGGAGAAAAAAATTGTTTAATTTTTTTACAAAAAATTTGCTTTATCAAATTATTAAAATTGAAGTTTTGAAAAAAAATTAACCCTTTAAGTGCGTACAAAGGGTTAAAATATAAAAATTACAAAAAATGTTTACTGAGAAAACGATCTAGTGTTGTTAAAAAGTTCTCACGGAATCCATATTTGCTAAAAATTTGTCTTTAGCCGCCATTTTAAAACATTTCAGAATCGTAATAAATGACTACATGCAACATACATCTGACTAATACTTCTTCCTTATTACAGACCTCTTTTACCTGTTTAAATTCAGATTTGCTTGATACTTAAGAAGACTCTTAGTGCTACCCCACCAATGGTTTCCTTAAGAAATTTTGTCTTAACTGAGGTTATGCTGTGACAAGCCAGGGTAAAGTGACGTGTTTGAGGTGAAGGAGAGGTGCGATCCCAGTGAAATTGAATATAAACCCTATGATACCTAGTAGGGGGTAGATGTGGTATCAAACCTCATTGAGTGGTTATCATCAACATTGCACTAAATCGAAAATCTAGTTCAAACAACATTATTCAGAACCTTGCAAAAGCCCTCCCAACCGGAATAGGAGACAGTGAACCAATTATTCACTTCTCTGAATATACTCAAAAGATTAAACCAAAAGAACAGCTGACTAATAAATATCAAAATCATGGTCCGCCAATTAAATCCGCCATTTTGAATTTTTAAATTTATATTTAATTTTTGTGATTACCAGCTACCACCAGAACCTTCATTTCAGATCATTTTTAGTCACCTTACTCCTGTTTGTACTAAAACTCTGGAATGCTGGAAAATAGCGAGATCTGAAGGTACTTTATCAGATATAGGTACAAATCTAAAAAGTTTATGAACACTAGGAAAAGGCCGGTAAGAATTTAGTAGACAACATTTTTGGGAGCAAATTGGTATTAAAAGTTTTAAAATATCTCTTGAAACTTGACATGCCCCACAAAGCCATAACACAGAAATGATTTTTGAAAGAAACATTTAAAATTTTAATATACTGGGGGTGTCACAAAAAATAAATCGTACAACAATGATTATGTTTCGTATCGATTTCTGTGTGGTTGGTGATTAAAAAAATTAAAAAGAGTCGAAATACTTTTATGTCACATACCAGATTGATAACACACTGCTACAAAAAACACTTTTTGTCAGAATTTGAAAACCGACCTAGTGGGGGTTGTAGGCCTAGGTGAGGACAAACAAAAACCGTTTTCAAAAATTTTGAAACACCCTCAAAATTTTGAGTTATTTTCAAAAAACTGTTTTATGGTAGGTCGTAGCACTTTAGTACCTCTAACTCACACATTTTTTAACCGATTTCAAAATTTTAAACAGTTTTAGAAAGGCAAATAATTAAGATTTCATGAAATGTATTCATAAAATATATATTCCCAGAAATTAGGTAAGTGTTTATTAAAAGTTTCTCATTTTTTTTTCCTAATTTTTCAAATTCAACAAGAGTTATTTGAATTTTTTATATGAAAATCTATCTTTTTTTGCACTGTATTTTAAAGACAATTTTATATAGAAAAAAACGAGATATTATTTGTTAAAATCGGCTTATATTTGCAAAAGTTACTAAACTTTTTCTATAGTAAAAATTTTGGGATTGCAGACTTTTCTTTTGGTAAACCACTTGACTTACAAACGTAAATTAAAAACTGTACAAATAGCTTAACCGAAGTTAACATGTATAGTTAAAAACAGGTGTTAATGAAAAGTTGAATAACTTTTCCAATTTTCATTCGATTTGAAAAAAGAAAACCATGTTTTGTTAAGAACTAAATGTTCTTTATACGTTGGTATAAATTTTTATAAGCTTTCATATTAAAATAAGCAATGAAAAGCTACTAAAATCAAAAAAGTTTATAATTTTCGTTTTTTTTTTGTAGATATTCTTAACAAAAACAATACTTATAACTTACAAATGTATCAAAAAATGCACTTCATTTTAAAGCGTAATCAGTTTTCTTTCCAAACCCGTTAAAAAAAAATTTAAATCGGACAAAAACTGACTGAATTACAGGTCGATAAGTTGACGAACATCACTGAAAACGGTTTTTTAGAATAACTTCTGAATTTGAGGGTGTTTCTGAAATTTTTTTGACACAATAACCCACGCTAGGTCGTTTTCCAAGTTTTTTTTTCGCCGTAGCACCGTGTAATTAATTTGTTAAAGTTAAAAAACTGATTTTTTTCGTAAATTGTTAAGGATTTACATACAGTTTTAAATTTGCGAAAGAGTAAAATTTTTCCTTAATATGTGGGAATAATTTTTCTTAAACCTGCCAGTTTTGCGATACCGAAACCGGGTGCAAAATGTTGGTCTTGCAAATTTGCGAGAGTAAATTTTTTCTTAAATATGTGGGAATAATTTTTCTTAAACCTGACAGTTTTGCGATACCGAAACCGAGTGCAAAATGTTGGTCTTCCAAAAGTGTAACTTTTAATAGTGTTGTTGCCTTTGTTTAGCAAAATTTACAAGACCAAAAATGTATGTTAAACGGACTACCATAAAAACACTGCACAAATATTAAACTTGGCAGCACTTATTTTTAAAATGTATTGTGATTTTTCTTGGAAATAAATAAATTTATTTTATAAAAACGTGAATTTAAGTGTTGCCTTTGTTTAGCAAAATTTTAAAGGCCAAAAATATATGTTAAACGGATTAACATAAAAACACTGCATAAATATTAAACGTGGCAGCACTTATTTTTAAAATGTATTGTGATTTTTCTTGGAAATAAATAAAATTATTTTATAAAAACGTGAATTTAAGTGTTGCCTTTGTTTAGCAAAATTTAAAAGGCCAAAAATATATGTTAAACGGATTAACATTAACATTAAAATTGGCAGCACTTATTTTTAAAATTTATTGCGATTTTTCTTGTAAATAAATAAAATTATTTTATAAAAACGTGAATTTTAGTGTTGCCTTTGGTTAGCAAAATTTAAAAGCCCAAAAATATATGTAAAACGGATTAACATAAAAAAACTGCATAAGTATTAAACTTGGCAGCACTTATTTTTACAATGTGTTGCGATTTTTCTTGAAAATAAATAAAATTATTTTATAAAAACATGAATTTTCTTTAATAAAAAATTAATATTAGAAAAAGAGAAAAATAAAATTTAAGTCATAGAATACAGTGTTGTTATAAGCGGATAATACGATTAGTTCGAAATGTTAGTCTATTATAATTTTAAAATGAGCGTCTATGTCACGAATGGTGTAATTTTCAATTTCGCTTTTTTCTAAGAGTAACATTTTGAACGGGATTTAAAAGTTCTATAGCAAACTTAGACTTCTGAACAAGGGAAGAAATCTTAAAAGAGGTAAATGTAAATATTTTTACATTTTTTTATTTCAAAAAAAAAACGCAAAAATCGGAACTTTTTTAATTTTTCTAAATTTCAAAATGAAATAAATTATCAAAATGTCCATTAATGACAAATAATAATTTATAATATTTTTCAATACACATTCGAAAATTCGATAGTCCCGATTGTGGTTTGCAATTAATTATCTGGATATCTGGAGGTTTTACGTATGGGGGGGCAAAGCAAATGTTCTAGTAAGTAGGGTAAAGCAAATTTTCTGTAAGCGGAGCACTAATGTCTTGCAAGACATTCACAAGACATTTGTTTATACAACAACAAATTTGTTTTTGCTCTAATAATATTAAATCTATTTTAAGTATAAAAATCGTCAAAACGGGCATCACAGCACGCAAGAGAATATTTTTCAAAACATTCATGCTAAACCTTTAGTATGTAGTTAAAAAGGGACAGTATGTATAATGCAGTCATAATTTACTTTCGTTTTAAAAAATTGTATTACAAACAAAAAAAAAAAAACATTTTACTTACCGGCATTTGTTCCATAGTATTGGCCGAAATCCATATCTTATCATATTGTGAAGATAAAATAACAAATAGGAATTTTGAAATTGGGCAGAGTAGAGAATTAACCAGTGAAGACACACAAAAGTAGATAGCAAGAAAATCGATTTGATATAAAAAAAGAAAAGAAGAAAAAAAAATATTATTTTCTTTAAAACTGTTTTGGTGACTTAAATTTAAAGGTTTTATAAAAATTTTATTTATTTTTTTCGATAAAACTTTTTTAGTAAAAACAATAAAAAAAAAAATAACAAAATCTAAGGCCGTTTGGAATTGGCAAATTTAATTTAATGTTTTTAATAGATTTTTTGGAAGTTTTCAATTTAAAAAAGGCTTAACAACTGTTTTGGTGCCCGATGTTTAGAAATAATTTAATTGCCATTACCAAACTGTCCTTGTCAGAAATGGGATGAGATTAATTAACTGATTTTAAACCTTTAAATTAAATAAAAGAAGACACCAAAACAGATTTTTTTTTTGCATTTATTAACATTAATTTAAATAAGAAAATAATATTTTTTTTTATAGTTTTCGTTTTTTTTATCAATACAATTTTTAATTTTTTTTTTTTAGATTTCCAAACTTTGTGAGATTTTTTTTATACAAGGGCCAAAGATTTTTAGAGATTTTTTAAATTGTCTTCACTTTAGTTTTTTTGTGTAAAAAAAAAATAAATAAAATTTAAATAAAACACAGGCAGGATATTTTTTAAATTATTTTTTTTTTATATATATATTATTTTTCTTAAAAGCTTTATTTTTTAATAATATTTCAATTTTTTTTTAGCTTTCTTAGAAGTCAAAAGGGTTTGTTTGCTTGTTTTCTATTAATAAATTAATAAATATTTTTAGATGATTTTAATTTAACAAAATACATAAGTCCTTGGTTAACCGACAATCTTAGTTTTTTTTTTTTTTTTGTTTTTTTTTTCTATATTTTTTGATAATTAGTTTTTTAAAGACTAAAACTAAAATTAATAGTACAAAAATACATAACTAATAATATTGAAAAACAATAGGGATTTCGATTTTATTAAATTGTTATTATGAAGTCGTGTAATGTTTAAAATAATTATTATGGTATATTTCAGTAGAACTGAATTTTGAAAAAAAAATTATTAAAGATTTTACTAAAACTATACCTTTTCTTTTGTAAAATAAAAGAAATTTTTTAAATTAAACTCATAAAGAAACAAAAAACTTATTTAAAAGTTTTATATTTTTTTTTAGGTTAAAATAAAGTTTCCCTTGTTTTATTTTATGCATGATGGATGATGATCTTTCTCTTTTTTCGTTTATGTTTTTATGGTGTCAGGACTAAGTTAAATTATATTTTAATATTTAGTAAATACCTATAAACTCTATTTTATATATTTTTGTTTGCTTTTTATTACGTACATATAATTCTAATTCTAAATATTATAGTTTTATTTTAATGTTTAATATTTTATTATTTACAAAAAAAAAAAAAAATAATTATATTGAAAATATACAAATTTATATCAAATCTGAATGTCTAATAAAAATTAAGGAAGCGTATAAAAGAAAAATAAGAAGAATCTAGGTATAAATAAGGCGAAACCTATAAGTTATGAAGAATCTTAATGAAAAATTAACTATAGAGAACAAAAAAAAATTTTAATACAAGGGACGACATGGGGAATTTTTAGAAACTTTAGGATTTAGAAAATAGCTGAAGTTTAAAAATCTATTAAAGTTAATTGCTAATTAAAAAAACATCCGCTTTAAAATAACGAATATTTGCAGCAATAAGTCAAGTTTGTTGCACTACGGATTTGCTAAAATTAAAAATTTTCATTATTTTTTTCCAGTATGTCCGCATTTTAAAAAAGCAAATTGCTTTGCATATACAAATTTTTAATATTGCCTATTTGAAGTTTTTTTAAATCGTTATTGAAAACTTTCAGTAGTTTTAACTTAATTTGAACCGCACAGTTAAAATTATATGTGTAAACAACTATGGAGTTAAAATCTCTAAAATATTTAATGCGGATATTTGCTTTTAATGAGTTAACAAAAGTATAACACACATATTTTAGTAAGAACTTATTATTTTCTTCTATATACCTAAAATAACCGCATAAAATATTGAGTAGGTACATCAATATTATGCCTTTAGTGTCCTTTTATATAAATATCACTGTAACTTTAATATTATATGCTGATATTAGCTTTTCAAAAATGTGTTTGCTTATATATTTTTAAGTATTGCAAAAGCGGATATTTCCAGCAGCTATTAATGTTCAATTGCTGTATTTTTTATGAAATAACTTGGATAGCAACTTCCGCATGAAATGTTTTAGAAATCGATCAAAAATGAGATAAAATATTCATTTACAAATGACATAAAAACAATAAAGTCGCTATGCGGATATGCATGTTTTTAAAATCCAAGTACAATATCCGCATAAAAATTTGCTAACATTTAAATATTTTTACTTCTTAAAATGTTCAATTAAAATAATAGCATCATAACTCCAATATTATATGAGAATATTACCTTTTGAAATGGGTATTTCTATAAATATTTTACAATGCTGCAAATACGGATGGCAACATCCGCAGCTATTATAAATGTCCATTGCAAGTTTCAATATCCGCATAAAAATTTTCTAAAATTTAAATATTTTTACTTCTTAAAATTTCGTATTAAATTAATAGCACCGTGCCTCCCATTACAAGTTTTTTTAAAAGCAGTCCAAGGTCTGCATGAAATATTTTAATGTCAATAATATGCAGATGCAAAGTTTTAATTTAAATATTTTTTTTAAATAGCAGTTTAACATCCACATTAAATGCTTTAGCCAACGATAAAAATCATAAAAACAATAAAGTCGCTATGCGGATATTAGCTTTTTGATGCGGATATTAGCTATTCGTTAAAAATGCTTGTTTTACAATTGAAGGGCTTATTGGAAAAACATGATAAGCCACATTTGTTGTTTTATGAATTGTCTCTGTTTTCTTGACATCCAGTTATTAATATTTGATAGAAGTATTGCTTAATCAATTATTATAAGCGCCTAGATTATAAATGTCCTGAAATAGTCAGATTTTTTACATTCTTTCAACCTTTAAAAGGCGAAAACAAACTAAAAACAATATGTGGCTTATCAAGTTTTTACAATAAGGCCTTCAATTCAACTACAATATCCGCATAAAATTTTGTTAAAATTACAATTTTTTATGTCTTAAAATTTCCTGTAGAATTAATGGCACCGTATCTCTAATATTATATGCGGATATTTGCTTTTAAAAAGTGTATTTGTTTAAATGTTTTCACTTTTCAACAACAATATTAACATAAAATATTGCCGATGCGGGTGTTTAAAGCAGCTATAAGTGTCCAATGAAAGATTGTTTAATACTAGTTCAAAACCAGCATAACACATTTAGGATATCTGTAATATACGGATCAAATGTTTAATTGCTATTAATTTTAAATTGAAAAGCAGCCCAATATCCGTATGAAATGTTTTAGATATCGATGTCAAAAGTAAAATTTTAGATATATACAATTAAGTGCTATATTTAGTGTCTGACCTAGTATTCGGCTTCAGAGTTCTTTCAAATTTATAAACGAACTCGACAGAACACTAAGTATTTGAAGAAATTGAGTAAATTTTCAAATTGAATTCTTTAATTTTAAGTACGAACACAAGTATTAAACTCTTTATAGGTTTTAGTAAAAAAAAGTTTAAGCATTCAAAGTTTTTTCAAAAGACGTCATTAAAACAATTGAACTCTTTATTTCATATATGATATAAAAGCAAATAAATCGTTTCATTGTATGCGAATATTATCTTTAAACGTGTGAAAAAAAGCTATTTTATTTAAAAAATTAATATATAGTTTGCTTTTAATGAAGACCATAGTAATATTATTTTTGCTTAAAAAAAAGAATTATAAAATATGTATGAAGCGGATATTTTTAGTTTACATAAAAACTGCATACGCTACGCTTTAGTCCCATTATCTGCACAATACATTGCGGTTGTCGATATTTTAAATGCTGAATTTAGTTACTAAATGAATATGTAGTCATATTAACCTATTAGGGTAACCAATACTTCAAAATCCAAATAATTAAGGTAGATATTTTTAATTAAACAAGCTATAAAAAAACGGTTCCGTGATTTTTTTTATGCTTTAGCTACTATTTCTACACAGAATATGTTCGAATTCAATATATTCAATGCATATATTTTTCGTTTAGCATAAACAAATATTTTTCTAAATTTTGCGGATGTCGATGCTTTTAATGCAGATTTATTTATTTATATTAAATCCATATATCCTCTTTACACAAAGTAGGTATTTCTTCGTAAAAGAATAAAGATTTTTTGTGTTTCCACCAATATCCGCATAAAATATTCCGGATGTCACCATTTTCTTCGCTGTGATTTTAAAGCTAATTAGGCTAATATAATTTCTTAACACCGTTATTATGCGGATTATTATAGATTGGAGTCCGAATTTAAATAAGTTAGTTTACAAAACTTGGTTACAATTTAAATTTATGAGAAAATAAACTTTTAGAAATATTTTTACTAAACATCCGCATGGAAATTGGCGAAAATTAAATTGTTTAAATCAGTTTATAAGTTTCACTCCTCTATAAATTTAAGCTCAATATCCGCAGCTTTCAACGTGCGGATATTGAGCTGTTTAAGGAATAAATTTGTTTAAGAAAGAAAAATATAACTATTTTTTAAAATTAATTTTATCATTTACCAGTAGGTTTTCATTAAACATCCACATAATACAAATAATCCAAATTTTTATCCGTTTAAGGATAAACATATTTTTAAACCCAAACTTTTAGCGAATATTAAAATGTTTGCTGCTGATATAATTTTCCAAATTTTTATCCGTTTAAGGATAAACATATTTTTAAACCCAAACTTTTAGCGAATATTAAAATGTTTGCTGCTGATATAATTTTCCAGTAAAATTAGTTAGCTTTAAAAAATATATAAGCACAACATGATTTGAAGATGGATATTTAAACAATAAAAAAGCTGTTTATGAATTTAAGCTCAATATCCGCATGTTTAAAAGAGTTTATGGAGGAAAGTAAGAAGAAAAGGATAAATTATATGCATTAACGTGCACATAATATATTGTGGATGTCACTAGTTTTTCCTATGCAGATTTTTATGCGTTTAAAGATAAAAATACATTTACACGTTAAATTTTTGAGGATATGCTATTATAAGCGAAAAAAAAAGTTTCTTTAAAACAATAGCGGTATTCACTCTTGATAGCATTTATGCAAGGGTTGCATTAATACTATGATTTTATGTATTGTATGTTTACAACCCAAGCATTTCAATGTTGACAAAACAGCTAATTTCTAACGAAAATGTATTTTCTAGCGATTTTTAAGTAGACTTTAGCGATTTTTTCAAATAAAAAAGGTTGACATTATTCTTCGTTCTCAGTGGATTTTTAACTCTGTTGTTATTTTGTGTGAATATCGTATTTTCCTTTTATTTAAGTTTGTTTTTTTGATAAAAATTTGTGTTAAAATCAGTTGTTTTTTTTTACACGAAAATTAAATGTTTTTTTTGTAAATATTTCTGTTCTTTTTCTGTTTTCCGGCAAAACTAAAAGATGTTAAGTATTTTAAGTTTGAAAGGTTTGCAAGACCCAGAATATGCAATAGGTTTTCGTCTTGCATATAAATAAAAGTCTTGCATATTTTTATTTCATGTGTTTTGTTGTTGTGGTCTTGCATACTCTTGTATTTATACAAGATCTGCAAGCTTTGAAAGGTCTGCAAGGGTAGTTTGCTACCAAGAGCGAATACCGCTAATATTAGCACAAAAGCTGCATGATTTCATGATATTTAAACCCAACATCCGCATATCAAAAAATCGAGATATGAGCTTCAGGCATATAAAAAAGTTTTAAGAGAAAAAGCTCAACATCCGCATGTTTCCAGGAGTAAATTTTAAAGAAAAATTTGATCAATTATATTATTCATTTAAATTGAAAACATGGTCATTTTAAAACCACAATGCAGTAAAATTGGTTAGCTTTTACGAAAATATATGCACAACATCCGCATTATTTGGGGATAGATATTTTAACTTTTTTAATATTTAATAACAACATCCGCATATTAAAGTTTTAAGAGAAATAGACATCCGCATGTTAAAAGGTGTTTAAGGAGTAAAGTTTAAAGAAATAAATGATAATTTTGAAAGATCGAATTTTAAAACAAATATTTAAATAAACTTTAAAGACAAAAAATGAGATGTCGCAGCTTCAACAAAAAATATTTACATTTAAATAAAAGCTAATTTTTTTCGAACCTCTTTAATGTATTTTTTTTTCAATCAAATCAAATTTTTTCAGAAACACTTTAATGTATTTTTTTTTTTGCGAATTTTGTTAGTTTCCCTTAAACATCCGCATAAAATCTGACAGATATTGATAGCTTAATATACAATTTATAAATACAATATGACTCTTTTGATTTTATATCAAATAGATAGACACATCATTTACAATATCTTTGTTTTAATGCAAATCTTGTTTATATTCTTCTCACTTAAATGGCAGTATAATAAAACTAAAATATCTTGAAAATATTCTTTCGTTTTAAACCAATAAAAAAAAAATGAATCCACAATATGTAACACACACATCAATAGTAATGCTGCAACAAAAGGCAAAAACGAGGCTAAAACCACAAATCATTGTTAATACTGTTTTACTAATTTTAATTTCAACAATTTCTAAATGATCTCATCAATCATTATCATGATGTCGATGATTCACTGACGGATTTTGAAGGACCATTTGTTGAAGTATCGCCACCATCATGTTGTGAAGTTGCAGTTGTACGAGGAGTCTTCAATAGCCAACGATGCAGGGTATTTACAGAAGTTGTAGTTTTTGTAGCAGTATCATTGGATTTTAAAACATTTAAAGATCTTTTAACGGTAGACGCTCTTCTTAGGGGTGTGGTGGTGGTGATGGTGGTGATAGGAGTTTTATTGTGTGTTATTAATGATTTATCATTGGTTTTTATAGATTCATCATCAGATTTATTTGATTTATTTAATTTTCCTGTTGGATGTTGAAAATTATGTTGATGATGTTTTACATTAGGTAATACAGGACTTTCATCTAATGTCCATAGATTTATTTTAACTGATCCTCGCGAACGAGTACGTGGTGTATGATTATCATTTGCTTGCTGAGGTGTACTATTATTACCCCCTGGAGTTCTGTGAATAGTATGTGTTGATGTATTGGATTTAGCATTTGATAATGGTGTCCTTTTTAGGGTAGAATTAAAACTATCATTATCATCGGAATCAGATTCATCCGAAACATTATAGTAGGTGGAATTGGTGGTTGTATCTTGTGTTTGATTATGTACAGCCCATGTATCCATACTACTAGAGTTACCATTATCTGCCTGATGATGATGATGGTTTGCTACAATACTATGATTGTCTTCATCTTCATCATCATCGTTTTTTCCAGCAGTGACATATGATGATTTATCAGCATCATCATCCTCATCCTCATCATCTTCATTATCTGAATTGTGTTTAATTTGTTTATCTTTCTTTTCTTCATCATCATCATCATCATCTGTTGCATCATTTTCCTCGATTTTCATAGTTTTACCACCCCTAGATCTAATGGGTATTTGGCGTATAGATTTAGCTTTTGGTTTCTGTACGTGTTTTTTAGGTGTTTCCAATTCTTCTTCCAATGTTTCGTCCATGGTATCATCATTTTGTTCATTCTCATCAGTATCCTCCTCTTCACCATTATCTTTATCGTCTTCAGATTCTTCGGCTTCAGTTTGTGTTTCTTTATCTTCATCTTCTTCATCTCGTTCTTCATCGTCGTCTTCCTCTTCCTCCTCTAGTTCTTCCACATTTTCTTCTTTTTGGTCTGATTTTCTAGGACTATTTCTTAATACTCTCCGTGTTATATTTCCGGCAGTGGCTCTTCTTTTAGCCCGTTTTCCGGTCGTACCTTTGCCCGAACTTAAACTAGATTTTCGTTTCATTGCTAGTACATTACGTGATATTTCCAGTCGCTGTCGTTGTAAACGTTTTTTATTAAAACGTAAAAGTTTTTGATTTTTTACACCTGTCCGTTGTTTGGCCGTCAACGATTCTTGAGTGGATTTATTTTGTTGAGTTTTTCTCCTCCTAGTTGGTGCTGGTAACTTTTTGCCTTCTGCTGCTGCAGCAGCCATTGATGTGCGTGTGGTCTTTCTATTGGTTAAATTATTTGAAGAAGCCTGTTGTCTGTTAGAGAGTTGTTTCTTCCTAACGGCAACAGTTTCTTTGTTAGATTTATCTAAACTGCCACTAAAGGAACTTCTTAATCTTCTAACTTTGTTTCTAGTAAATTTCTCTTTTAGATCTTCGTCAGATTCTTCAAATTCTTCTTCATTGTCCTCCTCACTAACTTCTACATCTTCCTCATTTTCAGTTTGAGTTTCGTGTTCTACATCATCTACCTCATTACTACCACTACTATCCTCAACGCTATCTTCCTCCTCATTTTCCTGACTGCTATTTCTTAAACTACCTCGACTATTTCTATTTGTTCTACTACGTTTATTATCTTGTTTAGCATTGTTTGAAGCATTAGCAGTAGCTTTTCTTTGTTGTCTAGTGCTTAAACGTCTTCTCATTGTTGGTTGTCTACGATTTCGTGAAGCTGTTGCTTTATTGCTTGTAGCAGCAGTAGCAGCATTAGCTTTACGATTTCTTAATGCTAATAATCTTTGCTTATTTGTTGGTTGTTGTTGTTTGTTACGATTATTAGCAAATTTGTTTGTTCTATTTCTGTTGTTATTGCTGTTCTTATTTTGTCTATTTTTAGTTCTATTAACCTGATTTGATGCATCCTTGCGTGAGTATGTTACAGCCTCTTCCGTTTCTTCTTCTTGTTTTAATAATTCAGCTTCCTTTTGCAATGCAGCTAAACGATTTGCCTCCCATTCGCGTTTTTGAGCTTCCAATTCGGCTTCGGCGGCTCGCAATTGTTCCGCCGTCCAAGCGGCTCCAGTTTCTTCAACGAAACGCATAGCATAACGTTCAATGGGTGAGAGCTGGAAAGATATTATAAAATATATGAAAAATAGTCAAGCGAAATGGAGTTTTTTAAAAAGATAAATTTTTACAAAAGCTAATTTAAAAAAAGTCCAAGAAGTACTTTTAATAAGAGTTTTTTTATAAAAGGTACTTTTTGCAAAAGGTCTTTTTATTAAAGGAGCTTTTTATAAAAGGTACTTTTTATAAAAGACAAACTAAAAGTACATCTTATAAAAATAACATTTATAAAATGTACTTTTTATAAAACGTACTTATGAAAGGTACATCATTTTTTTTAACGGTCATTTTTTTATAAAAAGGTAAAAAAAGTTATTTTTTATAAAAGGTACTTTGTTATATAAAAAAAGGTAATTTTTATAAAAGTTAAGAGAATGTACCCTAATGTGGCCCTACAACTGCTATTTGGGCTATATAAAACAAAGTAAGTGCAGTATTCCAAATCCAATTCCAAAGCTAGTTTAAAAAAAGTCCAAGAAGTACTTTTAATAAGAGTTTTGTTATAAAAGGTACTTTTTGCAAAAGGTCTTTTTATTAAAGGTTCTTTTTGTAAAAGGAGCTTTTTATAAAAGGTACTTTTTATAAGAGGCATTTTTTATAAAAGGCACTTTTATATAAAAGTACATCTTATAAAAATAACATTTTATAAAATGTACTTTTTATAAAAGGTACATCATTTTTTTTAATGGCGATTTTTTTATAAAAAGGTAAAAAAAAGTTAATTTTTATAAAAGGTAGTTTGTTATATAAAAAGGAACTTTTTTATATAAAAAATGTACTTTTTATAAAAGGTAAGAGAATGTACTCTAATCTGGAACTACCCTGCTATATAAAAAAAAAAACTAAGTAAAGTATTCAAAATCCAAATACGTCAGCTTGTATTCCAACTACTTGGATCACTTTCTTGTTTAAACTAATTTAAAGAAGTTATATAACGATTTTCAAAACAACTCAGAATGTCCACATTAAAGAAAATGTACCCTAAAGTGGACCGAAATTAAAAACTCTCTAAAAGCATATCAAATTGTTCAACAATGAAGTAAAATCGACAAAAAATTGTATTTAAATTCAAATTTGTTTATTAAAACGTCCCATGTAGAAATAGGGGATGGTGCAAATAACAAAGCGCTGTCAAAGCGTATGTTTTTGATGGTACTAAACAAAAAACATTTTCAGAGGGTTGTTTGCAAATGGTATGAAAAATAAAGCATTACAAAAGCTTTATTTTACTGCTTTTTAAACACTCCCAAAAAGCAATTTGAGAGTACTTTTTATACAAAATTTACAACATTTTATGAAATAGAACCAACATTGCTTTAAAGCGTATTACTAACGTTTGCAAAAAGTGCTTTAGCAGTACTTCACAAAATCTAATGTGTCACATCTTTTTGAGACCCAAGCTCACGATTGTCGACTTTGATGTTTTCTCCTAAAACTTAGAATATTTCTAATAGCAATAGATTTATTGAGATAAAAAAGTCATATTATATTTTTAACTAAATTATATTTCATAAAATATGTATAACTTAGGGAAAGTGTAATACTTTTTAAATTAAACTTAATTTGCAAAATTAAGCATTTTCAATGATCGGCTTAACCGACAGCCGATTCAAGCCGATAGTGTCGGCGGCGGCGTCGGATTAAAAAAAATTGGTCGGCGGCGGTGGATTACCGGCAGACGACCGGCGGCTTGCATTACTGCTGCAAAGTACTATTTTTGTCGATTTTCTAACGCTTTGACAACTTTAAAATTATAAATTGGTATGTTTTTCAACGTTTACAGACAGATAAATTACTTTAAAATTTGTTTTTACAACGTTTTGATAACGTTATAAAATACCACATACCACCTGTTCGAATAACGTTATAAAATTCCACATACCACCCGTTTTGATAACGTTATAAAATACCACCCTTTATAAAACATTACTTTCACAACGCTCTTAATTTGTAAACAAGAATGTTATACGAACGCTTTTTTGACTAATAAAAAAATAATTTCAAAGTTTGTGTTTGCAACGCTTCGAGAACGGTATAAAATACCATCCTGACACCGTAAAACATGCCCAGCAAGAAATTGCCGATGGTCATAAAAATCAAGCACTGGTAAAGGACTTTATTTTTAATACCATTGGCAGAAATTCAAATCAAAGCACTTGCAAAGCCCTTAATCTTAATCTTTTTTAGACCAACTTTTTTTTATTTTCCAGCGTTGGCAAGTTACTTCCAAAAAACCATATGCCAGTGCTGGCGAACAAGCACAACCAACTGTTAGCCAGCTGTTATCACTTATTTACGTTTTAAGCTATCAATTATTATTGTGTCTCGTTAGCTCAGTGGATAGAGCTCTCAGCTGCCAATCTGGCGGACAAGGTTTGAGTCCCGGCAGGACCAAAAAAATTTTAAATTAAATTTTTTTTATTTCATTTTTTTATAAAATATAGTTTTTTATAACAGGTACTTTTTTGACAAAAGATACTTTTTTATAAAAGGCAATATTTTTTAAAAAAAAAAAAAAGGGAAAAAAGTACGTTTTAATAAGTGGTAATTTTTTTAAAATGTACTTATTTAGAAAAGGTAATTTTTAAAAAAGGTATTTTTTTTTAGAAAAATGTCCCTTTTAAAAAGATATTTTTAAAGAAATGTACCTTTTTTTAAAATGTACATTTTGAAAAGATACTTTTTTATAAAAGGTTCTTTTTTATAAGATACTTTTTTTAAAATGTACTTTTTTATAAAAGGTACTTTTTTATAAAATATACTTTTTTATAAAAGGTACTTTTTTATAAAAGATACTTTTTATAAAAGGACCTCTTTTCTAAAAGGTACATTTTTATAAAAGGTATTTTATAAAAAGCACTTTTTATGTAAAAATGTACTTTTATTAATAAAATGCTAAGAATTTGTTTAACGTTGAGTGATATAATCAAGCGTGGTTAAAAATCGCTTTGACTATGTCTGAACGCTGAATTTATCTAGGCATTAAATATTTGTGTTAAAATTTAATTTATAAAAAACATTTAACGTTAAATATTCAGTGCCCTAAAAAATACTAAGATTTGAAATTTAATAGTGGTAGATAATATACAAACCTACCCAGCCAGAAATTGCCTGAAAAATCAAGCACTGGGAGAGCACTGTTTACCAATGCTCCAACAAATAAAGTACTGACAAATCACTGATTTACAACGCTCTGCCAACGTTTGTCAGTATTTAATTTACAAAATTTACAGCCGTAAAAATAATAAAAGCATAGTACAGCCCTGGCTTAGGACGCTCTGCCAACGTTCGTAAAAAGTGCTACACAGTGCGACAGAAAAAATACCTGGGAAGTGATAATCTTTTAATGGTAAGTGTTGCCGAGTATAACAATAATCTGTTTATGAAACTTGACAAACACCTCCAAAATCTTGAGTTACGGGTAAAAACACCGGGGTTTTAACTATTCTCACAAATGTATTTGAAACCATGGCAAATTTTAAAGTAAAAAAATTGTATTTTGTAACGTTTTGATAACGTTATAAAACGTCATGGTTATTATGTGGGTCGTTTTCACAACGCTCTTAATTTGTAAACAAGCATTTCAAAGTTTGTTTCGGCAACCCTTTGAGAACGGTATAAAATACCATCCGCACACCGTAAAACATGGTTGTCATTTTGGGTTGCTTTTATTTAAAACGCTTTAAACTTGTAAATCGGAATATTTTGAAAACGCTGTACCACCTTTTTGTTTGTAGATTAAAACTGCAGTTAATTTAATTTATTATACAATTTCAAACCAACCCCATGGAGCCAAATATGGCTTACATACTACTCACTTAAAAAATAAAAGTACTGCTAATAGTAATTACATTTAACATAAAATCAAATCTTAGCATAAATTAAAAAAATTTTAAAAACATAAAATAAAATGTATATATTTAAAAGTAAAAAAAAAGAAAATAGACACAAACGTATATGAATACTACTCATTTATCCTTCTTCCAAATTGTCCCTAGCGAATATAAATATCATATAAAAACTAACAACTTTAATAAATTTGTGAATAAAAAAAAAAAAAATAATAAAAAAATTTTAAACATTGTTATAGCAGGCATACTCTTTTAGTTTAGCCTTAAATACATTGACAGAATAGTCAAAATTTCTAAGTAATAAGTGCAACGAGTTCCAAGTTTTTGCTACCATGTACTGAAAAGATCGTTGGAGAATTGATGTATTATGTATATGATACTTCAATTGCGGGTTACTTAAAGATCTTGAAAATACAAAACGATTTAGTAAATATTCCGGACATTTAGACCTAAAAACTTTATAAAAATGTATTAACAATCGCATGTGCATAAAACTTATAAAATCTACTACATAATCTGAAACATGATCACGATATTTAAGGTTGTACACAAATCGAATAATTCGATTGAAAAGAAGGTTATATCTACGCATTATCTGACCCTTGACCCCTGTAAAAACTTCAGCCCAATACAACATACTGGACATCAATAAGGCGTGTGCAATGCGCTTTTTTACATAAACTGGTAGATAAAGATGCAATGAATATAGTCGACGTAATGTAAAATTTATAGTAGAACACAACCAGTTTATATGTTGATCAAAATTAAGTCGTGAGTCAATTAAGACTCCCTGACCCCTTACAATGAACATATTGACGTCTTTCTGTCAAATAAGAAAAAATCAGCATACAAGCCGATTTGGAAAATTTAAAGAAATTACATAGTTTACTAATTAAAATTGTGTGACTAATTCTATCAAAAGCTTTTGATAAATCGAGCGATAACAAAACTCCTATATCATTTTTATCCATCGAGTCAGTAAGACCTACCAGTAATAATGAGGTGTTATAACCATGGCGAAATCCTGACTGATAAGGACAGGACACTAGAAATCGGCCTTAATTCATTAACTGTTTCATTTTTACTAATGGGAACATCCTTTACAACTTTCCAATCGGAAGGAAATACAGAGCAAGTGAGAATATTATTAACTAAATGCAAATATTGTTTGAAGTGCTTTTAAAATGCTTTCACGATTGTACTTTTCTATATCGGTTCTCCGTCGTTTTCTCGATAACAACTTTTTGGCGTATGGGTCAAACCAATAATAATAAGACGAAGATTTGTATACTTGGCGGTATAGGGTGGTAATTTTTTTTTTTTTTTGACTTGAAGCCAGTGAAAAATTAAAAAATCTTAATTTTTTTAAAATAAGAAATATTAAAATTTTTTTGCCAAATTATAAGTTATTATTATGATATTTCAGATCAAATTTTTGTTTTACTCCCAGACAGGCGATAATTATTTCAGCGAATTATTTTATACAATTAGTAGTTTTGATTAAAGAAATATAAAATTTTCTAAAAAAAAAATTAGTTTCCTATAATCATTTAACCACATTTTTTTACAATGCAAAAAAATAAACGTGGAAAATTGAAAATATTTTTATGTTAATTTTGTTCATAAAACCGCTATTTTTATCCCAGAAGTCCAAAATTATGTGTAGGAAAAAAGTTTTGCAGTGGTTTAGCATCGTCCCAGACTATATATTAGTAGATCAAATAACAGCTGTAATGACGTCGAAATTGCATTGCCCCAAACTATATATTAGTAGATCAAATAACAGCTGTAATGACGTCGAAACGTCTGTTCGAAAGGTGAGATAAATCTATATTAATAAATAAATATTTGGATAAATTCCTTATTATTTTTTAAATTAAAATTATTTTCATTTAAAATAAAAATCGCAACTTTTATATGAGCTAGAACTATTGGTTATTTTTCTTACTTTTGTGAAAAAAACGAATTTTTTAAGTACTACTGGCTACATACAAAATTATCTTATTTAAAGTACTGAATTCCAACGTTGGAAAATAACTACGACCACGCGTATGTTGCAGTTATCATTTCGACACCGCGCTAGTACTGTAAAACTTAAAAATTCGACACTTTGCCAATACATCTACTACCGACTCCAACACCTCGCCAGCAATGACCAGTTCGTATTTTTCTACCTGGGTAGTGTTCTTGTTTAACGTTGAGTGATATAATCAAGCGTGGTTAAAAATCGCTTTGACTATGTCTGAACGTAAAATTTCGAAAAATTAATCTAGGCCCCAAATATTTATTTTAAAACTCGTTTTAAATAAGTTTTAAACTTTAAATACTCAATGCCTTAAATAATACATACAAAAATATTCATAAACTTAAATTATACATTTTTAAATGTTAGACGTTGAGTGATATAATCAAGCGTGGGTAAAAAATCGCTCTAACTATGTCTGAACGTCTATAAAACTTTAATCTAGCTTAAAATTTTCTTAAAATATTGAAATAAATAAATTCAATATGTGGGAAAATGTTAAGCAAAACATATTTGGTTTAAATTGCAATTTATTTAAAATTAGTAAAGATTTAAAAAAAAAAAACTAAATTATTTTTGTTTAAAAAACTTAAAATAAATTTTATGTAAAAGAAAATATTTATAAAATTTGATAAGAATTTTTGCTCACAATAGTAAAATTTGGTAAAAAAAAAGAAGTTTGAAGTTTGATATAATTTTTATTAAAAATAAAAATTATGTTTTTTTTCGACCCGTAATTGTGCAATGAAAATGAAAATTATTCAAGTTCGAGGAAATACTCTATATTTCTTTATTAGGATATTGTCCTAACAAATAATCTATAGTTTTTGTATTCAAATTTATTAATTGACCACTTTCAGAAACGTGTGGACAGATCCATTTCAGGAATTTCAAGGTTCCCACCATCAGAACACGTTTTGAAAGAAGTGAAAATCCCATGCAAAACATTAAACATTTATATAAACTAGTTTTCACACTAAATGAGAACTAATATATGAGCTCGAAGCTAAAGATTATCACCATTGATCAAAAATAAATTGAAAACTTGTTAAAGTACGGTCTTGTTTACTCCCCCTTTACATCTTGTTTTTAAACAAAACAAAACAAGTGTGAAAATAAAAAGGTGATCAATGGTGATAATCTTTAACTTCGAGCTCATATATTAGTTCTCATTTAGTGAGAAAACTAGTTTATATGAATGTTTGATGTTTTGCATGGGATTGTCACTTCTATCAAAACGTGTTCTGATGATGGGAACCTAGAAATTTCCGAAATAGATCTATCCACACATTCCTGAAAGTGGTCAATTAATAAATTTGAAAACAAAAACTCTATAGATTATTTGTTAGGACAATATCCTAATAAAGAAATATAGAGTATGGCCTCGAACTTGAATATTTTTCATTTTCATTAAAAGAAGTTTGGTTAGTAACAGTAGTAAATTTTGGATAAAATAGTAAAATTTGGTAAAAGTAATAAAGTTTAGTAAAAATATTTGGTAAACTTGTAAAATTTCTGTGAAATTTCGTTATATTAGTAAGTCAAATAGTAAGATATATGTAGATATATGTACAGTAGGGTGGGGCGATTTGAACATCTTAATGGGCGCTTCGCGTTTCTGAATCTTGGGATTGTACTGAGCAAAAAAGTCCACTAGACCATACGTCTACGGTGAAAATCGAGCTTCCAGATTTTGACTTGCAAACAGATTTTGACTTGCTTGTAACAATGTGTGGGATGGACATATCTCAGGAAGTAGGAGGAGCTTATCCAAGATTAGGGTATCAATCTCTTCTTTCTCTAGCAGATTAATGCATCAATCATATTTGTGGGTGGGGTTTAAGGGGTTAATTTTTAATTTCAAAATAGGGCTTTCTTGCCGTAAAGTCAAAATCTGGAAGCTCGATTTTCACCGTAGACGTATGGTCTAGTGGACTTTTTTGCTCAGTACAATCCCAAGAATCAGAAACGCGACGCGCCCATAAGATTTTTTTCCTTCCATACTAATCGCCCAACCCTAGTGTTGATAGATCTATTTCGGGAATTTTCTAGGATCCCATCATCAGAACACGTTTTGAAAGAGGTGACAATCCCATGCAAAACATCAAACATTCATATAAACTAGTTTTCTCACTAAATGAAAACTAATATATGAGCTCGAAGTTAAAGATTATCACCATTGATCAAAAATAAATTTAAAACTTGTTTTTTATGTGCAAGGTCTACCTTTGGTAGATATATAAAACACTCTTTTTGATTAATGTTGTTTAATTAATATTGTTTAATAATATTGTTTGATTAATATTGCTTTTCATTAATATTGTTAATTTTTTCATTACATTTTTTTTAAGAATTTTTTATAATTTCATAAAAAAAAATTCATTAAATGAATGAAAATTTGTCGTTAATAAATTTGCCTATAATAAAATAGAGAATTGCTATTAATTGCTTACATACCTGTTTAACAATATTTTGCATTTCCAAATCGGCTCTACTTAATTCAAAATTAGGATTTACATCAGCCGCTGTTATGGTTTCATCCAATGGAATGTTTTCATCAAATTCGGCTAAATCTGCTGCTACCTCGGCCTTGGCTGTTTTAGTGGCCTGTACATCTTGTTCATCTTCGGCAGCAGCTAAAGCAGATTCAAATGCTTTTAGGGATTGTTTCTCTAAATCAACTTCTGGAGTTTCTGCTAACT
Organism: Delia radicum; assembly: GCA_021234595.1. Classification (NCBI taxonomy): domain Eukaryota; kingdom Metazoa; phylum Arthropoda; class Insecta; order Diptera; family Anthomyiidae; genus Delia; species Delia radicum. The sequence continues at coordinate 145,925,189 of CM037855.1, forward strand.
CTGTCATAGTAGTAGTAGTATTTGTAGTAGTAGAAGTAGAAGAAGTTGAAGGTTTATCATATTGTTCTTGTGGCATTGTTGCAACAACAGTTGTTGTTGTCTCAGCCATTTGTTGTTGCGTTTCCACATTGAACAGATCTTTAATGGTGGAACGCTTAAAGAAAGACGTCGTAAAATTACCACCCTCTATGGCCATATCACTAAGCATACGTTTTTGATTGGCCTTTTTCAAAATATTCACTTCAATGGTCTTTTCCGAGACCAAACGATAAATGTGCACGTCTCTTGTTTGTCCTATGCGATGACAGCGATCCTGCGCCTGAGCATCCATGGTGGGATTCCAGTCTGAATCGTAAAATATCACAGTATCAGCTCCAGTTAAATTAATACCAACACCTCCGGAGCGTGTGGAGAGTATAAAAACGAAAATACGTTTATCCGTATTAAAACGTTCCATTAACAATTGTCGTTGTTCCACTTTAGTGGCACCATCCAAACGTAAATAGATATGACCATGATGATTAAGAAACGCCTCTAAAACATCCAACATTTTTGTCATTTGTGTAAAGATTAAAACACGATGATGTCCCGATTTCAATTGTTTCAACAAACGATCTAAAGTCTGCAATTTACCACAATCATATTGTATAAGACGGGGATCGGGAAATTGTGTTGTCATGGCTGATATAATCGGATGTAACATGGTCAATTTGGGCGACATTTCTTTTTGTATACTTCTTTCAATAACTTGTTCCCGTAAATATCTGGTTGATGTTAAATTATTGACATAAAATCGTATACGGGGAGCACAAGCGGACGGTACATAGATGACATAATTTTGAAAGATTTTCTTTAAACCATCACATCGCTTTTCGTATGATTTTAGAATTCTATTTAAAGTCCAATTATCATCTCTGCAAGACATGGCAGTTGAACAATTAGTTAAACCTCTTGTTTGCCAATTGGAATATTTAAGTAGATTACTAGCTTCAATACATTGTGCGATAGATTCACGACAATCGGCACCATAGATGGGAGTAGCTTCGGTACGTCTTTTATTAATATTGGCCATTAGTTTAAGTCTAGCCAATCTTTTTTCTTTACGTTGTTGCAAAATCTCCGCCATATTATAAATGGGATCTAATTCTGACCTATTATCGTCTATTAAATTCTTGGGTTCTATCTTAACAGTTATGTCATCTATAGAACCTGTAGTAGTAGTTTTAGTATTGGTTTTAACTTGTTCTGCTAATGCCGTTACCAAGGTTTTATCGTCAGTAGACTTTTCTTTTTTAATGGTGGTCTTTAAACTTTCAGTATTTATAGAATCCTGCAATTTAATTTGTTTAGCTGGTGTTGGTCCGCCTGATGTTGTGACATCGGTCATAGTAATATCTCTAGATCTTGTTGTTACACAAGCCGGTGTTATGGGTCCCAATTTTGGAGAACCAACAGGATTTATAACATTATTTATACGTTTACTAATACGACTATTGGCAGTTTCTCCTCCGGCCGTTGTTGCTAGTGTTGGCTGAATTGGTACAAATTTATTGCCTTCTTGTCTCATGGCCGGACTTGCTCCTACCTTAACAAATTGTCTTGTATGTGTATTAATATTTTGTTGTACTTTAACATCTCGTACACGTATATGAAATTTATATTTTCCCGTTGGACATCGTGGTGGCGGTTCGGGTATTGCATCAATTTCTTCTATTAATTTACGTGGCGCTGCCAGTAAACGTGATTTATGTGATACATAAGCGGTAAGAGTTAATTCTAAATCAACGAGTAACAAGTTGAGAGAGTGTAAATCGATTTGCTGAAATGAGAGAAATGAGTATACAAAATTTTAAAAATTTTTAAAATTGCTAATTTATAAGAATTTATTAGAATTAATTAGGATAAATAAAAAAATCAGTCGATTAATTGAAAAACTTACCGTAAATGGATCATATTCTACAAGATCACATATTAAACGGGAAGTTTCATATGATATACCCTCCATTTGAAATGGTGATATAATTGGACGTACTTCAAACATATTTGGGTGATTACAAACCTTACGCAATTGCATAAGAATATTGATGACACTTAATAAATTGCCAGTGGATAAAGTTTCACGGGTTCTAAAAAGAAAGTATGAAAAAAAAAATACAAATCAATTTTAAAATTTACTAAAATGTTGTGCTAAAACGGATTTTATAACCTGCCGTGCGAAAAAGATTAGATGTAATCAAAATTTAATTAGATATGACTAAATCTTACCAGATCTGATGCCAGATCTTATCATATACGGTAAAATATGGTATATGTGATACAGTTTATGTCAGGATCTGATCAGATCTAGTGCCATATTTGTTCATAGCTGAAGGGATCTAGTAAATTTGGTATTTTTTCATGGTCTAATATGCGCAGATCTGATCACGAAATATCATATCTGGTTTCAAATCAACTTATATCTGAAAAGATATGCTGAATTTTATAATCTCTTAGAGTAGATCTGCTGTATTTTAGTTATTCGATCCGTAGATCAAATTTGTTTTGATTATATATGGTGCGCCATAGCTTACTAGATTTGATCAGATCTAATTAAATTTTAAATGTGTCCCCAATTTTCAGATCTAATTAGATCTTTTACAAACTGATCTAATTAGATCTAACATTTTTGTATAGGCCCGAGTAAAAGAAAATAATGTGATGTCGTTCGTATATAATGATATCTCATTTGATATAACGGGAGATATATTATGAACCAAAAAATGGCGGATCAAATTATATCGGATATGATATAAATATATTGAATTATATAAAATTGTATCCGGATTTTGACCCGATATAATCATATCTAATTTTATGTAGAAAGACACCCAGTCTGAAAAATCAAGCACTAGCATAGCACTGTTTGCCAATGGTTTAACAAATAAAGTGCTGACAAAGCACGGATTTACAACGCTCGGCCAACGTTAGTAAAAAGTGCTTTCCCAGTACTTAATTAACAAAATTTACAACATTAAAAATAAAAAGCACTGGCTTAGAACGCTTTCCCAACATTGGCAAAAAGTGAAAAATTTACAAAATTTACAACCGTTAACATAATAAAAACAGTGACACAGCCCTTGTTGACAACGCTTTCCCAACGCTGGCCAAAAGTGCTTTGTCAGTGCTCGATTTACTAAATTTACAACCGTTTATAAAAACGAAATTTAATGCATGTACTTGTTTTTAAATAAGTTAAAAGGTTTTAATAAAAATAACAAATGAATAGTATTTTTTAAATTTATTTTACATACTTTATTGCATTATTTACAGTAGTAAGAATACACTTAAATTTTACCATATTTATATTTATTTCAATATTATTTTCAATCATATTTTTAACTGTGAATATTCCAATGTCTTTTGATGATACTGGATAATTAAACGAATCGCTAACTTCATTAAAAATATTGCCTTTTAAATGAATATCATAAATTTTGTATTTGGAACGTTTTGTGCTAAAAATTTATTTTACTATCAGTGCGCCCCGGTAGGCTAGTTGGTAGCGTGCTGGCTTATCTGAGCGGGGGTCGTGGGTTCGATTCCCACCAGAGGCACTGGTCTGTTTTCGCTACAACGCGCCGAAGGCCATAGTAGCTAGGGTTAGGGTAATAGTATATAATTTGTAATTATATGATTATTAATTAATAAAATAAAAAATAAAATAAAAAAAAAAATAAAAAAAAAATAAAAAAAAAAAAATATTTTACTATCATAATGTTGCCATTGTCGAGTAAACAAACATTGTCATGATGAACGGATGTAATCTGGAAACCAGAAATGTTAACGTTTTAAAATTATGGTTTTGGTACTGGCAAAACCCCTTGCCTGGGTAACAATCTTGACGAGATGCGAGGGCTTAAGTGCAATCTACTGTTCTGATCTCCTGTGCTGGGGTAAACGTTGTATATGTCTTCACAGGTGGTCAAGAATACTGAAGGAATGCACAACTAAAGGTTACTCACCTTGTCATGATAATGAGGCGGTAGTGGGTATACACACTGTCTGACCCATTATCAGTACATATAATACTAGGTAACAGCCCGCGGGTTCGCCCCTTGTATGGTGGGGGCTTTACCAGTGGTTGGTACTATACACATGCACTTTTAAGGTCAAGGTGTTGGTAGCGGTGCCGAGGGCCTGTGTGACTAGTTAGTGCGTAAAGAAACTAGTTGCTAACAGCTCCCCTCAGCGCCAGGGCAATGCGCTGTTGTACTTTAGTTGCCTAGTCCACGTACGCCGTCACTGCGTGGTACGGTCCGTCTTTACGTTCTTACTCGTGGGAACAAAATTGAAAGTTCGAATTTTATAAAAAAAAAGGATGCGACAGACGATGTGACTGACCAGGATATGGGTCTTTCGGACGTCTCGGTTGAGGAGTCGGGCAGTGCTTGTGGAGAGCTAACGCTCTCGGTTGTTCATGACAGCATTATTGGACATGAACAGCAAGTACTGTCCGACCTACATGTGTATGGTCTTCTAGGACTGTCGAGTGACTCCGCTGGTGAAACTGGAGCCACTCAAGGGTTGGAGAGGTTGACTCTGCTCTCTGACGAGGGGCAGGATATCGTAGGGATATCTGCTCACAGTCAGACCGCGGGCGCGGCCTCTTCAGTCAGTGAGGCTGGGGGACACCGGGGGGATCACTCGGTAGAAGATTATCCACAGCTTGTTCGGTACTCGCATATCCGGACAAGATGGCGAAGAGAGATCCTTCGTCGTTTACCGCGAGGGATAGGCACCTTCTGAGACGGCACCGACAAAGCGTTGCTAAATTCGAAAGAATTTACGGCCCTGTCAGTACCGTTCTGGGTTGGTCCTCTCCCTGGAAAAAGCAGGAGGATGTAACTGTCAACCCTTGCACTGCTCAAAAGAGTAAAGGGTTGGAGGTTGCATCAACCTGCCGTAAGGAGAGTGGTGCTGTCCCTATGACCAATGCGCTCACGTCTACGGAACGAGTTGCGGAGGGAAAAGGGACGACACCGAAGGTTGGAGGTAAGGTTGCTAAGGCAATGGGCACGGGGAAGAAGGCTGGAAACTCTCTGACCGTTTCCTCTAGTGGCTTCCGTAAGGAGGCCAGTACAGGAAAGGGAACGGGTAGTGACAGACCTTCCAAACCGGCGTTGCCAAGGTCACTGAGCTCAATGAAGAGGGATTGTACATCCTCAGCTGAAGCTCTTAAGGGATCTAATAAAGAGATCATTAAGAGGGTCAGATCTGGAGATGACCAGCCTTCTTCATCGAGCAAGAGGGTGAAGAAATCGGTGAGCCTAGAGAAGCATCTTCAGGTGGCTGTCATCGATCTAAATGATCCAGACGGGAGGATCAGTACCGATCTATGGCAGCTAGTTGAGGGTAGGCTGATCGATGAACTGGCCGTATTCAAGGGCAAGGAGGAGGATGTATCCTTCAATGGTGCAGACTGGGCTAAGGGAGTGAAAATTGTCAATTGTGGTAACAAGAATTCCTTGGAATTCTTAAGAACCACAATCGGCAAGTGCAGCGACATTAACCCAGAAGCAAGGCTTGAAGTGATACAAGCCTCCGAGCTGCCACTCAGGTCCATAGTGACAGTGTGGATTCCACCACCCGTACGCACGGTGGAAACCATATGGGCGGTATTGGGCAACCAGAACGGCAGGCTCCTTACCGACCAATGGAGGCTTGTGGCCTCAATGGCTTGCAAGGAGAATGCTGGTAAGGACTTTCGGTTCGCCGTGGACCGTAAGTCGAGGGAATTCTTGGATGAGGTGGGGGGGGTTGTTAAGTTCGGTCTTGGAAATGTCAGGTTTAGATACCATAAACATGACAGGTCCAAAGAGAGCAGCGTCAGCCGAACTAGCAATTTTCCTCATCAAAAATCAGGCGGGCGTGGCCCTTATCCAGGAACCTTGGATTAATAAAAATAAGGTTTGTGTACTAAGGGTCACGGGATACACATTGATAGCGATTCCTAGCCTCACCTTCACCATTCACATCAATTTTCGAATCGCAATAGTTTCCGTGTATTAATTATATGTCCCATTTTGATTTCTGATTTTTCAGTATTTGTTTATTGTAAAGACGATTGGAAAATAAAAAATTTATAATTTTGTATTATTTGAGAGAAAATGGGGTTCGAAAACTGAGGTGAATGGTGAAAGTGAGAATAGGAATCACTACCATTATTTGTTCCGTCTACAGAGAACAAGGTAAGAACGTGTATATTAGCGAAGAATGAATTGAATCTAATCATGTCTCATTCTTTCAGGAGCGGTGACTTGACCGTCGTAAATGGAGAAGCCAAAGGTAAGAGAACTCTTACACTTGCTTCGGTGTACATGCCGTACGAAGCAGTAGACCCGCCTGGAAGAGAGGTGAGAGAGCTGACGGCACGTGCAAGAAGGATGGGCGCTATCCTTATATTGGGATGCGATGCCAATGCACATCACAACCAATGGGGGAGCGCAGATATCAATAAAAGGGGTGAGTTAATGTTTGATTTTATAACTACCAACAATCTTATTATTTGTAATAGGGGCAATATGCCGACATTCAGAAACAGAGATAGGCAGGCAGTGATAGATTTGACATTAGTGAACCGCGATGAGCAACTTGTTGCGGACTGGAGGGTGGCATCGGACTGTACTTTTTCAGACCATAGTCGTATTACCTTCACAGTGAACATTGACTCGTCCAGGGGAGTTCCGTTTAGGAACCCCAGGGGTACGAAATGGGACTCCTTCAAAGAAGGAGTGCGTATAGGGTTGGAGCAAGAGGCCCTTGGCGATTTGCTGCCGACTGATTTGGAAGGTGCTGTGAACAGGTTCACTCCCCTTCTAAATGAGGGCTATGAGCTATCGTGTCCGGTTACATTTCCGGGTAGGCGCAAACAGCCCAAATGGTGGACCAAGGAACTTCAGGTTCAAAGGTCGACGGTAAGGAGGCTGTTTAATAGGGCCAAACTCACGGGAGCACAGAGTGATTGGAACACCCACAGAGTGCAATTCAACAAGTATAAAGGCGGATCTTAAGAGGGCAAAGAGGCTCTCATGGAGGCAGTTCTGTGATTCCATCGAGAATGTCAACGAGTTGTATAGATTCCGACGGATGTTATCCAAGGATCCTAAAGGCCTTGGGTATATCCAAAAGAATGACGGCTCATGGACTGAGTCCAGCTCGGAGACCCTAACCTTGCTTATGGAGGCGCACTTCCCCGGGTGTTCGGAAATTGGATGTATGGACGATTGTCAAAGGGACGGAATGTCTGTGACATTGGACAATACGTCCGACCTCATCGAGGAAATAGTCACAAGGGAGAAGCTAGGATGGGCGGTCAATACCTTCGACCCATATAAATCACCGGGTCCGGACGGTATTTTTCCGGCTATGCTCTGCAACATCCCGGACGATGCACTATTTCTGCTGGTGAGCATATACAGGAAATGCCTTAGTGGCGGGCATCTGCCTAGGGGGTGGAGAGAGGTCAGGGTAATTTTTATACCCAAGGCTGGTAGGGCGGGCCACTCGAAACCGGGAGATTACAGACCTATCAGTCTGTCTTCATTTTTGCTGAAGACACTTGAGAGACTGATAGATCTGTATCTTAGAAGTAAAATTGACACCCATCTCATCAGCAACGCTCAACACGCTTACCTGAAAGGTAAATCAGTTGAGAGTGCGCTTCACGAGGTGGTGGGCTACATTGAGCACGGCCTGAGATACAAGGAGTATACTCTTGCTGCGTTTCTGGATATAGAAGGGGCCTTTAACAACATTAGGATCGAGGCCATTAGGGATTCGCTGGTGGGGCTGGGTGTTAGGGGCTTTCTGGTTGAGTGGATAGTCCGTATGCTTAGCAGCAGGATCATCAACTCGAGCCTGGGGGATCATAACGTAAGGAGAAGGGTTACCAGAGGGACGCCTCAGGGGGGAGTTTTATCTCCTCTTCTGTGGCTGCTAGCGGTTAACGGAATTCTCAGGACATTTGACTCCAGGGGAGGGAAAGTCGTTGCCTACGCGGATGACATAGTACTGCTGGTCAGGGGGAAATTTTTGCAGACGATCAGCGAGATTATGCAGGTGAGGCTGGGCGAGCTCTCGGCATGGGCGAAAGATAGGGGACTGGGGGTAAACCCCAACAAGACTGAACTGGTGCTTTTTACCAGGAAATATAAAATAGAGGAGTTTAGGAGGCCAGTGTTAGATGGTGTCGAGTTGCCTCTATCGGACTGTGCGAAGTATTTGGGGTGCTTCCTAGACAGCAAATTGTCTTGGAAGAGAAATACTCAGGAAAGGATGAAGAGAGGCCTCAATGCCTACTACACATGCAGAAACTCCATCGGTAAGAATTGGGGACTAAGACCGGATATGGTAAACTGGATTTACACGTCGGTAGTTAGACCTATTCTCACTTATGGATGTACTGTCTGGTGGGATGCATTGAGAGTGGATAGCTGTAGGAAGTTGCTCAACAAGGCCCAAAGGAGTGCCTCTCTTGGTATCACAGGTGCGAGGAGAAGTACTCCACAGGCAGCGTTGGATATCATACTGCATCTATCCCCAATTGAACATTATGTGAGGAGTGTGGCTGCTAGGAACTTATTCAGGCTCTACGAGTCTGCGCTGGTAAGACCTAGGAGAGATGACCACACAAAAATATTGTACGAAGTAGGACTGCTTGATCATGGTAGTAGTCTCGAGGGAATATCGGATCATATGATATTGACCTTAGACTTCGGTGGAACACCTCCGGTGGACTTCCCGATTAGGGAGGTCTGGCGTGGATCCAATGTGCTGTTTGAGGGGTGGGCAGTATTCACGGACGGATCCAAAATGGACACGGGCACGGGTGCCGGTGTTTATATTGCTGGCACTGACGTGAAAAGATCATACAGACTCCCAGATGAGTGCAGTGTCTTCCAAGCGGAGATCCTGGCGATCTGGAGGGCGACGGAAGTGATACTGGGACACATCGTTGGGGGATCTAGGGTGACAATCTATGTCGACAGTCAGGCGGCACTCAAAGCACTGACAAACTACACGGTGCGCTCGCGCCTGGTCGCACGGTGTAGGTGTGCTCTGAGGGAGCTCATGGAGGCATTCACGGTGAGGCTGTGTTGGGTACCCGGACACTGCAAGGTGGATGGCAATGAGTTGGCGGACGAACTTGCGAGGGAGGGTTCAAATCTGGACTTGGCGGTAAGAGACGGGGGGGTAAAGCCCCCTTTATGTTACTACTTTGAGGTTATACGGAAGGGATTCCGCGAAACCGCTAACCAATCATGGAGGAACAGAATGGACTGCAGGGTGTCTAGGGCGTTATGGCCCGCTTTGGACGCAGGGGCAACCAAGGTTCTTCTGGGACTGGACAGGGAAGGTCTCAGGACCCTTACGGGGTTCCTGACCGGTCATTGTGCTGTCAGGGCTTTCACAAGCAGATGGGACAGGAACATACCAGGATTTTTGCAGGCTGTGCGAGGACGTTGAGGAACTGGAGACGGTTGAGCATATAATGTGCCACTGTCCTAGGTTACAGGGTCTCAGACAGAAATGGCTAGGAGATAGATTTCACGACGAACTCGGGTGTGTCGCTGGATACAATCCAGTTGATTTGCTGAGATTTGTCAGGGAGATAGAACGGCTGTTTCTAGTAAGGGGACGTTAGGATCCGGTTTCTGGGGAGTAAATATATACTTTCTACCTTTCTTTATTTTTATCTTTCAAGCTATGTTTTCTGTCTATTTCTACTCTTTCTCACCGTTTTTTCTCTGAAGGGATTCACAATGGACCGTATTGGTCTCCGAGTGGAGTTGTGCCCTTGGGTACATAACCCTACCTAACCTAACCTAACCTACTGGCAAAACGCTCATTTCAAGTGCTTAGCCAACGTTTTAAAAAAGAAACGGCCAAGCCCTGCCCGGTGTTATCATTTTTGGGTTGGCAAAGCACTTATTTTATCATTAAAAAAAAGCACTTTATTGGTTTTTCTACCAATGCTTTGCCAACGTTTTAAAATTATGGTTTTGGTACTGTCAAAGCGATCATTGCCAGTGCTTTGCCAACGTTTTAAAAAAGGAACAGCCAAACCCTGTCCGGTGTTATCATTTTGGGGTTGGCACTTAAATCTTCAGAAATCCAACGCTCATAGCACCGTTGAAAGCACTGGGCCAATGCTAAGCCGTTCGTATTTTCTGGCTGGTTATAATTTTATAGTTTTATATAGGATTTCATTTTTATACCACATCCAAAAACTTAAATTTAGTATCGGTTAAAAATAATTGAGCGCATATGTTTTTATGGAATAAAAAAAAAAATAAGAAAAAAAAGCGAAAAAAAAATCTAGTTAAAAATTTTAAATAAAAATAATTAAACCCTTGTAATTATACCGAAATAATTTTTTTTTTAAATGGGGCTATATTAAATTATATATAAATGAACTTAGAATTTGTTTTTCATTGGGCTATACTGAATTATGTAGAAATGAACTTAGAAAATATTCTTAACAATGTGGTATATAAAGTTTTATATGATTTGCTCTAAAACCATTTTTAATTATCACCCCTGTTACGACTTTTAAATCAGAGCGAAAGTGGAAATTTTAGAATTTTTCGGTGTTCTTGCGATTAAATCAGAACGTTTTTCTCTTTTTTTTATTCGTTTCAATTCGTGTAAAAAAGCCTGGTCGAAAGTAAAACGAATGCCCTTTTTTTCTAAAAAATTACAATTTAGGGTCTAAAATGGTGCTTAATATTTAAAATTTAAAACTTTTTTACTTATTTCTGATTTTATTGTATTTTTGGTGGCATTGTTTATACTCTAAAAAAACTGTTTGAAAAAATTTTTTTTGTTTTGATATTCTAGAAAACACTCAAACAAATTGACAACAATGTTAGAAGCATTTCTTAAAAGCATTTTACTTTCCATATGTTTTTTGTTTTCTATAAAAAAATCGAGTTTTCAAAAGCTTTTAGGATTTGAGAACACCAAATTTCAATTTCGTGTGATTTCACAAATTCGTTCTAATTGCAAAACGTTCTAAAGTATGGACATGGGCGTATATATGATACTGTGTTAAAAACTTTCATGCATATATCTAACTACATAGGGTAACTTTTTTTATTCGGGAGGCTTTATTTTTAAATTATTCAAAATCAATGTATAAAAATAAATCATACTCACTTTGATCGACTCATAAAATCATCATATAAATAACGTTGTCTATTCGATAAACGACACATAACAACATGTTCATATTTTTTCGGCATCTGTTTTTCCACTTCCTTTTTTAAACGTCTTAACAAGAATGGTCGTATCACTTTGTGTAATCTTTGTATTAGTTGTTCATTATACTCCATATTACCCTCAATCATACCGGTCATTGGATTAGAAAACCATTCTTTAAATTCACGATGTGATGAAAATACGTAGGGCATTAAGAAATGCATTAATGACCACAATTCCATTAAATCATTTTGCAAGGGGGTACCAGTTAGGAGAAGACGTCTGAAATAAAGAAATATAAATAAAATATTTTTTTTAGAATTCCTATAAATACATTAGGAAATTAAAAAACTTATAAAAAAAAATGTACTAATATCAATTTTAAGATTTTAGAGGTCGGTCGCCTGTGCTGGTAAAATAATTGATATTGTGATTTTCATAGCAAAGATATAATTTTCTTTATTTACAGTTTATAAAAACTTTATTAAATGTAAATTTGTTTGTTTAAATTTACAAATTGCTGCTGTTTAGCTGTTACCACCTAATCTAACATTCATGTACGATTTTATTGCTTGATGGGAAACAACAAGAAAGTGATTTAAGAATGATTGCCAATATTGAAAAAGATCATATCGGTTTTTAAAAAATGTATAGTTGATTTTTCACTATAAACATTTGTTTTCAATTTAATAATAATCGATTATTAATAACTTTTTGAAAAGATATTTATATTTTATTAGATTAGATTAAAACAAAAAAATATGAACATTTCTTTTCGGTTACTTCATTCAGTAAATTGAAAACAATGCTGTATTTGCTTACAAAAATCTTTAATAAAATGTCTGTGTTTATAATATTATGAAAGTGGTTCGTATTCGGTTACTCGAGTTTTTTTTTCGTTTACTATATATTACTGGAAAGTTGTTATTCGTTATAAGAGTACTATTCGGTTTCTTTTTTAAATATTTTATAAAAAAGTTTAAATTTTGAGTACTTTGAAAGCGGTTTGTATTCGGTTACACAAATGGTTTTATTCGGTTACTATATGAAAAATGTTTAAATCAATAAAGAACCCACTATAAAAGCAGTTTGAATTTGTTAATTCAAATATTTTTATTCGGTTACTTGGAAATGCTATTTTTGTTTGGAAGCTACAACACTACTTACTGTCTGTCGCAAATTTGTACTTATTTTTTGGCAACGCAAATACTTGTGGGTATTAAATGAAGTCACAGGTACGGTTTTTTTTCGTTAAATGTATTTTTTGTTTTAATTCTTTTCCGAATTTTATACCCTCCACACACTGTGATGAGGGTATATTGTTTAATGCATTATTTCACACACCCAGGTGAAAAAGTTCATATATGATCATATATTGTCATATATGGTTTAATGTATGAGGATATATGGTTCCATGTATGCGCATATATGAACATATATGTAATGTATGGAAGCATATATTGGTAAATACATTCATATATGGATATGTATGACACCATATATGATATGATATATTATATGGGCAATATGTTTTAATTTTTAATCAGATATGCCCATATATGGGGACGAAATTGTTTGTATTTTTAACCCCTTCTCTCTGCTCTATGAATTCCTAACAAAAATATATAAAAGACAATAGATTTTAAAGTTTGTATAATTTATAAAGACGATAAAAGGGTATGAGTTATGAGATATCTCACTTTAATCTGAAGAATATCAGCCTCATTATATGTGATTAATCTGACCAGCTTTTCAATATATTTTTTTTAATTTTTATAAAAATAAAATGATTTAAAATCGTTTAATATATTATAAATTTTTAAGCTTTCTGATAGCAATAAAGTTGCAGCACCAGTGATAGGATTTTAAAATTAGAATCGAAGTCTAAAATGTATTAATTTGTTGTGCCAAAACTAATTTTTTTTAATAATTCAAAGAAACTAATTTTTAAAGGGATCCAAACGAAGAAATTACGAATTTTTTAGAATCCGTATTTCAAGTCAATAAATCCCGCTTTATGCTCCAAATTCCCTTTTGTTAAAAAAAAAACTTTATTAGTTGAAATGCTCCTAATTACTTGGCAACGATATTTTGTGTGTATCAAACACAAGCATTTCAGTTAAAAGTTTATTTTATAAAATTCATAAGTATTCGTACTATTGTTATAGCCTTCTTCATCATTTTCTAAATCATCGAATTTTATTTTTTATTGTTACAAGTTGGTTTTCCATTATCCATACTCTTATTAATGTTCATTAAATTCTTTCCCAAATAGTATTTTCTTAAAAAATTTCACTTTAAACCATTTATATTTATTAATGCATTTTGAATATGAAATGTATAAATTTATCAGTACCATGTTCTTAGAAGTATTATAGAAGCCTTTTAATAAAAAGACAATATTTTTGATAAAAGTTTAAAAAAATGCAATTTTTATACGAGCATGTAGGAAAAGTAATAATATATGACCATATATGAACATTCATTTATGGCATTATATATGACCATATACATATGTCCATTAGGGTGATAACTTTTTGCATTTTTTGCAAATATCAAATCTCCCCAGACAAAATCGTGTAGGGCATGGACAAATATTAAGAACTGCGTTTTTAGTTTTTCGCTATCGTTAAAAAAGGTTCCGCGCCAAACGCGTTAAAGTTTTGAATCAAACAAAGTTAAAAAAAAACTTTTTTTGATGCCTCAACGTCTGACCATCACATCTATATAATTAAGGCATGCTGATATCAATAGTAAAGGCAGTTTTCGAGTCAATGGAATAGTTTTCTTCCAAATTTGTGTGAAAGTTAATAAAATAAAAATGCTTCTAATGGTTGTAATATTTTTAAAAACAATATTGGCAAAGAATTTTGCGGGTGGTACTGGCAACACGCAACAAAATAGTGTTTTCCTAGTACAATATTGTACCTTTGGTAATTTTAACAAAATGGGTGTTACAAAAATAGCAGTGGATTGACAGTACTATTTGTTTGCTACGGTTGGCAATTTTTTTCCTACAAAAATAGCAGTAGTTTGCCAGTACTATTATTTTGGTACGGTTGGCAATTTCTACCTGGGAGGGTATAAGTTTAACCACAGATATTTTCATATTAATTTTACATTCATAACTACACCGAAAAAAATCCATGAATTATATATACAAAAATCAGCATACATTGTGCGAAATATTTCGTTGTTTCGAACCACGAATGGTTTGTGTAAAATATACGAATATGTACGAAAGTATTTTTTACAATATACGAAACTAATTTTCTTTTTTACGAAATATTTTTTATATATTAAAAGAATTTTTTACCCGCTCTTCAAAATAAAAAAATCATAAAAATCCATTAAATAAGGATAGGGATACCAGAAAAAAATGCATGAATTTTTTTTATTAAATGTAGTACAATTAAAATATTATGTTTAGCCAAATTTTAAAATGTTACACATATTTATTTTAAATAATTAATTTCGTAATATTAAATCAAAATTTGTATATTTTACGAACAATTACGATACGAAATTTTTTCGTTAGTTTAGTAAAAAAAAAAAAACAAAAGCCTTTACACTTTGCGTTTCGTAGAATCGAAAAAACTTATATATATATTACGAAAGAAGTGGATATGAATGATTTCGTTAGTTTCCTGAAAATTCAAAAGGCTGCACTAAATTAATTTTCGTAAAATGAAAAATAAATTTCTTGTATTTTATGAATAAAAATAAATAGCAACGAAAGTTTTTTTCGTCGTTTTTTCGACTCTTTTTGGAAAAGACACAATCCCTAATTTGAGGTCAGTTATTCATAATTTTCTTGGCACAAATTTTTTTTGGGTTTTATTTAAATCTTCTTTCGAAATCCTCTTTTCTTTAAAAGAAATAATTTCTATTTTCGAGTCTTAAAATTTTTTTTTAATGTTTTTAACCGAAATTTTAAATGTGGCTACGAGAACGAGAAAAATTCTAAAATTAATCATTTTTAATATTTATTCTGACTCTTTTTTACGTAGGGCGCAAATGAACGACAAAATATTACGAATTTTATTACGACGCTCTTTATTACAATCTTTCTTTGTCAAATTACAGCGAAAATAATAGAAATTAAATTTTAATGTCGCGTTTACATATCCATCAAAATTTCGAGGTAGAAATATTCACCACTATAAAAAGTAATAACGGAAATTTAATTTAATTTTAATAAATTTAAATTTTTTGCAAAATTAAAAAAAAAAAATTATAAAAAAGTTCTAAAAGTATGTAAAAAGTTCTAACATTAGCAACACTGCAATATTAAAATTGGCAGCACTTTTTGTAACATGTGTTGTGTTTTTCAATGGAAATAAAGGATGCAATTTTCAAAATTTAGGACGCGAATGTCTTTATTATGTAGAGCGCAAATCAACGACGGAATATCATTTTATTTTTATTTTGTTCATTATAAAATAAAAATTTAATTATAATATAAAGTCTATAAAATAGCTAAAATAGTCTTAAGCACCCAAGTGTAGTCCCTTAACTATGTTAGCAAATCGTTAAGTTACTGATTATGGTGCTCGATTTGTCAGATCGAGTTATTTAATAATTTAACAGTTAAAATTGTATTAACGAAAAAAATCCAACAGATTTTAAAACTTAATAATTAAGCAGGTAACTTTTTGTTACTTCTCAAGCATAATTCGTCGACTTTAAATATTGGTATACACTTTTTTTTAGTAATTAAAGTCTATAAATAAATTAAACTTGGCATCACTTTTTTGTACAAATAAACATTATTTTATAACGGAATTTTCTTTCTCTCACTTCACGGATTATGTAAATTTCTAATTTTGTATTTTTTAGAATACATTTTGTTGACGTGAATATCTTAACTACGTAGAAAGCAAATTAACGACGAAATATTCCAAATTTTTACTAATAAAATAAACATTTTGTTTTAAGGTTGTCAATCTTTAAATTGTTAATCGAACATTTTTTCGGAAATATGTATTCTAAAAATTTGGACATAAACATTCTGTGTAATATAAAGTCTATAAAATAGCTAAATCAGTCTTAATTTTATGTAACCCACCACCATGTTACCAAAACGTTAAGTTACTGATTATGGCGCTAAAGATTTTTCATATTTAAAACAATTAAACTTGGCTGCACTTTTTTTTCGCTAAGGTTGGCAATCTTAGAAATTGGCAATCGAACATAAGTTTTCGGAAATAAACTAAAATGTTTAACATAAACTTTTTGTATAATATAAAGTCTATAAAATAGCAAAATTAGTCTTAACCCTTTGGCTACAGGGTACACATTTAAAAAAATATAAAAAATTTAATAATGCAAGAGATCTTTTTATTTTTGTTTAAATATATTTATTCATTAACATAATAATCATTAAAAAAAAGTCATTACATTGATAAAGTCAGAGTTTTTTTAATTAGACTTTCGCATGGGTTCTACATTCCGAAAATGAAGTGAAAGTGAAACTTCCGCTCAATTTGTGTTCCCAATTCCACATAAGTGATTTGAAAAGAAAAATTTCATTTTCATTTTGTTTCTAGTGGAATTAAAGTGATTTGATGTGTTCTATAAAACAATTTCACTAAAAAAAAATGTAATTGTATTGTAAAACGGCATTAGTTAACTGAGTGAAAAACCAAACTTTTTAAAAAATAAAATTATTTTGAATATTAAACTTAAAAAAAAATCAAACAATGTAAGTAAATGTGATATGTTGTTAATATACGTTTATTTAACTGAAAAAGTGTTGTATTTTTTACGGGAAAACACATGAATCCGGAACAAGAGGTCCCATTTTTAAGTCTTTTGCGATCGTTTGTTGGTAAATTCCTTGTCTGAAATAGCGTAGTGATGTGTCCAATTGCAATATAATAGGAATGCTTGTCTTTTTAGCCATTGGTGATAATTCTTCTAAAACCATCATAAATGCATAATTATTTAATCTAAAATACGCAATAAAAATATTTTTTTTATTAATTTTAAACACTTGCGACTCAGTTTTAATTATTGTCTTACCATTTTTCTGGTAGTTCCAAAGGATTTGAACAGTCACGAAGCCTTTTTCTATTTAGATTTTCCGTTCTTTGTTTTTCTTTTTTAATTAAATACCAGGAAATCACAATTGCGAAACTTATTTTATATTATTTTAAAAATAAGTATTTTTTTGTTTAATTTTTATTTTTGTTAAAAAATGCATTCTTCTTTATTGCAATTTCATTCACTTTAAAGTGATAATTTGGTTTTTCCCCGCATTTTGTTATGTTGTTGCTAAGAACAAAATGAAAATGAAATCGTCGTGAAAAAAACGATTCACTAGTTTTTCGGAACACAGCGGAATTGAAAATGTGGAATTAAAAACGATTCCACGTTCACTTCGTAGTGGAATATAGAACCCAGGCCTTTATCTCCGAAAAAAGGGCGTTTGGTGTATCTCCTAAACAAACAAAGCTAGAATCTCGAAATTTGGCACGTATCTTCATCTAATGACCAGAATAAAATCAAACAAAGCATTTTTGGTTATTCGAAAATGTTGGTGGTAAACACGGGCTGAGAAATTTCAAAAATTTGATTTTCGGACCCATTTTTTGGTGGGTAGAAGTGGTCCTATATGTAAACGTTTTTCTTTTTAATGTCAAAACCCCTAACAACAATCTAAAGTCAAAATTGAAATATACATGGACAAAAAGTCGGTAATGAAAGGGTTAATTTAATGTAAGCACCCACCCAAGCGTAGTCCCTTAACTATGTTAGCAAATCGATAAGTTACTAATTATGGTGTTCGAATTTTCTTATCGAGTTAATTGAGAAGTTTTACAGTTAAAATCGTAAATATTGGAAAAAACAACAGATTCTGCTTGTTGATTCGAATCATATTTTTTTTAGAGATTTGTCGACTTAAAATATTAAGGTAAATTAAAGTCTATAAATAAATAAATTAGTCTAAATTTTATATAAGCACCCAAGCGTAGTTCCTTAACTAATTTAGCAAGACGTTAAGTTACTGATTATGGCGCTAAACTAAAGTTCTCGATTTAAAAATTATATCATTGAAAAGAAGGGGAAAGCGATATATTTGGAGATTCTTCAAAAATCAATCTTAATATGGTCGTAATTTTTTTTTTTTTTTAATTCATCTTTATTTAATATGATACAATATGACTTAATACTATCCCTGAAGCCGTTTGGCTTGTCTGCAAGCTAAAAAACTTATGTCTGTTAATTCAAATTATATTAGATATTCCTTTCAAAAACATTTAGATGCTTTATTGTGGACTAAAATATTAATAAAGACCATTTTTAATAATTTAAAGTCCTTAAGTAAAATAAAATTAGTCTTAATTTTATGTTAGCACCCAAGCGTAGTCTCTTAACTAATTTAGCAAAACGTCAAGTTACTGATTATGGCGCTTTAAAGCAGGTGGTTTTACAAGTTTTTTTTTTGTAACCTTTCATGCAAAATAATTTGTTTTAAATAGTTTTAAAATAAGGCTTTCAAGTTTAATAATTAAATATAAATGTAGACTAAAATATTAATACAGACATCTTAATTAATTTTACGTCCATAAATAGCTAAATTAGTCTTAATTTTATGTAAGCACCCAAGCGTAGTCTCTTAACTAATTTAGCAAAACGTTAAGCTACTGATTATGGAGCTAAGGTTTAAAATACTCAAATTTTGGTATCCAATTGAATTTTAGAAATGATTAAAAAATACTACTACTAAATACTTAACAAATAATATTTATAGACTAAAATATTAATACAGACTTTTGAATTTATTCAAAGTCTATAATAGCGAAATTAGTCTTTGACAAATTAATTTAAGCACCCAAGCGTAGTCCCTTAACTATGTTAGCAAGACGTTAAGTTACTGATTATGGTGCTATATAATAAAATATAATCCAAAAACTTAAATACAATAAGGGTATAGATTAGATTAGGGTGTCCCAAATTTGGCTCTTATTCGAATTGATTAAAGGAATCAAGCGATACATATTAAAGAGCTGAATATAGGTAAGAATAAGTAAAAAAAAAATTGAAGTTGGTCTTCATTTCCCGGTTTTAGTGCATGTTGCCAAAAAGAAATTGAGGTCTAAAGTTTCGTAATTTTTGGCTTATTACTGGAAAATAATTTTTAAATTTTCTGTAGAGTAATTTTGTTGCGCCGGAGGATTTTGTAATTTTGACCAAGTACAATTTCTATACTTTATATTTTTGAAATTTGTACACAAAACAATTATAAAGGGTGTTTTTTATAGAGGTATGTATAGAACTTTGAAATGGAATAAAAAATAAAACAACGCCAAGGCTGGCTCGGAAATGCTTGAAATGCCAAAACAAACTGAACATAAATCACTTGACAGTTGACAAAATGGCCGCCAGTTAAAAAAAAAGTGTTGCCAACTTAATGTTATATACCTGTATAAAAAACACCCTTTACTTGCTCAAAAATAAAAATGGTCTGGTGGACCAAAATTAGTTTAAACAAAATTTAAAAATATTTTTCTAATAATAAGCCAAAAATTGCGAAACTTTTAAGCACTATTTCGAAAAAAAATTCGAAACTTTTTTTCTGGTCAAAATAGGGAACTAAAGATCCACTTCAAAAATTACTTACTTACTTTTCGCATATTCAGCTCTATAATATGCATCGAGTGGTATTCCTAATTTTTTTATTTCATTCGGGACACCCTAGTTTACAAGTCAAAAATTTTACTTTTGCAAAAATTAGAACATAGAATCATTTGAGACGACCTCTTTTAAAATTAAAATGAATGAAGCAACATTTTCAGCAAATTATATTATCCGTTTAAAACAATTCTATTGTATTCTTTTTTAATTATAATTTTTGTTCATAAAGGAAAATTCTCTTTTTAATTAAAATTCTCTTT
This sequence comes from Delia radicum, assembly GCA_021234595.1. NCBI lineage: Eukaryota > Metazoa > Arthropoda > Insecta > Diptera > Anthomyiidae > Delia > Delia radicum. Next base: position 145,945,327 of record CM037855.1, read on the forward strand.
TTAATTAAAATTCTCTTTTGAATTAAAATTCTCTTTTTAATTAAAATTCTCTTTTTAATTAAAATTCTCTTTTTAATTAAAATTCTCTTTTAATTAAAATTCTCTTTTTAATTAAAATTCTCTTTTTAATTAAAATTCTCTTTTTAATTAAAATTCTCTTTTTAATTAAAATTCTCTTTTTAATTAAAATTCTCTTTTTAATTAAAATTCTCTTTTTAATTAAAATTCTCTTTTTAATTAAAATTCTCTTTTTAATTAAAATTCTCTTTTTAATTAAAATTCTCGTTTTAATTAAATAATTTTACTTATTCCAGGGTTGTCAGTTTTAATTTGTCGTTTTACGTCAAAAAATCAAATCAACAATTTTTGTTTGTATAATTTTTGCATTAAAAAGGTCGCCAAAAATCGCAAAAAAAAAATCGTCAAGAATACTTTTTTTAGTTCTTGGTAAAAGTAAAACACTAAAAAAATGCTTTTTGGCGAGAAATAAAAAATAAAGTATTTTTTAGCCATCTTAGATAGTTTGTTAAAAAATAGTTCTTTTTTAAAAATTTGCTAATCTTGCAGGTTATCAACAAATTTCTAAAAATTTTTGTTCCACCAAAACTCTAAATGAGTATTTAAATTTTGTGTGCTTCATCTATAATTCTAGTTCAGAATAGTTTCTTTATAAAAAGAAATGCTGCAACAAAATAACACAAATTAAACGTAAAATTTCTTAAAATAAAAAATTATAAGTATACCCAAAAATTTTCTTAATTTTATACCCGAAAAAATTCTCAAAAATCGATAAAAATGATTACACACAAAAAATCATTACCAAAAAACTGGTAAAATATTAACTAAGAAGATATTTCGAAAACAGAATGCTAAAATTTAGCAATTAAAATTTATATTCTGGTAAAATGAATCAAGTTTTTGAATAATTTTTTGCGAAAAATCATACTCTTTTGATATATTTCAAGTATTCTGGTATGAAATTTTGTGTGAAAATTGCCAGAAAATCGCCATTCAGTTGAAAAATTGCCTGTCGCCATTTCAAAAATTAAATCTCCAAACGAGTTTGAAAATGGCCACGTTTGGCGAGATAATTCAATGTGACAACCCTGCTTATTTCCAAGAAAAATCAAAATAGTACATGGTAAAAAAGTGCTGGCATGTTTAATACTTATGCAGTGTTGGCAATGTTAGTAATTTGTTAATACTTTTTCTTTTTGACAACATTTTTTCATCACACCACACTATGGACAACCTTGCCTGATAATAAAAATCATTTTTGTAGGCAATTTCGTTGAAAAAAGTTCACGCACCGAATGCAATTTCTAAAACTCCCCCAAGAATATTTTTTTTTTTTTTTTAACTTTTGTTTTTATTTTTTTGTTATATATATTACTGTCTCGTAGCAGATATCACTTGACACAAATATTGAATTAATTAATTGAATCATATCAAAATCATTTTTGTAGGTCCTTTTGTTGAAAAAAGTTCACGCACTAAATGTAATTTGTAAAACTCCCCCAAGAATAATTTTTTTTTTTTTAACTTTTGTTTTTATTTTTTTGTTATATATATTACTGTCTCATAGCAGATATCACTTGACACAAATATTGAATTAATTAATTAATTGAATCATATCACGATTTTTTCCCGCCCTCCATCCAAATGGTGATTTTTTTATATTAATGAAATTATAAGAAAATGCTAAATACTATATGTTATTTGCAAAAAATGAAAAAAGCTATACCCCTATTGTACATACTTTTAATACTTTGTACATAGGGTTAGGTTAGGTCGAAAAGAGGATTCGGAGAAGGGAATATGCTTCCCTAACCCGACTCAAGTCCCTGAGGATTTACACTTAAGTCAGAATGTCGGCTTGTTGTGCGCTCTAAAAAATCGGTCCCATGTCTATTTCCTATCCCAGGAACTCCGTCGCACTGACGAAATTCCTCAACCTCTTCCATCCTATGCCTCTAAGATCCCCCAATGTGGATATTGGGTCACTGGATAGTATTTCGACCCGGATCCCGGCAAATGCCGGACATTCACATATATAGTGTTCCAAGGTCTCCTCGTCCTTCCCACAGGCCCTACACACTCCCGAGTCCGCTCTACCAATACGGTGGAGATGGGTCCTCAGTGTCGAGTGTCCCGTGAGGATTTCCATCAAAAGACTCAGTTCCTTCCTACTAAGATTCAGAATTTCCCTCGTCCTATCCCTATCCGGGTTTCCCCAGAGAATCCCGTGGTCTTGCCAACACCCGCATTCTCCCAGATGGTCCTATGCATGGTGTCAGCCCAATCCACCAGCTCCGCCTTGAGAGCTCGAAAAGGTCTTGCGTTCCCAAAAGTGACTCAACTCCAGGGAAGATCCTCCCCTAGCCAATTCATTAGCCAATTCGTTCCCCGCTATACCACAGTGTCCGGGCACCCATATAATCTCAATGCGTCGCCGTGCAGAGAAATCGTTAATTTCCCCTTTACACCTGAGTATCGTCATTGATCCCACAGAGTCCGTAGATAGAGCCCGGATAGGCGCTTGGCTATCCGTGAAAATCACAATATCACCGGTCAAGCCCATGATATTCACCTACTTAATGCATTTCGTAATCGCGATGACTTCCGCCTGTAGTACGGTATTATGGTCAGGAAGGCGGAAGCATTTGCGTACATTGAAGCCAGCGTCACAGAAGCAAAGACCCGTTTTCCCATCCGTGTAAAAGTGGATACAAAAGGCATAAAAAGTACATACTAAAGGCATAAAACTTTTTTAATTATGATAAACAATGTTACTAAAAGTTACACTTTTTTAAGACCAAAATTTTACATTTGTTTTGGGTAATGCGAAATTGTTTGAGAAAATTTTTACACTTTCGCAATTTTACAAGATCTAAATTTCTGATATGAATGACCTTAACACAAGACTAACTGGTTGATCTTTGTAAAAGGAATCAGATGAAATTGTTCAAAATAAAATGTAAAACATTTTTATTTAGAATTATTTAGTAGGATTTTTGTTAAGATTTCTTTTTAAAATTCTTACCTTTCTGTTGAAAAATTCAATAACAATTGCCATCTTTGTGATTTAAAATTTTTAATATTTTGAGCTTCATCCAATATTAAATATTTCCATTTTTTACGACGAAAACTTTGTTGATCCTGAACTACCAGTTTGTAAGATGTTATACAAACATGAAAAGCATTTGGTTTGGTCCAACCTACTCGCTTGAGTTTACGCTCTTTTTGCGAACCATAATAGGTGAGTATTTTAAAACCAGGACACCATTTTTTAAATTCCATTTCCCAATTTAACATGACAGATGAGGGTACAACAATTAAATGTGGTCCCCAATTCCCTTTAACACAGGCCAGATGTGCTAATAAGGCTATGGTTTGTATAGTTTTACCCAAACCCATTTCATCGGCCAATATGCCATTGAGTTTACGTTCATTCATGGTTACCAGCCAGTCAAGACCAATATGTTGATACTCACGTAAAGAATGTTTGAGTAAGAAGGGTACTGGTGTCACAACATTAGTGGAGGATAATGTATTGCCTTTGGGTTGCAATGATTCAGCCAAAGCGGCTGCATCTTTAATCATATCATCTTTGCTTCCATTAGTGTTATTGGCATTAGAAGAATCTTCTAATAGGCTCTTTAAACCAGCTTCATGTTCATTTTCTTCTGTCTCCATTTCATTTTCATCATCTTCTGTTTCAGTTTCTTCTTCGTCTTCTTCGGTTTCATCTTCATCGGATGAATCATCATCAGAATCTCTCATGGCTCTACTAATAACATCATAATCATCTTCAAAATCAACTACTTTTTTAGAAGTTCTTAACTTTGTTTTTGACGTCTCTTCTTCCAATTTGCCTGCTTTATATTTAGCAATTAGTTCTTCTACAGTTAAATCATTATCTGCTTCCAATTCATCGATTTCTTTTTGATGATCTACATCCATTTCTTGTTCCTCTTGTTTACTAATGGTATTTTCATCATCTTCACTCGTTTCATTGGCTACAAATTCACCATCATCACTATCATTATCTTTTTTACCAGCCGCAGCTGATTTAGAAGTGGAAGCATCTTCATCCAAAACAATTTTATCACGATTTTCTAAATAACCCTTAGGTAAATCTTTAAGAAAATCATCTAAATCCATTTGAGATTCTTTCTCTAATGCTTCCACTTCAGCATCAACATCAGCATTTTCTTCTTCTTCGGCTTTGGCGATAGTTTCTTCGTCGTCTTCCGAACCGGAATCTGGACGAAATTCATCTGAAAAAAGTAGAGCAAACAAACAGGAATAGTTAGTATATATTCCTTTTAAGTAGTTTTATGATTTTTGTATTATTATAATCAGACAAATGCCTCGCAAAAGCGACCATCCTTTTAATATCCATAAGCTTTCTCAAAAATAGAGCATAAGCTTTAGAATCAGTGACAGTTTATCATCATTTAATAAAACCAATAACTTAAATTTTATATGATATGCCCTTTAGGTTGTCCCTAAAAACAAGTTTTATTGCAGATAGTTTCAAATCGAAGAATTCGATTTATATTTTTGGAAAACGTTTACCCCTGCTGAATTTCGGCCGAAAATGGCTAACTAACGCAATTCTTATTTCAATTGTATCGGATGTGGTTTTTCATTGACATACCACGAAAAAATACTTCAATATTTTTAATTAAACTAAATTTTTGAAAGTCAGAAACAAATTAAAAAAATTTATGATTATGCGAAAATATAGCTTTTCTAAAACTTCTGGTTCTAATGAGATCTTAAGCAAGATCGAAATACTAGTATCAACCTATTTTTGAATAGTGTAAATATTTTTATTTTTGAAAATTTACGGAGGTTAAAAGCTCGTTATAAATTGTAGGTTAAGTTAGATTAGGAAGGGATATGTGCCCAAGGGCACCAATACGGTCCATTGTGAATCCCTTCAGTGAAAAAGTAAGAAAAAATAGGAATAGACAGATAGATTGAAAGATAGATAGAAAGAAAGATAGAAAGGATAGATACTCAACAGAACAAGCTCCTATCGTCCCCTTACTAGAAACAGCCGTCCTATTTCCCTGACAAATCTCAGCAAATCTACTGGATTGCAGCCAGCGACACACCCAAGTTCGTCGTGAAATCTTTCTCCTAGCCGTTTCTGTCTGAGACCCTGCAACATCGGGCAGTGGCACATTATATGCTCAACTGTCTCCAGTTCCTCAACGTCCTCGCACAACCTGCAAAAGTCCGGTATGTCCCTGTCCCATCTACTTGTGAAAGCCCTGACAGAACAATAACCGGTAAGGAACCCCGTAAGGGTCCTGACACCATCCCTGTCCAGTCCCAAAAGAACCTTGGTTGCCTCTGCGTCCAGTGCGGGCCATAACGCCCTAGACACCCTGCAATCCATTCTGTCCCTCCATGACTGGTTAACGGTTTCGCAGAATCCCTTCCGTATCACCTCAAAGTAGTAACATAGGGGGGGCTTTACCCCTCCGTCCCTTACCACCAAGTCCAGATAATCAACCCGACGCCATCTAACACTGGCCTCCTAAACTCCTCTATTTTATACTTCCTGGTAAAAAGCACCAGTTCAGTCTTGTTAGGGTTTACACCCAGTCCCCAATCTTTCGCCCATGCCGAGAGCTCGCCCAGCCTCACCTCGCTATATTGATGAGAACATTCCAATAAATATTAATAAGTGAGGGATGTTTTTCAAAAATTTCTAAATAACAGTTTTGGAAAGTAAATCAGCTCTTTTAAACTAAAAAGTAGTACATTCTTAATGTGTTTGTCTTGGAATTAAAAATCAATATTAATAAAATAAAGTCTAAAAGACTTTTAACACTTGGGTGCCAAAGTTGGTACAATAAAGATACAGAATTTAGTCTGTATATTAGACACAGTCACAATTACAACATTTCAAATAAAAAATGTAAGGATTATTGTATATTTCGTACAATTTACATACTAACCCTATTGTACTAAACTAAACCCTATTTAAGACCCTATTGTCCCTATTTAAGAAATGGAATTAATTCTATATTTTGCTGTTTTTTTTTTTTAATTGCAACAACTAAGTTTGGATTATATCATAAAATAAAGTTGTATAATCTAAAAATAATATTGTAAATTTTCCCATCAAATTTGTTGTCTCTTGTCTTATCTCTTGTCGTATCAATCTCTTCTTTGGAAGATTCGCTAGCAGATTAACAGTGGTACTTTTAATTTATTTTTTTTTTTATTTAAATGCATAAAACATAAAAACTTGTTTTTACAAATTACTTAATGTCTTAAAAATATTTGATTTCAACGGATTCGACATCTGATTTGAAAAAGAAGTTCTTATGGGTGGCGGCCTTCGGCCACTCTTATGGGTTTTTTTCCTCCGTAGAACGCGGCAGGCGGCTTCGCGAAAAAGTGACCCTATTTTTATCTCCGTAACTGTATGTTCATATAATACTACCCGGATTTCACTTTGGAGATGTTAATTTATTATTTTGTTTGTTTATTTTACTTACCATCTGTATTATCCCTTTTCGGCGATGAAATTCTACTTGAATTTATACTGGGATTTGTTGAAGCATCTTTAATGGGTTTATTCATACCCTCGGCCAATTGTTGTGAAAATTTCTCAGTTTGATCGACAATAAACGATAAATGTTGATCTAATGCCTTTTTACGTTTCTCCTCGATCTTGGTGTGATGCTTATAGTCTACCAATTTTTCAACATTACCCCAAAACATTTTCACCTCCTTGGCTATAAAAGCCGCAACACGTCTAAGATGCGCCTCTTGAGCTTTTTCAGCTTTTTGAGCTGCATTGGCTTTATCTTGGAAATATTTTTGTACCATTTTGGCACATTTTTTCGCAGCGGCTTTTTTCCATTTACGTTCTTGAGCGAAATCAGCTGCTAGCCAAACCATTTCCTCGAGTAAATAGTCCCAATGGGCTTTGGGTCTTGGCGGTTCCAATTGTTTTGGTAAACGTTTTTCAGTCCATAATCCCTCTCGTTGTAATTCCATAATACGACGCATAACATCTACTTCTTGTTTAGCTTTAAAGGAAAACTCTTGATTACTATTGGGTGTATTGGCGGCCGAAGAGCCGGCTGCCGTGGCTGAAGTCGCACTGGCCGAACCAGCCGGCACCAATAAACCACTGGGTGTGGGAGAATATAAAGGCGGAGGAGTATTAGAAGTAGACACCACACCATTACCACCATTGCGTCGCAAAGTTGTAGTACCCTGGGCTGTGCTGCAGGGTATTAAGGGAGTACCACCTTTAAGGAAAACAAATAAAGAAAAAAAAATAAACAAAAAATTGATTTTATTATTTTAAAATAAAAAGTTCAAATTTTTTAAAATTACAAAAGAGAAAATTTTGTTGAAAACATTTAACATGCCTTAAAAGATTTCTTCTAAAATAGATCAAATAAAATAATCATGCTTTTTTTTAAATAAATAGCTAGAAATAAAACAAACAAAAAATACCTTTCACTTGAGGAGAATTTCAAAAATCATTTTCAATCAGACAAATGCCTCGCAAAAGCGAACATCCTGTTTTTTAGTTTTGGTATTTTAAGATTCGCACAAAAATAGCTTGAATCTAACCAAAGTCAGTGACATTTTATCATCATATTGAATATGCGTATCAGAAATTTACAGAAAATGGTGTTAATTTGTTAAATGTAATCAGAGTAATCGTTTTTACTTGTTTTTAAATTAAGCTAAAAACTTTGCATCTGTTTTAAATTTATTATAGCAGCCATATGACGATTTTCAAGCCTAAATTTATAACGGACAAGAAAGTGCTTTTTAGGTGCAGATGTTAAAATTTTAAGAGAGAAAATATATTTATCACATTTCCCAATCAGACAAATGCCTCGCAAATGCGAACATCCTGTTTTTAGTTTTGGTACAATTAAGAATCTTCCAAAAATAGGTCGATTCTAACCAAAGTCAGTGACAGTTTATCATCATATTGAGAGCAGTTAAGATAATATATTATTTTCAAATGATTGTATACCTTTTTTAAAAAACTTTATAACTTACGGATAAAAAGTCACAAAGTTGAAGCTTTCAAAGGTTTATTTGTTATAGCAAGGTTACAAATTGTTTCACTTGTGATAATAAAATCAATGTGACACAGAGTGCCCTTGCTGAAGTTGTTACGTACAAATTTGTTAAAAAGTTCAGACTGTTTTTATTTTTTTCAAATAGACAGAAGAATAGTTTTTTTTAATATTAATTTCTATTCCATTCTAATTGTGCAGGTGTGAAATGGTGAAGAGAACCCTCTAGAGTTTTCAAATATTTTTGTAACATAATCTCAAAATAAGAAAAAAGTTGTGCGCCCCGGTATGCTAGTTGGTAGCGTGCCGGCTTATCAGTGCGGGGGTCGTGGGTTCGATTCCCACCAGAGGCACTGGTCTGTTTTGGCCAAAGTAGCTAGTGCTCGGTTAGGGTAATAGTATATAATTTATATTAATTAATAAAAAAAGAAAAAAGCAAGTGATTCACATTTGTGATGAGGGTATATATCACTTTGTCTTCTAAACTAACTTTCCGTACCTCAAAATTTTTAATAAGGCAATGTTCGCTAATGTGGTCATACTACTGGTTTTTGTGCTTTATAATAAAAAAAAAAACAAAGTTAGGATATGAATTATGTATCGTTTTAATAACATACTCGTCGTAAATGTAACAACTTTAGTTGCTTCGGTTTCATATCCCATTTTTAACACATAAATAAATAAATGAAATGAGTTACATTCCCTCTTTAGTCATTTTTGGACTATAGATTAACTAATACAAAAAATTTATATAACGAATTAAAAGTTATATATCAAAAGCGAGCAGGTTTCTTCAAGTGAGCCTATACGTTGTAAGAACATACTAATTTTCAATTTTAAGTTGTCAAAAAGTTAGATATAAAGCAACATTGCCATTTTTTTAAATACATATTTGAGAATAGTTTTTTAAAAGCACTGAATACTAATGCAGATTGAAAAAATCAAAAAATTGTTGAAAACTTATACTTTGGTTAATTTATTTGCTGAAGATCCTAAAAAAAAATTGACAATACATTAAAAAATATAAAATATATATCGAGGGCCTATATGCAATATCCTCTATCTTAAATTTTTACGAAATGCGTTTTGGATGGCAAAATATTTAATAAAATATGCGTCATCTTTGATATCAATTTCAAAGTAGAAGCAAATTTTGTTTTCAATTTAATTTGCATTTTTTTATTTTTATATTTTAAACAATTCATATTTGTGAATTAAAATTACTCTTTCTCTTCATATACTAATACAATATTTTGTTTCAAGTAAACTCCTTTTGCAATATATGTTTTACTACTAAATTATGCATGCAGATCACGAATCTGACCAAATTTCTTAAATCGTGTTAGTCGTTTTTAAAATATCGCGAATTATGGTTTTTAACGAAGAATTTTTTTTACTGAAATAATATCCGGAAAGAAATATTTAAGATTAGCGTTGATTTGAGTATTGCATCTTCAAGGAAATTTGAATTACATTCTTGGAAAATCAGAAATTCTCCCATCTTGGTTTTGGTTTTGAAACTTATATTTTCTTACCATGCCATGTAAAACTGTTCACAAATCGCAAATTTTTCATAAAAAACGCTTTGATAAAATAACTCTTTTCTTACTTATATAACTCCTCTTCAATGACTCTTTTCACTGCGTGGACATTTGATTAGCTCTATTAATTATTTAGAGTTAGAACTCGCGAAAACCCCAAAAAATAGAAAAAAACGCTCAACAGCGACTTTAATTTTAAGCTTTAGGAATCAGATATATACCATAAATATTAGTATTGGTCTTGTCCTTAGATTTCAACAGAAAGAAATCAGATTTATAGCATTTGCAAACTTTTGTATATGGGAAAATCTACGAAACCGTTCGATTTCAGATTTAAAAAATCTTTATCGTTATCAAAATCGAAAAAATTATTTATCCAATGCTCTATCCAATTTTGCTATATACAATAAAATAAAGATATTGCACAGAAGGTCTCAGAAAAATTACATACACAAATGAAGTGCGACAGTGCTCACGCAAAAATAGAGATTAAATTTAAAAATCAATAGTGTCCGACCGAGTATTCGGCTTCGGAGCCGTATTATAATAAAAAGTGAAGTTCGGACAAGTTCGGTGTTCGGCCGAATTTGGCCAAACTACCGAACTTTTTATGATAATTTAATTAAAAAACACAAATAAATAACAACTGTGGTTATATTTACTTTTCAGAATTTACAAAAAAAAACTACCTAAAAATACAACGTTGTATATTATAGGATACCAAAAAAAGCAACGAAGTTTAAATATGAATGTTTGAAAAAATTTCGAAAAGCCAAAAAAGTTTAAAAAAAGCCAGAAATGTACCTACCCAGCCAGAAATTGCCAATGGTCTGAAAAATCAAGCACTGGCAGAGCACTATTTGCCAATGATTCAACAAATAAAGTGCTGGCAAAGCACTGATTTAAAACGCTCTGCCAACGATAGTAAAAAGTGCTTTGCCAGAGCTTAATTACCAAAATTTACAACAGTAAAAATAATTAAAGCACTGGCACAGCTCTGGCTTAGAACGATCTGCCAACGTTCGTAAAAAGTGCTTTGCCAGTACTTGATTTACAAAATTTACAATCGTTAAAATAAAAAAACACTAGCACAGTACTGACTTAGAACGCTTTCAAAACATTGGCAAAAAGTGCATTGCCAGTACTTATTTACAAAATTTTCAACCGTTAACTTAATAAAAACAGTGGCACATCCCTTGTTCACAACAAGAGTGGTATTATAGTCAGCACAAAGTATAGTTTTTGTACTAAAATTTTACTTAAGAAATTTATTTTCAAATTTCTTTCTTTAGTAAAATTGTAGTAAAAAATCGTGCTAACTTATCACAAAAATAATTTGATAAGAAAAATATTCAGTTTTTTTGTAATTAACTTAGCTGAAGCAAGCCTATTGTTATTTCTGTTCAAATTACCGAAATCATTCAATAAGAAATAATACAACTCTTTACTGAAGTGAATTACTAAGTAGGACTTTATTGGTCGTTTTTGGTTTTGGTACTGGCAAAGCGCTTATTGCCAGTGCTTTGCCAACGTTTAAAAAAAGAAACGGCCAAGCCCTGCCCGGTGTTATCATTTTGGGGTTGGCAAAGCACTTATTATATTATTAAAAAAGCACTTTATTGGTTGTTCTACCAATGATTTGCCAACGTTTTAAAATTATTGTTTTGGTACTGGCAAAGTGCTCATTGTCAGTGCTTTGCCAACGTTTTAAAAAAGGAACGGCCAAGCCCTGCCCGGTGTTATCATTTTGGGGTTGGCAAAGCACTTAAGTCTTCAGATATCCAACGCTCAGCCAACGCTCATACCACCGTTGAAAGCAATGCTTTGCCGTTCGTATTTTTCTGGCTGGGTACTTTTATATATGGGGAGTGGGAAGTAATCGTAAAAAGAGCATAAAAGGTTCATCAATTTGGGATAGACATGATGCAGAACCAGACTTAGAAGTAGCAGAACCAAATGAAAATTTTATTAAAAAATAAATTGAAATGTTTATTACGGAGCCTTTAAGTCCCGAAATATAAATATATTTGAGTATTGGAATTCAAGTCCATTTACAAATATAAAAGCTGTAGAAATAAAATATTTATCAGCGCCACCAACTAGTGTAGCTAGCGAACAGCTTTTTAGTGCTGCCGGGCAGCTGTATTCTGATAGACGAAGCGATTTACATGGTGTGAATGCATAAAAATTGCTTTTATGTCATTACAATATCAAACTTTTTTTTTTCTATATCAACTTAAAAATTTTTCATTGACTATAAAATATAGAACAAATATTTTATTCTTTTTTACTTAAAATAGTACAACTATTTTCCAAATATGATTTTTTAAAAAAATTTACCTATAAATTTTTATTTTTGTTTACGTTTACGTTTAATAACTTTTTGGTTTAAATAAATTGATCTAAAAAAAAACAATTTATATTTTTTTTTTATTAAAATAAAAAGTTCGGCTTCGGCTACGGCTTCGGCCGAACATTGATATTTTGAAAATTGAGTTCGGTCGGACACTAAAAATCAATCAATATAATAACCAAACGATTATGTTAAAAGTTACTCAAGCAGTCAGATAAACTGGTAAAATCAATATGTTCGTAAAAAAACATTCGATGCAGTTTGTTCAAATTATGATTTTTTTTCATAATTACAATGATGAAAAACTTCCACGTTTTTCATCCATTCGATCAGGTTGTGTAAAGAAAGTTTCTGCGGTATCTCATTTAAGATCACTTTGATATCTTCCAAATGACAGCGTCAAATATAAAGAATTTTTATATTGAACACATTAATCTACCTTTTCGATTTCAACCATATGTTATGATGGTCCAATTCCAATACAATTAAATAAATGAAGGAATTTGCCAGATTTTAAGACATAACACATTTTAAGTACATAATACCGTAGATAATTAGGACGCATACATTGTTTCATGAATTTAAATAAAAAACTCATACATGCTATGATATCATATCTATAGATATATGTTATGTTTTGTCCCATGTATGATCAACATTGTTGTCGTCTTTTGATTTTGATTGCAAATACGACCTTATCTTATAAAGATAAATTTTTAGACTTAAGTTTTTATAATAAAAAGTGTTTTCAAATGAACTGCTATTTGCAACTAACATAATGCTTCGTTTAGACTGAACAGTTATTTTAGTGAAAATTGGATTCAATGCTTAATTTTAGTGCAAATCCACTTTTTACTATATTAACTTTTAAGTCTAATAGAAGCATAAGTTTGACGAATTGCATCAAATGTATTAAATAAACCATTTTCACGAAAATATGCATTGTATTAAAGCAAATGACGATAATTAAGACATAATATTGCAAAATTCATTAGTAATTTAATTAGAATTTAACTGAATAAAAACAATTAACGAAAACAAAACACCTCCCAACATAAACGCAAAGTTGACTACACTGAACGTAAAAACCATACGTCAATCTGGTAACGTTGTGAAATAGAGACGGATTAGACAAATAAATAAAAAATCTAAAAATAGAATATTTGTGTTTGTAAGTGTTTGTCACTTCTGAGTATAATATACAATAACAGAAAAGCTAATAGGAAAGAAAACTGCAATTTAGTTGCATTTTACCTCAAAAATTGTTTTTTACCAAAAAATAGTTTTCAAACTCAAAATTTGTTTATAGACAAACAATTTTCACATTCAAAAAATGTTTCTCCTCGATTTCAATAATTTTTTATCAATGGAATTCACGTAAAAAATTATACTTTTGCAAATTTCGGAATCGGAAAATTGATTCATTGAATTAATATAATGTGAGCTCCTTTAAAAATTAAAATCGAGCAACATTAACAACAACAATAGAATTTAAGATTTGTTTTTATTTGTTTCAGGTTTTTTTTTCTTGTTTATTAACCCTAGAAAGTCATTCTTATTTTTGTTGTGTAAAGATCATACGTCTTGCGTAGTCGATTCAACGAAGAATGACCTTACAGGGTTAAAGAAAATGAATTTTCTTAAATAATTTTATTTATTTCCAGAAAAATCACAACACATGGAAAAAAGTGATGCCAAGTTTAATATTTAAGTTTTGGCAAACAATGGAAACATCACAGGTAGAAATTGCTGATGGTACAAAAAACAAAGCACTGGCAGAAAGTTGGTAAACAGCAAAGACAAAGCACTTATTTGAAACGCCTTTTTAACGTTTTGCAAAATTTACAACTGTTTATGAAAAACAACCCCTAGCAAAACATCAGTTAAAAGTAATTTGCCAACTTTTCAAAAAGAACTTTGTTTACAAAATGTACAGCTGTTTATGAAAAACAACCACTGGCAAAACATCGGCTAAAAGTAATTTACCAAAGTTTTCATCAAAAAGGTCTTTGCCAGTACTTGTTTTACTAAATTTACCTGGGAAAACTTCGTTTGAATGTACTGTGCCAACGTTTATAGAAAGTGCTTTGCCAGTACTTCTTTTACAAAATTTACGCCTGTTACATTGAGTTACAGCGCTTTACAACACTTGCTAAAAGGGCTTTGCCAATACATGTTTCACAAAATTCACGACTGTATATGAAAAAAATATTGCTGGTAAAATGCGCTTACAATGTTTAAAAAAGTGCTTTACCAGCAATCGTTTTATCTAATTCACTACTGTTTATGAAAAAATTTAAAGTGAAAAATATCTTGTAAATCGAATATTGTGAAGATATTTTATACATTTTAAACAAAAAAAATCGTTGGAGTTTGTAAAATTGGCACATAAAGACTTTCAGAAAAAAGTTTGATAAATTTATCAGAATTTACCAGAACCAACAACAAAATGTATTGAACTAAAATTTACCACGCTGTGGTGAAATACCACACAAAAAACTGTGGTAAACACGCTTGATATGCTCTGCCGTCAAAAAAATGTATTTTGTGTTAACTACAGGAAAAACTTAAAAATAAATAAAAATATCGAAAAACCCAGTTTAAAACGAAGCATTTTGCATTTTGCAGTAATAAATTTGTGATTTTTTCTTTTTCTGTAAATTTTGACATTTTCTCAAATTAAAATAATTTTGATACATATGTGGCGAACAAAAAAATCAGCTGATTTATAAATTTACCATACATTAAAAAAAAGACACTCACGCTTTGTTCTGAACAAATCGTAGTAAATATAACACGAAGTAAATATAACACAAACAGTGAAAACCGCTATTATATTGTCATGCATTTTAAAAAACAACATGACTACTTAGCAGTAATTTATATTTGAATTTTATCCATTTGTTTAGTTGGCATAAGTAAGGTTAGGTCATACATGTCCATATACAACCATATAGGATTCATATATGCTCATACATGTAAATATTACCTCAATTTGTGACACAGAGTTCCCTTGCTTATTTTCTATTTTTATTTAAGAAAGAAATATAAATATACATTAAAGCTAAGATTGTAACCAAATAATCGTTTTAACTTGTTTTAATTTAAGTTAAAACTTTGCATTTGTTTTAGTTTGTTATAGCAACCATTTGACGATTTTCAAGCCGATGTTTATAAGGACAAGAAAGTGCTTTTTAGGTGCATAATTTAAAATATATAAATCAGTTAAGTTATAAATAGTTTCATCTCAATCAGACAAATGCCTCGCAAATGCGAACATCCTGTTTTTAGTTTTGGTATAATTAAGAATCTTCCAAAAATAGGTCGATTCTTCCCAAAGTCAGTGACAGTTTATCATCATATTGAGATTTTAAATTTCCTTTTTTTAACTGGAGGAATGTTAATCTTTAATAAAAAACTTTATAACCTAAGTTAGAATAAGTCACAAAGTAGAAGCTTACAAGAGATTTTTGTTCTAGCAAGGTTACAAATTGTTTCACTTGTGGTATTAAATCAATATGACACAGAGTGCCCTTGCTTATTTTCTATTTTTATTTAAGAAAGAATTATAATATTTGGTATAACATATAGCTGGAACTGTACTCAAAATAATCGTTTTAACTTGTTTTAATTTCAGTTAAAACTTTGCATTTGTTCTATTTTATTATAGCAACCATTTGACGATTTTCAAGCCGATGTTTATAAGGACAAGAAAGTGCTTTTTAGGTGCATAGTGCAATATCAAAATAACTCAATCAATTAGTAAAAACAATCATTTCTTCTCAATCAGGCAAATGCCTCGCAAATGCGACGAATATCCTGTTTTTTTAATAACTAGAGAAATGTCAATCTTTTTCGAAAAACTTTATAACTTAAGAAGGAAAAAGTCACAAAGTAGAAGCTTACAAGAGATTTTTGTTCTAGCAAGGTTACAAATTGTTTCACTTGTGGTATTAAATCAATGTGACACAGAGTGCCCTTGCCTATTTCCTATTTTTATTTAAGAAAGAAATATAAATATACATTAAAACTAAGATTGTAACCAAAATAATCGTTTTAACTTGTTTTAATTTCATTTAAAACTTTGCATTTGTTTTATTTTATTATAGCAACCATTTGACGATTTTCAAACCAGGATTATAAAGGACAAGAAAATGCTTTTTTAGGTGCAGAAATGGTTAATTTTTAAAATCTGCAATTTAAATAAGATTTCTTTTCTCAATCAGACAAATGCCTCGCAAAAGCGAACATCCTGTTTTTAGTTTTGGTATAATTAATATTTTTCGAAAAATAGGTCAAATCTAACCAAAGTCAGTGACAGTTTATCATCATATTGGGATCAAAGACAACTTATTCAAATAACTGAATTGTTAATATTTAAAAACTTCATAAAGCAGAAGCTTTGACATGTTTTTTTTTTGTTTTAGCAAAGTTACAAATTGTTTCACTTGTGGTTATAGATCAATGTGACACAGAGTGCCCTTGCATAACTAAAACTTGTATTTAAAAAAAAAAAAATTCTAAAACTTCGGGTTCTGATGAGATCTTTAGCCAGATCGAAATACTAGTATCAACCTAGCTAATATGTTTGATTTGCTTTATTTTTGTAAATATACGGAGGTTAAAAGCTCGTTATAAATTGAAAATAACATAAAAATAATCTCGATGTATATAAAAACAAAAAACTAATATAACTGTAAAAAAAAATTATAAATTTTGATTTTTCTTATAAAAAAAAAAAGACTTAAAAATTTTAACTGTAATCAAAGAAATGGTTTTCTCTTGTGTTAATTTCAGTAAAAACTTTGCATTTGTTTTTGTTTGTTTATTGTAGCAACCTACCACGCTACTATTCCACATGACGATTGCATTCTATTAACGATATTGCTATGGTTAAAGACAGAATTTCAAAACTCACAAATAACTATTATCTCAGGTGCCAAACGTCTGAATATAATCACATCAACCAATTGACGGTCTAAAGGATTAATAAGGTCAAGAAAGTGATTTTTTAGGTACATAATGTAATAATATCTGAATAATTTCTAACAGTTTGTATTTAAAAAGTAAATCTCATTCAGACAAATGCCTCGCAAAAGCGAACATCCTGTTTTTTTTTTAATTGTGGTTAAATTAATATTGTTCCAAAAATAGGTCGAATCTTACCAAAGTCAGTGAAAGTTTATCATCATATTCAGATATAAACTTTATTAATCGTAAAACTAAAAGCCTGACTTAAGTCACTAAAGCTAATTATGTTTCAGCCTTAAGTAAATGTCAACGTTTCTTAAACAACTTTATAGCTTAAGAGGTAAAAAAAAAAGTTACAAAAAAGAAGAAGCTTTAAAATGTTAGCAAATTTTTTCACTTGTGGTAACAAATCAATATGACACAGAGTGCCCTAGCCTTATGTTTTGTTATAAAAAAGAAGTTAAAATCGAAACAATTTTTTTAATATTTATCAATACTTACGATTCTATGAAACTTTATAGATTGTAATCAAAGTAATCGTTTTTACTTGTAATAGTTTTAGAAAAAAACTTTGTATTTGTTTTAGTTTATTATAGCAACCATTTGACGATTTTCAAGCCGGTATTCAAAAGGACAAGAAAGTGCTTTTTAGGTGCAAATATGTCTTCATGTCAGAAATTTGAATTTTGTAAATTATATTAACATTAGCAACATTACATAAATATTTAATTTGGCAACACTTTTTTTAAGATGTTCTGATTTTTCTTGAAAATAAATAAAATTAAAAAGTGAATTTCTTTCATAAACAAGTAAAACCAAAAAAGAAAACTGAATTAAAATTAAATTAAAATTATGGGATAATGTAATTTGTTGGAAATTTTGAATCATTTTTATTTTAAAAGTCGCGCTCAAGTCACGGATGATGCAATTTTCTAATTTCGTATTTTAGGTACATACATTTGTACAGAAAATATTCCAGTTTTACAAATAATATTTGTTCCTCAATCAGACAAATGCCTCGCAAATGCGAACATCCTGTTTTTAATTTTGGTACAATTAAGGATCTTCCAAATATAGGTTGATTCTTACCAAAGTCAGTGACAGTTTATCATCATATTGAGATTTAAACTTTACTATTCGTAAAACTAAGTAAATGTTCACGTTTCTTAAAACACTTTATATCTTAAAGGGGTAAAAGTTACAAAAAAGAAGATGCTTTAAAATGTACTTTTTTCTAGCAAAGTTACAAATTGTTTCACTTGTGAGAATAGATCAATGTGACACAGAGTGCCCTTGCTTAATGTTTTATTATAAAAAAAAAAAAAAACAAAAAAATCTAAACAATTATTTCAATATTTCTCAACACTTGTGGTTCTATAAAATTATAAAGAATGTAATCAAAGTAATTGTTTTTACATGTATTAATTTCAGCAAAAACTTTGCATTTGTTTTAGTTTATTATAGCAACCATTTGACGATTTTCAAGCCGGTAATGAGAAGGACAAGAAAGTGCTTTTTAGGTGCAAATATGTTAACTCCTATTTACAATAAGCGTCTTTATGTCAGAAATTTCGATTTTGTAAAATTTTAACACTAGTAGCAACTAGAGATGGTTACGTGAGTGAATTTTAACTCACACTCACTCACGCTCAAGTGTGAAAAATTACACACACGCACCATCACTCACGAGAATTTTTTATCGGATCACACTCACTCATGCTCACGTGAGTAAATTTAGAATCACGCGTGATCACGGGTTAATCACGTGAATCACGCAAAATTTACGAAATAAAACCTGACCGGAAAAAATAAAATGTAAATTGTGAATGTTTAACTTAAATTTGCTCTGAAAATGTAATTTTGTCATTTATTTAGTGTTTTATAACCCCAAAAATATCAAATCGGCCATTTTTTTTTTTTTTTTTTTTTTTTTTAATTTTAACCAATACTCAGGAGATGCACTCTACTCATGCAGTGCATTGTATTGATCAGGAAAATAGGGTATGGGAGGGAGGAAAGAGGGAGTAGTGTTTGTGGATATTTGATTTAAATTTTTCTAAATTGTAAGTAATAGGGAAGACTTCTGTGGGAAGTTTGTTCCACATACGAATCGTTCGACTAAAAAACGAATTTTCTCTGTAATGCGTTGTGCGAAACACAGGACAATCAACTACAAACGGATGTGCTCTACTAGATAAGCGAGTATTACGAATAAAAACTCGGGCTCGTGGAATAAGTTCACTTATCTCAGATGAGCATCTCCCATGGTAATATCGATAGAAAAGTGTCACACAACCCACATTCCGACGATGCTCCAATGAATCAATAGAGTTGGATACACTACTGTCATTGATAAGCTTCACCGCCCTCCCCTGAACACGGTCCAGAAGCTTCAGAATAGACAGTGGAGCCCCTGCCCATATATGAGAGTTGTATTCCATTTTTGGCCGGATATAGCTGGTATAAATAGTAAGGAGATCGGATGGAGTGAAGTAAGTCTTGCACCGTTTTAGAAAACCGAGACACTTGAATGCCTCTTTCGACACTTGAAATACGTGCTTATTCCAACGGACATCACACTGTATTCTCATGCCCAGAACATCAAGAGTATCCGATTCCTCAATACCTATACCATCCATAGTTACAGGTGACAATGTTAATTCCACAGCCCGTCTGTGGGTTAACATACAACATTGGGTCTTGCATGCATTAAAATCGACCTTATTCGCGCGACCCCACTCGGAGATTGTAGAAAGGTCTTGATTGAGTGTGTCATTCATGTTCTGCTTTTTTCCTAATCACACTCACTCACGTTCACGTGAGTAAAATTAGGGTTTACTCACGCGTGATCACGCTTACGTTCACATCTCTAGTAGCAACACTACATAAATATTTAACTTGGCAGCACTGTTTTTTTAACATTTTCTTGATTTTTCTTGAAATAAACAATTAAAAAGTGAATTTCCTTAATAAACAAGAAAAACTGTAATATAGTTTGTTGCAAATTTTCATAAATTTTATGATACAATTTTCTAATTTCGTATTTTTGACGGTTTTTAAATACTCAAAATTAGTTAACTGTTTTCAGAGCTTGATTTTGTTTAACATTGAGTAAAAACTTTGCATCTGTTTTAGTTTTCATTTTTTTATCAACCATTTGTCTATTTTCAAGCCTGAAATATAAGAACAAGAAAGTGCTTTTTGGATACATACATATTATACAGAGAATAATTCCAGTTTTACAAATAATAGTAGTTCCTCATTCAGACAAATGCCTAGCAATGCGAACATCCTCTTTTTAATGTTGGTAAAATTAAGATTCTTTCAAAATTAGGTTTATTCTCACCAAAGTCAGTTAACAGTTTACCATCATATTAAGATACGAGGGCGGATCAATAAGTCCGTGACTTTTCGAACTTCCCTCGTAGTTATAAGAAATGCAACACTGCTTCCATCAAGTACCACCTGTTAATAGACTACTGTCAAAGTTCCCTCATTTACTTTGCGTTTAACAGCTGTTCAAAACAAATAGAAAAAAAATGAATTTCGAGTGCTCATTAAAAATTTTTTGGAAAAAAAAACGTCAATCAAACGAAGGAAAAGCTTGATAAATACTACGGGTGTCTGCACCATCGATTTCAATGGTAAAAAATTGGTTTACTGACTTTACCGGCTCGAAAGAAGGCCAAGGTAAGTTTGTCGGCCAATAAGGTGATGTGCAAAAGTTTTTTGGAATGCACGCGGGATAATCCACATCGATTTCCTGTAAAAGGGAAAAACAATAAACGGCGAATATTATGCCAACTTATTGGACCGATTTAACTAGGATTTAAAAAAAATGACCCCATATGGCCAAGAAAAGATCTATTTCGTGTGCAGTCTCAATGGAAAAATTCCATGAATTGGACTCCGAATTGGTACCTCGTCCGCCATATTCTCCGGCTTTAGCCCACAGTGTTTATTTCCTATTTCCAACCCTAAAGAAATGGCTCGGTGGAAAGAGATTTAGCTACAACGATGAAATTATTGATCAAACAAATGCTTCTTTTATGGACCTTGAAAATCCTATTTTTTGGAAGGGTAACAAAAATTGGAGAAACGTTTTACTAAGTGTATTGAGCTAAAAGGAGATTATGTTGAAAAATAAATATTTTTTTTGCAAAAAAAAACTTTGTTTCATTCAAAAAGTCCCGGACTTATTGATCCGCCCTCGTATAAGCTTTATTATTAATAATCTAAGTAAATGTCAAACTTTTAAAAAACTCTATAGCTTAAGGAATAAAAAGTTACAAATTATTTTTTTTTCATTTTTTATTAATTAATAATCATATAATTACAAATTATATACTATTTCCCTAACCGAGCACTAGCTACTATGGCTTTCGGCGCGTTGTAGCGAAAACAGACCAGTGTCTCTGGTTACCAACTAGCCTACAGGGGCACACTAGTTTTTAGTTATTTCTCATAATTAGTTATAATTTTTCTTGTTTATAAAAGCACCTTTACTTTTTTATAAAATAATTTTATTTTGTTGTAAGAAAAATCACAACACATGGAAAAAAGTGCTGCCAAGTTTAGTATTTAGTTGCTAATGTTGGTTCTTTTACACGCTTTTAGTACTTTTGACATTTATTTTTAAGGCCGTTTTTTATGTTGGTAAACAATGGCAATACTAATGTTATACTATTAAATGTTGTTATGAGTGTTGCCTAACTATCAGGCTTGAGGAAATTTATTTCCATGTGTTTGTTGACCTTCGCAATTTAACACTTTCGAAAGACCAAGCTCTAACTAGAATACCCTAATATTTGTTAATACTTTACTATTGAATTTTATAGAATGTAATCAAAATAATCGTGTTTACTTGTATTAACTTTATATAAATTTCTTCTCCAACACAACAACACGTGGGAATAAATTTCTTCGCTCCTGACAATTTAGCCATACCCAAACCAAGTGTACAATTCTGGTCTTGCAAAAGTAGAAATGTGCATCTTTTAATAATGCAGTCATTGTTTGCCAAAATTAAAAAGGCTAAATATGTAAAAAAAAAAAAGACTAATGCCCAGTTTTTAACTTCATATTTAAATATGCAATTAGTTAATTGCCATTTAAATTTAAGTTGTATTTAAATACAGTTTCAGTTTTTCAGTCTTAAATGATATTAGTTATTTATTTGCGACAAAAGTATGGTAGCATCATGAAATGTCAAAAAATTAATGATCATTATTCAGAAAACAGCTGTTTAAAGAATAGAAAAAAACAGAAAATATAAAATGAAGAAATAAAAAAAAAAAAAAAATATATAAATATATATATAAATCGAAATATCAATATAAATTATAATTAAATTAATAAAATAAAAATGAAGAGAAGAGAAGTGAAGTGAAGTGAAAATTTCATCCGAATTTGAATTTTTATTGGCTGATGTAATTTAATTTATTTTTTATTGTTTGTTTTACCACGCGAAAAAAAAACAAACTGTCAAAATCATGTTATATTTGTACAATTTAAATAGACTTTAAATGCCCAAGATTGGTCACTTAAATGTGATTTAAATTTAAAGTTAAAAACTGTCGTTTGTATTTAAATAGAACTTAAAGTCCAAATGGCATTTAAATACGAAGTGAAAAACTGGGCATAACATTAACAATAAATATTTAATTTGGCAGCACTTTTTGTACATTATGCTGTGATTTTTTTTGAAAATATAAAAAAATTCTTTTATAAAAATGTGAGTTTTGTTTTATAAACAAGAAAATTTAAAGATAAATAAAAACTAATACTTAGTTCAATCTTAACCCCAAAATACAAGTTTTCGTTTTTCTTTTTAAGCTTTCGATTTAAATTTGTATGCAATTTTAAATAAAGTTAAAGTCGAAAATTTTAAAAAGATGAACACTCTTTTTTTGGGTTCCAGTATGAAGTGTTGTAGTTTTAGCATATTATCTGCTAGATTTAGCAGATTGAATTTTAAAATATTTTTAAGCATTTTTAGTTTGTTAAAAACAGATTTTAGCTGATTTTTTGTAAAAAAAAAAAGCATTTACAGTCAAAATGTTAATCTATTTTACGCAGCAGAATTTTAGAAAATTTTTTTATGAAGTTTTTTTTTTATTACTTAATAATTATATAATTACAAATTATATACTATAACCCTCACCGAGCACTAGCTACTATGGCATTCGGCGCGTTGTAGCGAAAACAGACCAGTGCCTCTGGTGGGAATCGAACCCACGACCCCCGCACAGATAAGCCAGCACGCTACCAACTAGCTTAACGGGGCGCAGCATATTTTAGCATAAAAAATATTACATCACTTTTTGGAATTTTTTGTGTTGGCAGATGTTTAGCATATTTTTCTTTTCTGACGATTTGGCAGATTTTAGCATAATTTTTTTGAGTGATTTAGCATATTTCGAATTCGACAAAAAATTGTTTCAATTTATATCAATCGCTATGTCCAGGCATTAAAAAAAACTACTATGAGTAGTTTCAAATTGCCGAATATTTAACTATTTACTATGTATTAATACTAAATATATTTCATTTGCCGCATTTTTAATAGCATCAAAACTTAAAATTGCCTTAGCTAAACACACACTGCAAACAGCATAACTATGTGTAGTACATATTTTAAGTTCTATCGTTAGTTCGTGTTAAAAAATATTATATGCACACGATCTTGCTGCTAGTTGTCGTCGTGAATAGTAAGCTATAGAAATATTAACTAGAAACAAATATTATATGTAAAAACATGCGACTATTGTGTGTGTATGTGTATAATATACACACAACTAGCGGAGCTGTTAGCAGTTACTAACCCAGCTAGCATTTTGAAGATCGTTTTAAGAAAAATCATCTTACTGAGTCTTCTTCGAGTACTTTTGATGATCAAAAAGTGATTAATGACTTACAGGATTAAAAAAGGACTCGAAAATGACTCACGCTAATGATTAAAAAGAGTTTGATTTAAAATACAATAACAAATTGTGCAGCAATCTCAAATTAATCATCCCGGCGTTTAAAATGTGAGTATTTTAACCGTAATTTATGATCATATTTTACGCATCTGGATGATTACAAACTGCTTATTATGCTGTTTTTTTCTCAAGTATAACGGGACAGTTTTTGCGTATTCTAGAGTAAACGTCAACAAGTTCAATATTTGTTCATTAATAAAAGTTACATCGAGGTGTTAAAATCGTTTAATCGTGAATGTGAAATAGTGAAAATAGTGAAATGTGAAAAGTTTTTTCGGATGACTTGGCCACATTGTACAGCTGGAAGGGCACCAGCGCTAAACTTAGCGCAGAAAAGTGCTTAAAAGTAAGTTCATGTTTCCAATAAAAAAAATAAATACATAAATATAATAAAAATTAAAATTAAAATAAAAAAAATTATATAAATTTTATTTCAGATATTTGTCATCTTAAATATAAAAGCACCGATAAAGATATGAATCTTGTTCTTCAAAAGCATTTTGTGCATGCTAAAGATAGAGTTACAAAAAGAAAACGTAAAGATTAGAGTCCTTATTTTTTAGACTGCAAAGATTTTTGGAAGCTTTAAGTACACAAATTTTAATACACAAATAATTAATTTTATAGGTATACTTTTTTTTATTGAAGTGAATATTTTTTTCTGTTAAAAACTTAAAGTACAAAGGAAAAATGTACCAAATTATTTTTTGCCTTTTTATTACAAGTTAAAATACCCATGTTATTTCTAAAAAGTTTCAAAGCTAGACTTTAATAGTACATTGAAGTTATTTTTAAATACAAATTATTAACTGTATTTGTTTTATTTTTGTTAGTTTTGTATATTATTTGTTTGTTTTTATTAACACGTATGTTTTTAACGTTATTAAAAAACTGTATCTCTTAGACCCAGTTTTTGAAATATAAGTCAAAACTAGTTTTTTTAAACCCAGAATTAATTAATCAATTCCTTTAAGAATTTGGATTGTCTGAAAAAATTAATCCTCGATTTAACTAAACTAGGTTTAACTGACATCTCAAAAACTGGGCCTTAGTGTGATTATTTATATATAATTTATTTCCATAAACTTTTTTTATTTTTAATGAAAATTTTTATTTTAAAAACTATTTTTTGCTGTTAAATAAACATTGATGTGCTACATCACACTAATATGAAAATAATATTTTTTGTTTATGTTACTCCACGCTCATATGGACGTGATTTTTAAAATTGCGTCCATGTAAACGTAGGACTCAGAAAACCGACTGAAAAACACTCGAAAAAGAGTCAAATACGATTAGTAATACGACTGATAAATAACTCGAAAAACAATCATAAATGACAATAAAAAGTCCCCCAAACAGACTGATAAATTTCTCAAAGAAGACTCGTAAGCGATTAGAAACATAACTGGAAAACGACTCCAAAAAGGCTCATAAATGAAGAGAAATAGGGCTAATATATGACTAGAAAGCGATTCGAAAAAGACTATAAATACTATTAGAAAAAGTGTCGAAAATGAATCTAATTTAACAAAGAAAAAGACTCATAAATGACTTATCAAGAAGAGTCACGCTGAGGGACAATTTTCTCCCGACAAATGTGTCTTTTATGATCAGAAAATGAGCGCATATTCCATCTTTTTAATCGCGCAGAAGTGTCGAAAAAGACTCGAATTTGATCAAAATTTTTCAAAAATGCTAGCTGGGTAACCCTACAAGAATTGGATGACCAAAACTAACACATGCAAATCTTGCATCTTCCTCTAACTTATGAATTTATAAATTAGAGGAAGATACAAAAGCACACGTACACAATGTTTCCATCACTTTTTTCACATTGCCCTTAAGAAAATGATATTTTTTATTTCCATCAACAGTGCCGGTCATATGACCGTCACTGTTCTGGCTGGGAATAGTCGCATATTTCTAGTAGCATATTTTTACATATAATATTTGTTTTTAGACAATATTTCTATAGCTTACTATTCACGACGTCAACTAGCAGCAAGATCGGGTGCATATAATATTTTTTAACACGAATTAACGATAGAACTTAAAATATTTACTACACATAGTTATGCTGTTTGCAGTGTGTGTTTAGCTAAGCCAATTTTAAGTTTTGATGCTATTGAAATATGCAAACGTTTCATATTTTGAGCATAGTCAGTATTCTACAAAAATAAACTATTGACTAAATTTTAAACCCTGGCTATTTCCACCTAAAAAATATAGATCTTTTAATTTTCTTTTAAATATATAAAATTATAAAATCGTTCCTATTAAAATTGTTGTTTCCAATTTAATTTAAAAAAACAAAAAATAACAATTTACTCTGGGCACACATATACAATTTCCAAGCCATACACTTTAGCAAAGGCAAGGAAGTGCTTTTTTTGGTGCTACTATACAACATTTAAATATAAATACAAAAATCTACAAATTTAAATAAAATCTACTTAAAAATAATGAAAAATATAAATTATAAAAATTAGTAAAAAGAAAAATTACATTTTAATGAAGCCAAATTTACTACTAATAGAATAAGAAGCCAATTCTTTACGAAAAAAATTGGTCAAATTAAAATCAAGTTGAAAAGAAAGAAGCTTTTAAAAAGGGATGCTCTTTACGTGAAAAAGAAAATATAAAATAAACTCAAAAAACTGACAGCTAATTAAAATAAAATTGTTAAATCAATTACAAAAAAAAAAAAATAGAATAAAGATTTGTTTTGATTGAATTGTTAGGAAAAAAACGATAAGCACCTGGCACCAAAGGTACAGTAGAATTTCCTACAGCAGGTGGAGCGGGTATTTGACCAAATACCATCCCGTGACGACCACCTAAAGGTCTACCCGGAATGTGACCTAAATTTTTGTTGTGATGGTTTACATATATAAACAATGAATTATGATTATAATAAAAAAATTTAAAGATAATTAAAAAACAAAATTATATTAAAAAGAAAAAAAATCAAAACGAGAAAACTTAAGAAATTCAAAATTGTAATAACAAGTATACGAAACAAAAAGTGTAGAGAAATATTATAATGGAAAGTTAAATTATAAAATGGGCCTTTTTTTGTATAATAAATCAAAACTTTTTTTTTGTATTCTTTGTGGTGTTTTCAAAATATGTGTGAAATTGTGCTTTTTCTTTAACAAAATGGTGGTGAAATGTGAGATGAGAGTTAAAAGCATTTTTAAGATAATTTTTTTTTATTTCAAAATAAAATTAAAACTATAACATTAAATTAAAAAAATTTTGTCAAAACAAAAACACAAACAAACTTAACATAAATTTAACAAAACATAAATTTAAATTATAATTTAAAAACAAAATAAATAATGGAAAACAAATTTGAAATAAAAACTTACCTTGCTGTGTCAATTGCTGTACGGCAGCTGGCAATTTTGTGGATACCGCCACTGGTGTTGCACCAACAGCGGGTATTTTTATTTCTGCTCCTTGTGGTGGCAGTGGATTACCACTGGCATCCGTTGCAGTTAATACCTGCTGTATATTAGAAGGCGTTAAAGAGGAGGAGGCGGAAACTGTTGTTGTTACGGAGGATGTGTTGGATAAACTGCTTTGCAGACGTCCATAATTTGATACCAATGAAGTATTTGTTGAGGAGGATGATAATGATGTGTGTATTAATGATGGTGGATGAGATTGCGTATTCTGTAAACAAAAAAAAAAGAATTTTAATAGATAATGTTATCAAAGGCAGAAATATGTTTAAAGATATTTAATTTAATTTAATTTAATTTATTTCAAAAAACCAACCGAGCCGTTCGGGCCATATATAGTTGGTAGACCAACATTAACAACCAACTTCATTATGTCACTTAAAACTATAAAACCTTAAATATCCTATTTTCTAACAATATAAAACAGTTTGTATATAGCAAGTTTAACTTACAAAAATTTAAGAAAAAAGTTTAAAAGAATTATTAAAGAATAAAGAATATGGCATATACTCACATGACAAAAAGTATTGCAGTTTAGAGAATTTTGAAAATTTTTGGGAATTTTTGAAAATTTTTGCACATCAAATATCATTAAATAAAAAATTGTGTTCTGAATCCAATAGGGTATTCAATCGGGTAACCGTTACTCGATTAATCGATGAAATGATGTCGAACAATTGTTCGAGTAATTCGAAGTGACCAATTTCGAGTAAAGAATAACTCGAACAATTTTGGTCGATTAATCGAGTAACTCGAGTAATTTAAAAATATGAACTATTTTATATTTTTTTAATATTTTGTATAAAATAATGTGACTGTTATAGTGAATATTTAAATGTTAAGTGTATTTTTATATTAAGTGAGCACTGTTAAAGAAATTATATTACGAAAAATGCGAAAAACTTAATGCGAAAAACTCTGATATCGAAGAAACTTGGATATTTTTTAAAGAAACAAGTTCTAAGACTGGGGTGTTTAATATTATTGGTGCGGATTAGAGGGTTAAAAGTGGGAGCAAACATTATTTTTTTTTTAATTTAGTTGCCATTTGATCTAAAGAAACTACATATATGGGTATTTCCAGAGGAAGGACGGAAAATTTCATAGTTTAAAATTGCTATATTTTTAACTTTTTTTTTTGTAATCATATAGTCAATTTGTTGAACTTTAACAAAACAAAGGATCAATCATTTAAAATAATGGCAACTCTAATTATAGTGCTTAAAAAGTTAGCACTTTTTTTCTATTGCGTTTTACAGCCTTCAGTAGTTAATTTGACTTCTCTTCTTTACCAGATATTTCAATTCAAATTTGACAACATTGCATTTATAATGGTTAATGAGTTGTAGTTGTTGCTTTCAGTGAGAAGAAATAATTCAGAGAGTTTGCATAACTGTAAAATTCTTGATTGTTTTTAGGTGAAGTTTTTCGTGTGTCCGCAACGCAAAATCTGTATTTGTTATTGATGTCAGTACAAATAAAAATATTAGAAACGGTGGATGTGTTTTTTCGCAACTTCTTTACTAGGGTGAAAATTTAATATATAAAAGTTATTAGTTTACCTGTCATTTTAAAGTTCAAATAGCTGTTAAAATTTGTGCGTCCGCAACAGTAAGTAAATAATTGATAATCTTTTTCAGTAAACAATTTAGTTTTTTTATATTTTTTATCATATATAAGATGGAAATAAA
This sequence comes from Delia radicum, assembly GCA_021234595.1. NCBI lineage: Eukaryota > Metazoa > Arthropoda > Insecta > Diptera > Anthomyiidae > Delia > Delia radicum. Next base: position 145,974,414 of record CM037855.1, read on the forward strand.
CCATATTACTGAATATACATCTCGTTCGAAAAAATGGAGGGATACTCTAAGAGCAGATGAAGATAAATGGAAAAAATTTTGCGACAAGGAGTCAGAAAGAAAGCGAATGATTCGTAACAAGGAAACTAATTTGCAAGCAATTAAAAGGAAACAAAAAAATCGATTACGAATGAAAAACTTGCGAAAAAATAGGAAAGAATCTACCGTCCAAAAGCCTTATAGTTGTAAGCAGACGTTGGCGAAAGCATTAAAAAAAGTCGAAAATAGTTTACCAAAAAATCCGGTTAAAAAATGTGAAATTATAAAAAAACTATTTGATAAATATGTATGCGAGAAAATTTCGAGTAAACCAGTTTGCGAAAAAATTATTAATTTCTATTTGCGAGATCATGTAAGTGTTCAAGCGCCTGGCAGAAAAGATACAATAATTGTAAATGGAGAATGTGTTGCTAAGCGCTTCATGATAATAACAGTTTCAGAAGCTTTTGCTCTGTTTAAAGAAGAATTTCCTGAGGAACTAGTAAGTAAAAGTCGCTTCTTTGAAAATCGTCCATCACACGTTATGCTATCAAGAGAAACGCCTCACAATATGTGCATATGTAAGTACCACGCTAACTTCGGGTACATGTTGGATAGCTGCTCAAAGGCAGTAACATCTTTTCCGTGAAATTTTAAATTATTTTTGGAAAATGTTTGCTGTGATACGAAAAATGAGTTATGTATGGTGAGTGAATGCAACAAATGTACCTACGACATCGAAGATGCATTGGTTCCTATAGCATTTATACCAAAATTGAACGAAACTGTTAAATGGAAGTATTGGCGACAAGCAGACAATCGGTTACTTTTAGACTACACAGAGGCAACTTTGGCGGATCTTGTCAATGAAATCGAAACGCACTTAACATCTTTTAAACTGCACTATTTCATAAAAAACTCGCAACAAGAATATTTTGAAAACAGAAAAAAAAAACATTCAAAATAGTGAAGTAATTTTGCAAGTTGACTTTGCGGAAAATTATCGCCTTACACCACAAAATGAAGTCCAAGAAGCACACTATAGTTATAAGCAGGTTACAATTTTCACATGTGGCTTGGCTTTCGGACCAAACCATGTCCTTTGCTATAATAAGTGACATATTGGCACATAACAAATACGATGTCGTGTTCTTCCTTACAAACATTTTGAAGAAAATAAATGAAAAGAAACTCGTACAAAGAATATCAATTTTCTCGGACGGAAGTAGATCCCAATTTAAAAATAAGTTTATCATTTCCAGTATTCCTCAATTTGTAAAAGATTTTTGTTGTGAACATTTTGAGTGGAATTTCTTCGCTACTTCTCATGGTAAAGGCGCAGTCGATGGAATTGGAGCTGTACTGAAAAGAAAAGTTTGGGAAGTCGTAAGAACCAAAAATATAATTTTAGGAGACGCCTATTCCTTTTATGAATGTTGTCAAAAGCACATTAAAGGTATTCAAATTTTGTACAATAGTGAACAAGACATTGAACTCGCATCTGAAATGTTAACACAACGATGGCAGCATATCAAAAATATTAGTGGTGTCTCCAAATTCCATCATTTCAACAATCATATAAATGCCGCCTTGACTTTTTATTCTAAAAAATTAAAGATAAAAGTTTAAATATGTTCATATTTCAATGTTTAATGTATCTTAATGTTTCTTAATTTATATTGTTCCTTTCTGACTTGTTGAATTTATGTCATTTTTAATTTGATTTAATAAATGAATTAATATTTCAAGGATCGTTTAATATTTGTATGTAGCATTTACAACACAAAGATTACACTGTGTGAAAGTGAAAATACACATTTAAAATTACCTAATATTTATTGTAGTCCTGGTTGAGCATATCAGTTTTGCATTTTCAGAATTTTCAATACACCCTCAAGATCTGAAGTTATTGGCAAAAAAAAGGCTGCATGTATATTTCGTACATACTGAGAAGTATTAATATGTTATTTAAAAAAAATTGCAACTTAACCAATTCTTAACCGATTTTAAAAAGCAAGGAACTGTTTTACTCACTACTAAACGTAGTTTCAAATAAAAATAACAAAAAAATAGGGTTTCAAATACTGTTATTAATAGATAAATGCGTGTGTCCGCAACGTGCATCCGCAACGCCCATTTAGATTGAAGTAGCATAAAAAGTAAAAGTATTTTAAATGTAAAGTAAGTTGTTTATAAAACCCCAACATATCTTCTTTATTAACAAAAAAAATTAATTATTGATCACATAAGAAATTTCGCTAAATTTTACAAATTTTCATAGACACCTCAAATACCTGTGGAAAATTGTGTGCGTCCGTAACGCACTGTTGTGTTAGTCATAATTTTCAATACAACATTTTAAGTAAAGTTTCAATAAAAGAACATTATAGTACTCTCCAAAATCTACATTTTTTAATATGGACATAGTGTTAAAAATAATTCAACTTTTTAAGAAAACTAAAAAAGGAAGAAAAAAAACGTGCGCCCGCAACGCAGGAAATACCCATATATAAATACTATATTTTCAAAAAGGAATTTTTAAATGTCATTTACTAAAAGCTTTTTGTTGGTCCCTTTTATGTCGTTGTAACAAGCCAATTTTAGAAGCCCTATATGGAAATTCATAGCGGTCCTACGCAAAATTTCCACATATTAAAATTTACATATAGAAGTAATGAAGTTTTCATTAATATGATGAAAATCTTCTTAAATATTCATGAAAGTTGTTTCAAAACTTCTTTATAATTTTTTTAGAAAAATTACATATCTCAAAATCCCAGAATGATAGGACAAAATGGACTATTTTTTCGTTTAGTACTAACACACTAATATAACAAAACTGTGTCAAGTCTGAGTGAAATTACAAAACGGATCACCTTACAAATATTTGTATAAAACAGTTTAATACATATTTATGAACCAGTTATATTAAAAGAAAATCAATGAAGATTTCAACATATTTATAAAGAATTTCATTGATATAATAACGCTTTTGCTTTGAGTGTACTGAGACAAAACTGTCGCAATAATAAATGATCTTAGCAAATGTTTTTCTCTTTTAGATATACTTTTTACTAAAATTTTTAATTAATTTGTTAATTTTTATATATATATTATATTAGTACTAATAAATTATAAAAACTTAACAAAAATGTGAGTTTTTGGAAAATAAAATTAAAATATTAAAATTGTTCGAATTACTCGAGTTATTCGAGCAATTTTAAAATCTTACTCGCCTACTCGAGTAAATTAAAAATCTCAAAATCGAGTTACTCGATTACTCGAACAAAAGCAAACCCGAGTAAATGGAATACCCTAGAATCCAATGACTGCAAACATTATTTTTGAAATTTTATATAAAAAAAAAAGTATGTGAAAACACACAAATTTGGTAATCAAGTCTTAAATTAGGTCTTGTAAAATTGCCAAAGTGGAAAATTTTCATTAAACACAACCACGTATGGGAATAACTTCCCAGCCAGAAATTGGTAATGGTCTGAAAAATCAAGCACTGGCAGAGCACTGTTTGCTAATGCTCTAACAAATAAAGTGCTGGCAAAAAACTGATTTACAACGCTCTGCCAATTTTAGTAAAACGTGCTTTGCCAGTACTTGGTTTGCAATATCTAAAACCGTAAAAATAATAAAAGTACTGGCACAGCCTGACTTAGAACGCTATGCCAACGTTCGTAAAAAGTGCTTTGCCAGTACTTGATTTACAAAATTTACAACAGGTAACATAATAAAAGCACCGCTTTCCATAAAGAAATCACATTTTGATATAAAAATTTTATTGAAAAATATATTAAAATGTTTATTATGGAGCCTTTAAGTCCCGAAATATAAATATATTTCAGTATTGGAATTCAAGTCCATTTACAAATTTAAAAGCTGTAGCAATAAAATATTTATCAGCCCCACCAACTAGTGTAGCTAGCGAACAGCTTTTTAGCGGACAGCTGTAGTCTGATAGACGAAGCGATTTACATGGTGTGAATGCTTAAAAATTGCTTTTCTGTCATTACAATATTAAACTTTTTACTTTTAAATATAAAAATATTAAAGTTTAAGTTTTTTTTTTCTATATCAACTTAAAAATCGATCAACTATTTTTCTTTGACTATAAAATATAGTACAAATATTTTATTCTTTTTTTGTACTTAAAATAGTACAACTATATTCCAAATATGATTTTTTTTAAAAAATATACCTATAAATTTTTATTTTTGTTTATGTTTAATAACTTTTTGGTTTAAATTTATTGATCTAAAAAACAATTTATATTTTTTTATTAAAACAAAAAGTTCGGCTTCGACTTCGGCCGAACATTGATATTATGGCCGAAGTTCGGCTTCGGCCGAAAAAAATGAGTTTGGTCGGACACTATATATTAATTTAGAAAATCCTTTTTATTTTAATCTAACATATTTTTAATTTTGATAAAAATACATTTCGGAACTCCTGGTTTTGTATTTATTTTGTGTTTTATTGTATATTTTAAAGGAAAAATTAGTGAAATAATGTTATTCAAATTATTTGAGTTACTCGAGTAATTTTAAAATCTTACTCGATTAATCGAGTAAGTTAAAAACCTCAAAATCGAGTTACTCGTTTACTCGAACATAACCAAACCCGAGTAATTTGAATACCCTAGTATATAGAGTGAATCTTCACTGCGACCTAAATTGACAAAGTGCAAGGAAATACCTTTTTTTATTCCTAGCGGGTACACCGGCAGTTTTTTCCAAAAAAAATTAGCTTGGTGACAATTAAAGCACTGTATTAATTACGCCAAAACGTACATCAAGTAAAAGATTTTAATTAGATTATAACTAAAATCGAAAAAGCTTCAAAAAATGTTAAAGACTTTAAATTTTATTTATCAAACAAAAATTCATAACCTCAAAAAGCATCCTTATATAAAATTTATAATTTTACGAATTTACGAATTTAAACGTATTTAATTAGTATGATTTCCTGCGAATAAGTAACCGTCAACCCAATTAACTACTTAACTGTGTAGTCAAGATTAAAACAACCAGAATAAAGTTTTGAAAAAACATATATATATGCCTTACGCAGCTGAACGGTTAAATATTATAAAAAAGGTTAAATATTATAAAAAAAACAAATTTTTTTAAATGTACATTTAAAAACACTTGTTTTTATATTTTTTGGTGGTGTACTGTATATTCTGACATGTGATAAATACAATTAGAACTATAAATGCACGTAACTTTAATTAAATCCATGCAAAAACTGCAATTTTTATATTTTTAATTTGATTTAAACTGAAAAACCGACATCATTTTTGCCATTATAAATTATTAACGCACACATACACAAAAGGTTATTCATGTCATACAAAAAACAATTTTGAAAATATATTGCTTTTAAGTTTCGAAAAATTTGGAAATTACTCATATACAAACTAAATTTAAACCATAGAATAAATAATATCATTTTTTGGAAATACTGGAAATTTTATTGTATAATATAATCTGTTGGAAGTGTTTCTCTATTTTAATTTTTTCGCTCATGTCACGGATGATGCATTTTTTTTTTAATTCGCAAGTAAAAAGCGCTAAAATTAAAAAAAAAAAAAATAATAACTATTAGGATATTGTCCTAACAAATAATCTATAGTTTTTGTTTTCAAATAAAAAGAAAAAAAAAGAAAAAAAAAAGGCAGAAACTAGTCTAGTCTGATTTTGTTTATAATTTTTAGAGGAAAACGTTTATTCTTCTTCTTAACCTCAACATCACGAGAAGGAGAAAACTTAACCTGTCTATGCTGGTCGTTGGGGGTGTGACGGTTTGCTTCTCTAGCAGTGTTAAGTATCTTGGAGTGACTCTTGATAGATCCCTTACCTGGAACGAACATCTTGACCACGTCTCCAAGAAGGCCACCATGGCATATTATGCCTGCCAGAGCCTTTTCGGGAGAACATGGGGCCTAAGGCCACAAATGTTCTACTGGTCGTTCAATACTATTGTTAAACCGATGATCACCTATGCTGCCCTTGCATGGTGGCCAAAAGTTGAGCAGAGTAAGGCAAGGGATGCTCTTTTTTTTTTTTTTTCTTTTAAAAAAAAAGAAGCAACACTCAGAAAATTCTTCCTATTTATTAATGTGTTGCTTTCTTTGGAAAGGGGATAGTGGAGAGATGAAAGGTGGTAAAGGATGAAGGGCTTCAAACATGGCAACACTGTAATTGCGCTGAGTTGGCGAATTTATTGAAGCATTTTGTTTCATAGCCCTGATTCATTATTTTACTTCGGTGGGGTTAAGTGCTATGGGAACACCGAAGGTGGGCGCAGCGATACATATAAGTGATAGAAAACTCATACATATTATTTTTCTAAATTGATGTTGTCGTCACCGGGAATCGAACCCGTGACCATCTGTGTAACAGTCCAACGCGCTAACCATTACACCACAACGCCCACATAAGGAGTCACATGAGGATCGCGCGCATCTTAATAGATGACCCGATTTCTAAGGTTGCGGACAGAGTGTCACCGGAGTGGATCTTTGATAGATATTTTGATGTGTTGTTGTTTGACAGAGACATGTGGACCAATCAATCCTGGGAACCGGAAGATGGTTCTCAGTTGTGGTTCACTGATGGCTCTAAGCAGTCGAATGGGAACACGGTTGCGGGCGTCTTTGGACCAGGCTTCCAGCGTGCTTTACCTATGGGAAAATATCCGTCAATTTTTCAGGCGGAGATTTGGGTCATCTGTGTCTGTGCAGGGGAATGCCTGCAAAGGGGAACGCTCAGATCTCTCATCTACATTCTTTCTGACAGTCAGGCTGCACTGAGGGCATTAATGGCTTATAAGGTGTCGTCTGGGTTGGTCATGGAATGCATTCAGACTCTCAATAGGCTCGGTAGGGACAACTCTCTAACCTTGGGGTGGATTCCTGGTCATGAGGGGCATGGCTTAGGTTTTGCCTAATAGGATAATTGGCTTTATAGGTAGCTTGAATCTGTAGGTAACTTCAGGCAGCACAAACGACCTACATTGGTCGCGGTGCATAGTGCCTTCTGATCTAATCTCTAACCTCAACATTTCTAAAAAGGACTTTAATTCCATACCATTTTCCAATTTGTAATTTTTGCAATAGTGAAATTTTTGAAGACAATGCAAATATTAAAAATGTTATAAAATATTTATGTAAAAACTGCCTAGATTATGTTGAAAATACTAACAATTACAACACTACATAAATATTAAACTTGGAAGCACTATTTTATAGCATGAGCTCTTAGTTTTCCTGGAAATAAATGAAATTATTTTATAAATAAAGTGAATTTGCTTTTAAAATGAGTTATTATCTGAGAAGACAAAAAAATGGAAAAATCCACTGCGTTTATGGCAAAAAAAAATATTGGAGTGGCAAAAAAATAGCATAACTACTAAGAAGGTAAACAATTACACTTCTTTAACGAAAACATTAAAAAAAAGCATTTTAAGCGAAGAAAATCTGAAAAAATGTGTTTTAAAGCTCAAAAGTCCTAAGAAAAAGACCAAAAATGAAAAATCAAAAAAATTTTAAAATATGAGTGAATAAGGTAAAAAAAATAACAAATTTTTCTTCTCTAGTTATAATTAAAAAAAGGAAATAAAAAAAAAATAAGTTTAACGGAATACCGCATATTTGCAAATAGTTCTTTCATATAAAAGTACACTGTACTTTAAATATAGACAATTTATGTAAATATAATAATAAAACTTATTTAGGCTTAAAAATCATTTCAAACCAATACAATGCGCAGTTTTTCACATTTTGAAGAAAAATATTTAGTGAGTAATTTTATTTTTTTTTAAATTTTTTATATAAAAAAAGAAGGGTTTTAAGCAATTTTTTTTTCAGAATGGTGCTACTATTCGGACGAATAATAGAAACATGCTGAATACCGAATAGTAACCGAATATTCGTGACATCTCTAATAAAAACACTTAATCACAATAATTACGAAGCAATTTCTTATCTAACACAACTACAACCCCCCTACAATTCTCAATTAGCTCCGGAAAAGCAATCGTCATTCATTAGGACTATAATTTTGTTTTTTAACAAAAAAAACTACAACTTACCGTTTGTTGTGTGGTTGTTGTAAAAATACTACTACTACCAGCTACACCAATAATTGTTGCTATATTATCAGCAACTGGTACTGATTGTTGTGGCTGCATTTGATAGAGTTGTTGTTGTTGCTGGTGCTGCTGCTGCTGTTGTTGTTGCTGTACATTAACCGCAGCAGACGTTGTAGCAGCATTAGCAGTTGTTGGTGTCGTCGTTGTTGATGATGTTGCTGATGTTGTTGTTCTTTCATCGTTAGCCAATTGATCCAAACGATAGGCATTGTTAAAGGTGATGAACTGTGGGGTAGGTGCTTTTTTACGCCACGTAGGATAGTCCATCATATTGCCACCGGTTTGCAAATAAAACAATTCGGCGACATTTTCAATATGTCTGTTAAATCAAAAAAAAAAAAAAAAAAAAAAAAAAAAAGAAAAGAAAAGGAAATTGTAAAAAAGAAAGTTTTAGCATAAATTGAACGGAAGTAAAACGGATTTTAACAAAATTTACTTACTTTTCCTTTATTCTACGTAAACGTAAGTATTTTTGTTCTAATATACGTTTCTTTAAAGCTTGTATATCATACGCTGTTGCTGCTGTTGATGATGACGATAAACTGCTATTTAAATTTAATGCTGCTGCTGATGATGATAATAAATTGGACGTTGTTGTGGGCAATAAAGAGCCTGTTATTGAAGTGTTACTACTACCACCACTACCACCACCTGTTGCTAATGGACCTGCTAAAATTGTATTATTTTCTTGTTGCTGTTCGTCTAACTTTTTACGTTTGTTTAGAGGCGAAGCCAAAGAAGGGTAATTTGTTTCAGAACTACTAATGGTTTTTAGGCCAGGGAATGAACTTAGTTGTTGTGTATTATTTGCTGAAGCTGTAGCAGTAGCAGCTGTTATATCCGTCGTCGTCGTTGATCGTGTTGGCGTTTGAGGCATATGAGTCTTAGACTGTGGCGACAATTGGATTGTTGTTGTTGTTGTTTGATTTGATGCTGTTGTTTGTGTATCTAAAATTTGCAACTGATGCTGAGCAAAAGCTTGTTGAAAACTTCGTGGTACAGGACTTGTTGTTGTCGCTTGTTGTTGTGGTTGCTGCTGCTGTATTGTTGATGAAGAGGCAACAACCGGTGTTGTAGTCGACGACGTTGCTGAGTTTTGATTAGCTATGTTTGTTGATGACGACGACGTTGTTTTTAAAGAATTTGTTGGGTTTGTTACAATTGTAGTTATTGTTATTGATGATATGCGGTCTGGCACAGCAGGAGGGGCCGGGTTAGACCCTTGATGCCCCCCTCCTGCTGACTCACCTTCATTCATGTTTGATGCATCTAAAACAAATGGAAATAAATGTTTAATTTTTTTTTTTTTTTTAGTTATTAAATGTTAATGGCGGTATAAACAATATACAAATTGCCAAGTTATAGAAAGCGTTTAACCCGAAACGCATGATATATATAAGATGATTAAAATCAGACGAACAGGAACATCAGCAACACATACACAACCATTGCCTTCGCAATGGAGGCTCAGCGAGATGAGGCCCCAATTCGCCAGAAAAAGAACGAATTCCATCAGACCAACATGTGCACAAAACAACCATTGCCTTTGCAATGGAGGAGTAAACGATGTCTCCAAAGGAATCCGAACGGTTTGCATATGGCTAGACTCAACAGTCTAACGGCATGCTGAGACACGCTTTATAGTATTGCAAAAAAGAATAGAATTAACCGTTATTCTCCATTAATAATTAATGCGAGTGACGAGATAACTTATCTCTTCGGCAATTAATTAATAACAATTTTTGAAAAGAGTAACTTCTAATAGTGTTGCTATTGCTGCCAAAATTAAAATGGCAGAACAAATGTATGTATATATATTAAACTTGGCAGCACTCTTTTTACCATGTGTTGTGACATTTCTTAGAAATTACAATATTTTATAAAAAATATATTTCTATTTAACTAAACTTTAAACACGTAAAGAAGTAGGGTTGGCATTCAATAACATTTCATAATAAACTAGCGTTGGGCTACCCCAGTAACATTTAGGCCTAGTTTTTAGGATATAGATTAAATATATTTGTTAGTTAAGTGTTAGTTTAACCTAGAATTTTGTTTTTCAGATGTTGTTTATATAGGTTTTAATTGAGGTTTAAACTAAAGTATAAATTTGTTAACAAAAAGACAGCTATTAGATAATAATTTGTTTATGTGTTGCTACATTGTAATGTATTTACAAAGAAAATTGTCCATTTTAAGGCAATTCCAACCGGAAATTAAAAATTTTATCAAAATGAATGTGGCATCATCGTGTAATTTGACATTCTTAAACTACAACTGAAAACAAGTAGGCCCAGTTAAATTCAGTTTAGTTTTGTTTAGAGATTAACATAACAGGCCAATAACCTAAGTTAAATTGACATTCGAAGAACTAGACCTAATACCGAAATGAAAATTTCAAAAAAGGGCTTACATTAAATACATTTTTCTTCTTATGTAACCAGTTTTTAATTTTCTATTTAACCTGCTTGATTTTGAAATATCTTGAACTAAAGTCAAAATAACGCTAAAATACCGAAACGACGGTATTTTGTTGATTAAACAAAATTTAATGCGTAGAATTTTGCAATAAACCCTGTGATATCAGAAGATAAATGCCACTATTGGAATCGTAGTTTTAAAATTTGCATATCGGCATTGATGTGGGCGTGGTAGGCAACTACCGTTATAATGAGAAGGTATCATCTCGCGCAATTACAGTGTTGCCATGTTTGAAGCACTTTATCTTCCCCCACCTTTCATTTCACCACTATCTTTTTTTCAAAGAAAGCCACACATTAATAAATATGAAGAATTTCCTGTTGATTCTCTTTTTACAAAAAAAAAAAACCAAATACATAAAATCTATACACATATGTATAGATAATAATGAATGTTTGTTTGTATGTCCTCTATGCGCTCCTAAACCATTGATCGGATTGGGATAAAACTTAGGTAGGGTCTTCTGAGTACGCCCGAGGGTTCTGTCGCAAAAAAGTTGTGATTGGGCAAAGAAGCGTTGTATCTAACATACTAATGAAAAACAAATTTCTGCTCCGGTTAACGGTATTTGATAGGCTTGGGCATTTTAGGTCTTTCTAAAGATCGCTCTTTACAGTTCAGCTCCTTTCAATGAACTAGTTCGCTCTTCTAGTTCAACAGCTCTTTATCCTAAATTGAGCTGTGCGACACGAACTATTTGAAGTGAATTGAATCAGCTGATGCGAAACAAAATGTGTAACTTTCTATTAAATTTACTATCGGAGAATAATTCAACAATTTAAAATATATTTAAAATGATTGTTAAATCATAAAATTGTACGTAATTATAAAAATTTTAAATTATTTAAAAAAAAATTTGAAAAAAAATTGAGCTGGCAACATTAAGAAAAACTCAAAAGCAACATAAAGAAAAGAAATATTACTCAAAAGACAAAAAGAACGAAAACAGCGGAAGACCTAAAAGAGCTGATGATTGTGATCCAGCTCACTAGTTCACAGAAAAGACTAGTTCAATTGAACTAGGTCGTTCACGAACTACACAACTCTAGTATTTGAACAATATTTGGTATGTCTGTTCAGTGTACATATTCTAAGTTCTGCAGCAAATCAAAAATAAAAAACCTTTATTTCTGCTCCTGTTAACGGTATTTGAACAAGATTTGGTATGCCGGTTCAGTGTACATATTCTCAGTTCTGGAGCTAATAAGGGAGGAATTAAACAAGTGGGCGTGGTGCCTACCCTGTTACCCATAATTTTAAAATGCTATTCCTTGGTTCCTTTCTATTAAATAGATTTAAGAAAAACTGAGGGCGCCAACAAAGGTTTCTGGCCTAAAAAGATAGAAAAGTGGGCATGGTACCTCCCATAGTAACCACAAATGTAAATTGCTATACCTTGGTTGCTTTCTATGCAACAGATTTAAGCATGATTTCGCTAGAACTTTACATATAAAATCGTTAGTGAGTAAGTTGGTGAACCTATAACTAATGAACAGCTTAAGCTATCCACCTCATATTCGCACCATATGTTCGTTTGACCTTTCAATTTGCATAACCTTTTTGTAGCCTTTAGGTGACGCTGGCTTTGAGATATTCGTCCAATTTGGCTCACATTCGCAACATATTCATGCAAAGGTGTTTTTTTGGCCTTATTTTGTTCATATCTTCATTTAAAATGTTATTAATGGATGTATTTGTAACCCGAATTGTCCTATATTCAGGACGTACATATATTATTTATGTGGAAAGACAAATTTTGACAAAAAAAAACGTACCACTGGATTCAATGCGGCTGTTGAAAATTTCAGCGTCTGGATCCCAGATAATTGATCCGTATTCCATAATTGGTCTAACTAGAGATGTATATAATTGTTTTGTTATATTTAAATCAACAAACTCTTTCGCCCATCGTTTAATATAAGCAAGCACGCCACGAGCTTTATTTATCATCATAGTAATATGTTTTATAAAGTTTAGTTTCGGATCAACTAAAATACCAAGATCTAAGAATTCATTCCAAAACATAGCCACCTAAGAAATACAAGCAGGGCGAGTAACACTTCCTTGCGAAACGCATATGATTACATAGATTTAAATCCATAAGGTTATGATTACACCACATGTAGAAACTATCCAAGTCCCGCTGTAACAAGATTCTTGTCGAAGGTGATTTAAATGTAAGAAAGATTTTAACGTCATCAGCGTACATCAAAATGTTACAATATTTTATTGCTAGAGGAAGATCAATAATGTATTCGATTAGGAAAGAAGTAGTAATCAACAAAATTTAATCAATATTCAATAATTTTAATTGTAAGTACTTAAAATGCATCATCAGAATAATTAAACTATATTGTAAACAGAAAATATATAAAATTAAACAAAACACAGTCACATCGGTCAAAATATTGGTTTTTCTAATCAATATTGAAAAAATATTTTCTTCTATATTACCTTTATTACCAACAACAACCAACCACTTTTTGGAGATTTTATCTCTTGAATAAAATATTTGCAGTTAAAATCGAATATTAGTTTCGCCTCCAAAAAAAAAAAAAAAAACATCACTCTATCTAAATTATTAGTTTTCGTTACCAATTTTAAAATAATATAAAGCTTTTTAATAGTTTTGGTAACTCTAATAAAATATTAAGATTAGTATCTACTTTTAGACATTCATATTTAAACTTGAAAGATAAAAAATATTCAAGGTAGAAACTTGAAAATACAAATACAAATTGGGTTTGGGCTAGAGGTAAAGCAATTGCCTGGCAAGCTGAAGTTCGACGGTTCGAGTCCAATTTGCGGCATAAGAAAAGTCAAAAAAACATTTACATATTTTTATATTTAATAAAATAATTTTAAAATAATATAAAATTTTTTATAGTTTTGGTAACTCTAATAAAATATTGAGATTAGCAACGGAATTTCTGTTGTACATACAAATCTATTTTTATACAAATATTTAAATTTGAAACTAAAAAATATTCAAGGTTGAAATTTTAAAAATCATATTTAAATTGGGTTTATGCCAGAGGTAAAGTACTTGCCTGACAAACGGAAAATCGCCGGTTCGAGCCCAGTTCGAGGCATACAATATTTTTATATATAAAATAAATTTTGTTGAATGCATGTGAATCTATTTATAGAATATTATAGTCCATAAGCATAAAATATTCAATTGTTAAAATGAAAATTTGAAATTTTTAATCTGTTGTTACAATAGTAATAACATTTAATAATAGAGATAGTACGTGGAACCACATAAAATTCGATTGGCCAAAAATTCGGTTACAACTACAAAACTGTTTTCTGTGTGTATGACCGCGAATTTTTTGCACGATGTTGGTAAAAAAAATCTTCAGTTATGGAGAAAGGATGTATAACAAAACATAAATTACACGTATTTCAACGATATTTCAATTAATTGTCATAATTTTAATAAATTTTTTATTTGTATGCTTTGGCAACTTCGTTCAAAAAAATTAAAAAATCCACGAAATCATTGTAAAATTAACGAATACAGTGTACAATATAGTGTACATATAAAATATTTGCAAATAGCCTTTATAAAGGCTATCAACAAGGAAAATAAAGGATTTTCTGTTTGTATGCTTGGACTGTAGATCCAAAAAATTAAAAAATTTGTATTTCAATCGGACAATGATAACCCGCGACACATCGAGGTCAGAGGACATATTTGTATACAAAAAATTTACTTTTTTGTGTAATATCATTTGTTAAAAGTAAAAATTTCTTCTCAATCAGACAAAATGGTGTAATTAAAAATCTTCAAAAATAGGTTGATTCTCACAAAAGTAAGTAACAGTTTATCATCATATTATGATTCTATTTTTACTTTTTGAATAACAAGACAATCTTAACAATTAAAGAATAAGAAAATCACAAAGAAGAAGTTTGGATAGATTTTTGTTCTAGCAAGGTTACAAATAGTAAGTGTCCCTCCCACCGAGTATTCGTCTTTGGATTCGGATTTCGGCCAAAAAGCGATGTTCGGCCAAATTTTTTACGATTTTGGCCGAAGAAGCTGAGTACATTTTCAGATCGAATTCTTTGATTTCGAGTACAAACACAAGAATATGTATTAAATTCATTAAAAATAACAAAATTCAAGCATTACCATTTCTTTTTTTTTAAAAGACTACTACGGCTTCGTGCAGAAAAAAAAGGAGTTCGGTCGGACACTAAAATATTTAATGTAAACAAAGTAATAGTTTCAACTTGTTTTAATTTAAGTCAAAACTTTGCATCTGTTTTAAGTTAATATAGCAACCATTTGACGATTTTCAAGCCAGGATTGTTAAGGACAAGAAAGTGCTTTTTAGGTGCATAGTGTAATAACAAAATATCTCAATCAATTAGTAAAAACAATAATTTCTTCTCAATCAAGCAAATGCCTCGCAAATGCGACGAATATCCTGTTTTTTTAATAACTACACAGAAAAAATTATCAACCTAAAATATCTAATTAAAGATTTGAATTTAATTTAATTTGTTTCTAAACAAATATTTAATTGAATCAATTAATATTTTAATTGACTTTTAAATATATAAATACATATTTTATTTTAGACGCAATTATCATATTATTTTTTCATACACTGTATGCATAAATAGAAAATTTTCAGTATAAAATACCAAATACATTTGAAGTTAAGAAACAAAACAAGCACACACACAAACAGACTCAGCATTACAAAAAACACACATGCCAACGTATAGATCACACACTTTTTTTTGTGAGTATCATATTTTTTTTTTTTTGTTGTAGAAGTTATTTATAACTTTTTTTTCCTTCTTAATTTTAATAAAAGGTTTAATTAATTAATAGTATCATTGCCGTGATAGGTGCAAAATAAATTAAAATATTAATTGATTTAATAAATTTTTTAATTGAAACCCGTTTTTAGTTTTTTCTGTGTAGAGAAATGTCAATCTTTTTCAAAAAACTTTATAACTTAAGTTAGAATAAGTCACAAAGTAGAAGCTTGAAAGATTTTTGTTCTAGCAAGGTTACAAATTGTTTCACTTGTGGTATTAAATCAATGTGACACAGAGTGCCCTTGCTTATTTCCTATTTTTATTTAAAAAATAAATATAAATATACATTAAAGATAAGATTGTAACCAAAATAATCGTTTTAACTTGTTTTAATTTCAGTTAAAACTTTGCATTTGTTTTATTTTATTATAGCAACCATTTGACGATTTTCAAGCCGAGGTTTATAAGGACAAGAAAGTGCTTTTTAGGTGCATAATTTAAAATACATAAATCAGTTAAGTTATAAATAGTTTCATCTCAATCAGGCACCCCAAATCATCATACCTAGAATTAGTCTTTCGATATTTGAACGTTCTTTTGTGGTTAGAATTTCAAGAGTGTGGAACTTTCTTCCTAATAATTTGAAAACTTTTTCTTTTACGTTTCCTAGAGCTAAGTTATTCTTTCTGGAATACTTTGCAAATCAATAAGCTTAATATTATTCCTTGTTATATTAAATTTTAATAATATCATTAAAGTAAGTGAATTTGTTAATATCATTATTTTTAGATTTAAGTGTTTTTTACATTGTTTTTGCACATTATATTATACTATTAGCCGTATATGGCCCATAAGGGCTCGGTTAATTTAAATAAATGAATAAAAAAAAAAAAAAAAAAAATGCCTCGCAAATGCGAACATCCCGTTTTTAGTTTTGGTATAATTAAGAATCTTCCAAAAATAGGTCGATTCTAACCAAAGTCAGTGACAGTTTATCATCATATTGAGATTTCATATTTCCCTTTTTTTAACTGGAGGAATGTTAATCTTTAATAAAAAACTTCATAACTTAAGGTAGAATAAGTCACAAAGTAGAAGCTTGAAAGATTTTTGTTCTAGCAAGGTTACAAATTGTTTCACTTGTGGTATTAAATCAATGTGACACAGAGTGCCCTTGCTTATTTTCTATTTTTATTTAAGAAAGAAATATAAATATATATTAAAGCTAAGATTGTAACCAAAATAATCGTTTTAACTTGTTTTAATTTCAGTTAAAACTTTGCATTTGTTTTATTTTATTATAGCAACCATTTGACGATTTTCAAGCCGATGTTTATAAGGACAAGAAAGTGCTTTTTAGGTGCATAATTTAAAATACATAAATCAGTTAAGTTATAAATAGTTTCATCTCAATCAGACAAATGCCTCGCAAATGCGAACATCCCGTTTTTAGTTTTGGTATAATTAAGAATCTTCCAAAAATAGGTCGATTCTTACCAAAGTCAGTGACAGTTTATCATCATATTGAGATTTCATATTTCCCTTTTTTTAACTGGAGGAATGTAAATCTTTAATAAAAAACTTCATAACTTAAGTTAGAATAAGTCACAAAGTAGAAGCTTACAAGAGATTTTTGTTATAGCAAGGTTACAAATTGTTTCACTTGTGGTATTAAATCAATGTGACACAGAGTGCCCTTGCTTATTTCCTATTTTTATTTAAGAAAGAAATATAAATATATATTAAAGCTAAGATTGTAACCAAAATAATCGTTTTAACTTGTTTTAATTTAAGTTAAAACTTTGCATTTGTTTTACTTTATTATAGCAACCATTTGACGATTTTCAAGCCGATGTTTATAAGGACAAGAAAGTGCTTTTTAGGTGCATAATTTAAAATATATAAATCAGTTAAGTTATAAATAGTTTCATCTCAATCAGACAAATGCCTCGCAAATGCGAACATCCCGTTTTTAGTTTTGGTATAATTAAGAATCTTCCAAAAATAGGTCGATTCTAACCAAAGTCAGTGACAGTTTATCATCATATTGAGATTTTATATTACCTTTTTTAACTGGAGGAATGTTAATCTTTAATAAAAAACTTCATAACTTAAGTTAGAATAAGTCACAAAGTAGAAGCTTGAAAGATTTTTGTTCTAGCAAGGTTACAAATTGTTTCACTTGTGGTATTAAAATTGTTTCACTTGTGGTAATCAATGTGACACAGAGTGCCCTTGCTTATTTCCTATTTTTATTTAAGAAAGATATATAAATACACATTAAAGCTAAGATTGTAACCAAAATAATCGTTTTAACTTGTTTTAATTTCAGTTAAAACTTTGCATTTGTTTTATTTTACTATAGCAACCATTTGACGATTTTCAAGCCGATGTTTATAAGGACAAGAAAGTGCTTTTTAGGTGCAGATTGTAATACCTCAAATAATATTTCTTAAAAAATAGTTAATCTCAATCAGAAACGCAAATTCGATCATCATGTTTAAAATGTTGGCGTCTTAAATATCTTCCCTAGATATGTTTTATATTACCAAAATCAGCGAGATTTAATCATCATGTTGAGATTAAAATTTTTCTTTTTTATAAAACTTTATAGCTTTCTTATAAAACTTTATAGCTTAAGAAAAGAAAAACACAAAGTAGAAGCTTTAAAAGATTTTTGTTATAGCAAGGTTACAAATTGTTTCACTTGTGGTAATAGATCAATGCGACACAGAGTGCCCTTGCTTAACCATTATATTAAAGATATTTCAAAATTGTTGGAGGAATCATAAACATAATTTACAGTTTTTCTACTAACACACACAATTTTATTATTTTTTTATTTTTATTTTTATTAATTAATAATCATATAATTACAAATTATATACTATTACCCTAACCGCGCACTAGCTACTATGGCCTTCGGCGCGTTGTATCGAAAACAGACCAGCGCCTCTGGTGGGAATCGAACCCACGACTCCCGCACTGATAAGTTAGCACGCTACCAACTAGCCTACCGGGGCGCACAAACTTTACATTTTATAATCATATTCAAATTTATTAAAGACCATAAATGATAAATCAGAAATTGTAAACAGAGTAACAGTTTTTACTTGTTTTAAATCAGCAAAAACTTTGCAACTGTTTTAGTTTATTATAGCAACCGTTTGACGATTTTCAAGCCAGGATTGTACAGGACAAGAAAGTGCTTTTTTAGGTGCATATGTTCAAACATAAAATAAAATTATTGGTTATACGTTCACTTCCGCGGAAGAAGCTGGAACGAGTTAAAACTACTAACGAATTTCAAAATATCTTGGAGGAATTTTGTAGAGCCCTATGCTCCACAGGGAGTTAAGCGGAAATTAAGAAGAAGAAGTTCACTTAATATTTTCTTTATGAGACAAAATTTGTATAAAATATTTAATATTTCCTAAAATGTAAATTTAACTTAGTTTATTTGCCTGTTCAGTTAATCTCAAAACAAAATTAAACTGAATTTAACTGGGCCTACTGTTTTTCAGTTGTAGTTTAAGAAATGTCAAATTACACTATGATGCCACATTAATTTTTATAAAATGTTTAGTTTTTGGTTGGAATTGCACAAAAGGGGCAAGTTTCTTTGTAAATACGTTATAATGTGGCATCACATAAACAAATTATTATCTAACAGCTGTTTTTTGTTGACAAATTTATACTTTAGTTTAACTAGCCAACCAGGCTGGGTTAAAGCTGAATGAAAACCCATATAAACCACATCTGAAAAAAAATTCTAGGTTTAACCAACGCTTAACTAACAAACATATTTAATCTACATCCTAAAAACTAGGCCTAAGAAATAGCAGTGAGATTATAACAAAAAATAGGTTGAATCTAATCAGAGAAAATTAAACATTTAATCATTTGTCTAATGTCAACCTTTCATAAAAAAAGTGTATAGCTAAAAATTTTTATACTAGACATAAAGTTGAAGCTTTGAAATATTATTTTGCTATAGCAAGGCTACAAATTGTTTCACTTGTGTGACACAATGTGACACAGTGGCCTTGCCTTTTAAAGAAATTTTAAAAAAGGACCTATTCAAATATCAACAATAAATATTTTTTTGTTTTTATATTCAGAATAATCGTTTAAACTTGTTTTATTTCAGTAAAAACTTTGCATCTGTTTTAGTTTGTTATAGCAACCATTTGACGATTTTCAAGCCTGAGATATAAGGACAAGAAAGTGCTTTTTAGGTGCAATTCCTAGCAATTTTTATTCAAAAAATAATGTATTTTTATGTTTTATTTATTGCTCTTATACATAATAATTTTTGAAAATTTATAAACTCTTAATAAAATCGAAAAAAACGTCTATTGATTTTTTTATTTCAGTATTTAGGCCGGGTCTTAAGATATATTAAAAAAAAACAGAATAACAATCATTTAAAAATAGAAAACGTAATAAAAGTGAAAACAGTTAATTTTATTACAAAACGCAATTAAACCGGTTTAAAAATACCGGTAATTAAAAAAATTATAAATAAATATTGGATCACCCTTTAAAATAATATACATTTTTTAGAGGATAACAACGAGCATATTGACTAAAGAGGATCCAAGTTGCTCAAATCCTGTTATACTCTCTTAACCCATTTCGGACCGCTACCCGATCCCGTTGGAATTTTTTCATGATTTTTGGAATACTACCTCTTATTGACCTCATTAAGAAAAATTAAAAAAATCTTTGAGTTATCTCAATTGGTTTCCGAGATATGGCGTGGGTAGTTTTCTACCCCTTGGGCCGTTGCATATACATAATATGCGTAAAACTAATAATAACAATAAAACAAATTTAGTAGAGAGATCATCAAGATTTATTGAAAAATTATTATTATATACAGTGAATAGTAAAAAGATATAATAGAATAGATATTTTATTGATGTTTATAATATTTACCAAAACATTTGGCGTGTAAATTTACGTTACATTTGACGCATATGAAGGGAGTCTTTGACGAACATACTTAGCATCGTCTGGGTGGCACATCGTCACCACGCTTGCCAGGAAAATGCTTAGTATCATTGATATTAGCCGCATCGCTATGTCTAGAAGCATTGCTAGTACCAGAAACATTATTAAAATCTTGGTCAGTCTTCTCCGATGATAAAAGAGCTCGAGTGACTTGGCATCTGAATTCCAGTTGTGGCATTATATTACTTTTCTCAGTTTTTGCAACCAAGCAATGCAATTTCCATGCATTAACCATCATGTTGGAAAGGGTATTTGTAAAAAGAGGCCACCACCATTTTTTCCCCCGTATGCCAATACGATAATTACCCAAAGCATTATCATGGAGGTCAACACCCCCCATACCTATGAGAGAGGGCGAAAAAAATAGGAAAAGATAGTAGGTTCTTGAGATATACATACATCGATTATTTTGTATCCTTACCTTCATTATACTCCTTTGTCATTCGGGGAACGTTTATGTTTATATGTTTTTTTTGCTTGCGGTCAAACCGCTTGGCTGTAGCGAGTGGTTCTATTGATGAATGATTTGATATCATCGTAACAGCTGCATTATCTATCCATCGTATTACAACGAGCTCCTTGTCATGATCATACATTGCTGCATATTCGCCTTTTTTCATATTTTCAGGCAGCATGGCTTTTCCAGTTCTCTTTGCCCGAACAGTTCCTGTCGCAAAGAATCCACGATCACTTAGTAGGCACATGAGATGAAAAGAAGTGAAAAAGTTATCGAAGAATATTCTGTGAGACGATGGTGATGAAATATTCTCCAATAGTTTGAGAACAACATCCGCTCCAAGTCCAAGGGTTTTGTCGTGTAGAGTTGCTGCTCCTCCATATAGTATTGACTGATACAAATATCCACTTGATGAGCACAAGCACCAAGCTTTAAACCCAAATCGAATAGGTTTGCCACGGATGAACATTTTGCAGGAATGTCTTTCAAAGTAGGGGATCATCTAGTCATCAACTGATAAATTATGAGCCCAAATTCCAAACTGCATAAATCGTTTGTTGCTTGCGTCAAAAAATGGCCTAATCTTTGAATATTTATCAGACGTATCCAAACTGTTGTTATCCGACAAATGGATGAACCTCTTGATTGCCTCAAATCTCGATCGAGGTAGCGAATTGCGAACAATCGGGACTTCCAAGTCTGGTTGAAGTGACCAGTATAACTTCCATTGCGGAAGGACATGGTAACCACTTAGAAATAAAATACCGATGAATCGCCCTCGATTTTTGTAGCTTCAACGTTAGCTGGTTCTTTGGAATATTTAAAGGGACGCTTACGCCAAGAAGCTGGGCCATATTCAGCTTGTAATTTAAATTTTTTTGGTGGTGGTTCGAGGCTTCTTTCAGTTTCTTCTTGATCTTCAGGTAATTTTCGACGACTTCGTATTCTAATTCGACCGACCCAGCGATATCCATTGCAAGTGGCTCGTTAAATTCGATAATTTCATCGTTAATTTGTTCAGTGTCACTTGTCTCATCTACTTCTGGTAGAATGTATACAACATTAACCTCTATTGATCTGTGAACAGCTGAGTTGACTTCATCTTCTTCGTCCGATGAATTCAAGATTCCCATAATTTCATCCATTTTTAAAAATTTGTGTCGCATCATTTTCTATAAAATGTATACTTACCAAATAATATGTATGGTTACAAAATATTAATTATTATACTTACCAATATTTAACGCAAATCAAACACAATCGAAAAACTTATATCAACGATGCAGTAAACAAACAGAACTGAACCACACTGACCAAAACCATGTGATATAAAGTAATAGTTGTTATGACATTGGCCCAAGGGGTAGAAAACTACCCATGCAATTTCAACGTAAGAAAGCACCGTTATGTCAATAGTATACTGTATAAATCTATTTATATTTGCATAGAACAAACCTTTTGCAGTATTGCACTACAGACAATTTATCAAATTGAAGTGATATCACAATTGTAATATTTAATTCAAAACATGTCCTTTTGGGGAGTTTATTGTTTTATGAGGGGGTGGTGGGAGCTCGGCTGTTCATAGGGGAGTGGTTGATAGTAAATCACAGAAATCATTCTAAATATTTACAAAGTATCAACCAGTACTTTTTACTGTGTCTAGTTTCGCAGAAATCTCGGTTTTAGTTCAGGGGTAGAAAACTACCCGTCTGGGCCAAAATGGGTTAAACTGTATATGCAAGCTGGGACTGGGAAATCTGCAAGGGTTACTTTTGTATGCTTATTTTTAAAATAAATAAATAATTTTTTTTTTTTATAAATAATTAAAAGTTTGTGTTAATTATACATTAATAATGCAGAGAATATATTGAACAGCAGTGAATATATTAAAATGATTCAATGTAAATAGTGTTGTCAAATTCGTCTTCCGAATAATTCGATTAGCCCGTTTTTTCCTATTTTTACTGTTTTTAAAAAAGGTCGGTTTTCGAGTTATTCGTGAAACGATTTTTCTTCTCGAATAATTCGGTAATTTCGATTATTTTTCAATTTGAAAATTTCAGAGAAATAAAGATTTTTTTACATGTTTTGAAAGGGTTCTCTAAATTAATAATGTCAGCAAGTATAAAATTCTGAAAAGACAAATTAGATTTGTTCCTTTTTTGCTTTTTTGGGTTTTTAATATTTATTAACAAAGTTTTAAAATTAAAGTATTAAAGCATTTGACCCTATCAGTGGTAACATTGCATACCTAACCACACAAAAATACTATTATTCAAAAAAGAAAAAATAGTTTAAAAACCATTGAAATATTCCAAAATTTTTAAACAAAATTCGTTATTTGAATTAGAGAAAACCCGTAATTCTAAGGGCAATCGATTCCAACACCGAGCAATTTTGATTATGAATGTTCTTTCCAAAATTGTTTATTTGTTTTTAAAAACAAAATGTACATTACTGTACAGTACAGTATAAAATGTGCAGTACATTTTCTATAAACAATGTTTTTATGAACAAATGTACAAATAAAAAGGAACAGAAACAAAAACGTGTATTGAATATTTATCAAAGATAGACATACACACAAAAAACAAGTTTTCAATTTATTTTTTGATCAATGGTGATAATCTTTAACTTCGAGCTCATATATATATATATTAGTTCTCATTTAGTGAGTAAAATAGTTTATATAAATGTTTGATGTTTTGCGTGGGATTGTTACCTCTTTCAAAACGTGTTCTGATAGGAACCTAAAAAAATTCCCGAAATAGATTTATTAACACATTCCTGAAAGGGTCAACTAATAAATTTCAAAACAAATACTCTATAGATTATTTGTTAGGACAATATCCTAATATAGAAATATAGAGTATGGCCTCAAACTTGAATAATTTTCATTTTCAAAAGTATTTTTATTTATAACACAGTATAGAAAATAAATTATTAGTTCACTTTTTGTATAGAGCCAACGATTTTCTATTTGGCATATTTTATACTTGATACCTCCAATCATGCATTGGACGATCAATTTTGTAAATTTTTTTACAATGCTCTTAATTTTTTTATTAATTCTTCAGTGCTTTCGGCTTCCCAAAAATTTTCATACACTTGTTGGCATAAAAGACGCCAAAAGTTCTCAATTGGACGTGGTTTTTTGAGATTTTGAGGATTAGAATATCTACAACTGATACATTTTTTCAGATTAACAAAACATTTTAATGTAAACATCAGCCATAGCTTTTGAATCCTGGATGTAAAGTTGTGATATACATTTTGCCGTGTTTTTTCATGTCACCAGAATAAAATCCAGAAATAATACTTCCGTTGTACGAAAAGAAAAATTATTTGAAATTTTTTTTTTTTTCATGAAGTTTTTTCTCAGTTGGGGGGGTATTTCAGTTTTGTTGGTATTTCTGTAAATAGTTTTTTACTATATTTGGGTACTGTCTTCCTCTGGCAGTGTTTCACGTTCATTTGTATAAAGTGTTTGTGAATTGATTCCTTGGAAACGCGAAATTTTCTGGCCAACTTGATGCTTCAATTTGATTAACAGCTGATTTTATTTTATTGACATGCATTTTAAAAAACAACATGACTACTTAGCAGTAATTTATATTTGAATTTTATCCATTTGTTTAGTTGTCATAAGTTAGGTTAGGTCATACATGTCCATATACTACCATATAGGATTCATATATGCTCATACATGTAAATATTACCTCAATTTCCATCAAATTACACAAGTGAACATGTATGATCCCGCATATGAACATATATGAATTCATATGAATCATGTATGTATGCATGTGGACATGTATGAATCGTGTGTGCTCATGTATGGATCCATATATGTAGTTTTTTAGCATGGTGGACAAATATAAAATTGTAAGTAAATTATTACGAAAAACTAAGAAAAATGCAATAATAATATGCTTTTAATGTTAAATAAATAAAAATATGCAATAAAAATATGCATTTAAACCAAAATAAGTAAAAAAAAAAAATGCAATAAAAATAAACATTTTGTGCGCCCCGGTAGGCTAGTTGGTAGCGTGCTGGCTTATCAGTGCGGGAGTCGTGGGTTCGATTCCCACCAGAGGCACTGGTCTGTTTTCGCTACAACGCGCCGAAGGCCATAGTAGCTAGTGCTCGGTTAGGGCAATAGTATATAATTTGTAATTATATGATTATTAATTAATAAAATAAAAATAAAAATAAATAAAAATAAAAATAAACATTTAAAGCAAAATATGCTAAAAAAAAATGCATTTATACCAAAATATGCAAAAATATGCACTATCAAATCGATGCCATTTCTTTCGCAAAGATATTTTTTTACTTTGTCTGCTTTTAGACTTAAGGAGAATAACATGCATTTGCATGAAATTCCGGTCCCTAATAATAATAATAATAATAATAACTTTTAGAGTTCGGCATTATAGTTCGCAGCTCATTTAGTTCACTTTCATTATTCAACTAGTTCGTTCTTCTAGTTCACTCGCCCATTCGTTAATTTTTTCAATTGTTCATAAGATTGTTTTGGTCATGGTTTGTTTGACAATGCTGAATATAATAAACGCAAAATAGGAAAAGATCATTTAAACCTAGACTCACTTTCTTCGTCTAATAAACGAACACTGTTCACATCTTCTTTCGTAACTTTTTTGTTACCAATGGAAGTTTGCTCATTAAGTGTGCTTAATTTCATACACGTAAATTGTATGTAAGTGTAATTTTTAGTAATTCTGTTCGTCGAATTGGGTCGTCAAATACCTATGTGCAACTTTCACTAAATTAAATTAAAGAATAACAAAAATAAATTAATTTCATAGTTTGAAGTGTTAAAGTAAATATTTAATCAAATACTTAAATTTTTAAGTAAAATGAGTTGCTATTTTTTCTGCTTTTTAGACACTCTTTAAAAAAAAAAAAAAAAAAGACGAAAAAACTTGAAGTTGACTTTTTAATATATTTTAGGTATAAGTTTTATCAAAATCAACAAATTTAATGTTTAATACAAAAAACTAAATTATTTTTCTAATAAAATTTTTTAAAGTTTTGTTGTTATGCGAGTGATTGACACCGGTTTAAAATTGAAGAATTTGCTTAGTGTATTCAAAATAAGATGTACTATCTAGGGTTAAAAATGAACCCGTTCGCGAGCGAAATGAATTAAAATGGTCAAATCTAATAACTTTGAAGGCTAAAAAGATTTTGCACCCACTAATTTTGATGAAAGGGATACGTCGTTCGATTTTCTTTGTGATTTTTTGTCCTATTTATTTTTTAATTTCACATTTTCACATTAAAGCCACTTATACATACTACTTTAAATTGGTTGAAAACAAGTTTAGTAGTTCAAAGCGATTAAAAAAAAAAACGAAAAAACTGATTATTAGAATAAATGTAAAGTTCTGATGAGATCTTTAGCCAGATCGAAATACTAGTATCAACCTAGCTAATATGTTTGATTTGCTTTATTTTTGTAAATATATGGAGGTTGAAAGCTCATTATAAATTGAAAATAACATAAAAATAATCTCGATGTATATAAAAACAAAAAATTAATACCTATTACTGTAAAAAATAATACTTGAGCCAGAGTAAACACTAAATTTTTTTTATATAAATAGACCATTTTTGGTCTTCAAAGTTTAGTATCATGATGCTTGTTAGAAAAAGATCCTAACCACGTGCTTGATGATTAATTCTAAAACTTCGGGTTTTGATGAGATCTTTAGCCAGATCGAAATGCTAGTATCAACCTAGATAATATGTTTTATTTGCTTTATTTTTGTAAATATACGGAGGTTGAAAGCTCGTTATAAATTGAAAGTAAAGTACCATTGTTAGCAAAATTTTACAATTTTATACGTGGATGGTAACCAATTCGATGCGGTTATTGGTAAGAATAACACTATTTTCTTTTATTTCGGTAAGGGTATTTTCGGGGTAACGATATTTCAGTTATTTCGGTAACGGTTTTTTTAACGTTAACGGTATTTTACTTATTTCGGTATAGGTATTTTAGCAGTAACGGTATTTTCATTATTTCGGTAACAATATTTTATGGATAACGGGTTTTCAGTTATTTCGGTAACAATATTTTAAGGATAACGCTTTTTTAGTTGTCCAGGTCAATGTATGTACATCGACAATTTTTTAACCGTATGCCTTAATTCTAATTAGCTAGTTTATGATCAAGTTTTGTGCAAATATATATCTGTATACAGTAATTTTTTTCTGATTTTGGATATTGGTATTTCAGTTTTATCAATAACACGGTATTTTACGGATCACGGTATTTTATGGATAACGATAGTCAGTTGAAACGGTTTTGAATCGATAACGGTATTTAAACGGTATTGTCTGCCATCCCTGATTTTAGACCAAAATTGTCTAAATTCGAGTTCTTTTTAGAAGAGAGAGTCGTGAATACGGCTTGATGATAGTTAACAATTTTATCAACATAGAAATTTTGCAAAATAAAATTAAAGTAATGAACTTTATTAACCTTTTAAAACATCTCTGTATTTTTATTTCGTTTGCTTATGAAAACACAAAAATATACGAATCGAAGCTAATGTTGATTTTAGATTAACATTAAAATCTCGAGTTTTAAAGATATTCTGTTCTATTACTAAACAAAATTAATAAAATTTTATAGACGTTCAATTTATAATAAAATATACATAAAATTGAACATCTACAAGCTTTTAATCTTGGAATTCGGATGAAAATGTACATGCAACATAAATATGCAAACTCATACGAACCAACATCATGTCGCAAAATATCAGTTTTTTTTATAATCAACTGTGAGTGCGAAAAGTACCAAAATACATAAAATTACCCTAAGCACCAAAATAGCAGCACTGACAATGGGGAAGTTTTCTCAATTACAATAATGTGACAAAGGATTGGTACATTTGTCGTCTCTACACTTCAGTGTTGGTAAAAGTGGCACAAAAGTAAAAGAAAATGTAATATCAAGTTTGCACTTTCAATTTAAAATGTGTACTTTTTTTATAATATTCAAAGTTCGATTTAAAAACCTTTCAACTAAATATCGTTAAGCACCGAATACACTTGCAATATTATTGAACTTCTCGTTTTTGTTCTTTATTCTATTATCATATGTGGTAATAGATTATAGAACAAACATTGCTATTACATGGGTACCTTTATGTGTAAAATGCCGTTACCGTAATAATATTTGCCGATATCCTTAAAATACCGTTACCGAAATAACTAAAGCAGCGTTATGATTAAATACCGTTACTGAAATAAATCAAATTACGTATCCCTTTAAATTCCGCTATCGTTATAATCTTAAATAGCGTTAAACTTAAAAACCAATATCGAAATAATTGAAAACCTTTAAAATACCGTTAGCTAAAAATACCAAAACTGAAATATCGATACCCTTCGAATACCCATACCGAAATAAAATACCGTTACCCTTAAATGCATGATATTTAAAATTGTTGTAAAAAAAAAAACTTGGGTTGTTGAATTTTCAGAACACATAAAATATGACATTCTGAAAATAAATATTTTCTGCCACAAAAAACTTTCAAAAAAAGTTTTGCTTAGAGTTTGGATAACAAAATTGAAGTTTCAAGGTTAACTTTCATCGAGCGCTTGGTTCTGGCTCGTTTATACAAGGCGTTTCTAACGCCCATCGGCAGACGTGTTTCACCAGACACACTCTCAACAATTAGGGTACATACGTTTTTCAAGCGTTCAGGTTAAAAGCTTTCTATAACTTGGCAATTTGTGTGTTGTACACACCGCCATTTACATTTAATAACTCGAAAAAAGGTTAAACTTTTCTATTATTTTATTTGACTTTAAAAATTAGAAAAATTTCGAAAAAATTATGATAGCTGCATTGCAAATCTAATATAAATTTTTGCGTACATTACTAATATGCTTCGCGGAATTCGCGAAATAGGAAAATTTCATTTGACCACAAACTTTTCATATAGGTAAGTAATTTCAGGTAGGTAATTAGAAAAATATTACAAAAAAATAATTTTTTTTTAATATTTGAAAACGAATAATTTGAAATCAACAATTTGTTTTTCAATTTCCATGACAGCCCTGAAGAAAGCCTGGGGTTAGGTGTTTCCAAGTCATTACTTTTGACGAATATTTTGGGTGACTTTATGGTTCCACTTTGAAAAATTTTTGACAGCTGTGCTTCGTCTTGATTTATTTATTGTTTCACTTTGTTGAAAATACAAAAGAAAATAAATGCACCTGAATGAAAATAAATTTCCTCAGGATTTAAAAAAAAGCCCTTCTTCGCTGAGGAAAGTTTTTCTGAGTGACCGGACTTCGGCCGGGCTTAGTTGTTTACTTCTTTTTAGTGGCTTTGCTGAGTAAAGATTTTTCGGTTGATTTTTTCCCAAAAAAAATATTTTGTTGCAATTTCGATGTATTTGTTTGGAAGAATTTAAATTTTTTTGAGAATTGCTCTATTTTTAATGCTTTTTCGTTTAATTTATTTTCGTATATGTTACTACGCGTTCCGGTTTTTTGGCCCTTAACCGAAGATAGAAAAACTACACCACTGTCTACACAGTTCATGCCAAAGAATTAACCACAATTATAAACTATGTAGCCAATAAACAACAGTTAAAACAAAAAGCTATTTCAGAAAAATTTTGCTCATCGGAGCCATTAATCTATTACATCGAAGCCCGACCGAAGGCCAGTTACAAAGAAAATTGAATTTGCAAAAAAATGAAATAAAATAAGTGAAAATTTCTAAGTTTGACCTTGAAAAAAACCTTTCCATTTGAAAAACTTGTGGTGGGGGGCATATGAGGTACGATAATCCACTAATTTTGATTAAATCAGGTTTTTGCAACAAAAAAAAAAATCATTAAAAAAATTAAAAATCGTCTTTAGGTTTATAATGGGGTCATGTCATTCTTTGCTGAAAATACAATCCGGCAAAAGTGCACTTTGGCAGGCAGAAATCGAAAAAATATGACCCTCTGGAATAAAAAGATGAAAAAACCGAAATTAAAAACTAGTTGCGCCGGGGTCCCAAAAACAGAAACGCGTATTTATATAGAAGTTGAGGTACTCAAATAGAAGGACATTTCCTCACAATTAGCCGATACTTTAGAAACCTCGGCTAAACTTCACTTTAGCGCACAAACACTTTTAACAACATCTGAAATATAAAAAGTTTTTAAATTAGTTGCGCCGCTTTTTTTGCCCTTAACACAAGATTGTAATATACATATGTTTACGAACACCATATAAAGTACATTTTTATTTCTACAGTTGTTCCAATGTTTTAACTTTGGTAAATTTGTGGCACCTTAAACTAAACCTTTGTTTTCCTTTCAAATGCATTTTTTGTTTATACTACTTTCGTAATAATGAAACGGCCTTAAATATTTGCACTCTTCGGCTAATATGTTGGCACTTTTTGGCAATATTTTGGCACTCTTTTGGCATCTTTTTTGATGATTTTGGACCCCAACACAAATTCTAAATAATACCATCACTGATACCTACCTCAGATGTCTTTAATTTTAATCATGAATTTTCTGGCATTTCTAGAGGCATCCGTACATATAACAATTGTAAACGTGTAATAAAAATGTTCAATAATTTTTTGATAATCGAATTTTTAATTATTTTCACAAATTTTCGATAGAAATTTCAATTTAAAAATTTAATTATCTACACGGGTTGAAAACATAAATGGAAAATTTTTTCTTTCATTTATTGTTAAGAGTATATATAGTGTGGTACTCTTCTAACGTATAGTTAACCGTATGTTTTGTTTCACTTTTGTTGGTTGGGATTTTTTTTAGGAAAAATATATCACGTAATAAACGGCAGCAGCACTATTGCGGAGAATATGTTGTGAACACTTTGAGAACATGACGGAAACTGAAACTGTGGTGGAAAAATGAAAAAGCAAAGCAGATAGCGGCCATTTTTTTAAGAAAAAGGTCTACCATATTGATTGGCAAAACGAACATGGTTGTATTTAGTGCTGCCATATCTCTTCTTATGAAAACTGTAAAAACAACTGTTTCTGTTTTGATTATTCAAATATATTATGAAGTCTAAATTTTTATATTTTTTACTCATGTTTTGAATACTTCACTTATACCATTAAGGACGAGTAACTTTTCTTAAAATAAATTTAATTTTAACCACTGATATATCCATATAAATTTGAAATTCTTACTATGGTTAGGCCCCAAACTTTGTTTAATGTAAGGTAAGTTAGCAGGTCTAAATTAATATATCAATCTTATATTTTTAAAAAACGGACCAATCGGAAGATTGCTTTTTTTTTTTGTTTCTCTAGGAGTTTTTGAAAACTTCTAGTTTCTGCTTAATTTTAAAAATTTTTAAAAATTGTCCAAAAATTGCATAATGTTGATGGATATTGAAAACCTAGAAATAATAGCGGAAACGCATAAAATTGAGCGCCATCCCAACTTTTTTTCAAAATAGGCTGTTTGCTAAAAAATGTACTCTATTATCTAAACACGTTTTGTCCCTGCACATCAACGCTGTTGCCCGAAATTAGTCAAAATCAACATAATTTATACGATTTGTCAATGTTGTAACGATCTATATTTATACTAGGGCAACCCAAAATAAGCAATAGCTTGTTTTTTATTTGAAAAGCTTTTTTTAAAATTAGAGTTTTGTAGCAAGTAGTATTTTGAAGTTTTTTTTACTGGAAGTTGAAAGTTTTTTTATCAAAAAATATTTTGATAAATCAATTTGAACCTGGAAGCTGAAAGGTATCCATGCACTAAGCAATATTCTTGTACAACTATTGCTATTGTGCAAAATATTACCAGTGTGTATGTCATAATAGAGGCTGTACAATATATTGTAAAAAATCAAAAAGGTTTTGATTCTTATTGCACAACCAAGAAATGTGAAAATACGTTATAGTGTGTTGGCCATGTTGTGTAATTTTTATATAACTCCACAACAGTATAAAAGAGTGGTATTGTACATCTTATTGCACTGTGTAGGCCAAAATGACAATAATACTGACAATAATAGAAAAACGATTTCTCTATTGCATTTTTGCTTGATAAACAAAGTTTTAAGAAACAAATTATATACATGTCGGTTTTTTGTTTTCTATCTTTTGATATACACACACTTTGTCAAAAAGTCGAAACAACTGCATAAAATAACTATTACCGAAATGCGTTAATTTTGGTAGCTGGTTTAAAAAATCAATCCTGAAAAACATAAAAAATAATTTTGCCAAGTTTTACCGCAATTGCAGTTAAAACAACTACAAACGCATTATTGCACATATAACTGTCATGTAGTAAATGTAGAACTTTTCTGAGTGCACGTATAGAAAATGTGTGATTTCAATGCTTTCTGCAGATAAGCCACCTGGCTTCACAGGGTTAGTTAAGATGAAATGTTTTGAAAACATTTTGAAAAATTAATCAAAATATGACGCACAACCAGAGTTTTGAAAAATTCATTTCCTAATACCATTTTTTTTAAATGAATTTAAATTTTAGGAATGAATTCCCTGATCAACTTTAAGGAATTGAATGAATTCTTTTTTTCATTCGAATTGTCTTGCAGGAATTCATTCCCATTTTTTTTAATTCCTTCATGGAAATTATGGTATTCATTCAGTAGGGAATTCATTCAAATCTAGTTAATTCAACTTTTGCTGAGGGAATTCGTTCCCTTTTGTTTAATACCCTCAGGGGGTAAGTTCCTGGAGACTTAACTTATTTGTTTAATTCCCTGAAGGAACTGCATGCAGTTTGTTAATTAAATACAATAAAACTTGATGTGTATTTCGTTAGTAAAATTTGTGCAAATTTACACTCTTAAAATTTGTATGCACACTCGGTCCCGTGAATTTCTTCACAAAAAAAAAGAAGGATAAGGAAAATGAAAATATATATAACCAGTGTTTTTCTCATTATTCTTAAATAAATCGGCAGAAAAAAACAACTTTAGTAATTAAATTATTGATAAATAATAAGTTTTTTTTATTCAAACTCTAGTATTATGTTTGTAAACACGATTTTATTAACATTTTTTTTTTTTATAACTTGATAAAATTTTTAAAAGTCTATTCACACAAAGAAAATCTATCAAATTATATTACCAATTTCAGTAAAGTTTGTCAATAAACTTAGGAAAATGTATTGTACAAAAATATAATGACATTTAACTACAAAAAATAGGTAATTCTTCCTTTTTTATTTATGACTATTGAGCAGAAAATCGTAATTAAATTATCCATTCTATTTCATAAGAATCCCTAGATAGTTTTATAAATTTTCCCAAATGTTTCTATTAAAAATGCTGTTCCTTTTTTTATAAAAAATTATTTAATTTATAAAATATAAGAAATATGACATATGTTAAATATGTTAAATATTACCTGTACTAATTAATTAACACCGCCTTCACATTATCACTAAGACTAAAAATACGCCATCCAATTTCCCATTTTTAATGACTAAGAACTAGAAAAAATATAAATAAAATAAAAATAAATATAAATATACGGAGGTTGAAAGCTCGTTATAAATTGAAAATAACATAAAAATAATCTCGATGTATATAAAATCAAAAACTGATATAACTGTAAAAACATTTTTGGTCTTCAAAGTTTAGTAACGTCATGATGCTTGTTAGGAAAAGACCTAACCACGTGCTTGATTACTAAGAAGACAAGAATGGAGCAAAATTGATTATTAATAGGTTTTTTGTTAAAGTTCTGCCTATTATGGAGGCTCTAGCTTTTCTAAAACTTCGGGTTCTGATGAGATCTTTAGCCAGATCGAAGTACTAGTATCAACCTAGCTAATATGTTTGATTTGCTTTATTTTTGTAAATATACGGAGGTTGAAAGCTCGTTACAAATTGAAAATAAAATTAGTGTTAGAATTCAGATGTTTAATAAATGATTAAAATAAACTTACTTATTTTTTAACAGATTTTTGTTCCGGCTACTTTAACCACTTCTTAAGTTTAATTTAAATATTTGATGTGTTTACGTTTAAATAATGTTTAATTAATATTTTATACAAATTTTATTTCGTTGAGATAAACCTGTTGTATGCAATTTTTTTTCGTTCTCAAAAAAAGAATTTCTAGCTTTTAATGCATTTCTAGCTTTTACTGCACCTAATTACTTGGCAACGATTTATTTGTGTGTAGTTCCAAAGAGACTTTCGCTACACACAAACACAAATCGTTGCCAAGTAATTAGTATCATTTCAACTAAAAAAGTATATTCACAAAATTTATGCGAAAACTCGTAACATTTTACAAAGTTTTTACTTGTTTCTACTTAATTATTGAATAATTTATGTGAAAAAAACTTTTTTAGTTAAAATGCTTCTAGTTAATTGGCAACGATTTTTTTGTGTGTACTGTACCCAAATCACCAATTTTTTTCAATTTGAATTTTATTTAGACTTATAAAAATTAGATCACAAAGCAGCTTAAAATAAGAAAACATAAGGTGTATATAAACTTAAAACTATTGAGTATTGTTTTAATAAACATTTAAGACATTATAAGTACAGAATAACGCTACATGCTTATATAAAAGGACGAATACGAGGTTTTACATCAAAAGATAGACATTAAAATTATATCGCTCAAAATATAATAAAAGTTTACAAACATTGTAGAAATGTCAAGAAAGAGATCTTATAAGCAAACTTAAAACTAAACTATACACAAGGAAAACATATTTACAATATAATAAAATAATACAAAAAAAAAAAAAAAAAGGCTAGCCCCTATTGGAACAGTGAACTGAATGAGAATAAAACTCTGGTATACAGTATTCACTTGAGTTTATTAACAAGTTAATGTTTTCGTGTAAAATACCAACTGGAACCAATTAAATTCAATACAAACTGTTTGACCAATTAAATTCAGACTGATCCCTGAGAACGTCCCTCATAAGACTGTTCTCGTGGTTCCTCAAACGATTTACGAGATTACTGACCATGACCAACGCATACGATGAAAGTGGTTGAATCTAAGCCTTCTGATAAATAACACTGTTTGAAAACCGTTTAACAAAATTCTCATAGTTAGCGTTAACGCAAAATCTCAAACAACTTCTTTCTAAAACCTCCAACTCCTTCATAACCGTTTGAGAGATTGAAAACCATATGGGAAACCCATACAGAATCGCAGAACGAATGCACACCTTGTAAATGAGTAATTTTTCCCTTTGATTCAAGTGTCTGTTAACCAATAACCCTGCAAACATACCCTTGATGCGCATTCCCTTAAGTTTAGCAATTCGTCCATGATAGTTGAATTTAAATAATTTATTTAAAGTGACCCCAAGGTACTTTATATTATCCATAAAGGGAATAGCCGAACCATGAAGAGAGAGATTCAAATTCCTACTTTGTTTTACAGCATTACGGGGACCCTTGCCCGAAGCGTTTCGAAAACAAATAGCTTCCGATTTCGAAGTGTTAATTTTAATACCCCAATTCCTGTAATAATCATCAATAATCAAAAGATGGTTCTTTACCTTCTCTAGGGCACTTTTGGGACAGCTGTCATGTGCGTAAACTAACGAGTCAGCCGCGTAAAGGATGCTCTTGGAACCATTGAAAACATGAGGGAAGTCATAAACAAGGATATTGTATAACAAGGGGGCCAAAATTGCTCCTTGAGGTACACCGCAAAAAATTCCACCTACATCAGATTTTGCATTGTTAATTTCAACAAAAAATTGTCTATCCTTAAAATAGCTCATAAAGAGCTTCACCATAAAAGAATTACATCCAATTTCTATTAATTTAAATAAAATACCAAAGTGATAGGCTCTGTCGAATGCCTTTTCAATATCCAACGAGACAGCGATTGTGCATCTTTTACTCCTCAAATTGCAGGTAACATCATTATTAAAATACATCAGAGCGTCAACAGATGAATGCCCCTTTTTGAAACCAAATTGGTATTTGGGTATCAAGTCCTGAATGTTTAAATTTTCTAATTTAATCTTCATTAGCCTTTCTAGTACTTTTCCAATGTTGGACAGCATTGATATTGGCCGAGAGTTGCCAATATGAAAATCATTTGCCTTTTTCGCTAGAGGATAAATCTTAGCCAGTTTCCAGGCCATGGGGAAATACCCGTTATTCAGGCAGTTATTAAAAATTATGACGAGAAATTCTATCGCCGAAAAAGGTAACTTTTTAATTAAAAAATTCGATATATTATCAACCCCAGCTGATTTTTTCGCATTTAACGACTTTAAAATATTACCTACTTCCGAGGCATCTGTAAACTGAACCCGATTATCAGTATGTAAAGCAGTGGAAACATCATTAAATTGACAATAATTTTCAGAACAGCTGTTTAAAAATGTTTCCACTGTGTTCGGAGGCCCAAATCACCAATAAATTTGTAAACAGTCCCGTTTTTTTGAATAATTATTCTTGAAGTGGCAGCACTGATAAAATCATGTTACCAGCGATGCCAACTCAGCGCTTTTCACGCTGGATTCAGTGTTTTTGTACAATTCAAAAACCGCAGTATTTTCTTTTAGCGCAAAAGAACTTTTGTAACATAAGTGTATTTTCCAAACAACTATTTTACCATGTTTCATCGTTTTTAATTTTTCATATCTTTTTCACGATTTATCATAGAAAATAATTTTAAAATGTCCTCAATAGTGATTTTTATTATAAATTTGAACAAAAAAAAAAAAATTAACAGTTTTTTCAAATCTTCAACATTTCTAAGCACGAATTTGAAATTCTATCATATATTTAAAAAAAATAGTGTTTATTAGCGTTTGTAACCGTTTCGTCACACAAATTATCTAAAAATTAGAAATTTTGCTAAAATTGACCATACAGCGCCTTTTAAGCTCTTTTATGTTTTTACTTGTACCACGTTTTTCATCACTATAGTAAAGTTTTGTTTTAATTTTCAATAATAAAAACTTAAATTTTTATAAAAATAAATAGTAAATAGAACAAATGTTCTGTTTTAATATTAAAAACTAAAAAACTGCTAAAGCATCACAAAAAAAAAAAATGGAATAAAACTTGCTATGTGGCAGCACTGGCTGATTTTATACTTAGTTTTCGTGGTGAATTTAAGAAAAAGTGCGGGACTTTCGAGAAAATTTGTTTACTAAAAATTATTAAATCGAAAATTTAGAAATAATGGCTAAATTACATAGTTTAGAAAATACTGAGCTATCGGAATATTGTTTAAATATTTTAGAAAAACATGAAATACGCTTCGTAAGAGATTTTATAGTGGAAAAACCAGAAAAATTAGTGAAAATTTTAAACTTAAATTTTGACCAAGTGAAAAAGATAAAAAAAGACCTAGTGCGTTTATATGGCCCCACAAAAAGTACGTTATTGGAAGCGGTGCTGGAGGAAAGCTTTAAATTTAAAGTTTATGGCAGCAAAATTCCCTCATTGGATTATATAATGGGCGAAAAGGAAATGCTACACAATCTATCATTTTGGGAAATATGTGGAGCTACAGGAGTAGGAAAAACTCAATTGTGCTTAACGCTAATGCTAAATTTTATTATTAGTGAAAAACGGGAAGCTTTATATATCGATACCAAGTTGGATTTTTCGGCCGGACGTGTAAAATATATGCTAAAAGCACGTAAAATCTATCCCGAATTAATTGCTGGCATTATGTCTTTAATAAAAGTGGAAAGGGTATTAAGTGCCCAGGGTGTAGTCGAAATGTTGGATAAATTATATGAGCAACTACAACAACGGAATCCTGATGCTATGGGCATAAAATTTATTGTTATAGATTCTTTACCGGCTGTATGGTTTTTGTTAAAAGCCGATTCTAATCGCTTGCCAGGCAAATGGTTGCTAAGCCGATTAAGCCAAGTGTTGCAACGTTTAGTACAGGACTTTTTTATAACGGTCTTAAGTGTCAATTTATCACTTTTACCTTCAAACGATGAAAATCAAACCAAATCAAGTAAATTTTTGAAAAAAATCTATAAAAATTTAAATAATTTACATAAAATTTTTAATAGGTTCTCTTAATTTACACAATGAAAATGATATATCGGATTTAATTGAAGCTGATGATATGGATTTAGAAAATAAAACTCCATCTCTAGATTATCGTCCAGTTTTGGGACATTTTTGGTTATCAAAACCTAGAATACGTTTATCGCTCGAATTACCCTCTCCACAAAATGATCAAGATTCCTCGCTACGCGTGATAAGGATTATAAAAAGTTCGTACTCTCCCTGTAATGTTAGCTGTTTGGTAAGACTTGAGGATACCGGGGTTGTGGATGCTAATCACAGTGAATGATGACAGCATTATGATGACTTTTTTGTATGATGGTAAGTTTTAATAACACGTTTTCCCGGTATAATACTGTCTCCTAAACCCGGTCGTTTACGATTTTTGGATTTGTCCGTTGTTTCACCAGACAACTCGGATGGCGTTGTTTGGTGGGTATCTTTAAAGGCTGGGGGTTTTGATATTGATATATTCATTTCGCTGGGAGATATAAGCTATAATAAAAATAAGAAGTTTTGATTATGAACAATAAACTTCTAAAACATGTTTTTTGTACCAGAAATCACATTTTAAAAGTAAATTTTATTAATTTAAATAATAAATTTACATTATTAATTTTTTTTTTTACTCAACATAAACGTCGGTCTTCTCCCCGCCCACCCCCTTAAACATATGCTTGAAAAAAATAAAACAACTTTTACTCACTTCTTTGTTAATTTTTTGTTTTCCACTTCCCTCCTCATTGATGGCTTCTACTAAATCCGAATCGTGGGCATATTTACATTTATTACCAAATCTACATCTTCCCTTACGATTACTCCAACATATTTTGCGACCATTTTTCTGCAATAAATGTGTCTCCGCATCGACCATTTTAACATGTTTTTGTAATTTATCTATTTCTAATTTTTCGGCATCCAGAAAAGGATTGCTAAAAACTTCACCGCCATTGGTTTTAGTTAAGCCAGAACTTAACAACAAATTGGCACTGGGCAATAATAATTGTGGTTTGGCATGTGGTTGTCTATTTTTGGGTGAAGGAAACTTAGTAAATTACTAAGGACTTTGTGAATAAACACTTACTTGTCTTTTTCGATTTGCTTTTGTTGTTCGATTTTTGTGTTGTCTTCTTCCTCACTACTGGAAGACGATGTAGTATTATAATCAGCTACTAACGATAACATTTTTCGTTTTATTTTCTAGTTTTTTTTCTAAAAAAAAAATTGTTTGTTTACAATACTCTATTTTTTGTTCTTGTCGATAACAAAAACTAGAACATCTGTTAAATCGATTATTTTAATCGATAAAAAAGTCTGATTAGTGTTAAAAGAAAAAGCTGCCATTTAAAATAGGGTTGTAAAATA
This sequence comes from Delia radicum, assembly GCA_021234595.1. Taxonomy (NCBI): domain Eukaryota; kingdom Metazoa; phylum Arthropoda; class Insecta; order Diptera; family Anthomyiidae; genus Delia; species Delia radicum. The sequence goes on from CM037855.1 coordinate 146,013,759, forward strand.
AAGTAGTAGTATTTTAACGAAAGTAAATATAAAGCGCAGGAATGATAAATGGGATTCTCAAAATAGCTTCAAACTAGTACTTTTTCTACACCTATAGTACTATATATATATTTTTTATTAATTAATAATCATATACTGTAAAACCCGGTTAAGACGCACTCCGAGGGACCAAAAAAATTAGTTCGTCTTAAGCGAGGTTCGTATTAAGCGGGTGTTTTTTTAACGATAAAAAATATGTATATAAAACAAAGGCTAAAGTGCACTTTATGGGGCGTAACGAAATTAAAAAAAAAAAGTACATGGACCCCTCCGGAATAAAAAAAAAAAAAATGTTTGTTCTGGAGTTAAGGGGGCCGGGGCCCCCTTTGGCCCCCAGGCCCTAAAAACTGATACACCACCGAATATACAAGTATGGGTATTCAAATCAAAGGAAATTTTCTCCCGATTCCAAAAATAGTATTATTTTTTGGATAAGTGAACCAGGGCGGCAACCAGAGCCATTTTAAACCCCCAAAAGGGGGTAAAAAAAAAAAATGCAAATGTTAATGAAATAAAATATGACCCCCTCCGGAATAAAAAAATAAAATTTTTTTGTTCTGGAGTTAAGGGGGGCGGGGCCCTCTTTGGCCCCCAGACCCTAAAAAGTGATACTCGAACGAATATGCAAGTATGGGTACTCAAATCAAACGAAATTTTCTCCCGATTTCAAAAATGATATTATTTTTACTCAATTTATTCAAAAAAATAAAAATTTTTTTGAAAAAAATCGCGCGTCTCATTATCTTCCCTAGTGTGACGCGCGCAGGGAAACTTTATTCAGCGAAGCCACCTGCCGCGTCCTATGGAGGAGAAAACCCCTAAGAGCGGCCGCAGGCCGCCACGCAGAAAAACTTTATAAAGCAAGGATTTTCAATATTGTTGCAGTTAAATTAATATTTGCAAAAATGTGTAATGATTAAAGTGATTTTTTTTTCATTTTAGGGCCTGGGGATCAAAGAGGGCCCGTCCCCCTTAACTCCAGAACAATCAAATTTTCTTTATTCCGGAGGGGGTCATATTTTTTTTCATTAACATTTGCATTTTTTTTTTACCCCCTTTTGGGGGTTTAAAATGGCTCTGGTTGCCGCCCTGGTTCACTTATCCAAAAAATAATACTATTTTTGGAATCGGGAGAAAATTTCCTTTGATTTGAATACCCATACTTGTATATTCGGTGGTGTATCAGTTTTTAGGGCCTGAGGGCCAAAGGGGGCCCCGGCCCCCTTTTTTTTTTATTCCGGAGGGGGTCATATTTTTTTTTTTTTTTTTTCGTCACGCCCCATAAACTGCACTTTTGCCAAAACAAAAACAAGATTTTTACATAAATAAAAAATAAAATTAGCATTTCATGCATTCACAATTAAAAATTCAATTAAAATTCTTAATTTAAAAAAAAAATCTGTTATTTTTTTCTGAACGACTGAATTTACGATTTCATCCGTTATAAGTTTTTCTATCTATATATAAGTTTTTCTATTGTTCGAATATATCACTTGACAAATTTTCAACATCGGCAGGATTAACAATTTCCAATATTTCTTCACCTGATAAAGTATGTGACGTCAAAACATTAGCATCTATATCTAGAAAGTCATATTAGGTCTATTCCATTAAACGGATAAAGAGTGTACTAAACATGGTAATTTGTATTTTTTTTTTTTTTTTTTTTTTTTTTTTTTTGCAGTTTTTCTATTTATTGAATCTTCACTCAAATAATGTGAACTAACAATAAGTTTACAAATCTTAAAACTAACTCTTAATTATTATGTCCAGCCAGTGCCAGACAAATTTTTGACGATTCGATGGAGATAATCTATTGCTCCTTGTTAGCGGACCAGATCCGCCGTGTCCCTCCTTCTAAGACGTTGGTGGCCATGATTATTAATCAGGTTACGGGATAATAAGTTGGGATGAGTTGCCAGTTTATTTAAATAAAGTTGACTGTGTCTAATGATTTCATCTTTGACCAGGGTTACATTTAAATCTTTATGTAAGTTGCAATTTCTGACATACCAGGGTGAGTTTGTGATCATTCTCAAGAACTTATTTTGTCTTCTTTGTATTTTTTCAATATTTGACGCGGAGGCAGTACCCCAGAGCTGTATTCCATAGCACCATATGGGTTTCACGATAGAATTGTAGATGAGTAACTTGCAGTCCAGACCCAGTTTAGAGTTTCTGCCGGTTAGCCAAGAGAGTTGCGGCCGTTTTTAGTTTCATCTGGGTTAGTTTAGCATCTATATGAGTTTTCCACGTGAGTCGACGGTCAAGGTGAATACCGAGATATTTTACAGATGTGTGTTGAGGTATATTCTGATTATTAATTTTGATGGGTGGACACGTCTCCCTTCTAAGCGTGAAAGTGATGTGGATACATTTCTGCTCATTCACTTTAATTTTCCACTTATCCAACCAAGCTTCCAATTGTGAAATGTGGGTCTGCAACATTCTAGACGCTATGTTTGAGTCATCATGGACGCTTAAAATTGCGGTATCGTCAGCGAATGTTGACGTGTGGGTATTAATATCTAACGGCATGTCTGAAGTATAAAGGACATACAACAGAGGGCCCAAAATGCTGCCCTGTGGGACACCGGCTTGTATATCTTGGGGAGGGCTGACAAAGCTATTTTCAGCAAGAGTAAATTTTCGATTCGTTAAATAGCGTTCAAGAAGCTTGTGAGTATTAGAAGGCAACAAACGTTTCATTTTAAAGAGTAATCCTTCGTGCCAAACTTTATCGAAAGCTTGTGCGACATCGATAAATAGAGCAGAGCATTATTTTTTTTCCTCGAAAGTTTTTCTTACAGTAGAAACTATCCTATGAGCTTGTTCAATGGTGCTATGCTTTCTCCTGAAACCAAATTGGTGAGCTGGAATGGAGTTGTTTTGGTCAACAAAAATTGACAGCTTTTCCATAAGCAATTTCTCGAAGAGCTTTGACAAGTTGGATAAAAGACTAATAGGCCTATATGATTCTACTTTTGTGAGATATTTGCCTGTCTTTGGTATCATTTTAACGAGAGAGACTTTCCACTCTGTAGGGAAGTATTCAAGGCGTAAAACAGCGTTGAAAATAAAGAGAATTGTTTTTATTCCTATGCTGGGTAGCTCCATAAGCATCTTATTGCTGATATTGTCAATACCAGGGGCTTTTTTGGGGTTTAGTTCACAAATAGCCTTTTCGATCTCTCTCATCTCAAACGATAATTGGGTATCTGATTGGTACTGAGGAACAACAGGTGGCAACTCAGTTACAGATCTTGTTATGTTTGGCGTGAATACTTTTTTTAAATGTTCTACAAACAGATTCCCTTTTTCGGTATCATTTCTGGCCCATTCTCCGTTTGATTTTCGCAAAGGGGGTTTACAAATGACCGGTCTTTTTAAATTTTTTGTAGCACGCCATAGTGAATAATCAGTTCTAGATGAAGGATCCAAATTTTCAAGATATCTGTTTAATGAAACAGTTCTTTGGTGAGCAAGTAGCTTTCTTAAATTTTTTGTACATTCTTTCAACCGTACCTTAAGTTGTGGGGATCTGTGCTGTTGCCACTCTCTTCGAGTTCTTCTTTTTTCATTTAAGAGTCGTTCGACGTCTGCAGATAGGATAATATTTTGTCTGTTGGGTCGAAGAGGCTTAGTAGCAAGTTGAGCAGCAAGTTTAAGATTTGATTCAAAGTTTTGAACCGAGAGGTCAACATCTTCTGGAGTTCTTAACGGTATGTTTTCCGAGCAATGTGTACTGATAAATTTTTTATATTTCAGCCAATCAGTTGTTTTGCCTGTCAGTGGTAATTCACCATAGGGGGATGCAATTTCTCGGGGGTTTAAAATACTAACAATGGTGGGTGTGTGATCAGATGAGAGTTCCAATGAAGATTCAACCTGGATCAATTCTCTTGGAATGGACTTAGTGACTCCAAAATCTATCAGGTCAGGTATTTTCTGACGATCTGTTGGCCAATAAGTGGGTTCTCCACCAGAAATCACATCCATACTCAGTTTAGAAATTGCGTTGAACAAAGCACGGCCCTTAGGGGTAACAAGCCGTGACCCCCAGAATGTATGCTTGGCATTGTAGTCGCCAGCTGCAAGAAAGCGCGGACCCAATGATTTAAAAAAGTTTGTATACTGGTCTTCCGTTATGGCAAATCTTGGGGGAGAATAAATTGACGATATCACTAAGTCATTGTCAAATTCCTCGAAACATATAGTAGTGGCTTGAAGATAATTTTCGCAGAAATCACCCAATAGATAGTGCTTTATCCTGGATTTAATGAGTATGGCCGATCCTCCACATGACCTGCCTCTGGGGTCCTTGGTATCATAGATTGTGTATCCGCGAATTGAAAATAAACTTCTCGGGGTTAAATGTGTCTCAGAAATAAGCATAACATCGATTTGCTGATTTCTGAGAAAATAATCGAGTTCGTCTTTATGTAATTTGTATGAAAACGAGTTTTTGGGACTGCTTAAAACAGTTCGTAATAACCGAGGGTTCGTATTAACCGAGTTCATATTAAAAGATGTATTTTATATGAACATTGTTGCCAAAACGTCGGGACTTTTAAATTAGTTCGTCTTAACCGAGTGCGTCTTAAGCGAGTTTTGCTGTAATTACAAATTATATACTATTTCCGTAACCGAGCACTAACTACTATGGCTTTCGGCGCATTGTAGGGAAAACAGACCAGTGCCTCTGGTGGGAATCGAACCCACAACCCCCGCACTGATAAGCCAGCACGCTACCAACTAGCCTACCGGGGCGCACAATATTTTTTTTTTGGTAAATTAAGGAAAAGGAAAAAAATCGCAAAATAGCAAGCTGGAACTTGCCCATTGAAACTTTTCATTAAAAGAGTGCAAGCTTTCATAAAATTCTAATAAAACTTTAATTTTATTTTGAATTTTGTTAATTCTTTTCATATAATCGAACGAATTTATTCCTAACAAATCATATTATATGAGCTATTAACTCATAAAATTAATAAATTTTTATGCGAATTAATTCAAAGGGAATTATTATGGACCACACATTACTGTTACTATTAAGGCTTAATTAGTCTTGCCGTTAAGTGCCGTAATGAATCAGCTGTTTTGTTTTTGGTTTACGGATAGTGCGTTTTTAAAAAAGCACCTCACATAAACCATGAACGAAATAGCCGATTCGTCACGGAACGGCAAGACTAATGAATCCTTAAGGATTATATCTTGTAAATCTCTAAACAGCAATATCACGATAAGGATAATCAAATTACATATACGTAAAAGATAGTAAACAAAAAAATAAATAAAAGTTAAACGCCCAAAAATTAAAAAAAATAAAAGAAAAGGTGTATTAAAAATGGTTTAAATGTTTTAAATAAATTTAAAGTATTTTTTGAATCGCATAGTTGAAAAATGAATAAATAAACGGACGTCTTTACTCAACGGAAAACAGAAAATTATGAGAAGACATGATATAAATATGAATACGTGTTCTCCGTCCTAAACATTAATATGAACAAAGATAATTTAATTCCGTTATTCTGTTGGCCTTCTCGCACATATTATATCCAATAATATCTAATATGGACACACGCAATATAATTTGAAGTTTGCTGACAGAAAAATATCAAAGTTAATGTCTAGTGTGGACAACGTGTAATGGGCCGTAATCACCAGCGATGGCAGGCAATACCGTTATCGATACCTAAAATAACGTTACCAAAATAAATGTGGTATTTCCGTAAAATGCCGTTACCGATATAACAAAATTACCAGTACCCCTAAAATACCGTTACCGAAATAACTGAAATACCTTTATCGCTAAAATACCGTTACCGAAATAATTACAATAGCGTTATCCTTAACAAACCGTTACCGAAATAATCTGACAAGATTATAAATAAAAATAGTAATTATAAATACATATGTTTTTAGGTACCCATACACTATACAATATTCTTGTGCAACTTTTGCTATTGTGCAAAATATTACCAGTGTGTACGTCATATTGGAAGGTTATACAATATACTGGAAGCAATCAAAAAGGTTTTGATTCTTATTGCGCAACCAAAAAAATGAGAAAAATATTTTTATATCCCTCTAAAACAGAACAAATGAATGGTGCCATATTTTGTTCAAAAGTATTGTACATCCTAAACAGTGCAATAGTTTAGGAAAAAATTACAATAATACTGGCAATAAAAATAAAAATATCGGTATGCAGGCATGCATATACCAATATAACTAAAATTTCGTTACGCCTAAAATACCGTTACCGAAACAACTGAAACCCCGTTATCCTTAAAATACCGTTACCGAAATAAAAGAAAATAGCGTTACCCTTACCGATACCCACATCGAATCGGTTACCAACCATGGTAATCACAGACTAAACAGTTTCGACACAAGTGGCAGATGCCAAAAATTTTTTATAAAAACCGTATTTTTTTTAAATAACTTTTATTCTGAATGCCGGGTAAGAACGTTGAATTATCTATTAGTTATTATAGACACTGTATTGTGTACATATTTCGTCGATTGATTATTGGAGAGCCGCACCGACCAAAAACATTTTGGCGAGAAAAACGATAAAGAAAGTTTACAACAAAATTATTAAATTTCTACAAGATAGGTTTTCTTTTTTGTTTGCTATATCTATAGCTGCATTTATTATAAACAATATTGTTCATTTTTACGCCTTTTTGCACTGAGTATCCAGAGTTATTAACAATTTTTTATAAAAAGATTATTTTATTATATGGCCTATAAGCCGTTTTTATCACAATTTTATTGTTTTTCTTTCAAGTAGGTCAAAAGTTTTTTTTTTCTTTTAACCATTATAAAACTAGGTTGTCATAGTGCAAACCAATGCTTAAACTTTTTTATTGTTTTTTGTTTTATATGCGTTGCTTATTTCAAATGTGTCAAACCAATATTGACGAATAATGTTTTTGTTTTTCTATAGAAAGTTTGACTCATTGGCCAAAAAGTGGTCAATACACCATACCAACGTTAAGAAATTTGTAAAAATAGGGATACGCAGCACATATGGGGCTGGATATCTCCTAATTGATACGAGGTATATAAAAACGGATTAAAGATTTAGAAAGAGGACACATTAATCATATGTAATCAATTCCTAACTCAATTTTGCCAGAAATGGTCTATAGGTCTCACCAATATTCATACGACGATTTGTTTAATTCTAACACGATATTTTGAAGAGTTGCCATTGACAGTATGTTTGAGAAAATTTGTCAGTGCTGCCAGACTTTATATGTTCGTGTCCGGTCTAGTTAGTCTATGTAGTAATCATCATAGATTACATAGAACTGAAACTCCTTGACATAAGCTGTCAGTGCACGTAGCTCATGAGAATATGTTGCAAATACGTCGTATACCTATACAAAAACTATTTGAATGTGTATGAAAAAATGTGTTTGTTGTTAAAAGAAGAAGAGTTTTTTATCTATGTAATCTATGATAATCATGGTCAAAAATAAAAAATACTTCACACAAAAAAAAAAGAATTTAAGGCAATATTAATTGCCTAAAATTATAGTCTGATTTCACCTATTTTTATAGGCACATAGAGCTTGACTTTGATCTAGAAAAAAAATTAATTGGGGTTAGAATTTAGTTACTTAATAAATAACTAAAAAAACTTACCATTTTTCAGATTTTTGTTTCGGCTACTTTTCCGTTATTTAAAAATTTAATTTATTTATATTTAAATAAAGTTTTATTTAATACATATTTCATTTCACAGACTATTTTGTGTTGTATTTTTTTTTGGTCACGAAAAAAGTATTTTCATCTTTTAACATTTATGTTCAAGAAATTATCTATTATTTGTTATGTTCGTCTATATTTATTTTGTTACATTTTACCAAGTAATGCTTGATTAAAATATGTACACAAAATGCTAGAAGTATGTAATATACGTATGACATTTTCTAAAGATTTAGCATAATATAAACAGTTGTATGAATAGATATGATCTACAGTTTCTAACTGTACTACTTCCAAAATTAAAAAGCTTCTCAAAGCTGCAATTGTCTACTTCTACGATCTGTAATCGTAAAATAACCTATTCTATCTAAAAATGCATTTATAGTAAACCTTTTTTTACTGTTGTTCAAATTTTTGAATGCATTTTAATTTAGATGTGCTAGATATTGCTGTTGTCTATAAAACATGTTTACCCATGGGATAATGTATTCATATATGAACATATATGATCATATATGGGATTGTATATGATCAGATATGGGTAAAGCTGACCATATATGTCCATATATAATTCAATATATGCCCATATATTGTCTCATATATGGCCATCTATATTTGGATCCGAAATTTGAGGTTATATGGTCGTATATAATTATATATGAACATATATTATCATATATTACTATATACCCTAAAATTTCTGATCCGAATATATATGGTAATATATAAGATAATATATGGTCATATATTGAACCATATATGAACATATATGGAAAGCAGTACCCATATATGATCATATACAATCCCATATGTTCATATACGATCCCATTTTCACCTGGGTACTAAACAATTACGTAAACCTTAACCCTAAAATAAACTAACGAAATAACGTAAAATAAAAAGCTTGGCACCGATACGTTTTAAATAAAGCTATCCGTTTAAAAACCCTTTTCAAATTAATAACAGTACAATACCAATACCGAAACACCTGAATTTTGAAATACCGTTATACCGCAACCGTTTTCCTTAATACCGGTACGATAGCGATATTGAATCGGTTTAAAAAACATAATTTATGTTTTTTTTTTTTTAAATTATTTTTTTTTTATATAAAACATCTAAAATTGTTAATAAAATTGCTTTAAAATATGGATAATACAACTAAAGCTGCATTTACATTACCGTCGAAATGCAGTGAAAACTAGATTTCGAAATGTAGTTCGTTTAGCATTTTGTACACCACTATATAATCGAAATAAAGGGTGATTTTTTAGGAGCTTTTGGATTTGATTTAAAAAAAACACATGAAATTTAGAGAAGTGTATGAAATCTTTATTTGAGTTGAAAGAACGATCTATATAATTCGATGTTTAAAGATGACCGCGGCTAAAATGCATACCCTCTCCAACATACAGGCAGGTATCTCACGAATAAATTCTTCAATATTGGCTTCCAGTGCGTCAACCGTTGCGGCTGGTCCCTATAGACATGAGCCTTAACATAGCCCCACCAAAAATAGTCTTAAAAGCGTTAAATCGCACTATCTAAGCGGCCAATTGACCGGCCATACACTTGAAATAAACTGTCTTGTTGAAACCACATGTCACTCAAGTCCAGCTGTTCTATTTTGGTCCAAAAAAAAATTTGTAATCATCGCACGGTAGAGCTCGCCATTCACAGTAACGTTCCTGCCTTCGTCGTCTGAAAAAGTACGGTCCAATGATACCACCGGCCCATAATCCACACCAAACAGTGCATTTTTCAGGATGCATTGGCAGTTCTTGCAATGCTTCTGGCAGCTCTTCATTCATTCAACTAGAAATGAGCTTCGTCGCTGAACGCAATTTTCCCATTAAAAAGTGGATCTTTACACAACTTTGCCAGCGCCCATTCACTAAAAGTGGTAGGTTCAGTTCATGCACCAGCTGTATTTTAAAAGGTTTTACACCCAAATCCTTCCGCAAAATTTTCCACTTAGTGGATTAACAGAGGCTCAATTGCTGCGAACGGCGCTTAATCGATAATTCACGCTCATCAACAAAACTGGCGGATACAGCTGCGATATTTTCCTCTGTCCGCACTCTACGTATGCGTGTTGGTGGTTTTATGTCCAATAATGTAAACTTGGTGAGAAATTTAGTTTTAAGATTCCGAATAGCCGCCTCAGAAGGTCGCCCAAAGTGGCCATAAATTGGAAGAAGTGCGCGATGTACTTTCTTAACCGAGCATTAATTTTTATAATAAAATTCAATAATCTGCAAGCGTAGTTCGTTTGTAAGTCGATTCATGGTTAAATTATAGACCAAACTGAACATGTTTAACAATAACATGTTACACGAAAGTTGCTAAAAAATCAGCCTTTATAGTCTAAACTGGTTTTCCATTGTAATGCAAATGCAGCTAAAGGAATTTTTTACGATGTAGACATTTTATATTTCATCATAAAATTTTTTAGATTTTTTTCTTTCAATGAAAATGAAAATTATTCAAGGTTTAAGGTTGATTTTATTGAGCATTTTTTTTAAGTACATACATATACAAATTTTTATAAAACATTTGTAAAAAAATTAAAACTTATTACTAAAATGTAATATCCTAATTAAAATAATTAAAAAACAGTATCCTACTTACACAAAATTTAATTAAATAAAAAATAGAATTAGTAGAAAAATTGAGCCCTTGCTCCCGAGGCTTAGCATGTTTTGAGAGTGGATCTCCTAACCTAAAGTATGCTTAAAACTAACTTAATATTAACTTATAACTAAGAACAAAATTAAAAAACAAACAATAAAATTATAATTATACTAAAAATAATAAAAATTTCGGATAAACCAAACTAACCTCTGTGTGTGCCTTGTACACTCTTTGAGAAAAAATTGTGTCTCAAAGAAGTGGACAGATCAAAAGATGGTGCAGTTTCATTTATGTATCCAATGGGGGATAAATAATTAATATTTGACCAGCTAAATTGCTTCTGTTGTTCGTAAATATCTGAGATATAATTATTTTCATGAAAGCAAGTCCTTGTTATGAATCTCCCAAGAATGTCACAAACATAAAGTCCGATGGGAGTTACTCTAGAATCACTATATATATATTTATTTGAATATCGTTTACAAAAGGATTTAAAGTGTTTCCCAATATTTTTCTTTCGAAAATTTCCATTTCCTTAATTATAACCGGTGACACATCGAACCAAATTGGAAATCCATATAGTATAACTGGTCTTAAGCTCGATTTATATAGCAAAAGTTTATTATTTACTGGTAAATTTCTGTTATTGAGAATTGTTGAAAATGAACCCAATATTCTATTGGCTTTTTCCAGTACTATGCGGGCATGTTCGTTAAATTTTAGAAGTTTATTAAAGGTCACTCCAAGGTATTTAATCCTATCCCTAAACGGAATTTCAATGTTGTTGATGCAGAGCCTTAGCTGTTTACTCTCTGGAACAACAAGTCCTCTACATTTGCCCGAAGCATTACGTAAGCAGATAGCCTCACATTTTGATATGTTTATCTTTACCCCCCACTCGTCATAAAAATTTCTTACAGTTTCCAAGTGTTCAGTAACTTGCTCTAATGCCCTACGTGGAGATTCGTTGTGAGAGTAAACAAGAGAATTAAAGTAATGGAATCCGAGGAGATAGATAATCTAAGCGGTTTGTTAGATCAACTTGTAGTATCTATTTCTAGCTTCAATATTAAATTATTTGTATGTGTGTCATATATACCTCCGGATAGTCCGGGTGCTATCTATGCTGCTCACGTTTCGAACATTTTGACATTAGATGAAAATATGGCAGAAAATGCACACCTTTGTATTTTAGGAGATTTTAACCTTAATGATATTTTTTGGTCAAAATTTTCTGATGATTCTGTTTTAATACCGGTCAATGTTAATAAAAATCATGAAATTGATTTTATTGGCAGCTTAATGAGTTTAAATTTGATTCAAATTAATTATGTTGCTAATAAACTTAACCGTTTTTTGGATCTTGTTTTTGTTTCTTACACACAGAGAAATAAAGTGCCAACCGAATTGAAAAGTGTATATTAATGGTAACAACATATAAATTCAGTTTGAACAACGATATTTCCATTAGATTTTTGAATATTTTGGGTGATTCAACAAAAATTCTGTTGAATTAACCGAATTTTGTTGTGAAAACGAATATAAAGTTGTGCCAACTGTCTGAAATTCGTAATAACCGAATTTGAGTGATAGAAACAGAATTTCAGTTGGCAAATAGCTAAATTTTTTTCTATGTGTATGATTGTAAATTTAAGATTTATGAGTCTTTACTGCCAATATTTCATTTCATTTTTTAAATACTCTCAATCCATAAATTATAATAATTTTAATTTCAATGTATGTAATTTTGACGTGCTAAACTCTATACTTAGTTCGGTTGATTGGTTGCATATTTTTTTGGGACATTTGACTGCGATGTGTTATGAAAAATTTTTGCAGAAAGTTTTAACAATTTGTACACACATGGAAAAATTTAGCTATTTGCCAACTGAAATTCGGTTACTTCGACTTAAATTCAGGTATTATGAATTTCAGTCGGAAGCTGCAACTAAACAATAGTTTTCACAACAAAGTTCGGTTAATTCAACTGAAGTTTAGTTGCAACACTTAAAATATTGAGAAATCTAATGAAAATATCGTTATTCTAACTGAATTTATAAGTTATTACTATTAAAATACAATTTCAATTCGGTTGGCACTTTATTTCGCTGTGTGTAAGGAAAATATTCCGTACAAGAAAGCCAAGCCTTATAAGCTTCCCTGGTATACCAGTGGCCTTAAGAAGCTTACGAATCTTCGCAACAAGTTTCATAAACGTTTTGTTAATTCTGGTGATCTTGAATGTCAAAATAAATTTTTTCATTATCCGCTAATTTATTTGCAGATTTTTTTAGTTCAAATTTCGAGCCTGCTGTAGCAATTAATTCTACTTTTTCAACCCCTTTGACCAATTTGTATATTGGTTTTATTGTAGTCACAGAGGAGGAGGTTTATAGTGAAATTTTGCTAACAAAGGGTAATTTTAAATCAGATGCTGATGGCCTTTGTGCTCATTTAAAAAAAAAATGTGCCTCGGCGCTAACATTTGCACTAACGTATATTTTTAATTTATCTCTTAAAGAGGGTGTTTTTGTTGACCGGTGGAAGTCTGCAATGGTAACTCCAGTTTTTAAAGATGGAAAGAGGGATGATGTAACTTGTTACATACCTATTTCTAAATTATCTTGTGTCTCAAAAATATTTGAGCATGTCATCTATAAAAGATTGTTTTTTCTTACAAAGTCGTGGATAACACCTTATCAACACGGGTTTTTCACGGGTAGATCAACGACAACGAACCTTACTGTATTTAGTGAATATTGTATTAAAGCTCTGGAACAGGGTAATCAAGTTGACTCTATTTATACCGATTTTTCAAAGGCTGTTGACAAAGTGTCTCATACCATTCTGTTTTAAAAATTACATCAGTTTGGTCTTCACTCTGTTTTCCTAGATTGGATTAAATCATATTTATCAAATAGAGTATGCAAGGTTGTAATTGAAGGTTTTGAGTCTAAGCCTTATTTTCAAACGTCTGGCGTGCCGCAGGGCAGTGTTTTGGGTCCACTTATTTTCAATTTGTTTATTAATGACATTTCAGCTTGCTTTAAAAAATAGAAATTTCTTTTGTATGCTGATGATTTGAAAATATTTCGTAAAATTTCCTCATTTCAAGATGTTTCTGAATTACAGGTTGATTTGAATAATCTGGGTGCATGTTGTACGTTAAATAACTTACATCTTAATCTTTCTAAATGTTTTCATGTTTCATTTAGCAAATCTCTGAATCCTATTATATCAAATTTCAATATTAACAACCAAAACTTGAAAACTGTTAAGTCTACACTTGATCTTGGCGTGGTTTTCGACTCGTCGTGTTCTTTTGTACCACATGTGGATTATATTATCCCTAAAGCTTATAAAATGCTTGCATTTTTGAAAAGAAATTCTTCTGATTTTTCTGATCCTAATACTTTGAGGTTAATTTATACCTCGTTTGTTAGATCAAAGTTGGAGTATGCTGCAGTTATTTGGAATCCCTATAACAATACTCATGTCACTCGCGTTGAGCGAGTACAAAGAATTTTCATTAAATTCGCTTTAAGGTCACTTATCTTTGTTGATCCCATTCCTTCTTATAAATCGAAATGCCTATTATTAGGTTTGCAGACTTTAGAATATCGTAGATTATACCAATCGGCGTTACTTGTCTTTGATATAGTAAATGGTATAACTGACTGTCCTGATTTGCTGTCTCTTATTCCATTTTATGTCCTTTCTTCTTCTAGGAGTTTAAGATTCATTGATATTTTTAATGTGACACTGCATCGCACTGAATATGCTCTTAATAGTACGCTAACTCGTACGTTTATTTATTTAAATGAAATCAATTTTAGTCTGCAGCAGAATCATGAACGCAAGTCTTATTTAGAGTTTTCCACGTCCAAGGATAAATTTAAGCTGTTTCTTAATATAGTTTTTAAGTAATTAAGCTATATTATTTTGAAGATATTATATTTATTTATATTAAATTTTTGATTTAATCATAGTCTGTAAGAATTTTTGTTTCCATAGACTGAATAAATGAAATGAAATGAAAAAAAATGTTATAAAGGTGTGGTGCTAAAATCGATCCCTGAGGAACACCACAATATACGTTTCCAAAATCAGAAAGCATTTGGCCAAATTGAACAGAGAATTTCCTATTAGAAAAAAACTGTTGAATAATTTGATAATAGGAGGATGAAATCCAATTCGAATCATTTTATTAATAATTCCATTGTGATAAGCATGGACGAAGGCCTTCTCAACATCCAATGACACCGCTACTGTGCATTGTTTAACTCGAAGATTACTCACTACGTCATTTTGGAATTTAAGTAGCGCATCAGTAGTGGAATGACTTTTCCTAAAACCGAATTGCAGATTTGGAATATAAGTTTCAGTAACTCCAATATTCATTTTGTCACGTAAAACTTTTTCAAAAAGCTTTCCTACATTTGAAAGTAAAGAAATTGGCCTGAGGTTATTGATATTATTGATCTGTATGAGGTTATTGATATTATTGATCTGTATTGTTAGGCTTCTTTTTAATAGGAATTATTTTAGATATCTTCCACACATTTGGAAAATAAGAATTGCTAATACAAGGTGGCGCAAAAGTAATCCTCCTAACAGAAAATGCTATAAATTTTGCGATTGGCCCCTAATGTCAGTTCTGTTTTGACATTTGTGTAGTAAACACATGCGAAATACACGTTAATAAACAATGTTACGCGACACTGCTCCAGAACGCGGAATATTGGTGACTATTTATTTGACCAATAATCGGTCGGTGACTTTGCCACAACGTGAATTTCGTCGCAGATTTCCTGGCCGTCCAACGCCTACTGGTGAAACACTGCGACGTTTAGCCGCTCGCCTCGAAGAGACTGGCACAACACGAGATGCTGCCAGGCGTGGCAGACCCCGGAGTAGCCGTTCTGCAGAGAATATTGCTGCTGTAGCCGAGGATGTCATGGAAGCGCCGTCGACATCGACCAGACGACGTGCCACGCAAATGGGTATCAGTCGACGGTCTTTACATCGAATTTTGGTACAAGATTTGAAGATGTTTCCGTACAAAGTCCAGACGGTGCATCAGCTGTTAGCTGCTGACCGCCAATCGCGTGTAACATACGCTCAAGCCATCCTTAATCACCACCAAGAGGAAGATGATTTTTCATCAAAAATAATCATGAGTGATGAGGCCCATTTCCATCTTAGCGGGTACGTAAATAAGCAAAATTTACGCTTCTGGGGCACTGAAAATCCGCGTGTAACCCACGAAGAGCCATTACACCCGCTCAAAGTCACTGTATGGTGTGCTGTTTTCGCTGGAGGAGTCATCGGACCTTTTTTCTTCGAAGACGTCGCGGGCCAAACGGTTACTGTGAATGGTGAGCGCTACAGAGCAATTATCAACGAGTTCTTTTTGCCGCAACTTGATGATTAGGAAAACATGTGGTTCCAACAGGACGGTGCAACGGCACACACTGCACGTGCCACAACTAATATGCTGAATAATGCATTTCCTGGGCGCCTAATTTCCCGTTTTGTTGAAGTCGCGGGTTTATGTCAACAAGCCTCAGACTCTTGCAGCTCTTAAAGACAATATCCGTCAAGAATGTGAGGACCTATCGCCGGAAGTTTTGGCCAAAGTGATGGAAAATGCCATAAAAAGGGCTCAAATGACAATCAACTGTGGCGGCGGCCATTTACATGACATCATATTCTCGACTTGATGTAAAAAAATTAAAATACCAAATAAAAATGATCCACAAGAAGAATCGAAGTTTTTTTATTTTTTTTTAATTACAGCCAAAAAACATCGGAATTTTATTTTTGCGCCACCTTGTACATTGATTGAAAATGATCGTAAGGTATTCAAGCGCTTTTATAGGAAGTTTTCGAATAATGAAATTTGAAATATTGTCAAATCCGCAAGATTTCTTGTTGTTAATATTCTTTGTATGCTCCAACAATTCATTCAAGTTGACAAGCCTATCACAATTTTGAGTATTAAGGGCCGAAAAATTATTATCAAAAACAAAATTATTAATTAAAAATTAACAAATAATCGGATATTGTAATAACAAATAATAATTTCTTTCCTTAACTCAAATTGACCTAGGGCATCCATATGGTAACGCAAAAAGATATTGAAGTAGTTTCACTTTTAGTAACTAAGCAACAATAGTTTTTTAAAAATCTAAATTATTTTAAACGTTATTTGTTTATTAGGGCATACCGGAGAACCCATAACCCAAATCATAAGCAATTAAAAACTCCGAAACATTTCCGGTTAATTTGGTTTAAGGTGTTTAACCTGCTCTATTTTGCATCCAAATTCAAGGTTATGGCATATAAACTAAACAAGTATCTAAAATGAAAAGTAAAATAGATAAGATTCACACGACTTTTAACCCATTAATGCATTAACTTTCCTGGGAAATTTTTAATTTTTTCAATATTTTTTTTTGTGTTTGCTTCAATTCACGATGTGGCGAAATCCAAAAGGCGAACATTGGACAACTTAACAAATTCCAAGAGACTAATTGTCTCTAGACTGATTTAATATAAAAAGATCAAAACATTTCTTAATTTAATATTTATTTAAAATATTTCTTGCAATGAAAAAAAAAATACCGTCCCATTAAAGGTACACTATACATTAATGGGTTAATTAATATACAACAAAAGATTTTAGACATGAAGATAATTATTTAAAATGTCTATACTTTTTCCAAGGATCTTTTTTATGTACAAATAATTAAGGTTAATGTTTTTTTATCTTATCTGTCGCTTTAAACATTTTGTATGCATCTTTAAAACTGAGACAGTTTAAATTTCTATTCATTTAATATCAAAATTAATTTGTCTTAAGGTATAAGCGTCAGTTTTACAATGTACGGTTACTACTAACTGGGAGTTTAACTGACACATTTGTTGTTGTTTTCCACATACTACAACCAAAAATTAGTAGGTTTTCGAAACTTCTTCAATTTAATTGTCGATTTCCATACAAATTTTGAATCAAAAACGAAAAAATATCAAAGACTGCACTAATACCCCGGTTGCGTCGGTAATGGGGACCGGAGAAATACGACGCAAACCGAAACACGATTTTTCATACATTTGTACTGATTTTTATTTAACTGGTTCCATAATCCATTATTTTAGCTGAAACGAATTATTTTTCGATAAAAACATCGTTTTTACAATAAAAAAATAAAGGGTCCGCCCAATAACTTTTTTTTTTGAACTCCTGAACCAATTGTACTTTGTATGGCGTCATACCAAGGTCTTTATGCAAAATTCGTCTCAATGATGTCTCCGAAATGTTCAATTGTTGAGAACGACGGTGAATTGATGTTGATGGCGCTTCACGCACACTTTCTGCCACAGCAGCAATATTCTCGGATGTACGCACTGTTTTTGGCTTTTCACGCTTTGGTTAATCGATGAGGATGCCAGTTTCTTTCACTTTTTTGACAAGATAACGAACATACGGACCATATTCGTTCAGCGGAAGGATACAACTAATTATCTGTCAAATCAGACATGAGCTAAGTGTTACCATTCACGAAATAAGCACTAGTTGAAAAAAAAAAACGTTAGATGGCGGACCCTTTATAACTTTTTTTTATTATTTTTGGAAAACATGATTTTATTAAAATGAAAATTCATAAGAAAAACGTAACATAAAAAAATTAAAATAAAAATTTGTAATAAGAATTTCATCCTATAAAATTTAAGGTCTGAATCGATGTGTTTAGTTTTTTATATTCTGAGCTTGAGTCATCTAAATCGATTACAATCTCTACAGTTTCATTTGGCAATCTTGGTGATTTTTTTTATGAAATTATCTAAAGTTATTGGATGGAAGGGTTTTTTTTTCCAAATATGTTTCCTTGTAACAATTAATTGCGGCCGCAACATTTATTTACACTTTTAAATTGCACACAGAGAATAAATTGTTTGGAATTCCATTGTAACCGACAAAATTTTATCATTATTCAATAATTTTAATTGTAAGTACTTAAAATTCATCATCAGAATAATTAAACTATATTGTAAATAGAAAATATATAAAATTAACCAAAACACAGTCACATCATTCAAAATATTGGTTTTCCTAATCAATATTGAAAATTATTATCTTCTACATTACCTTTAATACCAACAACAACCAACCACTTTTAGGAGATTTTATCCATTGAATAAAATATATGCAGTTAAATCGAATACTAGTTTCGACTGCAAAAAAAAACATCACTCTATCTAAAATATAAGTTTTCGTTACCAATTTAAAAAATATAAAGTTTTTTAATAGTTTTGGTAACTCTAATAAAATATTAAGAATTTCTGTTGTACATACAAATCTATTTTTAGACGTTAATATTTAAACATGAAAGAAAAAAATATTGAAGGTGGAAATTTGAAAATACAAATTCAAATTGAGTTTAGACTAGAGGTAAACAGAAGGTTGCCGGTTCGAGCCCAGTTCGCGGAGAAGAATTTTTTATTTATAAAATAATTTTAAAATTTTAAAATAATATAATTTTTTTTTATAGTTTTGGTAACTCTAATAAAATATTGAGATTAGACAAATATTTAAATTTGAAACAAGAAAATATTCAAGGTTGAAATAAAAAAAAAAAACATTTAAATTGGGTTTAGGCTAGAGGTAAATTAAATGCCTGACAAACGGGAGATCGCCGGTTCGAGCCCAGTTCGAGGCATATCATTTTTTTATTATTTTATTGGTAAAATATTCGGTTGCAACTACAAAACTGTTTTATGTGTGTGCCAACTTCGTCCGGATCATAATTTTGAAAAATGTACTTTCCTTGCGATATCAACTGCATCGCTTAAGATATTAGCCGTGGTAAGCTTTAAGTGTTCTGCTTCACATTGTTTGCGTTAAAAAAAATCGGATTTCGACAAACATTTTAATATTAACGACTCAAATCAAATCAAAGCATTTGCGACGCAACTTCGAATCCATGCGACGCAAACTGAAACATAAACGACGCAACTTCGAAGTCAGAAAATTTTTAAACGACGCAACTACGAAACGACGCATATTGAAGCGACGAAAACCGGAGTATTAGTGTACTAATTTTTGGTTGTAGTATAAATAAGGTGTTAAATTGTAATGACAAATTCAGTTATCGGGCTTGGCAAGGAAAACCTCCCAATGTCTTTAACTGACACCGTATAACCCCCATTTACAATTTAGGGTTTATGTAAAAAAAAAAAAAAATTTTAGTCGTAATTGCCAAAACAGAATGTGATCTTTGATAAACACGATTTGAGTAATTTTCCTCAGTTAATTGGACTATTTTCCTGATAAGGTACAGAGAAAAAACTAAAATCGAGTTTAAATTAAAATATTCGTTAATCAATTAAAAGTTTAATTGAATTCAATTCTAAAAAGGAAATTGTAGTATTAAATAAAATAATATATAACTATTTAGTTGATTTCAATTAAGGTTTTAATCATACACTCAAATAAAAAAGTTAGTAAAGTCAACAAAAAATTTTGCTGAGTCAGCAAAATTTTAGTCAGGAGGGTGCTTGCAAAAAAAATTGCTAATGTCAGCAAAATCGTTTTGCTAACACTTAGTAGATTAGAAATTAAAAAACCCTTGCTCAATTTTAATAAAATTTTTGCTCAATATTAGTAGACTGAACGAAACTCAAAAAATTTGTAGAAAAATTATACTTTAGTTAATTTATTTGCTGAAAATCATAAAACATATTTTTGTGATTCTTTTTAAAATAATTTACAATACGTTACAAAATATAAAAATGTTCATACACCCAAATTGACGATATGAATTAATGTAATATCTAAAAGCAATAGAAATAATTATACATAACATAAACGAAATTATCTTTGAACTACTTACATCAATTATAGTCTAAATGATGCTATCTTTTAAAGGAACGCAAATGCCACAGAGAATTATAGAAACGAAACGTAAAAAATAACAAAATATAACATATACAACCCTTTTTTGCAATAAGAAAAAAGAAACAGAAAAATCTACCTAAGATGTATGTCTTTGTCTTTCGCTTTAGTCTGTCTACCTATTGCATATTTGTTTGCAATTTGACCACACAAGATTATTAATATATATAAACATTTAGTTTACAAATACACATTTAATCTTTATTAAATATTTTATTTTGTCTTTTATTTAATTAATAGACAATTACTTTCACAAGCCGGCGACGACGCAAAATTTAAGTTGTTTTAATCCACTATTTTGTTTTATGTATGAAAAACAGATACAAAAATTTTCTATGGTTGATTTTTTATATTATGTCTTACTAGAGTTGTACTTTTTGGTATAATTTTCCTCGTCACTACTACAAAGTGACATGCCGCGACATCTAATTCTTTCTGAGTATATCTTTCAGTCTGGTTGTCTTTCACAGTATTGATGTGCTAACCAACACAATTTTTTAGCAAAATAAATTAGTAAAACATTAGTAAAATATTAGTAAAACAGTAGTTCAAAACAGTTAAGTGCTAAATAAGTATAACTAAAATTTTAGTTTAAATCATAATTTTAGCAAAAAATTTGCGGAAAAATAGTATACCTGATTTACAAAATGTTTTACTAACTTTTCTACTAACTTATTTTTTTGAGTGTAGCTATTAAACAGTTAATTGAATATTGTTTTTAATTTCCAACAAATGTTTAAAAGATACTAAAGGGTCCGCCAAATAACTTTTTTTTTTTTTGAAAATGCTATAAAAAAAACTACTGAATATTTTCTCAAATTTCTTTTTTTATTTGAAAGTACAATCCTTCCGGTTAATAATGGAAAATAATTTCATTCAAATGGCTGCCTCAGCTGGCCATGCAGTAGCTTACACGATCGGTCCAATTTTTAAGCACATTATCGATTGTGTGCAGCTGTATTTCCTCCTCTTCAATTTTTGTGAACAAAAATTCGCTCAACATGGCACGATAACGATCGCCATTGACTGTAACGGCCACTCCTTGCTCATTTTCGAAGAAAAATGGTCCAATTATGCCTCTGGACCAAAATCCGCACCAAACAGTGACTCGTTTTGGGTGTATCGGCACACATTCTGCAACATTACCATGATTTTCAAAGTAATGTCGCAATATTTCCCAGCGTTGTTCAAGCGTATACACAACCATATTCGTTCAGCGGAAGAATAAAACTAATTATCTGTCAAATCAGACATGAGCTAAGTGTTACCATTCACGAAATAAGCACTAGTTGAAAAAAAAACGTTAGATGGAGGACCCTTTATTAAAATTTTAATTTCAATTGCAAAAAATCCACAAAAATTTAAAAAAAATGGCCAAAATTAGAAAAAATCCCATAAGTTAAATAAGTTAAATTGATGGGTGCAGTTATTTATGCATGATTTATATTTACATAAGTTATTTGTATAGATTAGGTTAAGTACTATACTCAGGATTGTATTGCTATGTAATACGTTTTTTGGCTTTAATGGCTTTGTATTACAATATGGATTAATAAATAAATAAATAAATTAAAAAAAAATTACCAACACTAAAAAAACGCTAAAATTTAAAAAAATCATCAAAATTTAAAAAAAGTCGTCAATATTGAAAAAGTCGCTTAAATTGGAAAAATCACGTAAATAAAATTTAAAAAAAATTTAAATTTAAAATTTTTGCTATTTTTAAATTTTGACGATTTTTCAAAATTTTCGATTTTTTTTTTTCAAATTTTGGTATTTTTTTTTAAATATTGGCGATTTATTTTTAATTTTAGCAATTAGTTCACTTCTCAAATTTAAAGTTTGAATTATTTTTTTAATTTGAGCGATTTTTTTTAATTATATGGAGTTTTTCTTGTTCAACTATGGCGATTTTTTTTAAATTTTGGCGTTTTTTTTTTCCAAATTTGGCCTATTTTTTTTTTAATTTTGGGAATTTTGAATTTAATGTTTTTTTTTTTGTAATTTTGCCAATTTCGGTGTTTTTTTTAATTTTGGCATTTTTCAATTTTTTAACTTACTGGTTATAAAAACTGGAAATTTTGGGTGCACGAAATTCATTTTGAATTTAAAATTTAATAGATATTACTGAACTTTCAATTGAAAGTCAGCTTGAAATCAAACAGAGTTTAATTGAAATTTTATTAGCAATACTTTTTTCTGCGTACTTTTTAAATTTTCACCAGGAACGTGTCTAAGGGAATGGGTAAAAGTGTTCCGCTTAACGGCTTTCCGAAACCGCTTTAGCTAGCCCCTGGAGTATGGGCTAAATGTCTAATAATTTGCTTTTTAGAATTTTTGTCAGGAACTTGTGGGCTCAAAAGGGGAAGAGTCTCCTCTCTAACGGCCTTACCAAACCGCTTTTTTAAAACGCATTAAATGTAAAATATGTGTTCCCTGAAGCATGCACCAATTCACTGATAAGGTACTTTTTGAATATACGTCCGGAAAGAGGTATTTTTTTTAACCGTTAAGAATATTGTTTATTTGAAAATTATTTAATACATTTACAATATTTGTCATTACATTTTTATTTTATTGCTCTTGACATAATCAGAGATTAATATGGTATAAATATTTGTTTACTATGTTCTAGAAATCAGTTGATGCTTATTGTTTAACTTGATATCAATATTTTTTACAATTCAATGACTTTAAATTAACGTAATGATTATAATGATGAAGTCAGTTGCTTTAAAAAATTTAAAAATAATGGTTTTTTCTTCTCAAAAAACGCAATAAGTCTTTCATTTTATAACTTGACAAATAATTTTTGAACATGTGTCTTTTTTGAAAGCATTTTTATGGTATCTTTAACTCATTAAAATCACATAAATTGTAGGAGATATAAAGACAGAAAAATAAAATGTACCCTATCACAAATTTGATTTTAATTGTTTTATCAAAATGTTGGTATATGGAAATTGTTTAAAAATAACGTTTGTATTCATCGCAATTTTTTTTTTATTAATTATTAATAATTATATAATTACAAATTTCGGCTCGTTGTAGCAAAAACAGACCAATGCCTCTGGTGTGAATCGAACCCATGACCCCCGCACTGATCAGCTAGCATGCTACCAACAAGCCTACCAGGGCGCATTCATCGCTATTAACTACTTAATTTAAGATTGTGCGGATCACAACAAAGAAGAGCTCTTTTGATTTGATCTAATAAATTTTAGAGTAATCGAAGTTAGATTCCTACACTCATAAAAAAAAAGTTTGTAAAGTCAGCAAAATTTTAGTCAGGAGGGTGCTAGCAAAAAAATTGCTAATGTCAGCAAAATCTTTTGCTGAAAATCAGCAAGCTGATTATAACCATTGATCAAAAAATAAATTGAAAACTTGTTTGAAGAAAAAAAACATAATTTTTATTTTTAATAAAAATTATAACAAACTTGTAAAATATTTAAATTTAATATGTATTTCTAAACTAAATGTTTATTAGAAATAAAAAAGCCTTGCTAAAAATGAATAAATTTTTTGCTGAATTTTAGTAGACTAAAAAAAACGCAAAAAATTGTAAAAAATTGTAATTTAGTTAATATATTTGCTGAAAATCATAAAACATATTTTTGTAATTCTTTTAAAAATAATTTACAATAATTACGAAATATAAAAATTTTCATTTTCCCACATTGACGACATGAATTAATTTAATATCTGAAAATATATAGAAATAAATATATATAACATAACAAAAATTTTCTTTCAACTACTTACATCAATGGTTGTCTAAATGATGATTTCTTTTAAAGGACGCAACTGCCGAAGATAATTATAGAAACGAAACGATAAAATAAACAAAAACAAACGAAACGAAAAAAACAACCCTTTTTTTTTTGCAATAATTAAAAGGAACCATAAAAATTTACCTAAGATGTGTGTCTTTGTCTTTCGCTTTAATCTGTCTACATGTCTGTATATGTTTGTTTGCAATTTGACCACGCTAGATAATTAGTCTATAAACATTTAGTTTAGAAATACATATTAAATTTAAATATTTTACAAGTTTGTTATAATTTTTATTAAAAATAAAAATTATGTTTTTTTTCTTCAAACAAGTGTTTAATTTATTTTTTGATCAATGGTTACAATCTTTAACTTCAAACTCATATGTATATTAGTTCTCATGTAGTGAGTAAACTAGTTCATATGAATGTTTGATGTTTGGCATGGTATTGTTACCGCTTTCAAAACGTGTTCTGATGATGGGAACCTAGAAAATTCCCGAAATAGATCTATCAACACATTCCTGAAAGGGTCAAATAATAAATTTGAAACCAAAAACTCTATAGATTATTTGTAAGGACAATATCATAATGAAGAAATATAGAGTATGGCCTCGAACTTGAATAATTTTCATTTTCATTTAAATATTTTATTTTGTCTTTTATTTAATTAAAAGACAATTATTTTCACAAGCCGGTGACAACGCAAAATTTAAGTTGTTTTATTCCTCAATTTTGTTTTATGTATGAAAAACAGATACAAAAGTCTTCCATGGTTGATATTTTTATATGTCTTATTAGAGTTGTACTTTTTAGTATCATTTTCCTCTTCTCTACTACATCTTGACATGCCGCGACATCTGCTTCATTCTGCGTATATCTTTCAATCTGGTTGTCGTCCACACTATTAATGTGCTTATCAGCACAATTTTTTTTAACCAAATTTAATTAGTAAAACTTTAGTATATTAGTAAAGCATTAGTATAAAACAGTTAAGTGCTGAATAAGTATAACAAAAATTTTAGCTGAAAACACGATTTTAGCAAAAAAATTTGCTAAAAAATAGTATACCTGATTTACAAGACGTTTTACTAACTTTTGTACTAACTTATTTTTTTGAGTGTAAGTCTTTTAAATTTATCTTTGGAACCAATTTTTTATGGTAATGTAATTTAGGTGCGTATGATTAATGTAATAAAATAAAGTTATTACATATTACTCATACGTAGACAAAATTATTTTTTAACCCATAAATACAATTTTTCTTTGTTATTACACACATAGAGCTTCATATTATGCTTGGAAATACGTAATTATTATAATTTGGTATTAAATTAAAAAAAAAAATTATCATAACATTATCAACTATAATCATATTTACTATCACAACGATCCTTCTTTGATAAAACTCGAATATTCAACCATAATATAATGCTCGAGAACTATATTTTTTCTCTGCTTTCATTTTATTTAAAAAGATTATAGCTTAAAATAAAATATGTAGGGTATACCAAATTCTACTTTGCCGACATATTCTTTTTATAATGCAAATAGAAGTGCATATCGTCACCTAAAATCTAAAAGGCTGTAATTAACATAAATATTTTTTTTTGCGGGAAATACAAAAATCGTCCACAGATATCGTTTATAATACTGATAGTTTTAATCATAGAACAGAAAAATTTTGTGGAGAAATGTAGTTCGATGCATTGCTTCATAATCACTCAAAACTACTTCAATATTTTATAGGGCAACAAAAAAAATGCGCGAAAACAAAAATATATAAGATTCGAATTTTATTTATAAAACCGCTATTTTTTTTTTTTATCGTAGAATTCTAAAATTTTGTGCGGGTTTGGAAATTTTGTTAGTTTCGCCCTTTTGGATTTCAGGTGACGATATGATATATTTGATATGATATGAACTAACATAGACGACAATGTTAATTACTGTCGCCTATTTTTTTTTTTTTTTTTTTTTTTTTTTTTTTTTTTTTGAAAATTGTATGCATTAGATTTGAAAACAATAAAACATTTTTGTTACGATACCTGCACTATCCATATTAGTTTGTAATCTTAAACAAGTAGTATAAGCATAATCTTTATTTTATGGAAAGTATTTAAATTCTGTTCATTCTATTCAAATCTGTTGAAGAGATCAGTAAAAAAACAAATAAGTGAAAAAAATTTAATTAAAATAATAACAAATATTTATTTAAAAAAAAAGTGCTACTAATTTAATATTAAAAAAATTTACTAAAAAATCAATAGTTTTTATGAAGTGAAAATAAATTCTGTAATTTATTGAAAATGTCTGAAAAAATTACAAAATCCAATGTTAATGGCATACATTTATCTATGCCACCTTCAAAAGTGGCCGTAATTGGTGGAGGATTGGTAAGTATCAAAAAAAAAAAAAAAATCTTTGTTTATGAATATTTTCAGTAATTTTTCAAGGGTTTCAAACAAATGTTTTAATTTTTTTCAAATTACACTGTGCTACAAGAAACGAAACTAAAGCGGAAAGAAAAGAAGACTAGCAGTAGACCAAAATCCCCAAAGGACTTTACATTTAATTGCTATAGCCTTTTGAGGATTGGCCGTTTTTTTTTCTTATTATGGATGAAAATTAAAAATTTAAAACAATGGCCTGGGTTCTATATTCCACTACGAAGTGAAAGTAGAATCGTTTTTAATTCAACATTATCAATTCCGCTGTGTTCTTAAAAACGAGTGAATCGTTTTTTTCACGACGATTTCATTTTCATTTTGTTCTTAGCAACAACATAAAAAAATGCGGGAAAAAACCAAATTATCACTTTAAAGTGAATGAAATTGCAATAAAGGAGAGTGCATTTTTTAACAAAAATAAAAATTAAACAAATAAATACTTATTTTTAAAATAATATAAAATGAGTTTCGCAATTGCGATTTCCTAGTATTAAATTAAAAAAGAAAAACAAGAACGGAAAATTTAAATAGAAAAAGGCTTCGTGACTGTTCAAATCTTTTGGAACTACCAGAAAAATCGTAAGACCATAATTAAAACTGAGTCGCAAGTGTTTAAAATTAATAAAAAAAATAGTTTTATTGCGTATTTTAGATTAAATAAGTATGCATTTATGATGGTTTTAGAAGAAGTATCACCAACGGCTAAAAAGACAAGCATTCCAATTATTTTGCAATTGGACACATCACTAATCAAAAAAGGAAATCATCGCTTTCGGTTCCTTATTTTCTATATTTTCAGTAAATTCGTCATTTTTATTTAATTTTTGTAAAATCACGTTTACTACATTGTCGGAACTGGTGCCATCTAAGTTTGACAGTTCAGTAGATGGATTTGTGGTTGTTTACCCTTTGCTAGTCGTCCCGAATGATTTAGCAGCTGAAACACCTTCGACTGCTGTATAAAGTCCAGAAAGTTTGGCAACTGAATCTTCTTTGGATGATATGTCCTCCACCTGTTACCGTTACCTCTGCTCTATTTTCGGCCAATTTTTTACGAATGGTAGCCTTCCAATCAGTTGCATCGTTTTCTGGAGGTCCTAAGCTGTTTAATGTACTTGCTAAGTCCTTCCACAACTGGTCTTCAACTGTTTTGTCGCCCCTCTAAAAACCTTTGGCCAAACCAGATTTTTTTTGCATGAATGTTTTCAGTTAAATAAACGTATATTAACAACATATCACATTTACTTACATTGTTTGATTTTTTTTTTACTTTTAATATTCAAAATAATTTTATTTTCTAAAAAGTTTGGTTTTTTCACTCAGTTAACTAATACCGTTTTACAATTACCTTTTTTTTGTAGTGAAATTGTTTTATAGAACACATCAAATCACTTTAATTCCACTAGAAACAAAATGAAAATGAAATTTTTCTTTTCAAATCACTTATGTGGAATTGGGAACACAAATTGAGCGGAAGTTTCACTTTCACTTCATTTTCGGAATGTAGAACCCATGCGAATATGTTTTATATGATCATATACCCATATATATTCATTAGGGTAGTCTAACAAAAAAAAAAAAAAGACTGTCGAGTTTTACAGTTCCACAAGGCTACCCCTGTTTCTATAGTGCTCAGTAGTGCTAGGTCTAAGTTTCAGCCCAATCGATCGATATTTAAAGGTCGCTCTAAATTAACGCTTTTTTTAGGGATTAGGCCGAAATTTAACAGAAATTCAAATATTTTATGGATACAAGCACAAAAAAACTGGGGTAATATTTTCGAAGTGCTTAGTATTTATACACCTACATATGTTTTAAGTTAATTTTACAAATTTCTTGTGAAATATATAAATTTTTTAGAAATTTTTTACTAGGCTTGTATATATTTTACAAAAATTTGTAAATATTTTACTAGAACTTTGTAAAACTAACTTAAAACTTATGTAGTTGTATAATTACTAGGCACTTCGATAATATTCCCCCAGTTTTTTTCTGCGTGTATAGAAAAGTTTTAGCACGGACTTATAATAAAACTTTCATTAAGAATTTTTAAAACCTGATGAAATTGTAAATGAAATCAGAAAAAGAACATACATATTAATTAATATTTTTTATTTGATTGTTTTTATACACTGAGAGAATTCTCAGCATAATAAGCATTTTTGCATAAGATCACTGGAACTCGTCCATTGACCAAGTAATATCAATTTAACATTAAAAAACGCAACATTTCGGGTTCTGATGAAATCTTTAGCCAGATCGAAATACTAGTATCAACCTAGCTAATATGTTTGATTTGCTTTATTTTTGTAAATATACGGAGGTTGAAAGCTCGTTGTAAATTGAAAATAACATAAAAATAATCTCGATGTATATAAAAACAAAAAACTAATATAACTGTAAAAAATATTACTTGAGCCAGAGTAAACACTAAAAATTTGTTATATAAATAGAACATTTTTGGTCTTCAAAGTTTAGTAACGTCATGATGCTTGTTAGGAAAAGACCTAACCACGTGGTTGATTACTAAGAAGACAAGAATGGAGCAAAATTGATGATTAATAGGTTTTTTTTGTTAAAGTTCTGCCTATTATGGAGGCTCTAGCTTTTCTAAAACTTCGGGTTCTGATGAGATCTTTAGCCAGATCGAAATACTAGTATCAACCTAGCTAATATGTTTGATTTGCTTTATTTTTGTAAATATAGGTTGAAAGCTCGTTATAAATTGAAAATAACATAAAAATAATCACGATGTATATAAAAACAAAAAACTAATATAACTGCAAAATTTTTTTACTTACAATATTTTCTTCAACATTTTTGTTTTTTTGATAAAAATTTGTTATTCTGAAATTTGTTTACCAAAATAACTTATCTTCAACTCAATGGATAGAGGGTATACAAAATTCGGCACAGCTTCCACTTGTTAAATTTGCAATAGCGAATTTTGTTTAATTTATAAGGACGCTTTTATGTTTAATTTTTAAACGCGAATTTTTGAAAATCAGGGTATTCAGTTCTCTGGGACCCAGATGCTATTCAAATATCGTAACTGCTCCTTTTCAAAACCTGCAACCGGACAATGGAATTGGTGGTAAGCCGTAAATAGCATAATTTAACTGCTTAAAACAAAAGAATCAAAGTAAAAAGAATACGGCTCCTACTAAAACAAAAATATTTTTTAAGCCCAATGGTTTTCTGCTCCGAATTTTGAAAAAAATATATCCAATCTCCAGAAACTATAATCAAAGATGCATTTGAGTTTTAAGTCGTCGTAAACCGACAATTATACGGAATTTTTAAAAAGAAACTTATTCATCTCAAAAACGACTAAAATGTCAAGCTTAAAGTTTTTGAAATCTAACCCGGATTTTGTCTATATTTATGCAGGAAGTGTTTGTGATCTGTAAAGCAGCAAACATTTGGTTCGTTTTGATGCATCTCGCTTAGTTTTAGAAATATTACACTCTTGCGGACCTATTGTTCGGGTTCGGAGTAATCCAAACTTACGTTCATTTTCCTTTATTTTGTTTTAAATTTCGATAACAACATTATCCGATGGTGTAGGTTCTTATTTACAAGCAGATTCTGCCGATGGGTTCTCTTCGTTCTTAATGAAAAAAAAATAAGGGACACGTATTTTTTTAGCTCTCATGCTCAGAGGTATAAAAGTATGGTAAAAAATTACCACATTTGTCGTTTTTTTCGGTTTATTTCGAATTTCCCCAAAGAAATTTTAGACAGGTTGGGTACTAAATGATATTCATACCGAGCCATGTAGCCAGAACTATGTTCTGCCGGCCCAACAACAACAAGAGAAAAAGTTTTTTTATACAAGTTTGTTATAGACCTAGCGTGGGTTGTAGGTCTTGTTGAGTACATTACAAATTGTGTCAAAAAATTTCAGAAACACCCTCAAATTCAGAAGTTATTCTAAAAAAACCGTTTTCAGTGATGTTCGTTAACTTATCGACCTGTAACTCAGTCAGTTTTTGTCCGATTTAAATTTTTTTAACGGGTTTGGAAAGAAAACTGAATACGCTTTAAAATTACGTGCATTTTTTGCTTATTTTAATATGAAAGCTTATAAAAATTTATACCAACGTATAAAGAAAATTTAGTTCTTAACAAAACATGGTTTTCATTTCTCAAATCGAATGAAAATTGTAAAAGTTATTCAACTTTTCATTAACACCTGTTTTTAACTATACATGTTAACTTCGGTTAAGCTATTTGTACAGTTTTTAATTTACGTTTGTAAGTCAAGTGGTTTACCAAAAGAAAAGTCTGCAATCCCAAAATTTTTACTTTAGAAAAAGTTTAGTAACTTTTGCAAATATAAACCGATTTTAACAAATAATATCTCGTTTTTTTTTATATAAAATTGTCTTTAAAATACAGTGCAAAAAAAGATAGGGATTCATAGAAAAAATTAAAATAACTTTTGTTGAATTTGAAAAATTAGGAAAAAAAAAAAAAAAATTATAAACTTTTGATAAACACTTACCCAATTTCTTGGAATATATATTTTATGAATACATTTCATGAAAGCTTAAATCTTTGCCTTTCCAAAACTGTTTAAAATTTTGAAATCGGTCAAAAAATGTGTGAGTTAGAGGTACTAAAGTGCTACGACCTACCATAAAACAGTTTTTTGAAAATAACAGGGACCGTAATCATTATGAGTTTTGTAATAAAAATTACACAATAATGATTATGTTATGAGTTTTAAGGATTTTCTTCAATGGTAATGATTATTTTTGAGTAATAATAAAAAAATCCACAATAATCATTATTTTTGAGCAAAATAAATAAAACTCAAAAATAATCATTATTTATGATTTTTATTTTTTTCGCTCAAAATAAAACTCACTTTCATGTAAGTGTAAATAAATATACATATTGGGGTGGGGCGATTAGTATGGAAGGAAAAAAATCTTAATGGGCGCTTCGCGTTTCTGATTCTTGGGATTGTACTGAGCAAAAAAGTCCACTAGACCATACGTCTACGGTGAAAATCGAGCTTCCAGATTTTGACTTTACGCAAAAAAGCCCTATTTTGAAATTAATAATTAACCCCACCCACAAATATGATTGATGCATTAATCTGCTAGAGAATCTTCCAAAGAAGAGATTGATATCATAATCTTGGACAAGCTCCTCCTCCTTCCTGAGATATGTCCATCCCACACATTGTTACTTTCACAAAATACGGCAAAAAATTAAAAATTAACCCCTTAAACCTCACCCACAAATATGATTGATGCATTAATCTGCTAGAGAATCTTCCAAAGAAGAGATTGATACAAAAATCTTCGATAAGCTCCTCCTACTTTCTGAGATATGTCCATCCCACACATTGAAAGTGAGTTTTATTTTGAGCGAAAAAAATAAAAATCATAAATAATGATTATTTTTGAGTTTTATTTTTTTTGCTCAAAAATAATGATTATGGCTGATTTTTTTTATTATTACTCAAAAATAATCATTACCATGGAAGAAAACTTTAAAAATCAAAAATTTAAAATCATGACGGATATGCAAAGACTGTCAACAAATAATAATAATGGCGCAATAAATTTTTTTTTATGTCTCTTCTAAGTGATTGATTTTTTGATTCAAAAAAACGAGCAATAATCATTATTTACGGTCCCTGGAAAATAACTCAAAATTTTGAGAGTGTTTCAAAATTTTTGAAAACGGTTTTTGTATGTCCTCACCTAGGCCTACAACTCCCCACTAGGTCGGTTTTCAAGTTCTGACAAAAAGTGTTTTTTTTTTGTAGCAGTGTGTTATTCAAGTTCGATTCCATAGTCTTAAGTATTGGAGAAGATAAATTTCTTAAACATTTTTTTTTGTTGTTGTTGTTGGGCCGGTATGAAATAGTACGGGCTACGTGTCTGTTCGTAACTGTTCGTCTGTTATGCGACTTTTCCCGAAGAGCTTTTTTAACCCAAATTATAAATTTTTTAAATAAATGGCAACCCTAAGTTATGTAGTAACAATATGGCAATATGGGTATAAAATCTGAGTTTGGTTAATTTCAGACATGTTTCCCTTAAGAGATTGAGCCACTAAAGAAATACGTGTCCCTAATTTTTGTCTTCTCTATCACATATCCTTATTTCATTAAGATCGGAGAAACCACATCAGTAGACTCTCCTTGTTAGTGGGTCTCAGGCAAACTTAATCTTTGATTTATTATTATTTTTAAAATTTAGGTGGGTTCATTGGCTGCTCTACATTTTGCACGCAAGGGTCATGATGTTCATCTCTATGAATACCGAGAAGATATACGTACATCTGAGTTAGTACAAGGACGTAGCATTAATTTAGCTTTATCACAGCGAGGACGTAAAGCATTAGCTGAAGTCGGTTTGGAAGATATCGTATTATCCACGGCCATACCAATGCGTGGTCGTATGTTGCATGACATCAAAGGTAAAACTTCTGTGGTATTGTACGATTCATGTACAAATCAATGCTTATATTCGGTGGGAAGAAAACATTTAAATGAGCTTTTACTAAATGGTAAGTAAAATTAAATAAATTAGTAACTAAAACACACAGAAAATTAAAATTAATATTACTTTTATACCTTTAGCTGGTGAAAAATTTCCAAATATTCATTACCATTTTGATCATAAACTAAAGTCTGCAAATCTTCGTGAAGGTGATATGGTATTTCAACAGTAAGTATTCGCAAAAAAAAATTCCATTTATATAATCAAGTCTTTCTTACAAATATTTTAGTCCCTATAAAGATGAATGTTCGGAAGCTTCGGCAGATCTTATAGTCGGTTGTGATGGTGCCTTTAGTTCTGTACGCCAACAAATGTCCAAAACTTTTGGTTTTAATTTTTCCCAGGAATATATCGAACATGGTTATTTGGAATTGTGTATTCCTGCCGAAAATGATGATTTTCAAATGCCTGCCAATTATTTGCATATTTGGCCGAGAGATGAATTTATGATGATTGCTTTGCCAAATCAGGATAAGTCGTTTACCGTTACCTTGTCTATGCCTTTTAAAGTATTTGCTCGTATTAAGACACCACAGGAGTTATTGGCATTTTTCAAACGCTATTACGCCGATGCCTTGCCTTTGATAGGAGAAGAGACATTAATTAAGGATTTCTTTAAGTCAAAACCACAACATTTGGTATCGATAAAGGTAAATGAAACTTGAAAAGTAATTAAAGCTTTTAGCTCTTCAAAGATTTTCTATAAAGTGCAATTTTGTTTAAAGCTTTTATATGCATTCTTTTTGTAGGATAAGTATATCATTGTAATGATAAGATTCTTTAAACTTGAAAGCTTTTGGTAAAACGACCACAAATAAATTTATTAAAAAAACTTTTGAAAGGTAAACGTTTGCAAAATGTTTCAAGTTCACCTATTTAAAAAGCTCACGGATTTGAAAAATTTTTATTCTTAAAAGTTTCGTAAATTTTCTTAATTATGCTCAAAATTTAAAGGTTAGTGGAACTTAAAAAGTAATTTAAGCTCTTAGCTTCTTAAAAGCGCTTTTAAAATGTAAAATTTTGTTTATGGCTTTAAAACTTTATTATACAATCGTTTTGCAGAAACTTGCTTAAATTAAAACGTCTTAACATTAGAAAGCTTTTAGTAAAGCAAAATAAAAATTGATTTATTAAAAAAGATTTTCAATTCCAACCATTTTACTTTCAAGTTTTTTTATTTATAAAACTCGATCAATTATAAATAAAACTTAAAAATCAATTAAAGCTTCTAGCTCATCAAAGCTTTTTTTAAAGCGTTTATAGCGTTTATTCATAAAAGCATCTTGAAATTCGTAAGCTTTTAGAAAAGCGAATAAAAATTGCTTTATTGAAAAAAACTTTTGAAATCACAGCGTTTATTTGAAAAGCTTGCAAATTTGCAAAATTTTCCACTTAATGATGCATAATTTTTCTTTTAAGATTAAATTAAAATGATAAGCTCTTGGTAAAGCTAAATAAACCGCTTTATTAAAAAAGCTTTTGAAATTCCACCTTTAGCGAGATGTTTAAATTTTTTTATTTCAAAAGTTCGAAAGTTTGAAAAACTTTTGGTAAAGCGGAATACAAATTGCTTTATCAACAAATATTTAAAATCTCAATAATACAAATTGCTTTATTTAAAAAAGTTTATACAATGTCACAGTTTGGAAAATGTTTTTATTTAAAAAGCTAGCAAATTTTGAAAATTTTCGTACATATTCGTAATTTTGATTAAAATTTTAAACGAATTTTAAAATTTTCTTGACATTTTAACTTTAAAAATGGTGAACTTTATCATTTAAAGTCAAAAATTTGGTGACATAAGCTTTTTGAAATAAAAACTTTTACGGTAAGACTTGGTAAACGAAATAATTTCTTTACTCCTTAGAAAAGTTTTGGCGTTTTAATTCACACTATTTTTTAAAGGGTTCAGATTGAAACGTTTTTTTTTAACGAAAAATGTCAGTGAAAAGTAGCTTTCTGAATTTTTCCTGGATAAGCTTGTCCCTGCGACAAAAGCTTGCGCTCCTTCTATACAATTTAAAAAGAAATATTTTATTTTTGGTGTTATAAATTTTCTTAAGATTCCGCTTACACAATATTTTTGAGTTTTTATTTAAAAATTGAATTGAATAAAATATTTTTCTTTAATTTTTTTTTTCTAAAAGCTTGCAATTTTAAAAATGTTTACAACAGTGCTGTAGTAGTCAGATTAATACAAGATTTTTATTTAAAAAAAATATAACTCGTACGAATGCTTTACTTTTACAAAAACTTAAGAAAGCTTTAAGGCCTTTTAGGTTTAATTATTTGCTACAATTATATTTTGAATCAAATTTGTCTTTCTTTTTTAGTGTAACCCCTATCACTTTGGCTCTAAAGCTTTAATCCTAGGAGATGCTGCCCATGCAATGGTTCCCTATTATGGCCAAGGTATGAATGCTGGTATGGAGGATTGTTCCATATTCTTTTCGATATTAAGTCAACCCCGAATGACCATCGACAAGGCTTTAGAACAATTTACCGAAACGCGTTGGCGTGATGCTCATGCCATTTGCGATTTGGCCATGTATAATTATGTAGAAGTAAGATTTTTTAACACAACCTTGTTTTTGAAAGTTTTTAATTTAAAATTTAATTTTTTAGATGCGTGATCTAACTAAACGTTTCTCTTTTAAATGTCGTAAGTTTTTGGATACAACTCTGTTTCGATTTTTCCCTACATATTGGGTTCCCTTATACAATAGTGTTTCGTTTACCAGTATGCCTTATAGTAAATGTATTGCAAATCGTAAATGGCAAGATGAAGTAAGTTTTCAAATTAAGTTGATTGGAACATTTCTAATTAATTTTCTATCATTTTAGCTCCTTATGAAGTCTTTTTACATAATTTTATCGTCGGCATTTATAGTGGGATCTGCTGTATATTTTGTTAAAAATTATAGTTAAAATTTTACCACTTAAATCAAAAATGCTTTATATATGCTAAGGAGATTTTTGGTTCAAATTTTGCTTAAAAATTTAATTCTATAAACCTCCTTTAACTTAATAAAGTGCCTATTTATAAATTAACGTTTTAGGTTTAAGTTTATTAGTATAATTTTTTATGAGTAGTTAAATAAAGTATTTAGATTAGTTTATTAAAAACATGTGCTTTTTTTTGGCATATTTGCGATATGTTCAAAATTCTTGAAATTTAAATAGAATTCCGAAAAGTCACAATAATTCGGTGAACTATTCATAAGCGGGTATCGAATTTGAAATTTGAAGAAATTTGGATAAGGATAGATTTAAAGAATTTTTTTTTGATAATTTTCAGCAAAATCGGAATTGATGTTCATCTGCAAAACGAAAATTATCGTACAATTGAATTTTTTTCAATGTAAAATTTTTTACGAAACACATCCTTATGTGCTTGCTCATTAACGAGAAAAAACTGATATTTCAAATCCGAAAAAAGTAAATTTTTACCATTTACGTGATTTAGAACCACAAATTCGCGATATTTCAGTTTTTACTCATTACTAAGAAAGAATAAAAAAGTATTTTTCGAGTGGAAATTAAAAATATAAATTACTTCTTTCAAAAATATTAGATTTTTTAACTAGAAAATTATTTTTGCTAATTTTTGCCAAATCGAAAAAACTAAAATTGTCGAACAATGCAAATTTTTTTCCTGAAAATTTTTTTTATAAAAAATTAACAAAAATTTGTTTTTACAATAGTTTGATGTAAGATTAAGTTAAGATTTTCAAAAACCCAGTCTCAGAGGATGTCAACATTGAAAATTTCAAGTTCCTACCTTTAACGGTTTGCGCTGGGTATTTAAGGGAGAAATCTTTTTAACCCTATTTGAACCACGTTTTTATTAGAGTTTTTCAAAATTACCACTTTAATGTGCCAGAAGTATCCCTCATTGACGTCCTGCCCAAAGCAGGACGTCTATGCCAAATTCCGTATTTTTACCACGATGCTGGCAAAAATTCCTAAATGTACCTTGTTTGTGTATTATCACATACCGCAGGAAACACATATTACAAATATTATATTTCTAATAGGAATAGGTAGACCGCCAAGGGCTTTCCCCGTAATAGTTGCTGAAAAACCCCGTCTAAGCGGATGTCTACGCGGAAATTGTAACCTAAACTTAAAATTTTACTTTCTTAGCTTCAGCGGTTCGACCGGTTGTTGAGAGGAACCCTTTTCACCTTTTTAACTCTACTTATACCACGTTGCTGTCAAAAGATCCAAAAAGAACGTTATCAGTAAGTTAGACCATATTCCAAGAAACATATATTTTAAATTTCTAGCCAAATGTGTTTGGATTTAGACAGGCTGTTAAGGGAAAGATTTTTTTGTTTTTCCCCGATCCTGACGAAAATTACAAAAAGTGAATTAACCACTACTCCAAGAAACACATTTAATTTTAGATTTCGAGGACACTAAATTTTAGCAGGCCGTAAAGGGGGAGACTTTTCTTTTCGGTTTGGTCAGGCCATCAAGGGGGAAACTTTTCCCATTTTAACCCCTATTTTGACTATGTTCCTGGCCGAAATTTCAAAAAGTAGGCCAGATTGTCTGAACGGGATTTTAAGGAAGAGACTTTTCCCTTAATGCCCCTCCGCAAATAAATTTTTAAAAATTCTGTCTTATCTGATGTCTACGCGGGAGAAGGACCCTACGTACCACATAGCATGTTCCTTATTTCAGGAGTTTAAACAGGACGATAAGGTTAGATTTCCCCGCATTTGATCCCCCATTTTAACCACGTTCCTGAAGAAAACTGCAAAAAATAAACTTATTATTGACACAGTGTTCCTTTACCGAACCAGTACTTTTAAACGGCTATATTTTTTTAGTGGACAACGATAATTGAGTGGTTTAGAAAAAGTTAAATAAATCAACATTGAATAAAATAATTGCGGAAAATTGTTACCCAGAGTTGCCAAATAGTTATTTGAAAACATCATTTTTTTTTTTACCTTTTTTGATGGAACCTTTTTTAAAAATTATTTAAAAATATAAAAAAGCCTAATCTTTTATATTTTTGATTCTTATGTTTATAAAAATATATAAAAATATATGTATTTGCTAGAAATTAGTTCATCAATTGTATATAATTTTTGAAAATCTTACCGATCGGACGATGATTTTTTCAAATACACAAAGTCAAAAATATTCCAAAACTTATTTTGTCTTCACCGACAACATAAATAATGGATGATTTTTATTAAAATAATACTAGACTTAGTTGGTATCAGGGTTGCCGTATGTCATTTTACAAATAGGTAAAACACCACGATA
Source organism: Delia radicum (assembly GCA_021234595.1). NCBI lineage: Eukaryota > Metazoa > Arthropoda > Insecta > Diptera > Anthomyiidae > Delia > Delia radicum. Next base: position 146,052,142 of record CM037855.1, read on the forward strand.
TTTTCCAAAAAAAATTTTAAAATCGGTTAATTTAAAAAAAAAATAATTTTTCATGTTTTTGAATACATGTTTGTTTACAAAATTATACCAATTTTAAATTTTTAAAATATTTTAAACCGTTTAGGATTTATATTCTGTCAAAGCTTTAACTTTGGTTATATATTTTTTTTTTTTTTTTTTTTTTTTTTTTATTTTTATTTCATTCATTTGCAATACAATAAGCCTTAAAGGCCAAAGACGTATTGCTAGTGTGCTACATAAATTCAAGAATATATTTACAAATAGCTTAGATTAAATTCAATAAACAGTATATATATATATAAAAAAAATACGAAAATATCCTTAGAACAGGATAGCAATAGCTATAAAATTGTACACTTTATTTTTGGATATGGTTCAGCTGTTTCAACATAACTAGGAAAATGTAAAAAGTCCATACTGGAGAAAGCCTGACCTAAAACAATTTAAAAACACTCATTCATACAGTGTCCCGGAAATGTGACAAAAGTCTGTTCCTAAAAACATTATACGATAATGTAAAAGTACGTAAATTCAAAGGCAAAAAATTCCAGCTTCTAGCAGTTCTAATAAGTAAAGATCGTTCAAAGATTGTATAGTTTATAAGTGGTTCAACTATCTGAGGGTTTCTCTCAGACCTAGAAAATATAAATTCAGAACGTAAGTAATTGGGTACACCAGATCTAATGACCTTATAAAAGAACAATAAATTGCGAAGTTCTATATACTGTGTTAGGGGGCAACCGAGAAAGTTAATAACTGCACTAGATACGTGATCACGAAATCTTAGCTCAAGCCGCACTATATTATACCCAAAAGTACCAGAATCAACCTCAAGGCAGTAATTAACATGCGACATCAACAAGGTGTGAGCAAGAATATATTTCACCCTTACAGGCAAATACAAGCCACAATTGTAAAGTTTTCTGAGTCCCAAAGTTACCCTAGATGAAACAACATCAATTTGTTCACTAAAATTTAGATATTGGTCAATTACAACACCCAAACATTTAAGCGATTCAACATATTCTATATCGGTTCCACAAATTCCTATCCGAGGGTAAGCAATTCTGCGATAACCCGTTCGAAACATTATTGCCTTTGTCTTAGTAGCATTTATCGAAAAATCGTTTAATATTATCCAATCATGCAGTATATCCAGTGTAAAATTCACAACCGTCTCCAAAACAGCAGGGAAATCCCTGCAATTGCCAAATAATAGCTGAATGTCATCAGCAAAAATAAACGGTTTCACCAAGTGCAAATCCAAAGAATCAGCACAATCATTTAAATACAGCAAAACCAAAATTGGCCCAATAACGGACCCTTGAGGGACACCAGAAAAGACAGAGGCGATACTAGAATTAATACCACGCACACTTACAAATTGTGATCTTCCTTGCAAATAAGAGTATATTAACCTACAAGCCATAACTGAAAAGCCAAATTGCTGTTTCAGTTTACCAATAAGAATGTTATGATTAAGGCGGGTCAAAAGCCTTTGCAAGATCCAGAGATACCAATATGCAATCCCTATTTTCATTTAAATGTTTTCTAACAGTCTCGGTAATACCCAAAAGCATAGACGAAGTGTTGTAATTTTCCCTATATGCATATTGTACGTCCCTGATGAGATTATTTTCCGCAACATAATCTAAGATTTGGAGTTTTAAAATGTGCTCCATTATCTTAGAAAGAGCAGGAAGAATACTAATAGGTCGAAAATCAGTTTCAGAACCCTTCTTCGGTATAGGAACTACGCGGGCAAGCTTCCATTTATCAGGATATGAAGAGGTGGTTATTATCATATTAAATAAATGTAAAAGTGGTTTCAAGATATATGGAAAAACCAGTTTTATAAATTTAATTGGGAATCCGTCAATCCCCATAGCGTTTGACTTAACCTTCAACAAGGCATTCCACAAATCCTCACCGCTTATGTTCATAAAAGAAAACCCTTCAATATCCCCGTTAAAAGATTCAAAATCGAACGTACTACTGCGCAAATTACCGCTATCAAAAATAAATGAGTTGTTCAAAGTATTAACGTCTAAGTTCGAAAGACGTAAATCATCTGTAACAGATGACCCTGAGCCATTTAATATCCTCCACATTTTCCTATTTCCAGCATTATCAAACATTTTCGTATGATATTGTCTTCGAAACTTTCGAATTAGAGACTTTAGTTTGTTTCTTAATTTACAAAAAACTTTGCGATTCTGATCATTCTTATCAGCCTGAAAAGTTGCGTAAGCACAATCTCTAAACCAAAAATACGAAATTTTTTTAGGTAACGAATTTCAGACTCTAGTTATGCTCACAATAAAGGATCTCTCGTATATAGAAGAATTTATACGATGAAAAACTATCTGAGGGTTTCTACTCGATCTTGTAAATCTAAAGTTTTTAACAATGTAACCAGGACAGTTCGCTCTAATTAGCTCCAACACAAACGAAGAGACATGCTCTCTAATCCTCAATCTGTAAACATATCTCACTATACGGTTAAATGTACGATGAAGACGTCTAAGAATATTACTGTTAAGGTGAAATTAGTCTTGCCGTTCCGTGCCGTAACGAATCAGCCGTTTTGTTAATTGTTTATGCGACGTGCTTTTTTTAAAACGCACTTTCTGTAAACTAAAAACAAAGCAGCTGATTCATTACGGCACGGAACTGCAAGACTAATTCTACCTTTAGTACCCGTAAATACTTCCAAAGCATAAATTAACTGGGCATAAGAAGAGCACTAGCCACACGTTTCCTTACATGTAGAGTCAAACATAGATCAAGAGAACATAATCGCCTCAACGTAGCATTCTCACGAGCACAGACGTAATCAACGTGTATCGAAAAACGTAACTTATCATCTGCAAAAACACCCAAACACTTCATTTCAGAAATGAAGTGTTTGTTTAAAAAATTCGAACTGATCGAGTCTCTTGAGATTAGACAAATTCCAAGTCCCTCGCTTTAGCGGTTTGGCCAAGCCGTCAAGGCGGAGACTTTTCCCCGTTAAACCCCAATTTTTACCTCGTTCCTGGCCAAAATTAAAAAAAAGTTTTTTAATTTTCGAAGGAACATTATATTAAAAACTTCAGCTTTCTAGCCAAAGAAGGTCACGGTCAAAGTTTTGACACCTTTTCTATACAAAAATATAAGATTATGACTACCTCTTTAATCATTAAAATTGTAGGAATTTTATATTCTAATAAATCTTTCGTATAATCCTAACTTTGAGACAGTTAGGAAATGTATTTCACTCTGCATATATTGCACAACATTTTGTTATAAATTTTTCGTAAACAAATCTTAAAATCCTGCCTTTCAGTGGTTCCATAATTTGTACACCGATCGGACCAGAAATTTAGAAATTGTTTATTACCACCTTTTTTTAAATGGTTCTACTGTAATTCTGGGCGTTCAGAAATATTTACTCTTTTAAAGACTTTAAATTAAGAAAGTTGTTAAAACTCTTAAATAAATTTAAATAACTGGGTCTGAAAATTATGAAAGTTTTTAAAACTCTTGGAGTCTTTAAATTGTTTTTCAACATTATAAATAATTTCAACATTATTCGTAAATGACTACTAAATGGATCAAAAACTTCTAAAATTTCCACTATTTATATTTAGCAGTCTAAAATAATCAAATACGGATCAGAATTCCCAAATATACATATATATTCAGAAGGTTTCATGGACCTTTTATGGGTCTTTATGAACTCCTAGAATAAAAAAATAAAAGTCAGATTAAAATAAAAAACTCTTCATTTCAAATAAATAAAAAGTCATCCTTATGTTGATTTTTTTATTTTCTTGGTAAGGACGAGTAATTTCAAAAAATTTTTGTAAATTAATAATATTTAATAATTTAATAATAATCATAATCTACTGCACTAACTGGTACAGGCACTGGAACCGGTAATGGTATAGGTAACGGCAAAGCTCCAATTCCAAGAATGCCACCGACAATACCTCCAATATAGCCACCACTGTAAGGACGTCTATAGCCACCATAACTGGGTCTATAACCGCCATAAACTCCCCCTCCTCTGTAGCCACCACTTCCTCTGTATCCACTACTTCCTTTGTAACCACTACTTCCTCTGTAACCACTGCTTCCTCTGTAACCACTACTTCCTCTGTAACCACTATTTCCTCTGTAACCGCTACCTCTTCCTTGACACCACGATAAATTGACAAAGAATAGCAAATGTATTAAAATTACTAATAAAACGTTTGGTGTTAATATTTTCATCTTAAAGAGACGTTAAACTAAAAATGATGTTACTGTTAAACAAATCTTTTAAAAACTGAATCATCATATCAAAAATAAAAAGTATTTACCCATTTTTGATAAATATTTATATTGCGAAAAGTTGCTAATTAAAAATTAATGAATGTTAATAATGATAGAAAGCTCCACCATAGTAGGGGGAACGACGAAATGTATAGGGTATGAAACCACCACCCCCAAAACTAGGTCCAAAACTGCCGCCTCTGCCAAATCCACCATATCCAGTTCCTCGTCCCCCACCAAATCCACCTCGTCCCCCACCAAATCCACCTCCACGTCCCCCACCAAATCCACCACCTCGTCCCCCACCAAATCCACCTCCACGTCCCCCACCAAAACCTCCACCTCTGCCTCCTCCTCCATGGCCGCCACCGCCCCCTCTAGCTTCTGACATATTTATTGAATTTATTAAAATTACTATTAATAAAATTATTATAAATCGTTTCATATTTTTTTAAATATTTATTCCACTTTTACACAACGTCTTTAATCATTAACTACAAAACAACAACTGTTTTCATATATTGTAATTTATTTAACAATATCAATATTTTGTGCAAAATTTACTGGTCAATTAGAACAGTTGGTCTAATTAATTACAAATAAAATGATTAACTAATAGAAACAGCAAAAAATTCCCCACAAAATTAAAGATTTAAATGCGCAGGCAATATTAAAACTTTTTTTTTAAGCTCATTAAGAAAAAATATACAAATCTAATTAGAACTTGTCTTGAAGATATATTTTCATTTGATAATCAAATAAATTTTAATTTCACAAAATTTCTTGAATACCTAAAATGTGTACCAAATTTTCTTACATGGGAACTCTTTTTTTTATTTTATAAATGGGAACAACAAAAGCTTTTTTCATTCAAGCATTTAATAGTGATGTGAAAACAACGATTATAACCCTGCAGGAAATGTCAATAGTGAAAAAGTATTGATTCACTATTGACTGTGTCACCAGTACTACTAACCAAGTATTCCAAAGGCAATGTAATTTGCTATAGACATTTAACATGTACGTGTCATTGAAAATCACTAGTGACATTAGAACTATTGACTAGGTAGTGAATAGGTAGTTCTTATGGGACCATATGTAGACATTGGAACCAAAGATTCACTAGTGACTAGGTAGTTCTTATGGCACCATATGTAGACATTAGAAACATAGATTCACTAGTGACTAGGTAGTTCTTATGGGACCATATGCAGACATTGGACCGAAGAGTCACTAGTGACTCGTTAGTTCTTATGGGACCACATGTAGACATAAGAACCATAGATTCACTAGTGACTAATTAGTTTTAATGGGACCATATGTACCCATTGAAACCAAAAATTTACAAGTGAGTTAATAAAGTAAAAAGTGTAGACTCTTAGTTGACAATGTCAACAAAATAGTAGACAAAAGTGGAGACTTGGAGACACTTGACCCCAAGCTTCCTGCAGGGAAGCTTTTAAAAGAAAACTGTAAAAAATTTGAAATGCAGTTCCGTTAGAAAATCACACTTGTGCCAAAATCAGAGTTCAGAAAAATACACACACTGAATAAAAAACTTGTACATAAATGTAAACAATCACAACTAAAAGCAACAAACACATATTTTTATTTTCATATCAATTATGTGTGTATCTAAATTTTGCGCATTTTATTACACAGACACGAGTGTTTATTGTTTTAATATTTGCTTGAGTACACGAACATGTATAGTTCACGTATTGTTTGATCGGAACATACTTCAACCACTCATGTGTAGCTATACTTTGAGTTCGTGAACTTGTAGGTGTACAACTAAAAAAAAGTACATGAACGGTAGACATGTATAGTTCACGTATTGTTTGATCGGAACATACTTCAACCACTCATGTGTAGCTATACTTTGAGTTCGTGAACTTGTAGGTGTACAGCTAAAAAAAAGTACATGAACGGTAGACATGTAGAGTTCACGTATTGTTTGATCGGAACATACATGAACGATAGATATGTTAGATTGTAGCTATATTTTAAGTTCGTGTAATGCTAAAAATTTAAACTTTTTCTATTAGCGATCGGAAAATGTGTTAAAACATTATTCATACAAGAACTTTATACAGGTTCAAGTGCAGTTAAGTTTTCAGTTCATTTGGCAGTGCTGATTGTGTTAGTTGCAAATATTTCTTTGACTAGTGAAAAAATGGAAAACAATAAAAGAAAAAAGTTTTGTTTTAAAAAATTCGCAACATTTAATGACGAAACAAAAAAATTTACATGTCTCGTTGAAACCTGCAAAAAAGAACTAAGTGCAGGTTGTAATGGAAATCTTAAACGACATTATAAACTGGTGCATAACGTTGTTATTGATGGAGTGGAGACACTTCCAAAGAGTATTGGAAAAAACAAAACTCTAACTAAATTAAACACAACTTTAGACAGAGACGAGTTCTTAAAATGTTGTGTTGGACTAGTTTCCAAAAAAAATGTGCCGTTTCGTATTTTTGACGACAAAGATTTTTTTAAAAAAATTATAGAGCCCTACGAAGAAAAATTTGAAATAACTATTAATTCAAAAAATATTGCTAATATTCTTGATGACACCAGTCAGCAAATAAAAAGGGCCATAGCGAAGATCGTCGAAAACAAAATGATTTGTTTAAAAATTGACGTTGCCAGTCGGCAAGACAAGCACATTTTGGGAGTAAACATACAATATATACGTGATTTTAAAATTTGTATAAACACCATAGGTAAGTTTCGTCTCATAACGAATAATAACAGTTTAATTTTAACCTCACAGAGAAACTTATACCATCCATTATCCGATTATCGCCATTTAAATTGCATTATAATAAATAATTGAAAAAAAAATAAAAACTCAAAAGGGACTATATATAAAAAAGCATTTAAAATAAAAACAGCATTAAAATTTATAATAATATTTATTTATTTATATTTAAATATTTAAATATTTATTTAAATTTATAGTAATAAAAAAAATGCAGGTCTTCAAAATCAGATGACGATCAAAACCTTTAATTTATTTTAATTTAATTTCTATATAATTTTTTTTATTGTTTTTAATGAATTCTATAATTTAATTTTTTGTTTTTGTTATTTTTTTTTTATTATTTTACACAACTGATCTCAAAAGTATTTTTAAAAAGAAAATTTTATTGTAATGGATTGTTTTAAAATAAAATAAAATTTTTTGTTTGAGTTACATTCGAAATAAAATCAAATATCAACCTTTATTTAAATGTTCTACACTCCCACAAGAAAAGTTAGTATAAAAAATTGTAAACGGTTTTTATATCACTTTGTCAAATGTTTGTAATTCTTTTAAAAAATATCTGGGACCCCCATAAACTATACATATTCTTGATCAGCATGAATAGAAAAGTCGATATAGCCATGTCCGTCTGTCCATCTGTCTGTGTTAACTCAAAATACTCCGCCAATACAGAAGAGGTCTTGCTAATTTTCAGTCAAATTGTTTGTTGATAGTTTGAATCATTAATAAGAAAAAGTGTGAACAAAATAGTTGAGTTATAATTCTTTATTTATTTGACTGCATTAACCAGAGTTGCCAGACACTTTAATCGTTATCAGATCAAAAAAAATATCCAGAAACGAAATCCCCGAATTCAACAATGTAAATTCATAACTTTTATTCGCACACTATTTTTACTTATTCTCATTCTCTACCTTTAATAAATTTGCAAGGAAACTCTAAAACTCTAATCACATTTATTTAAATCCCCATTTAATTTAAAGGACATCCACTTTCAGAACTTTTTTATTTAAAACATATAAGGTGCATACTTAATCTGATGATACTAGATGGAGAGTATCCAAAAATTCGGCACAGTTTTTAATATCAAATTTGGCACATCGGACTTTAATGCTTCCCCTTGTTAATCCTAATTTACAGTTTTTCTACTAATTTTTAGCATGAAGTTAGTACCTAGTACAAATTTCATTCTATCCCCATTTTACAAATTATAGTTTATTTTACTAATTTTCGTTGCAAAATAATTTACTAATTTTTAAAAACCGATTTGCTAAAATCAACAAAAATATTACTATTTTCTTTTTTTGAATTTTTAAATCAGATATTTTTGTAATTAAGAATATTAACAAAAATACAACGAACATCCAATATACTACTATATTTCAACTTTATTTATTAAAACTTTTAAAAAAATTAAAAATTACGGTTAAATTTGAATAAAAAAAGTTTATTGTGGCATTTTACTAATATTTAGCAAAATGTTTTGCTGATCTTAGCAAATCGATTTTTAATTTTCATTCTACAAAAACTTTACTAAAATTTAGTAACCTTTACAAATTTGTCAACTAATTTCAACATCAGGGCTTAAAATATACAAATTTTCTGTAATAAGTTTACGAACTTAAAATATAGCTACAATCTAACATGTCTATCGTTCATGTATTTCCGATCAAACAATACGTGAACTCTACATGACTACCGTTCATGTACTTTTGTTTAGCTGTACACCTACAAGTTCACGAACTCAAAGTATAGCTACGCATGAGTGGTTAAAGTATGTTCCGATCAAACAATACGTGAACTATACATGTCTACCGTTCATGTACTTTTTTTAGCTGTACACCTACAAGTTCACGAACTCAAAGTATAGCTACACATGAGTGGTTGAAGTATGTTCCGATCAAACAATACGTGAACTATACATGTTCGTGTATACAAGCAAATATTAAAACAATAAACACTCGTGTCTGTGTAATAAAATGCGCAAAATTTAGATACACACATAATTGATATGAAAATAAAAATATGTGTGGGTTTCTTTTAAACAGTACATTGTGTGTATGATGTGTGTATTTTCTGAACTCTGGCCAAAATGTTAAGCATCTTATAGACCCGATACTTCGTTACCGGTAATTTTAAATACCGGAATATATTTAGAAGAAATCTTAGTTCTTTTTCTTAGGAATTTTATCTTTTAATAAATTTGTTTAAATTCTTAATGAAAGCATCAATTTGGAGTTTAAGATTTCTACCGTAAAGGTCACTAAACTTTTTTTTTACTTTTTGTCTTTTATATCAAGATTTTATCAAAAATCCTAAAGGTACAGTGGTGGACACATAATTAGAAACTATGTTTTAAGAAAATTAAATCGCAGTGCAAGTTCTTTTAAGACCTACATTGTAAATTATAAGTACCATGATTCAAGGAGTAAACAATCAACATTGTTGTCGACGAATAATACGAGGAGTTGAAACTTTGCTTATTAAAAAAAAAAATTAAAATTATTTCCCAAGTAGTTGATTTTGGTTGACCACGTAATTAGAAACTTCCAGTTTATGCTATTATTTCTGAACTTATGTTATTTTAGTGACAAAGTGAGTGTAATTTGAAAAGCAATAGATTATCTTGCAATAATTTTGATATGTTTTAGTTTCTAAAATGGGCAAGAACAAGTCATGTACTCCACAAATGAGGAAGTTAATTCTGCAGCGTTATCAGAATGAAAACCTGTCAATGTCGGCTATCTTACAAAAGGTGCCTTGCTCTAAAATAAAAATGGAATTTGGTGTAATTCACTTATACAATAAGACAAATGAGTTTGAAACCCCAGCCATGAAGCCTAGGGCACGAAAGTCCGCTCTAGCAGAAGATAGAATTATTTGTAGGACCAGTAAGAGAAATCCATTATTGTCTTCGCGAAAAATAAAGTCTGAAATTGGACAGCAAATAAACGCAGAAATATCCACACGGTCAATAAGAAGGCGCTTACAAGATTCGGGCCTTCGTGGGTGCATTGCAAAAAAAAACCGCATGTCTCGCAAAAAAATATTAAGAAGCGGTTGCATTTTGAAAGGGAAATGCTTAGAAAAGATCCACGTTACTGGCATAGAGTTCTCTGGAGCGACGAATCCAAGTTTAACTTATTTCAATCTGATGGAAAAAAATATGTGAGACGTCCTCCAAACAAAGCCTTAGACCACAGGTACACCGTGAAAAAGGGAAAACACGGTGGCTGGAGTATTATGGTCTGAGGTGCCTTTTCTTGACGTGGTGTGGGTCCAATTGTACGAATACAGGGAATAATGGATCAACATCATTATAAGAGCATTTTGGAAAATGTAATGGAACCACATTCCTTTGAGAATCTGACCGTCCATTACATTTTCCAGCATGAAAATGACCCAAAGCACACTTCAACGGTAGTGAAATGCTGACTTTTGAACAAAAATATTGATTATCAGGACTGGCCAACCCAAAATCCTGATCTCAACCCAATTGAAAACGTATCTGCAATTGTAAAACGATGAATTGTTTTTAAGTTGTATGATTTTTTTTTATTTTAAACTCAATGATGAATTGTTACTTTACTATTTCTAGTTCTTAGTTTTTATATCTCGATTTAAGATCCCAGCAAACAATCCGGTCCGTTTATGTGCCGTTTTCGGTACAGCATATACGGATCCGAAGTCCGTTTCCGTACCGTTTTCCGGATCAGTATACGGACCGGAAAACGGAATAAAAGGAACATCGAATACGGATTCGAAACAGTATAAAGCTCGCTAAAACGGACCGTTTTCGTATCGTCATGCTGTATATAAAACGGAGTGTACAAATTAAGTGTACGTTCAAAACGTACAGTAAACTGTCCGTCATTTATTTTAAAAACAGAGTGGACTCCGTTTTTAATTTACCGTATACGGTCCGAATATGGTCCGTATTCGTACCGTTTTTTTTAAATGGTCCATTTTTATTTTTTTTTTATTTATTTTATCTAAATGATTTCTCCTTTTTTTAATTTTAAACAAAAGTTTGGTTTTATTTTTAAATTTTTTCATTTATAAAGATATTAACAAAAATGGATTAACAATTACATTAAAAATAAACTAGAAAAACAAGATATTTATGAATTAAAAATAAGAAAAAATTAAATTATAAACAGTGGGTCTTCTTTATTTGGAAAAATTGACTGAAATAGATTTCTTGCGTCCCTGCGGAATGATTTATAACTACGCATGTTGAGATTGCTTATTTTACTGATGCGGGAAATTTTGTTGAGTAGGAAGGAGTCTATTAAAATTACTAGATTAAAAACTATTTAAGATTTGTCAACTTACCTGTATCAAGTTAATGTATCAAAGTTATTCCTTGGTTATTTCTATTTTATTATATTATTTTATTAATATTTAATTTTATTAATAAATAAAACTGTTTGATTTTTTTTAAACAAAATACACTCCGGTAATACCGGAAGAAAAACGATAACGGTTGTAACGGAGTTTTAACCGGCACCGAAACGCATACAGCAAAAGGGAGTTAAAACGGATAATTTTCGAAAATTTGAGTAATACAATTTTACTGTACGTTAATGGTCCGTTTTCGTACAAGCTTCGACGGATACGTCAATTCCGGTCCGTTTTCGTACCGTCAATACACTGATAGAAATTTGTGCGTAGTATTAATGAATTCCTTCATTAATCCAATGAATTTTTTCATAAAAAAGTCCCCAAAGAAACGTTTCATTGAGTGAATGAAAGGTGTTTCATTAAAAAAATTTTAATGAATGATTTCAGTGATCCAATGAAAATTTCATAAATATATGAAATTTTTTTCATTAATCCTAGCCTAGTCGTTATGAAACTTTCATGTGTTTAATGAATAAAATTCATAGTTTGTATAAAATATTTTCGTTGATATTTAATAATTTGCACCTTTTATGATTATTTTAGCATAGCATTAATTTGGTGGTTATTGAGAAATTATCATTCGTTGATATTATTTATAAGGTCTGGTCTTTATAGGATCTATAAAATATTTTTTTAAAAAAAGTTCAAAAAGTTCGAAAGTAAACATAACAGGCTGTTCTGCAAAAGCGATGGCAGATTTTTATTAAACTCAACCTGATTCAGCAAATTTTCGTTGCTTGGAATAGGATGACATGTAAAAAGGAAATCTAACAGGAAAGGTTTTCCCGGTGCCACCCACCAATGTAGCACAGTGGAGAAAATCCTATTGTTTCTCAACAAATTTGCTAAAGCTCATAATTTTTGACGAATTCGAAAAAGATAAAATTTGAAAAGTAGCTGATTAGATTTCAGATCGAAAATTACAAATTTTGAAAATAAATTTTTTTTATCCATAGAAGAGAAATATTTTAATTATTGTACTTTTTTTAAATTATGTATTTAAGAACTTTAATGATTCAAAAAATCGTTTAAATATAATTAACAGGCATTAAAATACTAAAAGCTGAACTAAAAAAAAACAATTTTTTATATATCTGTTTTTCTTTACATTCAATCTTTCTTCACATTTTTTATAATTTGTGTTAAAAACATATTTTCTTATATGTCGGTACAAAATATGTAATTTTTTATCGATCTGGCTTGGAATTCTGTAGAACGATCGAAGATTACAGTCCACTTTTTGGTTAAATTTAGTTAAATTACGACCATATTAGATAAAAATGTTAAATATTGTTAACAATGTTGTTAAAAAACAAAAATTTTTTATCGTTTAGCATAACGTTAATGTGTAACATCGGCAAAACGATTACAATTTGGGTCTCGTTTTGAACAAAACTATATCGTTTTTCATAGAGAATCTGTTCCCTGGAATTTAGTGACCAACTATTCAAATTCGTCGAAAACTGGTAGCTCTAGGCAAACTTAATAAACAAAATTTATTAATATCAAAGTTTTGGCTAATTCTGTTTAAAAGATATTTTTCAGTTTTTTTATTTCAAAATGATAGTACAAAAAAAAAATTTTTTTTTAATTACAAGTCAAAATTTTTATTGAAAAAAATTTCAAAATTTTTTATTGATTTAATGAATTTTTTTTATGAAATTATGAAAAAGTCATAAAAAATGTTAATGAAAAAAATACCAATATTAATGAATTTTCATTCAGTTAATGAAATTTTTCATTAAACCAATGAATCGATTTAAATGAAATCGTTTCATTAATATTATGAAGGAAAATTCTATCAGTGTACCGGATTCATGAATCCGTTTGTAACGGACAGTCCGTAAAGTTGTTTCTTGGGATTTTAAAATATTTTACCAAATATATATGCTGCAAAATCGTTTATAATAATAAGGCTAACACTGTACATGTACATTAGGGTGTCCCATTCAAAAAAAAATTTTGGGGATCATTCTTAATTTGAATACTCATAAGGCTAAGAATTTTTGAGAATTTTTTTAGATTTTTCGGAGGTGGTTTAGAGGTCGCGCAAATCGATTTTTTACCAAAAATCGAGTTTTTTGGGCTTTTTTTGAATTTTGCTTAAAAATTGGTAAAAAATCGATATTTCTTCAGCTTCTGAGTCAATATTCTTAAAGAAAATTTTCCGATCTTTAGTTTTATGTGCATAAATAATAAGTTTCGGCAATGATTTTGCACATTTTGACAATTTAATAACAGTTTTTCATAAATTTTCAACAAATATGGAAAAGAATGCTTTATAGCTTTTAAAATTTGTATAAAGACTATAAAAACTAATGATGCAGTTTAATAGATTATTAAGTTTTAAATTAATTAGCAGAAAAAAAATGAATTTTCTCTCACCGTTCTCGAGTTATACCGTTTTAAAGCTTTGTACACATTGTATGAAATGTATAATACTATAAGGTGTGAACAAGATTTGCATTGGTTTAAACTTTAAATAATTGGATTTAGAAAATGTTTTTACAAATAAAATAATAGTTACTTACCACTCATACATAACAATTATATTAAAAACAAAGAAAAATAGATTTGTTATAAATCATTTATTAGAGTTCTTGCGATGCTGCTCTACCTCCTGCAGTAAACTCTGAAAGTCTGTTTCAGAAGTTGTGATATTGATATAACTATTAGCCAAGGCCACACCACGTTCTGCGACATCATTTACAACTTGCAATTGTTGAACTTTGTGTTTTGCTTCCTGAAATGATTTGTTGTTTTCCCATTTTTCTGGATCCGTTTGTAAAAAATCAGTAGAAATGTTGCAGGCTTCAAAAAAAGTTAGGCTAGCTTTTGTAATAAAACACAGAATTTGTTTATTTTCAATCATGTCTTCTGTTAAATTTTCTTTCACTAATTCGTTGTTATTACTTGGTTCATGTAGGTTTATAAATATCTATAAATGAACTACTAGTTAGTCACTAAATGAGACTAGTTGTAGGTTAATGTTAAGCAAAACTTATCTAAATTTGTTTAAATAAAGAAGAAAAAAAATGTAGGTTTCTAAGCATTAAACGCAAAGTTTTGGTATCTTCCACTTATCAGTTTACAAAAATTTTAATTGTATTGTGACTTGTTATCTCTAAACCTATAGACTATCTGCCAAAAATAGGGTTGTAGTTCCCCCAAATCCAATAAATCATGAATTTTAGTTCGAGCCATATCAGTGCCACCTAGTTATAACGGCTTTTTGGCTACTTTTTTTGCTGTCCACAACTTGACAACACTTAAAACTAAGCTTTGACATACAATAAATACCTTTTCAAATCTCATAATCTAAAGTTTACAACAAATCTGATACCCAAATCTTATAGTACTAAAAATTTCATACAATGGGTGCAAAGCTTTAAAAGGGTATAACTCGAGAACGGTAAGAGAAAATTATATTGTTTTTTCTGTTAATTTATTTAAAACTTCATAATCTTTTAAACTGCATCATTAGTTTTTTTAGTCTTCATACAAATTTTAAAAGTTATAAAGCATTCTTTTTCATAGTTGTTGAAAATTTACAAAAACTGTTATATAATGTATCAAAATGTGCAAAATCCCTGACGAAACTTATTACTTATGCACATAAAATTAAAGATCGGAAAATTTTCTTTAAGAATATTTACTCAGAAGCTGAAAAATTACCGATTTTTTAGCAATTTTCAAGAATAATTCAACAAAAGCCCAAAAAGCTCGATTTTTGGTACAAAATCGGTTTGCGCGACCTCTAAACCACTTCCGAAAAATCTGATAAAATTCTCAAAAATACTTTACCTTATGAGTATCCAAAATAGGAAAGATCTTCCGAGAAAATCCAAATTTTTATTTTTTTTGGGACAACCTAATGTACATGTTCATAAGCCCATACACTGATAGAATTTTCCTTCATAGTATTAATGAAACGATTTCATTAAAATCGATTCATTGGTTTAATGAAAAACTTCATTAACTGAATGAAAAATCATTAATATTGGTATTTTTTTCATTAACATTTTTTAGGATTTTTTCATAATTTCATAAAAAAATTCATTAAATCAATGAAAAATTTTCAAATTTTTTTGAATAAAAATTTTGACTTGAAATAAGAAAAAAAATTTTTTTTTTTTTTTTTTTTAAAGAAAGCATCTCAGGAAATTCTTCCTATTAATTAATGTGTTGCTTTCTTTGGAAAGGGGATAGTGGAGAGATGAAAGGTGGTGAAAGATGAAGGGCTTCAAACATGGCAACACTGTAAATGCGCGAGTAGATAAGTCTTAGAACAGTTGTTGCTCGCCACCTGATGAGAGTTGGCGAATTTATTGGAGCTTTTTGTTTCATAGCCCTAATTCATTATTTTACTTCGGTAGGGTTAAGTGCTATGAAAACACCGAAGGTGGGCGCAGCGATACATATTAGTGATAGAAAACTCATACATATTATTTTTCTAAATTGATGTTGTCGTCACCGGGAATCGAACCCGGGACCATCTGTGTAACAGTCCAACGCGCTAACTATTACACCATTATTACAACACCCACATGATTTAATGAAACACCTTTCATTGACTCAATGAAACGTGTCTTTGGGGACTTTTTTATGAAAAAATTCATTAGATTAATGAAGGAATTCATTAATACTACGCACAAATTTCTATCAGTGTACCTTAAGAAACACATATTTTAAGTTTCAGAATTTTAACTCAACGGGTTTGGGCAGGACGTTAAGGGGCAGATATTTCCTTATTGTCCCTGCCCTTAACAATTTTAATTTAAAGAGGTAATTATTGGAGTTTCCAAAAATTACTGATAAAAATAATGATAATAAATTGAAAATATAAATACAAATGGTTAAATGCGTTACTTACCACGTAATATTTTATAATATTTTCAATTAAAAGCAACAAAATATATTTTCTTGTTGTTTAATGAGAAAAAAACGGATTTTTTTTTGATTTTTTGACATTATAAACGTAAAAATATTTTCCGAATATTTAGATAGGAAAAATACCATGGCGCAGAGGCAAAATGTTTACCTATTAGAATAGACAATAAAACAATTTTATTTAAATTTAAATAAAAATCAAGGCAATAAATCCTCGTGTACATATTTTTTTTGTGTACGTACCGATAATAAAAATGTATTAAATATTCCGCTTGCACTCGTTCCCTATTCCATACCATATCGTTCCATTTTGGAACAATGTTCCATTCTATTATCGGAATGTTAAAATTTGTATTTTAACTAACGTATGTATATGGATAAACAAACTCGCTTCGATAATACATAAACAGATGTAGCTTTTACAGGGATCCCGAAGATTTTATTTTTAGAAAAGTGTCACAGGGTGACTTATTACTTTTGTTTACCATTATGTTTGATAAAAAATAATAATAATAATCATACTCCGAGTTTAAATTTCGTTCGCTGTTATATTTCATTAGGTTCTTTGTGTTTAGTGTTAAAATTCCACTCGTTCCATTCCATTTCGTTCTACTTTGCTTGGTTACAAACCAGTCTGGAAATATATATATAAATATATATGTTTATAATTTTAGAGGTTTCGGGCTCATTAAGTATTTAAAATAACCATGAGTCGGAGTCTAAGCTTGGACTTTTCATCCCTGATATAAGCATTTTTACGTTTTTTAAAGCCTATTTTTCAATGGTAATTATTGCTTTTAATTGATTCATTATTAATGGTAATGAAATTTAAAACCATTTTCATTAATCAATAAATTATCATTATCAAAAAAAATTATAATGAAAATAATTTCATTAACATTGATATCAATGCAATGGTAATGAAATCAACATTTCATTAGTCCACTTAATTCATTGCTCCAATGGATGTTTGATTTTTTTTTTTTACGTTTCTGACTAAAACTCCAAAAAGTTTCATACCAAAAGTCGTAAGTGAAATCAACATATAATTTTTTGTTAAGTTTCGACAAATTTTATTGTTAAAATAACAATTATGTTATTCAAATTGATGTGAATTTTTGTAAAAGAGCTGTTTTTAGAAATTGGGATTTGGGTGCGTTATAATTTTTAATTTTATTAATTTTTTTATTATATTATTATTTTTTTTAAAATACTATTTAAAAACGTATATAATTTTAAATATAAATTTATAAAATATAAAAGATAAAGAAATATAAAATTAAAAATTACTAATAAATCGACAAAATATGAATAAATTAAAAAAAGCGCATTGTTAAATTGAATAAAGCGCATTGTTAAAACAACCAAATAATTATTCAGTTTGATTAAACAAATTTGTTAAAATAACTAATTCCTGTTACTACATTTGACAATTTTTCGTCAAAATAACAATCAACAAATAGTTAAACGTCAAAAAATACTAAATACTTAACAATTTGTTAAAATTAACATTGGACTTTGGTGATTTATTTAACATTCATCAATTCAACATTGGATTTAGTTGACTTCACCGCTGTTTTTGGTTCAGTGTATGCTTCAAATTTTTGAGTTTCTAGACAAAGTGATTTGGCCGGGGCGGCAAAAGGAAGTCTTTTCTACAGTTATATTAGTTTTTTGTTTTTATATACATCGAGATTATTTTTATGTTATTTTCAATTTATAACGAGCTTTCAACCTCCGTATATTTAAAAAAATAAAGCAAATCAAACATATTAGCTAGGTTGATACTAGTATTTCGATCTGGCTAAAGATCTCATCAGAACCCGAAGTTTTAGAAAAGCTAGAGCCTCCATAATAGGCAGAACTTTAACAAAAAACCTATTAATAATCAATTTTGCTCCATTCTTGTCTTCTTAGTAATCAAGCACGTGGTTAGGTTTTTCCTAACAAGCATCATGACGTTACTAAACTTTGAAGACCAAAAATGTTCTATTTATATAAAAAAATTTTAGTATGTACTCTGGCTCAAGTAATATTTTTTACAGTTATATTAGTTTTTTGTTTTTATATACATCGAGATTATTTTTATGTTATTTTCAATTTGCTTTCAACCTCCGTATATTTACAAAAATAAAGCAAATCAAACATATTAGCTAGGTTGATACTAGTATTTCGATCTGGCTAAAGATCTCATCAGAACCCGAAGTATTAGAAAAGCCAGAGCCTTCATAATAGGCAGAACTTTACGCCCCTCTTCGCAGTCATTTAAAAAATCCCGCCTATTCGGATGTCCCACATGAACCCACGTACCAAATTTAAAGGTTCTCGATATCGCGATTTGGACAGGCCGTTGGATAACCCTTGTCCCTATTTTAAACCCTGTTTTCCTTATCCTGGCCAGAAAAAAATGCCTAAATGCTATACAAAGAACTTGGGAAGTCTGCCAAGGGGAGGCTATTTCCCTTTTTGGACCTTACTGTTGGAAATTTCAAGCTCTACCCTTTAGTGATTTCGCCAGGCCGACAAAGGGGGGATTTTCCCTTTTTGTCGCTTCCAGTAACAATTTCCAAAAATCCCGTCTGAGCGAATGGTCGTCAACAAACTGTCCATTCACTCGCCTATGTGCGAAGTTTGTACACTCAGGGAATTATGTAGTTAAAATCAACTCAATATTTACAGTTAAAAACCTGCATTTGCATTTGAAAAGGTATATACTAAATTTTTCATTTAAATCAGCTTAAATTTATAGTAATTTTCAACTGTTAAAATCAACTGAAATTTGTAGTAATTTTCAACTGATAAAAGTCAACTGAAAAATGTATTATATTCACTCAGAGAAATAAAGTGCCAACCGAATTGAAAAGTGTTATTAATGGTAACAAGTTATAAATTCAGTTAGTACAACCATATTTACATTCGAGTTCTGATTTTTTTTTGTATTGCAACCAACATTCTGTTGAACTGTTTACAAAGTTTACTTCGAAATTCTAACACTATTTTATATTTTGCGTGCAACTACCAACATTTTTTCAAGTGTACCTACTTGGTATATTTCAACAAAATATATTTTTTTAAATATTTAACTTTCAAAATTATATTTGAAAAAATCAAAAGATATTTACTTCAAATCAGAACAAACTACAAATTAGTATAAAATTATATTTCGTGAAAAATAGTTTTGCTATAAATTTTTAGTTAAATAAAAAATCTGCAAATAATTTTTGCAAATCGTGTAATAATTTTTAAAAATTTGATAAAAATTACCAACTTTTGAACTTTACGATCAAATTAAAATGGCTTATACAACACAATCAAAGGCGACAAATCCATTTCTTATATTCCTACACGAATTTCGGGAAAACCTTACACAGCAACATGGAGTTAAATCATTTAAACCGCAAGATGTGGCCAGCATGGCTGGCGAGAAATGGCGTCAAATGTCTAATAATGAAAAATTTTCGTATATTACGTGGGGCCGAAAAAATCGACAGCAGAAGATTTACAAAAATGAAGCCAAAAAGAATACAAGATCAAGAGGAATAGGAAGAAGTGTAAGGCTCCAAAGAAAAAGTGTGAAACCGAGATCTAGAGCTACATCACGTAGACGTCGTAGAACAAGCTCTTAAATTAAGCACGCGGTGGTGTTAAATATTATTTGTAATGTCACATTCTCCTTAATGTTTGTATTTTGCTGCAAATAAAATTATAAATAGGATACAAAAAATTTCTTCCGATAAAAAAGAATTGTTAAAAGTCCTTCAGATATTAGGAATTAAAAAGATGCACGTTATTGTACATTAGGATGTGCCTTAAAATAACGATTTGTCTATTTTAGTTTATTACACTCCCAGTTTTATTGCAAATTGTTCCAAATGGAAGAAATCGTTTATTGTTTTGGAACAGGGGGGTTATATAAATCGATTCGAACAGAAATTCGATTCGAACAGAGTTTTCACATTGCAAACAAAGTAATAGAAAGTACTTTTTAATGGGTAAAAATTAAAAAAAAAAATGTAGACAATGGTCTAGTAAATGCGAAAAGTAAAAAAAAAAAATTGGACTTGAGTACGAATATCATCTTACAATAGTTTTAAGATTTCCGAATTCGAAAAAAACTTTTCGAATCGAATTACATAATAACCCCTCAGGTTAACAGTATATAAAATACAAATTAAATTTTTTTGGGACAAGGAAGTAAACTACTTTTTTTAAAAAGGCTTACGTTTTTCCATATAAAACTCAACAATTTCAATTTTTTTCGGATTTTATTTTTTTATAAAAAATGTGAAAAAAATTGAAATCAGCTGTATTTTAGACAGTTTTTTGACGGGTTACAATATTTAAAAATTCGATTATCGAAAATTATGATGTGAGCAAGATTATTCAAATTCAAGATCATTTGTTTTTTTGTTAAACAAAAAACCGTGCAATGTTTATTTATTAATTCAAAATGTCTTCATCCGCTTATTTAATGCAGGTCCTTACATGTTTCATTTATCGTCACCGAAATCCTCAGAGAGCCCAAATTATAATTTTTGAAGGAAAAAGATCAACGCTTTACCCGTATTGTTTTTTTTTTTACTTGATGAGAAGTAAAAAACAAAATTGGAAGAATTGAACTAATTCAAATCAAAAATATAACATTTCACATCATAATTTGTGATAAAAGATCGAATATAATATCATGGTTGGCAAACACTACCTTTTCATTATAATGCTGGTTGCCTACCACGCCCACATCATGGCCGATATGAAAATTTTAAAACCACGATTCCAATAGTGGCATTTATCTTCTGATATCACAGGGTTTATTTATTATTCTACCAATTAAATTTTGTTTAATCAACAAAACGTTATAAATCGCTGTTTCGGTATTTTAGCGTTATTTTGACTTTAGATCAAGATATTTCAAAATCAAACAGGTAAAATAGTAAAATAAACCAGATTATAAAAGAAGAAACATGTTTTTAATGGAATCGCATTATTAAAATTTTCATTTGGGTATTAATGTTACTGTGGTAGCCAACTACCGTTATTATGAGACATTTTTGAATGTAAACCCTGAAAAATATACTTTTGGTTTTAATTTTTTAAGATTTAAAAGTAAAAGATTACCGAAATATCTTAATTTTTGTGGACCAGTGTGCGAAAAAGCTATTTTTTTTTAGGGGAGGGCCGTTATATGGTCACTAGGTCTAAACATCTACAGATATTTTTTAGAAAATTTTTATTAAAAAAAAAAAAAAAATATTTAATTTTTGTCGAAAAAAGATTTATATGTGTAATTTAGACCCATAGGTCCAAAACTACAGAACCGATTTAAACACAGTATTCGAAAGATTATGTTAAATTGTATACGTTTTGCAAATTTGACTGACCAAAGTAGCTTGATTCTTAATCAAGATATATTTAGTAAAACTAGAGGGACTTTTTAGCCGTGTTTTTATATCAAAATGTACAAATCTCGGGATAGAGATATTTCAGAAAGTAGGAGGAGTCTTTCCAAGATTAGGGTCTCTATTTCTTCTCCGGAAGACGCTCTAGCAGATGAATGTATAAATTATATTCGATTGGGTTGGATTCGATTGGGGCACTCTAAATGGGTCAAAGTGGTATTTTTCAAAATTTGGCCCTACGGGTCAAAAGTCGGGACATCAGAATTCGTTTTAGAGGTATGGTTCCTTCGGCAAAGTTTCTTATTTTGATCCCTAGAATACGATTTTCCTTGTATGTTGAGCGATTTTTTTGCCTCTCTACAAATCGACCCGCACTAATATTTATAGATATTTATGAGGCCTAAATATATACACTCAAAAAAAGTTTTACACTTACTACATGACAGTTTTTTGTGCGGTACTCATTAGTAGTTGTTTTTAACTGCAATTGCAGTTGTTTTTCTATGAAATAATACAAAACAACAAATATGACAGTTATTTGAAAAAACAACTTAAGAAAATTACTGTATTTTCAACAGTTGTTTAAAGCAGTTATTTTGGTATTTTAATAAACAACTACCAAAACAGTAATTTTGCAGTATACAGTTAATTTTTAGTAGTTATTTAAAAAAAAGGTAATGTCGAGTTTTTAAAAATTCTCGTTTAGTTTATTGTTATGCTCATATTTTTTTTATTAAAAAAATATTTTTAAAATACCGAAAAATATATTTTTAAAATACCGAAAAAATAAATAAATAGTTTTTTTTTTTACCAATTTTTACAGTTGTTTCAAAATTTTTGTAGTTATTTTTACGACATTATTAGTTATTTTT
The DNA here is from genome assembly GCA_021234595.1 of Delia radicum. Classification (NCBI taxonomy): domain Eukaryota; kingdom Metazoa; phylum Arthropoda; class Insecta; order Diptera; family Anthomyiidae; genus Delia; species Delia radicum. The sequence continues at coordinate 146,074,794 of CM037855.1, forward strand.
ACTGCATTTGTTAGTTGTTTTTCAATAGTTAAAATACCCGACGAAAAAAGTTCCGATATAATCATATGATTATATATATAGTATCACATATAACTAAATATCACATCCCACCTGATCAGAAAACTTTCATACATAAGCTGATCTCATGGTATCTCATGTGATCTAATCTCATATAGTTTGATCCGAAAAATGGGTCTATCAAATATGATAAAATCATATAAAGGGTCAGCCATCTAACGTTTTTTTTTCAACTAGTGCTTATTTCGTGAATGGTAACACTTAGCTTATGTCTGATTTGACAGATAATTAGTTTTATCCTTCCGCTGAACGAATATGGTCCGCATGTTCGTTATCTTGCGAAAAAAGTGAAAGAAACTGGCATCCTCATCGATAAACCAAAGCGTGAAAAGCCAAAAACAGTGCGTACACCCGAGAATATTGCTGCTGTGGCAGAAGGTGTGCGTGAAGCTCCATCAACATCAATTCACCGTCGTTCTCAACGATTGAACATTTCGGAGACATCATTGAGACGAATTTTGCATAAAGACCTTGGTATGACGCCATACAAAGTCCAATTGGTTCAGGAGTTCAAAAAAAAAAAGTTATTTTCGGACCCTTTATAATTTAATACAATTTTATCCAATAAGTTTTTTAATTAAAAATCTAAACAAATATTGAAAATGTTTTAGAGATCAGTAGTTTTTATTTTAATCGAATTAAGTACTACATGTAATTCATTTATAAGCAGCGCAACGTCTTTCATGCAAATACATGTTTGTGGGCGTTGTGGTGTAGTGGTTAGCGCGTTGGACTCTTACACAGAAGGTGCCGGGTTCGATCCCCGGTGCCGGCAACATCAAATTAATATGTATGAGTTTTTTCTATCCCTCATACGTATCGCAATGTCCACCTTCGGTGTTCCCATAGCAATTAACCCCACCGAAGTAAAATAATGAATCAGGGCTATGAACCAAAAAGCTTCAATAAGTTCGCCAACTTTCCATCAGGTGGCGAGCAACAACTGTTCTAAGACTTATCATCGCGCGCAATTACAGTGTTGCCATGTCTGAAGCCCTTCATCTTTCCCCACCTTTTATCTCTATACTATCCCTTTCCAAAGAAAGCAACACACTAAATATAGGAAGTATTTCCTGAGTGTTGCCTCTCTTTTTAAAAAAAAAAAAAAAAAAAAAATACATGTTTGTAGTTAGTAGCCCAAAATCCATTTTGACCGAACACTTTTCCGTATCAAAGAATTTGCACACACAGAGAAAAATTTAAGTGTTTACGAAATGAAATTCGGTTACTTCGACTCAAATTCGGTTATTACGAATTTCAGTACTTTGGTACAACACAACATTAGTTTTCCCAACAAAATGCGGTTAATTCAACTGAAATTTAGTTGCAACACCCACAATATTCAGACATATAATGTAAATATCGTTGTTCTAACAGAATTTATGAGTTGTTACCATTAAAATACACTTTTCAATTCGGTTGTCACTTTATTTCTCTGTGTGCAACAAAATGGCATCGATTTGTTTTTGCATATTTTTGTATATTTTGTTATAAATGCTGATAAATAAATTTCTAAAAAATCCTCAATTTTTTGGATTTTTAGTATATTTTTTTGTTTTTGGTGCATTTCGGTTTAAGTCCACATTTTAAGCGCATATTTCGGATTTTTATTGCATATTTTAAGGGCATATATTCTGGTTTTTAGTGAGTGAATGTCGCTGCCCTGTTTATAAAACAGAAATCTATATATAATCTAACATAAATGTATGCTTTTTGAGAACTTGAAGTTGGAACATATCAATTTAAAACGCTAGGTAAAACAAAAAAAAAACAGCATCTACCGAGGAACAAAATCAAGTTCTTTGTTAGCAAAATTTTCAAGACCTACAGATTTTTTCAAGAGCAGAAATAAACAGCAAACTTTCCACGTCCTTGTTATACAAAATAATTAAAAATAATAACTATACGGTCGGTATTATTGATCAATACGATATTTTGTTTATGAAGAATAAATCTCCCTATTTAGTACTTCAGCAATTTCAGATTGTTCAAAACAACTATTTTGTTAACCACGAAACAGGATAAGTAGTAGAAAGATAATGCCTATAGTGGAACTAACCAACTATTTAGTTCTTAAAATTGAAAATTCCGAATTCATTACCCATGTTTTAAGGGATGGGTGTTTCATTTGTTTAAACAAGCCGTTTCCAACGCTCTCTTCCAAAAACCTGAAGTGGTTTTAATGTGTTAACAGTGGTACTTTTAATTAATTAATTTTCATGCTTTTAGCAATTTTATTTTAATTTTAAAGTTAATTTGTATTGTTTAATGTATTCTCTGCATTCGTTTTGTATAATGAACACAAAATTTTGTTTATATATACTAAAAAATATGCATTAAAAAAACCTCTTAAAAACTATTTCTCTTAAAACCAATTGGCATATAAAATTTAACAGATGTTAACTACCTTGGTTCTTCTTTAGTCTATATGTTCGTTGGTTTAAAAACCTAATAATTGTAACGTTGTTTTTAAGAACTTTAATAAAAAAAGAATTAATGAATCATTACCAAACAAAAAACCGTAGTTATTCATATTTTTTGCAGTATATTTTGAAACTCATTTATATTCTAATTATAAACGGTGTTAAAAAAATACTTAAAAGTGAATATTTTTCATTAAATTTTACTATATCCCGCATTTACTAAAAGACTGACATAACTCAAAAAACACAATTTTGCAGAAAATGCGTTTAAAGTATTCAATCCATATCAGCCTCTTTCGACCCTTTCTCTATTTATTTGATCACAATATGAAGCATGATATAACTAATAAATATGCAACATTGACTCAAAATTCACATTTTTAGACTTCTGACAGTCTTTTAGTAAATGAGCGATATATATTTATATATAACTAGCGAACCCCCTGCACACTTCGCGTGCAAAATAAAAAAAAAAAAAATTCAAATAACAACCCCTCACATTAGTAACCCAGCAAAAAATTTCCAAAAAGGTAAGCGGGTTTGTAATCAAGCATTTTGGGCAGAACGCATTCCTTACTAGATTACCTACTCGATTATTTTAACAGGGCGTGAGACTAAAATAATTGATTCCTTAGAATTGATTATTTTTTTTACCGAAGAACCATTTACTTTATATTTTTAAGAACTACATACATTTTTTAATAAAGAAATAGTTCCATTGTAAAACTACGAAGTACTTACACAAAAAAAATAAATAAATAGTTCCCTAGAAAAAATAAGAAGTACTTACATTTAAAGAAGTAGTTCCATAAGTAAATTCAACTTTTACTCACACGTGATTCTCCTAGGTCACTCAAATATAACGATCAAAACTCATACGGAAATAAAATCCTAAAAAGTGAAACATCGAATTGTTATGATAACATGGGTTTGTCATAATTTTGGGGCTATAAACCACGAAAATATAAATTTTTCAAAAAAAAAGAACAATTCAAAATTGAAAAACAAAAATATGACTCACGCACAATCACCCTCGAAATTTTTTTTACACTCACTCACGATAACGTTAGTAATTTCAACTTCCACTCACAATTTTCTGCTCACGTGCTCTTCCCTAATTTATACCTAACCACAGTTTAACAAAATTTAGGCAACATGCTATTTCTGTTTTTAGTATTATTTTCCTGCAAATAAAAATTTGTTTAAAAAAATATATGAGATAAATTCTTTAAAACTGTATAACTTCTTTTTTCAAAATTAGGAACTACTTCCAATAGCGTCCTTTTATTGAGAAAAAGTATATGATTACTGCTTGAGTACAAAAAGTTATACATATAAGTTAATAACATTGTTATTTTCTTTTAAGTAAATAATTACTTTGTTATTGAGTTCATGCTTTCTGGTTTAAATTTAAAGAATTGATTACAATACTACTTGCTTTTTTGACTCTATCGTTGGAATGAGTTTGGTATTGCAGTTACTAAATTTGGCAATGAGATATGTAAGCAAGTGTGGGCATCACCTTCTTTTTGGAATGTGTAATTTTTTATTGGGAATATATGTACTGGTAGAATGTTATGAGGCTCTGACTTTTACAGTTCTCTGATATGGTAAAAAATCACTTTGTATAGAAGTTGTCACGACCACCAGTTCAAACCCGCCCAATTTTGTCAAGGCTATTCATAATAGGAAATTATGTGCTAATACCAAGTTTCAGGATTCTTCCTATCATAAGTACTCCAGATATTAAGAGTTAAAAATTTACGTTATATGGGAGGTGCCCCGCCAATTAAAAATTTTTGATTTTTCTCTTTTCTTAAACCTTCACGGCGCAATTACCAACAAACTCGCAGAAGGAAATATCCAAGTTGGTCCAGCCGTTTTTAAGTTTTAAGCTTACGCACAAAAAAGACACTCCATTTTTATATATATCACTCAATATTAAGTGTTAAAATGTTTCGTTGTATTGGATGTGCCACGTCCAATTCAAATATCCAAAAAAATATTGCCTATTTATTATGCCTTCCGGATAGGTAATTAACTACTGTGAACATTTCAAGCATATCGGTTTCGGGATATAACCTCCTATAAACCACAAAATATTTCCCCATATACAACATATGCACACAAATGTTCACCTATAACTCATGAACCAATACACATACAAAAGCCGTATATACATAAAAACCTTAGTAATGGCGTCACCTTTCTCGGGAAATTTTCAGAAACAAAATCGGTTCACGCATTATAGAGAACATCAGTCTCGAACACAATGCAAGTTATTTTTATATATATAGATGATATGTTCTGCCATATATAATTATATATACAAGTGATTATTTTTGATTAATTGTGAATAGCAGCCTCAGAAGGTCGCCCAAGCTGACCATAAATTGGAAGAAGTGCACGATGCACTTTCCTGGCCGAGCATGAATTTTGATAATAAAATTCAATAATCTGCAAGCGTTGTTTGTTTGTAAGTCGATTCATGTTTAAATTATAGACCAAACTGAACATGTTTAACAGTAACATGTAACACGAAAACAGCTAAGCTGCCAAAAACAGTGTTGCCAAAAAGAAAGTTGCTAAAAAATCACGCTTTATTATAATAATAATAATAAGCCTAGTTCTTGATGTTGAAAGAACTGCCTCTATACTGGGTATAGGCTGTCTATAAATAACTTCCATCTTTGTCTTCTTGACGCTACTTCTCGAAGTTCACCGATGTTGCTGACGCTATTACTTTCAGAGACACTGTTGATTTCATTCAACGTAGATCTTCTCCAAGATGAGTTTGGCCGTCCACGTCTTCTTGAACCTTGGGGATTGTATACAAGGGCTTGGCAACATACTTCTGTATGCGGTTTTCGTAGTGTGTGCCCAATCCATCCAAACTTTCTTTCACGTATTTCCACATTAAACATTATACAATGTTTAAATTTTTCTCTTGAATTTTGTATAGACAATATATGTAGCTATTTCACATAAAAACAACACATTGCAATGTTTCACATTTTGTTTTTTGAAATGGAATTTAAAAAATTATAAACATTTGTAGAATTTTCATATGTACATCAATTGCAGTTATGAATACCAAATAGAAGTTGAAAAATTCCATTTGAAATCAAAAAATATAATTATCCATTTTAAATTTTATATTGTATTAAAAAAAATTCTATTTAAATTAAAGAACACATAATATTTAATTGATGTTTCAGATTTTTTTTTTTTTTTAAAAAGAGAAGCAACTTTCTGGAAATTCTTCCTATTAATTAATGTGTTGCTTTCTTTGAAAAGGGGATAGTGGAGAGATGAAAGGTAGTGAAAGATGAAGGGCTTCAAACATGGCAACACTGTAATTGCGCGAGATGATAAGTCATAGAACAGTTGTTGGTTGCCACCTGATGTAGAGTTGGCGAATTTATTGAAGCTTTTTGTTTCATAGCCCTGATTCATTGGGCCTGATTACGGTTGTCGTAGTCGTATTTCGACTCTAGTCGAAGTCGTTGTCGATTTTTATTTGTTGCGGTATTACGTAAATTTTTCGACTAAAAGGTTTTTGTAATAGATTGAAAACAACAGAGTGTAGACAAATTTATTAATATTATGAAGCACTCTATGACAATCTGTCAAAAACAGCTGATTGGCGGCAATAAGAAATTTTTAATTTTGTTGTTAAATTATCAAAAATATAAAAAAATGCTAAGTTTGGATATATTTTTTTAACTTCAGATGAAAAATATGTTTGCCTATGGCTGAGACGAATGATATTCGAAGAAAACGGCTAAGTGTTGTTAAGCAAAATAACTCCGATCACGTCCAAACTTTTACCTCGCATAGTACTTTTTGAGCTGATTTTAAGAAGCAAAAAAAATTTTGTCGCCAGAGCCCCCTTGCGGCTGGACGAGGCATTAAATTCACAAAAAAATTTTACAATTATCTCAAAAAGTACACGTTCGACCATTACATGTCATATCAAAGCATATTAAAATATCTATTCAATGATGTACGATATGACCCAATTCAAAATTTCCTTATATTTATTTATGTTTTTTTTTTGTAAAAAGATCACTTTATTAAAAAAATCGTCTATATTAGAATATAAAAACTGTACAAAAAATTAAAGAAAATTTCACAAGCTTTTATAAAGGTGTAATGGACTACCATATCTTTTAAAATAAAAAAGAGATTAAAGTTAAAAAAAATCGCAAATCCAAATTGTCTAAATTTAACCTTTGATATTTTTTTTGTTTTAAGAGATATGTGGTCATATTGTACCCCAAAAGAAAGCTTATAAATCCGGCTATCCATTTCTATAAACTTATTAAGTACTTACTTACACAGACCAATTTTTGAATAAAAATCACGTTTTATCTAAAAAACTAAAGTAAAAATAAGAAAATTTTAAACCGGCCTTTAATGGGTTAATTTATATTGACATATTGTACACCATTGAAAAGCCATTTAAAAGAGCTTTCATCTGACATGCATATTGTTATAAACGGACTTGTACTTTTTGAGATACTTAAAAAACTTTTTCAACTTTAATGCCCAGCCCAGCCGCAAGGGGGCGCTGGTGACTACAAATATTTTGTTTCTTGAAATCACCTCAAAAATTAGTTTTTAGGGTAAAAGTTTGGAAGTAAACGTAGTTATGTTTTTAAACTGCACTTGTTTCAGATTTTGTTTTTACCCTAAAACGTCCTCCAATTTCGCAAACAGCTTCGGTGCTATAATTTTTATTCTAAAAGTATTTAAATTTAATTAAAATTTCATTGAAATTTGCATTTTGTAAGAATTTTTTAAATCTGTCGTGAGAAATAAAATATACAACTGTTTTTATACATTTTGACAGTCGAAAACGACAACCGTAATACGGAAATTGTAATAGATTTTCTAGCAGTGTTGTACATTCGTAGTTTTTGACAAACGTAATATCGTTTTTTAAAAACGACAAATTTTCACTAATTTTCGACTACGACAACCGTAATCAGGCCGATTATTTTACTTCGGTGGGGTTAAGGGCTATGGGAACACCAAATTCCATTTGAAATTAAAAAAAATATAATCATTCATTTTAAATTTTATATTGTATTAAAAAAAATTCTATTTAAATTTAAGAACACATAATATTTAATTGATGTTTCAGAATTTAAAATAATTTCTGGTAGTTTTGAGTTTTAAAAATAGTCTAAATTGCAAATGACATTTTCTAAATTTCAAACAAAAAATAAAAATTTCAATAAAAAGCTAACATTTACTATTGCCTTTTTTATGAAATGAAACATTTCTCATAAGTATTTATGAAACAAGTTTGATATAATTTTCGTTAAAAATAAAAATTATCTTTTTTTGACCTTTAATTGTGCAATGAAAATGAAAATTATTCAAGTTCGAGGCCATACTCTATATTTCTTTATTAGGATATTGTCCTAACAAATAATCTATAGAGTTTTTGTTTTCAAATTTATTCTTTGACCCTTTCAGAAATGTGTTGATAGATCTATTTTGGGAATTTTCTAGGTTCCCATCATCAGAACACGTTTTGAAAGAGGTAACAATCCTATGCCAAACATCAAACATTCATATAAACTAGTTTACTCACTACATGAGAACTAATATATGAGCTTGAAGTTAAAGATTATAACCATTGATCAAAAAATAAATTTAAAACTTGTTTGTTACGTGTAAAGTCCACCTCTGGTTTATATTCAATACACGTTTTTTGTTTTTCTCTCTTTTTTTTGTTTAGTTTATAAACAACACAGGGGAAGGTAAACTAGACGGTACTTTGTCTTTTATACAAGTTTGATATAATTTTTATTAAAAATAAAAATTATGTTTTTTCGACCTTTAATTCTGCAATGAAAATGAAAATTATTCAAGTTCGAGGCCATACTCTATATTTCTTTAATAGGATATTGTCCTTGGCATGGAATTGTTACCGCTATCAAAACGTGTTTTGATAATGGGAATCTAGAAAATTCCCGAAATAGATCTATCAACACATTTCTGAAAGGGTCAAAGAATACATTTGAAAACAAAAACTCTATAGATTATTTGTTAGGACAATATCCTAATAAAGAAATATAGAGTATGGCCTCGAACTTGAATAATTTTCATTTTTATTTATGAAACTCTTCATCATATTCATGAAAACTTCATAAATATTATGAATAACTAATGACAAACGATTTATGAAACAATATCATAAATATGATGAAACTTTTTACCCTGTGCGTATGTATTTACATAAATTTTATTAAAATCTGAAATTTTTAAAAGTTGATACAAAAAATTTTTACACAAAAAAATACTTCTAATTCGTATTCCTAATTTCCATTTTCTTCTTATATCTATAAACTATTATCTCTAGAATTAAACAAATAGTGCTAAAAATTATACCACCAAAAAATATTATCAAAGCAATTCTGTAATATCTTAAATTTAAAGGATCCACTGGATAATCATCTTGCTGAATACGATAATATTTTGAACTTGTCGCTGCAATAAAAGCCTCCTCTTGCCATTGGTCCCAAATACCCGATTGCTGAATAAGTAAAATGAAATAATTCAAAGAGTTGGCAAATTTCGATTCGAATTGTATTGGAAATGTATTAAGTTTATAGCCAAAACATATATCCGATAACTGATATTTTGGTTGTGTTAGATTCCGCTGTAATTTTGTAACAAATAGCCAATCATTTTGAGTGACCACATAGGCAAACGAACGACTAAAGTTTCTAATATTATCGGAAACATCGTATGGTGGCATTTCTGTAAAAATCGGTTCCAAACGGGTTAAATCTACATATTCATTATTACGCAATTCCTCCAATATATTACTGGGTATTAAGACTTTAATCTTGGCTTTTAATAGATCATTTACCGTTCTCATGTAAGCTTGAAATACTGGACGCATATTGTAGGCAGTTAAAAAACTACCATAATAACCGGATAATATAAAACCCATGACTAATATCAAACCATAAAACCACTGCAAACGTAACGATATATTTGTCCAGTCCAAATTGGTATTGGCCGAAAATAATACTAATGCCAGGCTATGTAAAAGATTTTTAACAAATGATGTTGTAGGATGTCTTAAATATTTCATTAAAAAGGCCACATATACGACTGTGATACCCAAAAATGTCCATATATAGCGACCAAATGGCCATACTATATACCAATATCTTGGCATTTCATCCTCTGCTGGTACCATTATACATATCCTGGACCATTCCAAAGGATAACTAAATGTTATATTAGCAAATATATTGTGATAGGTACCACCGTGCATGGAAATATTATACAAATTCCTTTCAATTTTTTTTTGTATCGTCGATATTTTATCATTCTTCTCTGGCACCAATTCCAGAATATAGTTGCTATAATCGGCAAAAAGTTTTATCATTTTGCCATAGGCACCCTCAAGTAGTTTGATACCTTGTAAATTTGTATATTCAAAAACGTTGGGTACATCTTTATAAAATGGTGTCCTTAGTACGTCCATGATTGAGTTTGCTAGTTCGTGTTTTAAGTTAAAACTAAAAGTGGTTGCAGTATTATTTGGCCTTTTATAGTTGCAAAAATGTACCTAATTGTGTTTACAAAAATGCAAAAAAAAAAAAATAAAAAATCTTAATGGTTATTTACCAATTTTTTGTTTCTGTTAATAAATCAATACCCATTTTCTATCACATTAATTTCATCGATACATTTAAGGGACGGTAATGTATCGTATCAGTTAGGGTTGGTAATTATTCGTGTTTTTATTTTGTTCGAATAAACGAACAAACAATTTTTGTTCGAACGATAAATTGATTAATTTTTAAAAATTATTCGATTAATCGATTGAATAAAAATAATTTTAAAAATACATTTTATGAATTTTGGCATCAATTTGAATACTACAACAATTCCAATTCTCAAATGCACTCATGTACCCAGCCAGAAAAATACGAACGGCAAAGCATTGGCCCAGTGCTTTCAACGGTGTTGTGAGCGTTGGCAGAGCGTTGGATATCTGAAGATTTAAGTGCTTTGCCAACCCCAAAATGATAACACCGGGCAGGGCTTGGCCGTTCCTTTTTTAAAACGTTGGCAAAGCACTGGCAATGAGCGCTTTGTCAGTACCAAAACCCTTATTTTAAAACGTTGGCAAAGCATTGGTAGAACAACCAATAAAGTGCTTTTTTAATAATATAATAAGTGCTTTGATAACCCCAAACGTTAAAACGTTGGCAAAGCACTGGCTATAAGCGCTTTGGCAGTACCAAAACCAAAAACGAACAATAAAGTAATTCACTTCAGTAAAGAGTTGTATTATTTCTTATTGAATGATTTCGGTAATTTGAACAGAAATAACAATAGGCTTGCATCAGCTAAGTTAATTACAAAATAACTGAATATTTTTTTTTATCAAATTATTTTTGTGATAAGTTAGCACGATTTTTTACTACAATTTTACTAAAGAAAGAAATTTGAAAATAAATTTCTTAAATAAAATCTTAGTGCAAAAACTATACTTTGTGCTGACTATACTCCTATTATATTCTTTACTTTAAATCATAAATTGCAATTTAGTTTTGAATTTTTCCACTCTTGTTGTGAACAAGGGATGTGCCACTGTTTTTGTTAAGTTAACGGTTGTAAATTTTGTAAATAAGTACTGGCAATGCATTTTTTGCCATTGTTGGGAAAGCGTTCTAAGTAAGTACTGTTCCAGTGCTTTTTTATTTTTACGGTTGTAAATTTTGTAAATCAAGTACTGGCAAAGCACTTTTTACGAACGTTGGCAGAGCGTTCTAAGCCAGAGCTGTACCAGTGCTTTTATTATTTTTACTGTTGTAAATTTTGTTAATTAAGCACTGGCAAAGCACTTTTTACTAACGTTGGAAGAGCGTTGTAAATCAGTGCTTTGCCAGCACTTTATTTGTTGGATTATTGGCAAATAGTGCTCTGCCAGTGCTTGCTTTTTCAGACCATTGGCAATTTCTGGCTGCGTAGTGACACCAAAAGACTTCTGAATCACTCGCCCTTTGGGATTTTTATCTCATGATGAAAAAAATAAAGTTTTGAAAATCGTTAAAAAGTTAAATATAGTTATCCACTGTGGAGCAAAAGTGAACCAATGTTTCAAAACTAAAACGCAAGATGTATTAATTTCCAAATATTATTGGAAAAATAAATCTAATTAGGTATAATGGTATCTGGTATGTGTCCTCTTCATAATCATAGAGGCCCAAACATTTTGGCCCTCCTATATCTTTTAAAATCTTAAATTGTATAGAAGAAGTTCATTGACTTACTTTTGCATCAAGACACAGTGGAATACATCACACAATTTTTGGAAATAATTCGGTCATTTCTTACTTAGTGGTTCAATTGCAATAAAATTTGAAACAGGTATAAGAATCGTAATATCGAGCTTATGTTTTGATTTTGAACCTAACAAACACTCTGGGGGCAGCAATATGACCAACCAAAATAGGAAATTTTTTGCATAAACCATTTTAAGTGCTCTAAATTTTTTTTTTTTTCTAATCCCATTTTCAAATCCGCTAGTAGAGACTAACAAAAAAACATGCTTGCATATGTGGGTTATCTTTATTTTTTCAAAAACCCTAGGGATAACCAAATTCCCGCAATCCCTGGAATTTGGTGCGGGATTTCCCAGGATTTTTTGCATTAGTTCATAGATTTTTTAGCAATTACTGAAAATTTTGGATGTTTAGTTTGAAATTAAAAAAATCATTATTTGAGTTTTTTAAATAACTGGAAATAAAAAATATTTAAAATTAAAGCAAAACTGTAAAAATTAGTAAAAACAGAACAAAAAACTATTGGTATTCAAAACTACACACACAATATTTTTTCCGTAAAGACTACTGAATATACACATTAAATTAACTGAAAATCAGTTAAAAACAGGACTACTTACTTTTCGTTTAAAACAATTGTATTTTTTAGTTTATTTTCAACTGTTGAAAAATTAATTGACAAAATCCATAAAAACAATAGATTGTTTTTGTTTATTTCAATACTCAATATAACATAACAACTTTTTGTTTTAAATAGAAATATTGTAAGTGAAACTTTTAACTATTACCGAAAGTCCGTTTTTTTGTTTATTGAATAACAGACAGAAAGTTAAAAAATATATTTCTTTGGTAATTCAACTGTATATTCCATTGAAACAACTTTACCGATTAAATTTTTAAGTAACTGTTGAACTTTTATGGAAAGGTTCTTGAGAGTGTATTCAAATTTTTGTGTTCTAAATTGGTATCTTTAATATTTTTTCTTCAATTAAATTACAATGTTAATTAAAGAAGTACTTATTAAAGTAACAAATTCATTTAATACAATTTTTGTGCTTGTTTTTAATAAAAAGAACAAACGAATTCGCCTAAAAATGTGTGTAAAAACGGCCTCTTTTGAATTTTTTTTTTGACATCTTTATATAAGTACCCAGCAAAACTTTGGTAATGGGTAAAATAAAGTAAAGCACAACAACTCATTTACATTTTAAGCAATAAAATATTTTATGTATCGATAGCTCAGTTGGTAGAGTTCTCGACTAACTAATTTTTAAATACCAGAGGCCCCAGGTTCGAATCCCAGCATGACCACGTTATTTATTTAATAAAAAAAAAAGTTATTTATTTAATTAAAAAAAAATATCTGTAAAAAAATATTTTATGCATTTTTTTATGAAAATCTATTTATAGATACATTACTTTTTCCCACCATGTAACCATATAAGCAACCAGTTACTTTACCCCCACAAGGTAATGAGTCCACCCATTACTTTTAGGCTCATCGCCTGTAAAATTCATCAGTGAAGTGACGTGTAAAGTAATGCATGGAGCCCTATGGCGATACATTACTTTACCCATGATTTGGTAATGTGTGGTTTTGCTGGGTAGTGGAAACAGATTTAAAAATTTTTAGATTTCAACAACAACAACTTGCAACAACAAAGCTTTTAAGAAATCTTGGTATTGAATTCCAGGCTCTAGTTATCCTCACATTAAAGGATCTCTCGAAAATAGAAGAGTTTATACGTTGAAAAACTATCTAAGGGTTTATACTCGATCTTGTAAATCTAAAGTTGTCAACAATGTAACCAGGACAGTTCGCTCTAATTAGATTGTAAAACAATAACAAGATTCTCAGTTTTATAAAATTCTCAAAAGAAAAACCAAGAAAATCCAACACAAACGGAGATACACGTTCTCTTATCCTCAATCTGTAAACATATCTCACTATACGGTTAAATGTAAGATGAAGACGTCTAATAATATTACTGCTAGTACCCGTAAATACTTCCAAAGCATAAATTAACTGGGGCATAAGAAGAGCACTAGCTACACGTTTCCTATTCTGAATTGAAAATGGAAATTTTAAATTTTCATTAATCTTTTTTGCACAAATTTTTTTTGTAGAAATTATAAATATTAAATTCCTTTAAAACTTGTACAAACAAATTAAAACATTAAAAATTAGAACTTCAAACTTGTATTAAAATCGAAACTAAAAAATAAAGAAAACGGAAACCCGATAGAGTGATTTTTCCCAACTTATTCTAGATGAAACTACACAACGGCGATTAATAGACTGTACACACAGAGAAAAATTTAGCTATTTGCCAACTGAAATTCGGGTCCTGATACCCAAATTCGGTTAATACGCATTTCAGTCGGTTGGTAAAACTGAATATTTGTTTTTACAACAACATTCGCTTAATTTAACTGAATTTTAGTTCCAACACTCAAAATATTCTGAAATCTAATGTTAATATCGTTGTACTAACTGAATTTATAAGTTGTTAACATTAAAATACACTTTTCGATTCGGTTGGCACTTTATTTCTCTGTGCGTATGCAAATATGGCTTATTAGATATTGTCGTAAATTAAAAGAATTCCAAAATATTCTTCCAGAGTTCCTAATTTTATCTTTATATATATGATATGGTGTCATATGGTGTGTTTCGGGTTAATAAGTTTATTTTTGGATTATATAATCAATCTTTTTTTCAAATATTGGCTATTCAACTATTACTTTTAGTCTCATCTCCCGTAAAATTCATCAGTAATGTAAGGTGTATTGTAGTGCGTGGAGTCCTATGGCGATACATTACTTTACCCCTTATTTGATAATGTGTAGTTTTGCTGGGTTGTCAAAATTCTTATCCGTTTTAAGATTTTCCGGCTTTGTGTGGTTTGCAAAGACAAAAACAATACAAAGGTAAACATTTTCATTTGAAATGTGGGAAAAAATTAAAATTTCGAAATTTGGGGTTTCTTGCAGGATTAAAACAATGCAAACCATATGTAGCTTAAAGAGAAAGCGGAAACCATTTTATATGTGAAATAAACCAAATTATTTTTGAAACATTTATAAAAAAGCGTTAATTTTTAGAGAAAAAATACCGAATTCTAAATTTTAATGCTATCAAACTATCTTAAAAGCCATAGAAAAACTATTACTTTCTCATGATTTTCTTCTACAACGAAATCTTAAAATTTAAAAATTTTTTAAGTGTAAAAAATGCTATAGGCTCCGAATTTTTTTTAATCATATACAATTTCTGATTCCGCTGACTTTTTCTTCTTCAAATTAAAGCACATTTTCTTTCTTAAAAATATTAGTTTTTGATGATTTTTTCTCCCTGAAATTCTGTAATTTTTCAGTACATACATGAGGGCGGTCCCAAAATTTGTCGACCTAACAAAGAAAACACAATAAATTTGGAAAAGATTTTCTTTATTTCTCAACATAATCTGCTTTTAGCTCGATACACCTGTTTATAATTAGAACTGTCTAGCTCCTTAAAATAGCCATCAACCGCAGACTACACCTCTTCAATGTTTTTTCAATGAAGTTATTTCAAGTTTGGAAATAGAAAATAATCCGACGGAACTAAATCTGGCGAATAAGGTGCGTGATGAAGCAAATTCAAACTTTAATTCATTGATTTTGGCCATCGCAATAGTGGATGTGTGAACTGGTGCATTGTCTTGATGAAACAACACCTTATTTTTCGTCAACTGCAGCCTTTTTTCCTTAATTTCATCACTTAAAGGCTGCAATAAGTTAGCATAATACTTGCCGTTGATTGTTTTTCCTTTTTGAAGATAGTCAATCAAAATTATCCCACGCGCTTCCCAAAAAAACAGACGCCATGATCTTGTGGTGAAACATCGCCAAACAAACATCTTGACGTCGCTGTTTTTATTCTATTGTAAGCAACTCAGCTTCCATATTGCTCATAAATCGCCAAATTTGCGGTCAATATGTGATGTATAGCACTTTCTGAAATCCCTATCATTTCAGCCAGCTCGTGCACCTTCAATACCATTTTGTGGATTTTCCTAACCGTTTCTAGCATGGACACCTCAATTGGTCAACCACTACGGTGTTCATCTTGGCAGCTGGTACGGCCTCATTTAAACTCTGCCGTAACCGAATTAGCTGACTCCCCCAGAGTAGAATATAGCTCGGTTTTAATATTAGTTGAACTGAGACCTTTCAAATCAAAGTATTGAATTACATAACGGGGACAATTTTTTTCCATGTTTACAAATTAACTAAGATCGTTTATTTTTGATGGCTCCACAAAAAAATACTAAACAACGTGGCACATTGAAACGTAAAACATATGTTGTATAAGGTTGCCACTTTAATTTAATTTATTGATTTCATTGATACAAATAAGACTTTAAGTCTCTTACAGCATCTCAACAATACAGAATTCTAAATTAATATATCAAATTAAATATAACTTACAACACTTTTCACCAAAGAAATTTTTTTTTTCAAAGTACTGTAGCAATCTATACGTGAGTTCGGCTAATTTTTTTAAGAGGTGGTCAGATTTTGTGTACAAAATATTAGTGTAATCGGATAATTAGTTTGTTTAGAAATGAACTTTAAACAAAAAGTAAGCGCAAAAAAAACTAAAATTTATCAAAAACTTCTTCAAATTTTCAGAAAAAAACAATTTAGCTAATTGTACTGAACTCAAACCAATGAAATCATATTGAAATTCTTTCCCAATCCTGTCTCGTTTTTTAGAAATTAGGATACTAAAGAAGCAAAAAAAAAAAACAACTCTGTAACTCACTTTTTGTTCAGACTTAATTTGTAAGCGAAATAATGAGCCGATCGATTTTGCTGACAAAAGATAGCTTGAAAAGAAAAAAAGTTCAGTGTCGTATACAAAAGTAGTGTAAATGAAAATGTGTATCGGTTTTTTTCGATCTCACTCCTTTTTAAATTAGATTCATACTTAAATAAAATATTTTTTTTTTTTTTTGAAAATTTGTTTATATTAACATTTTATTTTCAAATTTTTTTTTTAATTTAAAAAGTTTTTAAAATTCTTTTTCTTTTGCAATCATAATATAAAAGTTATTAAAAACACGGTGCAGTCTAATTACACATTCTTATTTTTTATATTTTAGTTATATTCTATTTGGAAGTAAAATTATCCACTTTTCCTATTAATTTTCATACTTAAGCTTTATTTTCTTTCTATATCTACTAATTAGTATCTCTAGCAATATACAAATGGTGCTAACAACAATACCACCAAAAAGTATAATCCAAGCTATTTTATAATATTTTAAATTTAAAGGATCCACTGGATAAGTATCATATTGAATTTGATAATATTTTGAATTTATCGCTGCAACAAAAGCTTCCTCTTGCCATTGATTCCAAAGTCCAGATTGTTGTATGAGTAATATGAAATAATCCAATGAATTGGCAAATTTCGCCTGCAATTGTATTGGAAATGTAATAAATTGATTACCAAAACATATATCCGATAACTGATATATCGGTTGTATAAGATTACGTTGTAATTTTGTTACAAATAGCCAATCATTTTGAGTGACGACATAGGCAAAAGAATTACTAAAATTTCGTATATTATCGGAAACTTGTAAAGGTGACAGTTCTATCAAGATCGGTTCCAGACGTGATAAATCCACATATTCATTATTACGCAATTCCTCCAATATATCACTGGCTACTAAGACTTTAATTTTGGCTTCCAATAAATCATTTACGGTTCTCATATAAGGTTGAAATATTGGACGCATATTGTAGGCAGTTAAGAAACTGCTATAATAACTGGACAATATAAAACCCATTACAATTATCAAACCATAAAAACACTGTAAACGTAGTGATATATTTATCCAGCCCAAATTAGTATTGGCCGAATATAATATTAAAGCCAGGCTATAAAAAAGATTTCTTATAAACGATGTTGTAGGATGTTTTAAATATTTCATTAGCAAGGCCACATATATGACAATGATACCCAAAAATATCCATATATATCGACCAAATGGCCATACAACATACCAAAATCTTGGCAATTCATCTTCTGCTGGCACCATTATACATATCCTGGACCATTCCAAAGGATAACTAAATG
Source organism: Delia radicum (assembly GCA_021234595.1). Classification (NCBI taxonomy): domain Eukaryota; kingdom Metazoa; phylum Arthropoda; class Insecta; order Diptera; family Anthomyiidae; genus Delia; species Delia radicum. Next base: position 146,092,754 of record CM037855.1, read on the forward strand.
TTATATTAGCAAATATGTTACTATAGGTACTACCGTGCATGGAAATGTTATAGAAATTTCTTTCAATATTTTTTTGTATTGCCGATATTTTAAAATTCTTATCAGGTACCAATTCCAGACTATAGTTGCTATGATCGGCAAAAAGTTTGATAGTTTGGGCATATGCACCCTCAAGGTTTTTGATACCTTGTGGATTTTTATAGAAAAATACATTCGGTACATCTCGATAATATGGCGTTCGTAGTAATTCCATAATTGAACTTGAATTTGGTAGTTAGTATTTTAAATTACAACTAAAAGTGTTTGCAATTTTATGAGGGCTTTTATAGTTGCAAAAACTTTGCCTTCTGTTCAGTTTACAAAAAGGACAAACAAATAATCCTTAATGAGTATGACTTTTACTAAATCAATAGTAGTATTCACTAAACACACTAAAATATTTTTTTTTACCAAATATTAAGTAATTTTAACTAAGTTTCAAGAAATTCGGGAATAATTTGGCTCCAAAGAAAATTTAACTAAACTCAAGTATATAATGTTCTTCAAAACAAGTAAACAAAATTTACTTCAATTAGGTAAATTTGTATTACAAATTATTCAATTTTATGAAACTGTAATAAAATTTTGTATACTTTTGACTTAAATTAAGTATAAATTTAGCTTAAATCTATACTCAGGGAACTTCTGCTGTAAATATTTGTAGTTGTTTCAGTAAAGCAGTATCTTTATTTTTAAGTGAAAAAACAAGAATTTGTAGAAGAAATTTAATTTTTTGTTACGTATCTAGTTCTTTAAAAAAAAACAAACCACATCAAGTTACTGTATTATAATTTTTATTTTTTACTGCATATTTGGTTCATTTTTACCGCAATTGTGGTTAATTTTTTGAACAGTAAAAAACAAATGACAATGTTAGTTGAATTTACTGATATGTAAGTCATCCTTTCTTCAAGTGAAATTTCATTTATTTTTAACTATATTTGAAGTGGTCTTAACCGACATAGAAGTAAAAATATCTTAATATCAAGCTAATTTTTCTTAAATTTTTAGACGCTTAACTTGTGCTAATGCAAAATTAACTAATTTTTAGTTCATGAGTTATACACATTAGGGATACAACTTTTTTACAATTTTTAAAAATATCAAAATGGCCCTATCCATACCATGTAGTGCATAAAAAAACAATAAGAACTGCATCTTTAGATTTTTGATGTCGTTAAATAAGGTTCCGCATCAAATGCAATTAAGTTTGGGATCAGTAAGTTCTAAAAAAATAAAAATATTTTCTTTATAATTTCATTAAATGATAAATAAATTATAAGTTTTTCCATTAAATATTGAATAATATTCTGTATAAATTCAATTAATCGTGATAAAATATTGCGACTTACCTACGCTGTCTTATGCAAATTTGCGAAATATTATAATTTATTGCTAAAAGTATAAAAATATAAAATTTTGAAAATATAAAAATTTTTGAAAAAATAAGGACTTTCAGAAATCGGCTTCGACGCGGAACGTTTTTGTTCCGAAATGACCTGATTTTTCGGTTTCAGCACAACATCGTCTACAGCGTGGTGATAGGGCCTTATTTTGGTTGTACCCCTAATACACATATTAAGTAAACTAAAAACAACGTCCGTAAAGTTAGAAAAAATGTTAATTGAATCAGCAAAATTTTTCCTGGGATTGTCCTTGTAGAAAAATTGCTAATATCTGCAAAAGTGTTTTGCTGAACATCGGTTTGCTTAGTTCAATACAAATTAAAATCGACTTGTTGAAATCAACAAAATTTTTTGCTGAAGCTTAGTAGAATGAAAAAAACTAAAAAACTTAGTACAACAAATTTTTACTTTAGTTAATTTATTTTGCTGAAGTTTAAATCTATTTTTTTGTGATTGTTTGAAATATATATAAAAATTTCAGGACTTCCACATCAATTAAATTAAAAATCTGGATATAAACAAAATATTTTATTAATGACATTAAGAAACAAACATACTAATTACCAATTACTTACATGCATGTATGTATGACGCAATTTTACATTTATTTTTCAAATAAAGATAATTCTAAAATACCAAAAGGTATATATTCAAAATATCGCTGAATATCATAAAAACCCTTTATCTTTTAAAAACAACTACCTAAGACTGGAATTTATTGTTTTGTACAGTCGCACGAAAGTGCAGTTTATATTTTATTTTTGCCTGTATCCTCAACTTATCATAATATTGTTTTGTACAGCAACACCAAAGCGTAGTTAATTTTTAAATTTTATCAAAATATCATTCATTTAGAATTTTTTTTAAAATTAGTTTATTTAATTTATTTATTATTTTATTTATATTTTTTTAATGTTCACAATTTCTATGTGCGTGCCTTTGATTAATGTGTATTATACTAAAGAAAAAATTAAATGAACGAAATCAATCTCGAATGCATTTTGTGTAAGTCTTATAATAAGAGATGACAATACCGCTAAACCAACGTTTTAATTAAAAAAAAAAAAAATTTAACCAAAATTTTAAATATTTCTGAGAATACCTTCCAGTTATACTTCCATATACTTCCTTAATTTTTTACGAAGTTTTTATACTAAATTGTAAGAAGCTAAAATTTTTAAACTACATTTTGGTTTTAGTTTTTTTCATACATTTTTAAATTTCTTAACTTTTAGTTTAATAAATTCTTATTCATAAAAAATCCTCATTCAGATTTCAAATACATTTTAGTTAAAACACATTTTAAGCCTTACAATTTTATTCATAAATATTAGCTTAAAATACCTATTTTAAACTTTGTGTAAAAGTTAATACTCGTTTATGAAGTTAATATTCGTTTAAGGCTAAAATTTTTGTGTTCACTAAAATGTACTTGAAATGCTGGTTAAAATTTAAGATTTTTTACACATTTTCTAAAATTGTTTAATAATATTAACCTAATTCAAGAAAGGGAAATAAAAGATAATGGCTTATTATTTTTGAGTTCATAAAAAATTAATATGAACTAAAATCTAATAAATTTCCATTATTCTTAAATAATTTGTTTTTTCAATGTGAGAACACTGCAATTTCAAAAACTGACAAAGTTTCAACAAATCGGGGTAGGCTGGTCTTAGATATATTTTCTTTATCACACAATTAAATTTAATTAAGATTACCTCAAAATTGCAGAGAATGGAATACCCTCCTTAAGACTAGCTGTTACTGAATCTGGCATATAGTATTGTGAATATCGCTAATATCGTTTTTATTTTAAAATTCATTCCATTTATAATTTCTGTGTTTAGTACCCAAACTGTAGGCACTTACATACTTACAACGTTTAAAATTATACACGTTAGATCTTATCATGTGCTATTGCCAAAATTAACCCATATCCTGCCACTCATTTTAATTTTGATACATTTTTTTCGCCAAAACTTTGTAGGAAATCACTAAAAGTTCTATAAGTGATTACATTTTTTAAAAACCAAGACTCTTATAAGATTTTCAGACACTTAAAGCAAATAAGGAAGGAATCAATATAAATTTATAAGGTAGTACTAGTAGCCCAGCTGTTTATCTTCCTCTGACACTTTTTTTATGTATGTTGGTCTTCGATATGTCAAAATTTGTCTAGATATAGCTGGTTTTGACACTTCGGTGTACTGTAGGCAACAACAAAATGCCTGTTGTTTTTGTATTGTTGTTTTGTATTATTGTTGTTTTGTATTATTGTAGTTGTTGTTCTACTAGCACTACCAATATAAATTTATCTTGGAAGGAATCAATATTTTTTTATATATTTTTTTTCTTTTATTTTTTCAAAACTACTTTTGTGGAATTTTTAAAATAATTTTTTTCTAAATTTTAAGGAAAGGTAACAGTTAAAGTACTACACGAATCAAATTTTTAGACCTTTAAAGAATAAAGACATTTAAAACAGGTGACAATTATAGAACCTTTAGTGTAATTCTTTCACCAATTCACAGCACTCCTGGCGAAATACATGCAATCCCAAGTAAAAAATTGTTACTGCACATCATCAAATTATATATAAATTACATATGCGAGATATAAAATTTGATTCGAAAAATGAGAACATACACTCTCAAAAAAAAAACATAATCGATGAGCATCGTACATTTTTGGAGTTATGATTGCGACAGCCATGTTATTATTAGTGTCCTTCCGAACAGTTCGGCCAAAAAACTGTATTTTGTCGGTTTTTTGATATCTAGAGGCAATGATGACAAATTTTGGTATTGGAAACATGTTTGTTGAGCCGATTTAATTTGATTTTGTGTATAAAATTTAAGAGAAAAGCCGAAGTTTAGCTATAAAGTTAAAAGTTCGGCCGTCGAACTATTTTCGATTTGGCCGAACTTTCTGAGGCCGAACAGTGAATTCATTGCTTAACTACAGACTTTTCTTCAAAACAGCATCTAAACAGTCCAATAAACATTTTTCCATCCGCCAAATTTGTCCACAATGGTTTAAAATTCCGAATACAGACCAAATGCATTTTCTGGCCGAACTGTTCGGTCGGACACTAGTTATTATGGTTGTAACAACCATATTCTTATCTTTTTCTTAATCATACTATGATAATTGGATTATGCTATGGTTATGGACTTATTTTAAATATATTATTTTAAAATAATTTAAGTAATCAAATTGTCTTTGCGCTGATTAAACTATTGTTAAGAATACAATTTCACAATACAATTTAGCAATCATAATATTTTCACTATGACCATATTATAGTCCCAGTTATTATATTATGATCATGGAAAATAATTTCGTCAGCTTTTATTACTATATTATGATTATTGCAAACATATTATGATTATAATATAAAGTACGTGTATTTTGTTTAAATTTTTATTTCATATTTCTGTGATTTTTTTGTTTACAATTTATTTTGCATGAGTACAACAAATTTAAAAAAAATCACTTTTTCTCACTTTTTACTTAATTTATAACACTTTTATGTATAATCAGCAATAACTTCATTTAAGGGATACGTTTCAATTTAACTTTTGCCTAGGCTCCTAGAGACTACTAAATTGCTCCTTATTCCACTAAAAATATCACCATTACGATTAACACCACGTTTTTCTATTTTTATGACTTTTTGTTTATTATTCAATTTGTTCGGATAGACTGCTTCTCACAACTTCTTTTCACAAAATCTTAAACAAGAATGACACTAAAAGACGGAGGACGCTCATAAAAAACAGACTCCTGACCTTATAGTTGGCGCAACTATAACATGGCTGTTGTTCGGGAGAGGAATATGAGGAATATGAGCAGTGTTGCCATGTATTTTTTTCAAAAAACTGTAAGAAAAAACTGTTTTTTTAAGATAAAACTGTTTTTTTAAGAAAAAACTGTTTTTTTTTTTAAATAAAAAACAGTAGAAAATACAGGTAATATGTGCATTTTGAATTCAATTGCATTTTATTTAAACATAAAACAACATAAAAAACATTAAACACAACATATTTATATACACAGAAAAAAATATTTTTTGTTGTAGACTAACTTTTAATTATACTAACAAAAAAAAAATATTTTCAAATTTATGTTATTACAGATCACAAGTTGTGCTCTGTTATAAAACTACATTTTAATTAACAATAGGAATAATATGGTTTTTTCTGTGTACTTGTTTAAAGTAAAAAACAGGTAAACTGTTAAAAACTGGAAAACCTGAAAAAAAAAGGCTGAAATTAAACAAAAACTGTTTTTTTTCATGAAAAACTGGAAAACTGTTACGCATCCTAAAAAACTGGAAAAAACAGTTAAAACTGGCAATATGGTAACACTGAATATGAGGGAGAGGAATATGATATGAATATATTATGAGAATAATATGATAACCGAAAAAAGAGAGATTTTTACTATAACATGATTAAGGCAACCATATTATTGGTGAAATACATGGATGGTAACCGATTCGATGCGGGTAACGGCAAGGGTAATGCTAATTTCCTTTATTTCAGTAACGGTATTTTAGGAGTAACGATATTTCAGTTATTTCGGTAACGGGTTTTTAGCGTTAGATGTATTTTACTTATTTCGCTAACGGTATTCTAGCGATAATGGTATTTTATTTATTTCGGTAACTTTATTTTAGGTATAACAGGTTATTAGCTATTTCGGTAGCGGTATATTAATGGTAACGTTATTTTAGTTATTCAGGTAATGTCAATGCACACCGATATTTTTAGCTCCATTATGCATGAATTACAATGACTGGCTAGTTTGTGATTAAACTTTGGGAAAATATATCTATTTACAGCGATTTTTCATTTCATATCTTGTCAGATTATTTCGGTAACGATATTTTAAGGATATCGCTATTTCAATCATTTCAGTAACGATATTTTAGCGATAAAGGTATTAGATTTATTTTGGTAACGGTATTTTATGGATATTGATGTTTTGGTTATATCGCTAAAGGTATTTTACGGATAACTGTATTTCAATTATTTCGGTAACGGTATTAACTATTTTATTGACCGCAATTACATTGCAACTATATTTTTTTCCACGTGTATAATTGTATCGAATTGCACATTCTTTTTTTTTAAAGTGTGCACCTTGGAAAAATGTCTTTGAGCCAAATATGTCTTTGATTGAGTAGTCAATTTTCAAAGTCGTAACATTTTTTTTAATGACAAGGGAAGTCTGTTTGGATGGTTCCTCCAAATATCGATGAAATTCTAATATAAGATAGAGGAGACGAAAGTAATAAAAAATTGCCCAATCGCATGTTTAGGGGATACAAATGGGGTTCAAAGTTGTTCAAAACTTTTTTGTTCTTTCTTTCTTTTCTCTTTTTATCTTTTTTGAAAAGAGATAGGGCAAAACGGACAACATTTTTGCCCACAGGAATATTAATACACCCTGATAATACAAATATACTTGGTCCGGGAAAGATCCGGAAAGATGAATTTTTTATGAAACAACAACAGGGTGTCTTAATTATTTTTTTACCCATACGTGAATATGAAAATACAAATTTAAACATTCCGATAATAGATAGGGTTGTGCAAAATGGAACGATATGGAGTGGAATCGAAACACTAAACACATTAGTATTATCGGTATGCCCATTTTGCGATATCTTGCTTAGTTTTCGAGATATTAGCCATTTTATAATCGTTCTTTTTACAAAACGCCGATTTTATTTCTTACAAAACGCCCACAAAAAATTATACGTTTTACTTCAACCCATTATTTTTTTGTAAACTAATGATATTATAATTATTTTTTTTATTCGTTAGTGTGATTTAATTATCATTAATAATGATTTTTGTAATGAAAAATATTTCATTATCACTAAATGGCAATGACATTTTTTTTCATTATCATTAGTATACTACTGGTAATGATTTGTGCGCCCCGGTAGGCTAGTTGGTAGCGTGCTGGCTTATCAGTGCGGGGGTCGTGGGTTCGATTCCCACCAGAGGCACTGGTCTGTTTTCGCTACAACGCGCCGAAGGCCATAGTAGCTAGTGCTCGGTTAGGGTAATAGTATATAATTTGTAATTATATAATTATTAATTAATAAAATAAAAAAATACTGGTAATGAAATTTCAATGGTAATGAAAAATTCCCATGTATGAAAATGTGTTTATTTTTAACGCACACAATGCAAGATAAATTCAATCAGAAAAAACGACATAAAATTATTCGATGCATCGCAACCCGTTTAAAAGTTTTTTAGCTTTAAAATTAGATTTTTACTCTTCTGCCCTATTTGGGTAAAAATGACTCAATTTTGAAAATCAAAGTTGAAAACTATACTTAAAACCGCTAGTTTCTAGTAAGATAATCTTTAAAAAAAAATTACACAAAATATCTCATGTTATTTGTCAAGGTATAAAACTTAAATTGAGATAAAAAAAATTAAAAAATCTTAATTTTTCAGTGAGTTGTGACGAAACACGTTTACCCATGTTTTAAAAAACAATAGAAAAATGGTTTTTTCATAAAGTTTTTATTAATGGTATAAATCAATACCAGTTAGAGTGTTTTTTTTTTTGAATATTTTTTAACATGGGTCTAATTTTAAAGTCTATACATCTTGACAAATAACATGTGACTTTTTCAGATTTTTCCAGATTTTTTATATTGTATTTTTTATATTTTTTTTAAAAAGATTTTGAGGCTGAAACGAAAAATTTAAAGTTTTCTCTCAATTTTATTGCATTTTTAGTAGAATTGCGAAGTTTTTTGAATTCAGCTTTCAGGATTCGCATTTTTTATATAATGCTAATAACAAAGTCTGCAAATTTCATTTTCAGAATAAATTTATGAATAAATGAGACATAAAGCAAAATTTACACTCGAAAATGTTGTCACGCAAATTTATGAATAAATGAGACATAAAGCAAGATTTGCACTCGAAAATGTTGAAAACTTCAATTCGCTTGCGCTAGCTGGGAAATTTTTTTAGTGGGCTCTAATTTTCAGCATATACATTTCAAAACATAAGTAAACTTTTGGGCTAGGTACAAAAAAAAAACAAAAATTACCACCTTTCACGTGCGTTGTGGTGCAATGGTTGGCTGTTGGACTGTTACACAGATGGTCCCGGGTTCGATTCTTGGTGACGACAACATCAATTTAGAAAAAAAAAAATGTATAGGTGTCAGTGTTCCCATATCACTTAACCCCACAGAAGTAAAATAATGAACCAAAAAACTTCAATAAGTTCGCCAACTCTCTATCAGGTGTCGAGCAACAACTGTTCTAAGACTTATCATCTAGCGCAATTACAGTGTTGCCATGTTTGAAGCCCTTCATCTTTCCCCACCTTTCATCGCTCCACTATCCCCTTCCAAAGAAAGCAACACATTAATAAATAGAAAGATTTTACTGAGTGTTGCTACTCTTTAAAAAAAAAAAAAAAAAATATGCGTCTAAAGTCAGTTATAGCACGTGTCGAAAATGTTTGAAGTAGTTCATACACCAAGTTCTATAAAATTTGAGACACCTTCATTTGAAAGGTGGGTCGAAATTTTTTAAAACCTTCCATAAGATTTACTAAAATAGTCTGTCAAATGTTGCTGTAAAACAATGGGTTAATTTTCCATGGCATTGAAATTATTGTCAAGTTTATAAAATTGTGTTTATCCGTTAATATGATACACTCACACATATAAAAGTATGAAACTTTTGTCCAAACAACAAAAAATTTTGTATAATCGACAAATTTTTGTTATTTTATATTTGTTTTCATATCTTTATGCATTGAATATATTTAGTGTAAAAATATAATTGCATTTTTTTACTAATTTTTATTTTACTAAACTAATTCGGAGTTTTTTTTTAAGTTAAATATTTTTAAATTAAATTTAAATTTAAAATTTTTTTTACAAACACAAAAATTACTACAGACTTTTTTTGAGTGTAGCTTTCGTGCAAAATTAATAGTTAGTGCCTACTTGAGTTTAAAAATGTTTTAATGGTGTATTTAAACCAAAATTAACAATTGAACGTTCTACCATATAAAATACTAACCATAGACCAATTTTTAAGCAACTTATTAAAAAAAAAAAATACTTGCAGCATGAAGGTTTTTGTGACAAGTTCTAAAGGTTTTTTTAAATGTAGCACGAAATATATTTTTAGCAACTTTGCGAACAAAAATTTTATACATGATTTTGGGCACATATTATTGAAAACGTCCAAAAACTCCTTCCGAATGTACAGAAGCATTTACCATTTTCATTTGTAATTAAAATTTGATAGACGTTATGTATTTTTGATCGGCATGAATAGCGAAGTCGATATCGCAATGCCCACCCGTCTGTTAAAACGCGGAATACTACACCAATATTGGAACGCTATTGCTAGTTCTTGATCAAATTTTGTCCAAAAATTCGATAGAAAAATTCGATCAAAAAATCCTAAATGTTATTTCGCGAAATTTTTTTTTTTCAAAAATTTTTAACTACCTCAGTTACACAAATTTTCATTTAATTGATCATTAACGAAGGAACAAAATAATTAAATTTAAAATGCTGCAACAATTGTTAAGGTACATACCTGCAAATACCCAAATTAGCTTTGTATATTTATACGAGGCATTTCACGAATTCCCTTAATGTAAAATTGTAATTGTAATTGTTATTGTAAGTCTTAGTTTTTTTTTCGTATTAAGTAAAAGTTATTTCAATTACTTTCAATTGTTTTAATGGTTTTGATATAATTAATGATTCCATGAAATAATAAATGCTTTAAGAATGTGAAAAATTTGCAATGTCTAAAAAAAAAGTGGAAATGGAAAACTCTAATGCTATTATAATTGTGTAATTTTGTTTTTATTTTAAATAGTTACATAGATTAACCCAAATACGCCTATTAGAGCGGCAATTTTTTTTTTTTTTGTATCAAGAAACACTTATTTTTTAAAAAAATTTCAAGTTAGTGTTCAGATTACACAGTGCAACAGCCATTCTGGGTGGTGAGAAATTCCAATTCAGAGTGAAAGGACTAGGCCAGTATAGTAAAACCTTTAAAGGGTTTGGCGTTCTCAGGCCAAACTTTTTGCTTATAACCTGTTATATGTTTATATCCTCCACCATATGCGATGAATGTATTCACGGCGAGAAAACGCAATAAAGACCGCTCAATGAGCAAAATCGGTCCAGCGGATCAAAAGTTATGAGTAAAGATGTGAAGGTACCTTTGAGTGTTACTCCAATCTGAAAGCGGGTTCTGTTTCTAGATGGTCTACAAACTATTTTAAAACGAAAACGAACACAATTTAAGTGGCGCTTTTTTTTCGCCGCAAATCAAAATTCTCAAAATTTGGCCTGTCTTTAGGGGAACTACACTGCTTTTGATAACAAATTTAGGAACGATTCAGATACGTGAGCTGAGTCGAGATTTTTTTTTTTGTTAGACATGCCCCTTTGGAGGCGCCAAGGCTTCAGACTTAAATTTTTTTAAATATTACTTATCTGTTCGGGAACACGGGGAACACGGGGCGGGCGTCTTTGGACCAGGCTTCCAGCGTGCTTTACCTATGGGAAAATATCCGTCCATTTTTCAGGCGGAGATTTGGGTCATCTGTGTCTGTGCAGGGGAATGCCTGCGAAGGGGAACTCGCAGATCTCGCATCTACATTCTTTCTGACAGTCAGGCTGCACTAAGGGCCTTAATGGTTTATAAGGTGTCGTCCGGGTTGGTCAATGGAATGCCTATTGAGAGTCTCAATAGGCTCGGTAGGGCAACTCTCTAACCTTGGGGTGGATTCCTGGTCATGAGGGGCATGAGGGCAACGAGAGTTCAGAATGTCTTGCCAACCGCGGGGCCCGAAAGCCCTTTATTGGTCCTGTACCATTCTGTGGAATACCTGCGGGGTATGTTAAGGAAAGGCTCAGGGCATGGAGAGAGTCTGAATTCTCTGGTTACTGGGAAAACTCTCCTGGTCAGCGCCAGGCTAAAAGATTGATCTCTTTCTCCAGTATGGGGGTCGAGGCGACTCTTGTCGCTTGAAAGGGGGGCGGTGGGTTTGAGGACCCTGGCGTCGTACTTAACTGGACACTGTAATCTCAGATACCATCTGCACAAGTAGGGTCAATCGGACACGGATATGTGTAGGTTTTGCGAGATAGTGTCTGAGACCTCGGAGCATGTTCTTTGCGAATGTCCCAGGCTTTGTGATAGGAGACTTAGGTTTCTAGGTGATCGCTTCATTTCGCCTTCCGACATCACGAAAATTTTGCCTAATAGGATAATTGGCTTTATAGGTAGCTTGAATCTGTAGGTAACTTTAGGCAGCACAAAAGACCTACATTGGGCGCGGTGCATAGTGCCTTCTAATGTAATCTAATCTATCTGTTCGGGACAAATTATATCTGATTTCAGAGCTTATAAAATCTTCTTTCGTATTTTTTATTTTTTCAGGGATGGGAGCGTGTTATTTAACTATTAAATTAAAAATTACCGAAAAATAAAACAAAAACTCTGTATTTTGTCAATTATATGGTAGTTTTAATAGACAAGACATGATATCAACAATAAAAGTACTACATTTTTTAAAAACAAAAATCTTGGTGACGTAAAAATTTAAATATAATTTGCGTGTTACACAAATTTGAACAAGAATTCTGTTATACAAAAAATTTTCCAACGAAAAAAAAAAAAATTCTAGGCGCTTTTTTATTCTAAGCCAATCAAAATTTTGCCGGTCTTTAGGAGCACCTTGCCGATTTTGATAAATAAATTAGGAACGATTCAGATACGTGAGCAGATTCTAGAATTTTTTTTTTGTCAGACACGTCCCCTTCGGAGGCGGCAAGTATTAAGAGGATTACTACACTGCGTTGCAAAACTATAATTACACATTAATTTCACTAAATTTCGGAAATTAATAAAAAGTAGAAGAGTTTAACCGGCATAAATGTAAAACCAATGGAAAATTAATAATAATTAACAAAAAAAAAACAATTAATTTATTTTTTATTTCACTGTTTAAAACGGAATAACAAAATTTATTACACACAGAGAATAAATTGGTTGGAATTCCTTTGTAGCCGACACAATTTAATCATTATTCAATAATTGTAATTGTAAGTACTTAAAATTCATTATTAGAATAATTAAACTATATTGTAAACAGAAAATATATAAAACTATGCAAAACACAGTCATATCATTCAAACTATTGGTTTTCGTTATCAATATTGAAAAAATATTATCTTATACATTACCTTTAATGCCAATAACCACTTTTCGGAGATTTTATCCCTTGAATAAAATATTTGAAGTTAAAATCGAATATTAGTTTCGCCTGCAAAAAAACAATAACTCGAGCCCTTTTTGGGGGGAAAGATTTTTTTTAAATTAAATAATTTTAAAATAATATACATGTTTTTTTAGTTTTGGTGACTAATAAAATATTGGGTTTAAATTGGGTTTAGGCTAGAGGTAACGTACTTGCCTGACAAACGGAATATCGCCGGTTCGAGGCATATAATTTTTTTTATTTATAAAATAAATTTTGAACCTATTTATAGAATATTATAGTCGATAAACATAAAATATTCAATTGGTACAATAAAAATTCGAAATTTGTAAAAAATCGGTTGCAACTACACACCTGTTTTCTGCATGTAGTGTTTCATAACTATAAATACACTTAATAAATACACTTAAACTTTGAAGTTTTCAATAAATGGCACCAATTTCTCTTCTAATACTGTAATGTACTAAGAATAATTCATTCTGGTGCTTGGAAATTCCGAAACCACTGTACCGTCAAAACAAAAAGCACCCCAAACTATTGAGAATCCGCCTCCGAAACTTCTTTTTGTGAAATATTGTGGTATCTCGACCATCAAGATTAAACTTTTTCTCATCAGAAAAAATCACGTTTAAAAGAAATTTATGTTGAAACAGTCCTACCAATAACAACGATTATTGACTTTCTCCAGAGGGTTTATAAATTCCTTCTAGCAAATTCAAATCGAGCATTTTCGTGGCGGGCTAATAACCTTGGCGCAGACATCTTCTGGTGAGTAATTATCTGAGAATCCTTTAACCCTTTCACTACAGACTTTTTGTTTGTGGATATATATCTATTTCGAATTCAGATGCTTGTTAGGGGCTCTTTAGTTAAAAATAAAAAGTTTTACATATATGCACCCACCAACTCCCACTCACCAAAAATGGGTCCGAAAATAGATTTTTTGAAATTTTTCCTTCCATTTTTATCATTAAAACATTGGAATATCCAAAAGAAATTTTTTTGATTTAGTTCAGTTCATTAGATGAAGCTACGTGCCAAATTTAGACATTCTAGCTTTGTTAGTTTCGGAGATACACCAAACGCACCTTTGTTCGGGGATTTTTTTTCGGAAGGAACACGTATTTTTTTAGCGGCCCAACTCACGTTTTAGGGTTAAAAGGTGTGGCCAAAGTTAATTTATTTTTGTATGCAGACTAGGGTGTTCCAAAAACACTCTTGTTGAGCTACGCAAAAATGTACCTCAAATAATGAAAGAGGGTGTTTATCACAATATATTGACAAAATGTCAACATTCTACTGCTACTGGAAGGCGGTGTACCACGCTCATTTGTGTTGGCTATTTCAACCAATTGATAATCATATGTAACGGTGAAAAAACAATATTATCTACATATGGCCAAAGTTTCCTGATTTTTGATATTAAGGATATTAAAATCTTTTTATATGAAAAAAATATTTTTTTTTTGTTATGCAATGTAGTAAATAATAATATTCTAATATATACGGGGCATTCTTTGTGAAAGGAAGACCCCCTGTTCAAAATTAAGCTTGACGTACAGAGCTGTATAAGGGCTTAAAAGTTTCGTGCATATCTCTAGTTTCCAAATTAGAGTGTCCTTTTATGGGGTTAATAATGGTTTAGCCAATATGGAGCCGCGAGTGGAGATACTACTTTCTAAAACTCTTAAAAATATGTGAAGGAGTGACGGAATCGGCTTTAAATTTGGCATACGGGAGTTTTAGGATCGCTGAGCTCGAATCTGGCATCAGAAATTTCAATATTCAATATGGCGTTTCCATTATGGTGGATGATCCAAACAAGTTTAAAAGTTTGCTTTAAAATTGTCACGTTACAGTTTTTGGGATCGCTGATTACAAATCTGACATTAGATTTGCAAAAAGTAATATGGCGGATCCAATATGGCGTATGATTTTTCATTAAATGTGAACGGTTTTGTTGAATATTATTAAAGTTTTTGTGGTAGCTAAATACGAATCTGAAATCGGATTTTAAAATTCAAAATGGAGGACTTAATATTTAAAATATATGTAGGTTAAAAAGCTCTTCGGAAGAAGTCTCATAATAGCCGAAAAATTACGAATGTCGAAAATATCTTAGACACCCCTTCCATTAAGTTTAATAATCATTAATACCGAGCAACATTTTTTGAGCCTGTTCTAGAACGGATTTTTTTACTACCGGTTCAATGGAACCGTTTCTAGAACAGGTTCCTGGGAGTCAAATTATAAGGTTTCCCTGATTCAGAACAAGTCCTATAACTGGTTTTAGAACCGGTTCCAAAGCAGCCTCTTCTAGTTTGAAGGTAAATAACCTTTTGCAAATAGGACAAACTCCATATAAAAATAATCGGTTGTAGAACAGAAATTAGAACTTGTTATAATACAGTATAAGTTGCTCTGCAACCTGTTATTTGGATTTTACTATTTTACGGGTATATATATATTTTAGCTTAATCCAACTATAATTCTTTAACAAAACGCCAGTTTTAATATCAGTTAAAACACATTTTTTTGAATAACAAAAATAGTTGAAAGTTATCGGACATGTTCGCATACCAGTTAACTCGTCTCCAAAAGCTCTTTCATTAGGTGCCCCAATTTCTCTGAAACAATTAAAAATAAGTCGAAAAACGAAAGTTGGGTTAATTTTTGACACAACTTCTTAACCCCTAAACATTAGATTGGACCGCTAAGAAAAATACGTGTCTCTTATTTTTCTTTTCTTTATCACATATCCAAGGTTCATCGGAAGATATAAAGGATGTTTTTTTTTATAGAGATATAGAACTTTGAAATGGAATAAAACAAAGATGAATTTTTTAAATTGACATGAAATCTAGTTTATTCGAAAGATAATCTTCTGGCGTTATAATTTAAATATAACTTCTGGCATATGACCGCCACGGCTGGCCCGGACGTAGTCTAATCTGGAGGTCCAATTTTCGGAGACTTTTTCCAACATTTGTGGTCGTATATTGGCAATAACGCGGCGAATAGACTTCACATATCCCCTCAGAAAATAGTCCAGCAGCGTTAAATCGCACTATCTTGGAGGCCAATTCACGTGTCCGAAACGTGAAACTATGCGGTAACCAAACGTTTCTTTTAATACATCAATTGTGGCACGAGCTGTGTGACATGTTGCGTCGTCTTGTTGAAACCACAGCTCCTGCACATCATGTTTGTTCAATTGATGACCGAAAAAGTCAGTAATCATGGCTCAATAGCGGTCAAACCAAACTAAACATAAATCACTTGACAGCTGACAAAATGGCCGCCAGTTAAAAAAGTGTTGCCAACTTATAGTTCTATACCTGTATAAAAAACTCCCTTTATATATATATATATATATATATATATATATATATTGTGATATATCCCTTAGAAGTAAAACAAATATCCTCATTTATTTTGAAGTTTTATACTTCAGTTTTATTTTCTTCTTGTATTTATAAATTTGTAACTCTATCATTATACAAATAGTGCTAACAACAAGACCAACAAAAAGTATTAACCAACCAATTTTAAAATAATTTAAATCTAAAGGCTTCAATGAATAATTATCTCGCGGAATAAGAAAATATTTTAAACTTAATGCTGCGACAAAAGCCTCCCCCTTCCATTGTTCCCAAAGTCCAGCCTGTTGTATTAGTAATATAAAATTATCCAAAGATTTAGCAAATTTCGATTCCAATGATATTGGGAATGCATTATGACGTTTACCAATACATATATCCGATAACTGATATATCGGTTGTATAAGATTTTCTTGTAATTTTGTTATAAATAACCACTCATTTTGAGTGATTACATAGGCAAAAGAACGACTTAAGTTTCTAATATTATTTGAAACATCGATAGGTGACATTTCTATGATAATTGGGGCTAATTCGGATAAATCCACATATTCGTTATTACGCAATTCTTCCATTGTATCACTGGGTATTACAACTTTAATGTTGGCTTTTAATAAATCATTTATAGTTCGTATATAAGGTTGAAATATTGGACGCATATTGTAGGCCGTTAAGAAACTATTATAATAGCTGGACAATATAAAACCCATAATTATTATTAAACCATAAAAATATTGTAAACGTAAAGATAGATTTAGCCATCCTAAATTTGTATTGCCCGAATATAATACTAGAACTAGACTGTATAATAGATTTTTAACAAATGACATTGAAGGATGTTTTAAGTATTTCATTAAAAAGGCCACATACATGATAGTAATACCCAAAACTGTCCATATATAACGACCAAATGGCCATACCACATACAAATAACTTGGCAATTCATCCTCTGCCGGAACCATTATACAAGTCGTACCCCATTCCAAGGGATAACTAAATGTTATATTAGCAAATATATTATTATAGGTACCACCATGCATCGAAATATTATAAAAATTCCTTTCGATATTTTTCTGTATCGTCGATATTTTATAATTCTTATCAGGCACCATTTCCAGTCTATAATTGCTATGATCTGCAAAAAGTGTTATCATTTTAGCGTATGCTCCCTTAAGTTGTTTGATACCTTGAGAATTTTCATACACAAAAACGTTGGGTATATCACGATGAAATGGTGTTCTTAGTACTTCCATAGTCAAATTGCAGTAGATGGCTCAACTAGTTCTAAATAAAGTAAACATTTTATAAATGTATTTAAATTTTTTTTTAATATTAACAATAGAATCACCGGATCAGTTATTTTGACTCGTTTGTCATCTTTGATTAAAAACTACAAGTTTTTGTTCCAACTAATTCCAGATGACTTTTCTAGGATTAAGTAGAGTAGCAATTCCGCATACAATTTTTTTTTTTGAATTGCACTTACTAGGGGAGTCTCCCGATGGGTTCTTTCTGATCTTAATTAAATTTGGATATGTGATAAAAAAAAAAAAATTAAGGGACCCGTATTTTTTCTTTATCGGCCTAATCTAACATTTAAGGCTTAAAAGGTGAGGCCAAAGTTAATACATTTTTGTATGGAAACATGTCTGAAACTAATGAATGCAGTTTTGATGTACTCGAAAAACCAAAATTTTGATACTAATATTACCAAAGTAGAGGTTTAGGGATGCCATTTATTAAGAATATTTAAAATATAGGTTAAAAACCTCTTGCGAAAAAGGCGCATAAAAGCCAACAACTACGAATTTCGCATAAAGCTCAGCCACTCCGTCGATTAAATTTGATAAGCATTAATATTCATATTTTTATAGCTTAATATAAAGGGTGATTTTTAAGCAACTTTCTTTTTGGCAACACTGCAGATCAGCTGTTTTCGTGTAACATGTTACTGTTAAACATGTTCAGTTTGGTCTATAATTTAACCATGAATTTTATTATCAAAATTCATGCTCATTTCTGGTTGAATGGATACTGGAAGCCAATATTGAAGAATTTATTCGTGAGATACCGGCCGATTGTTGCCAAAATTGGAAACATCGTATGAACCATTAGAGTCGTAGCCGCGGTCAACATTTACATGAAATCATCTTTAAACATTAAATTATATAGATCGTTCTATCAACTCAAATAAAGATTTCATACATTGCTCTAAATTTTATGTGTTTTTTTTAATAAAATCCGAAAGCTCCTAAAAAATTACCCTTTAACTATAATTCTTTAATCAAACGCCAGTTTTAATATCAATTCCAACACATTAACACAATATATTTGCAAGTTTTCGGACATGTTTCGTATACCAGTTAATGCATGTAGATTTGGTAGACAATTTGTCTAAAATTTCTCTGAAACAAATCGAAATAAGCAAACAAAAAAAAAAAAATGGGGTAATGTTTGACACCACTTTTTAGCCCCTAAACATAAACCCACTTTTTTTTAAAAAAAAATACGTGTCCTTTATTTTTGTTTCTTTATCATATACCAAAATTTTATTAAGGTCTTATGAACACACTTTTTGTTTAAAAGAATACGTGGCTTTTATTTTTGTTTCTTTAAAATTTTATTAAGGTCGAAGAGAAAGCATCGGGAGACTCCCCTTCTTAGTTTCCGAGAAAAATGTTTTTATGCCTACTCTGTCCAAAACCAGTCAAAACGACTGTTGTTTTTTAAAAATTCGTCAAAAATATATTTTTCATCCGATCATTACAGTTGTAGCAGCAATGTAATCTAGAAGTCTAACACTTCAAAGTCTAGAAGTCTAACACTTCTAAATTTAAAATATATAAATTAATTTAAACTCCTGCAATTTCAGAAGAAGTTACACAAAAAAGACTTATTAAAAGTACATTCCAAAATAGCACATAGCTACATTCTGTTCCAAATATCGCTTAAACAACACGACACTTCGAAATGCTTTAAATGTAGTTTTGAAGTGCTAGACTTCTACATTACACTGCTGCTTAAACCGTAATGATAAGATAAAAAATGTATTTTTGACGAATTTTTAAAAACCACCAGTCGTTTTGACTGGTTTTGGGCGCAGTAGGTATAAAAAGATTTCGGTCATTTTAGTGTTAATAAATTTGTTTTCAAATTTCACTGAAACCTCTAAACCCAGATTTATTTTTAGTTAGTGTGCAACCACCCTTAGTATTTTAATTTAAAAACTAAATAGTTTTGCAATTTTTTAAGGGCTTTTATAGTGGCAGGAACTTTTGCTCTTTATGTTGTTTGCAAAAAGTGTAAATAAAAAGTCCATAATGATTATGACTTTAACTGAATCAATAGCGGTGTTCACTATTTGTCTTGTAAAAAGATAAAATCGCTCAAAATCACATTTAATATGATTAATATTAATAAAATTGCTGTTAACTAGAGTAAACCAATTAAGAAAAAAAGAAAATATTACACTACTCAACAATTTTTAACCATTTGCCGAAGTTGCCTTTGAAATACATAATTTTTAATAATGTAGGTATACCTTACATTATTGTATATGCTGAATCCAAAGCTGTCAAAATTAAATAACGCTATTTTTATATTTACGTCATTCACAGCATTTTTTAATTTTTTTAATTTATTTTGCTTGATTTTTCGAAATTTAACCGAAAAATCATATATTTTTTTTTAAGAATAGAAGTCCAAAATTAATACAAGGCTACAATGCCACAATAAAGCACTTTATAAAATATATTGAACACTTGAGAATTAAATCTTAAAACCGAAATTTGAAATGTATGAAAATTAATGAAATTATAAAATTTGATAAAAAAATAAAAAAAAAAGTCTTTGAAATAATTTCATAGCTCAAAAGAAAATTTTCTTATATTCTTTTCTTAATATTAATACAATTTCTTGGATATAATGAAATTCTTCATTGAAATTAAAAAAAAAAAAAAATCTATGAAATTGTTTCATTAATATCATGAATTCTTTCAGTGTAGCCAAATAAATGTTTTTTATTTTTGTTATTTAAGAAGAAAAGTCCTCATTCTGTGCGAGCAAAAAACTGCAACTGCTTGTAATTTAATTTATTTATTGAAATTTTATATTTATTTTTTATTAAAATATAAAAACAAAAAATCAATAAAACTGTAATTAATAGTAATAATAGTAATAATAGTAATAATAGTAATAATAGTAATAATAGTAATAATAGTAATAATAGTACTAATAGTAATAATAGTAATAATAGTAATAATAGTAATAATAGTAATAATAGTAATAATAGTAATATAGTAATAATAGTAATAATAGTAATATAGTAATAATAGTAATAGATAGTAATAATAGTAATAATAGTAATAATAGTAATAATAGTAATAATAGTAATAATAGTAATAATAGTAATAATAGTAATAATAGTAATAATAGTAATAATAGTAATAATAGTAATAATAGTAATAATAGTAATAATAGTAATAATAGTAATAATAGTAATAATAGTAATAATAGTAATAATAGTAATAATAGTAATAATAGTAATAATAGTAATAATAGTAATAATAGTAATAATAGTAATAATAGGAATAATAGTAATAATAGTAATAATAGTAATAATAGTAATAATAGTAATACTAGTAATAATAGTAATAATAGTAATAATAGTAATAATAGTAATAATAGTAATAATAGTAATAATGAATAGTAATAATAGTAATAATAGTAAATAGTAATAATAGTAATATAGTAATAATAGTAATAGTAGTAATAATAGTATAAATAGTAATAAGAGTAATAATAGTATAATAGTAAATTAATTAGTAAATGTAATAATAGTAATAATAGTAATAATAGTAATAATAGTATATAGTCATTAATAGTAATAATTGTAATAATATTCATAATAGTAATAACATTTCGTGGTACACTGATAGAAAAATGAATTTCTTTATTGATGATTCCCTAAAATCAGAATTGTGACATCAATCGTATTACAAATGACAGCAATTTAATGACGAACGTGATCATAATATTTTGTCATATTTTACGCGTCCAATCCGTGCTATGGACAAACAGTGCCATCAATTCGATGCCACATTTTGTGCATTAATAACAGGAAAAGTATGAATAAAGAATAAAACTAAATAACGTTAAAATGTTTGTAAAGTGTGTTTTAGTAAAAATGTTAATGTTTTATTCCTTATTTTTTGTTTTTAGACGCATTTCGAAAACTTGCATAAGATACATCACATTGATGAACATCCGTTGTCAAAGCAAGAAGCAATTTATACAATATATAACATTCATATTGATGACATGTAATCATTATAAAGCGTCCGACAAATAACTTTTTTTTTTTGAAAATGCTATAAAAAAAACTACTAAATATTTTCTCAATTTCTTTTTTTATTTGAAAGTACAATCCTTCCGGTTAATAATGGAAAATAATTTCATTCAAATGGCTGCCTCGGCTGGCCATGCATCGATCGGTCCAATTATGGCCCAATAATGCCTCTGGACCAAAATCCGCACCAAACAGTGACTCGTTTTGGGTGTATCGGCTTTTTTCTGTAGGACCGCGAGACTTACGTGGCCCAACTACGACCTAGGGCGTACAGAATATTCGACTCCGGATCTTGGGTGACCATATACTGGACGACCTCTCGGTAATATCACGTGTGGGATTCGGTGATCTCATACGTTATCTTAACCGAACGGGGTGGGTCTAGTACTCCGGATACTAGTTCCTTACGGGTAGTGTGGTCTCTTCAAAACGGAGTCGCTTTTTGACTACTTGATGCTCACGAGTAGCGTGAGCTGCCACTTAAACCAACCAACCAACCGTATCGGCTTTTCAATGTATGCGTGCGGGTTTTCTGTGCCCCAAATACGACAATTTTGCTTGTTTACATACCCGCCAAGATCAAAATGAGCTTCATCTGAAAAGATGATTTTTCTGGCAAAATCAGCATCATTCATTTTCGCACACATTCTGCAACATTACCATGATTTTCAAAGTAATGTCGCAATATTTCCCAGCGTTGTTCAAGCGTATACACAACCATATCCGTTCAGCGGAAGGATAAAACTAATTATCTGTCATCGCAATGATGACGTTTTTTTATTAACTTGACTCCGATTCGTCATTTATGTGATGCCGATGTCTCATCCCATTGATGACACAATTTAAGTTTTCGACCCTGATGACAATTTGGTTAAGTGATGTTAAGGCTGACATCACCGAGATGACAAGTGTCATGGGGTCAAAAACGAAGACATTTGTCATAGAACTGATGTCAAAATACATTAGGGGTATGACGGTTTTTCTGTCAGTGTAAAGCCATTATTTGCTATTACTGCATTTAATATTGAAGGCATAGAATCAACTAAGGATATATATAAAAGTATCGAGGCATTTTTCACCTTCTGTTTTCAGAAAGTTTCTAAATCTTCTAAATTTGATAGGGGTTTCTTTTTTAAATCCCAATTTACAAGCTCTCACTCATAAACTTGCACATCATTGCTGCTTAAAAAGTTGCGAGTTTGGCGACTTTTGGGCTTAAGATCGACATCGTATTGGAATATAATACCAGGGGACATTTTTTTTTTTAACGAAGGGAGTGTAGCATCCGTTGTTTCAGTATTACACAGTATTTAATGACATTGATATTTCATTCATTTTCATATTTTAGTTATAGACCCACGGCTTCACGGGAGATAGCACTCACGGGAGATAACACCTTTACGGGAGATAGCAGCTATCAAAAAAATATAAATGAACCTCGTTTATTCTAATATCCATTATTGATCCCCCGATATGTTTGACTGTTGGCACTTGAGTTCTAGGAGAATATCCTGAGAATAAAAACCAAGAATTAGAGAATAGTAACCGTTATTTTTTTCGAGCCGTACTCGAAGATCATATGACACAGCGTTGCATTTTTTATGCTCGCAAATGTATATTTGGAAAGCTCAACTATCTCTCTTTATTAAAAATTGAAAATTGCATAAAAATTGATTAACTTTAAAATTGTGTAGTCTTAAAAAATTTGTTTTAAACAATATCTCAATATATATGGTAAATTTGATCAAAATGTCTACTTTTTCAAATAATTTCGGCTGCAAATCGGTTAAAAAGCTTTCTTTTAGGAATAATAGCCTAATTTTATATTCTTTTTTTCTTAGAAATTTTGAAGATTTAAAAAAAAAATGTTAAAAAATTAATTAAAAATCAAAATTATGAAAAAATGTTTGGCTTAGAAACGTTAATATTTATTAGTTAAAATTGTGTTAAAACTTAACGTTTTTCGAAAAAGGCGTTAAAAGAGCTAAATAAAAAAGCGAAAAGCGCCAACTTAGCGCTGTTTTTTTTAGAAAAAAGCGCTGAAAGAAATAAATGAGTGTTTCGGGTTGTAAATAAGCGCCAAATCTAGCGCGAAAAGCACTAAATTTTAAATATCCCAGCAAAACCACTCGTTACAAATAATGGGTAAAGTAATGTATCGTCATAGGGCCTCACGCATTACTATACACCTTACTTCACTGATAAATTTTTAATGCGATAAGCCAAAAAGTAATGGGTGGCTCATTACCTAGTACGGTGTAAAGTAACTGGCTACTTATATGGTTACCGGGTTGTTAAAAGTAATGTGTCTATAAAAAGATTTTCTTAAACAAAATTTATAAAAAAAATATTTACAAATATTTTTTTTAATTAAATAAATAACGTGTTTTCTCTGAGATTCGAACCTGGGGTCTCTGGTTGTTAAGCGAGCACTCTACCAACTGAGCTATCGTCACATACTCGTATAATAATGGGTTGCTTAAAATGTAAATGAACTGTTGAACTTCGAGTTTTAGTTTTTGATGTTACAAATATATACCTTACCCTCATGCTTACAAAAAATGACGAAGTAATGTGCCTAAATATAGATTTTCAAACAAATATTATAAATATTACTTTAGTTTTATATTTCATGCATTATGCAATTGATGGCCGGTAAGTCATTACTTTATGTTTTTAAATAATGTAAAATGTAATGATGTATCATTACAAGGTAACCCATGAGTGCCCAATTATTAGTAACTCACTACTTTATGTCTTGAAATAATGATGAAGATAACAAGTATTAATTACATAGTAATTTATTATGTAACCCATTATAACCCATTACTTTTTGTTGGAGAATAATGATACAGGTAAGGAGTATACGTTACAAGGTAATGCATTACTATCGCACCCATTACCAAAGTTTTCCTGGGATACTTTTTTTTCACTGCAGCACATTTTTATTTTTCTTTCAAATTATTGGAAAATCATGATTTAATTCGATTTTTTTCTTTTTTCTTTGCAGGTAAGAAAACTTATTTTATTTACTCTACCCAACATCATTATGCGTTTGTAACATTGTAAGTGTATCTTATACTATAGTTTACATGAAAATTTGCTAGGAATTTTTTTATTCTGTGAAATATTAAAAAATCATGTTTGGCAAAAACTACCTTGTCATTATAACGGCAGTTGCCTACCACTCCCACATCAATACCGATATGAAAATTTTAAAACCGCGATTTCAGTAGTGGCATCTTCTAATAACACAGGGTTTATTTCAAATTTTTTTGAAAAAAATCGCCAAAATTAAAAAAAAATGCTTAAATTGGAAAAACAAATTTCCAAAAATTAAAAGTCTTCAAAATTAAAAAAACTGATAAAATTTAATAAAACCGCCAAAAACTTTAAAAATCCATTAATTGGAAAAAATCGCAAAAATTGTAAAAAAAAATCTCTACACTAAGAAAAAAAGTCCGTAATTAACTATTTTGAGGCTTGCGGTATTTTTTTTGATAAATAAGTAATACAAATTAGTAGCCGGTATTAAATTTTGGTAAAATTGTTACAAAATGCAATTACTTAATTTTAATAAAAGTAGTACAATGAAATTAGAAACAAAAATTAGTAACCGCTACTACTTTTTAGTAAAATTGTTGTAAACTGTAATTCAAAACAATTATCCTAAAATTTTATTATCACTTTTTATTTATTTTTCTTGATCAATCTTGTCCATATGTAAAGGTTGTATTGTTTGTTTCGCTTTTCTTCATTAATGCCATGTGGATTTAAGGACTGAAAGAAAAAAAAAATATTTAAAATTTTGTACAAAATTAGTAAAGTGGAATTGAAAACATATTTTACTACTAACTTTTTTGCTTGGATGTAAAATTATAAACGTAACCAAAATTTAAAAAATCGTTTAAATAAAATTTAAAACAACTCAAAACTAGTCGCAATTACCCCAATACCTAAATTTCGACTTAATTGGCTAGATTCTTAGATCGATTTTTTCTCCAAAACTAATCATCGTAGAGCAAAATGGTACACTCAAAAAAAAAAGTTTGTAAAGTCTGCAAAAAATTTTGCTGAGTCAGCAAAATTTTAGTCAGGAGGATGCTAGCAAAAAAATTGCTAATGTCAGCAAAATCTTTTGCTGAAAATCAGCGAGCTGATTTTTAGCAACAAAATAAGTAGATTCAGCAAAAGTTTTGCTAACACTTAGTAGATTACAAATAAAAAAGCGTTGGTAAAAATTAATAAATTTTTTGCTGAATTTTAGTAGACTGAAAAAAAACGCAAAAAAATTTGTAAAAAAAAATTGTAATTTAGTTATAATATTTGCTGAAAATCATAAAACATATTTTTGTAATTCTTTTAAAAATAATTTACAATAATTACGAAATATAAAAATTTTCATATTCCCACATTGACGACATGAATTAATTTAATATCTGAAAATATATAGAAATAAATATATATAACATAACAAAAATTTTCTTTCAACTACTTACATCAATGGTTGTCTTAATGATGCTATCTTTTCAATGACGAAACTGCCGAAGATAATTCTAGAAACAAAACGAAAAAATAAACAAAAACAAACGAAACGAAAAAAACAACCCTTTTTTTGCAATAAGAAAAAGGAACCATACAAATCTACCTAAGATGTGTGTCTTTGTCTTTCGCTTTACTCTGTCTACATGTCTGTATATGTTTTTTTATGGTTGATTTTTTTACTTGTCTTGTTAGAGTTGTACTTTTTAGTATCATTTTCCTCTTCTCTACTACATCTTGACATGCCGCGACTTCTGCTTATCAGCACAATTTTTTTTAGCAAAATTAATTAGTAAAACATTAGTATATTAGTAAAGCATTAGTATAAAACAGTTAAGTGCTGAATAAGTATAACAAAAATTTTAGCTGAAAACACGATTTTAGCAAAAAATTTTGCTAAAAAATAGTATACCTGATTTACAAGACGTTTTACTAACTTTTCTACTAACTTATTTTTTTAAGTGTAATGATAATTGGCACATAGCCTACATAGTATCTCCAAAACTAAATGGGATGAAATTACACAGACAACTTTTTTCGATTTGTAATTTATTTTTCAAAAATAGCCTAAATATAATTTAAAACGCCCATATCTTGAAAACTAAAAGATATACAGGAAAAATGTTTGCATAATTGGTTAAAACTCAACCCCTTACACCGGATTTTTAAATCGTGTTTTTTTTTAGTTTTTGAAAAAAAATTTCCATATCATCGTTCTTTTCAATTTTGAAATTTTTTTTAGATTTTGGCGATTTCAAAAAAAAAAAAAATTTTTTTTATTAAGCTTTTTTTAAATTTTTATGATTTTTTCTAGTTTTAGTTTTAAAATTGTAGCTTTAATTTGTTAAAATTTTTGGAAAGTTTTTCCAATTATGGTAATTTTTTATTTTTTTTTGCCGATTTTTTTTTTCTATTAAATGTTATAAAAAATAATTTTCAATTAAATATTTAATAGAAGTCAAACAAAAGTTTCATTTATTTCTCACCCTAATTATGAGTATGTGAATACCGCTAATATCTTTTCTTATTTTTAAAATCATTTCAAATATTATTAATGTGTACAACACTTTAACTCTTTGTGCTCTTATACTTGCAAATGCCAGGTTTTATCATATATTATTATCACAGTTAACCCATTTTCTAACAGTTATTGATTTAAGTTTTGTTGGAATATTTCTTAAAAAAAATTTTAATTTATATAACTTTTTTTTTTTTTTTAAATTCATTTTCATCGGGATAAACGTTAATTGCATTTATAGTAATTAAATGTGCTAAAGTCCCAAAACTTATTTAACAAATTGTGAAAACAATCTGCTGTAGGCTTGTCCCTATCCGGATTTCATTCCTGCCCAAGGAAATCTTCAGGGGACTTTGTTATTAGAATTTCTAGAGATATTTGTTATGTTAAATCGCAAACTCAATGAGAATTTCTTGTCCTCGTCTAGGAGCGAGATTCAAAATTTAAAATATCAAAGAAAAAACAAAAACAACAACAATATATTATCACAATTGTCTTTGTCATCTTCCAAATACTACTCTGTTTTTTTTGACAGACCTAGCAATTAAATATACATATAATAAATATATAATTTTTGATATTCACAGTAAAACAATTCTGAGACTACTTAAACTATAAATATTTCTGATCAACATAATTAGCATAGGAGATATCGCAATACCCGTCTGTCTGCTGAAACGCGAATTACTCCGCAAATATAAAAGCGAAATTGCTTGTTTTTAGTTAAATTGTTCTGCTAATATTTGAAGCAGTTTGTTATTAAAAATGAGCCAAATCGATTCACGGGATCAAAAGTTTTAAGTGAAAAATTTATTTATGTTATACATATATATTTTTTAATTCGCAGTTATTCAAATTATACCTGCATTGTTTGAGTAATGTCAATTTATAATGCAAAAAAACGACTGAAAAATAAATCGAGGAAAACATAATATTGTCGGTAATTTTTTTTCCCAAAATTTTTTTATATTTTTTTGAAAGCATCGCCCATTAGTCAGTGTTAAAATATCGAAAAGTGGAAAAATGGGTTAATTTAGTACTGCATTGTGTGGTAATGTAGTGTACCTTGGAACGTTTGTATTTCAAACTTGTGTTACTCTGTTAAAAGGACACACATAAGTTAAAGTTAAAATATTTGTTAACTAAAAGACGATAAAGTAGAGTACGACGTATTAAGTAGTGTGATAAGTTTTTACCATTATGCATAAAACATAGATTTTTTCTGAATTTCACGGGGTACATATTAGTGGAGTTTAAAAACATGCAACATTTTTCAAATATTATAAACTTATTTTAATAATAAATACATTAATGCGTTTTAAAATGGTAAAATGGTAAACTTGTATACTTTTTATTGTTAGCTTTAAAATACCAAAGCATTTTTTTTTTAAAATCAAATAAATTTTTTTGAATGCTTATTTTTTCAAAAATCAAATAATTTTTTTTTTTTAATTTACTTTTGGTGGTTCAATCCAGTGTTGCCAGGTATGTTGAGCAT
This sequence comes from Delia radicum, assembly GCA_021234595.1. NCBI lineage: Eukaryota > Metazoa > Arthropoda > Insecta > Diptera > Anthomyiidae > Delia > Delia radicum. The sequence goes on from CM037855.1 coordinate 146,121,296, forward strand.
AAAATCGTCCAATTTTCAAAAATCGTCATTATATTTTCAAAAATCCTCAAAACAAAAAATATTTGTAACAAGAGGGATAAAGTTTTAATACTCTATATTTCTTTATTAGGATATTGTCCTAACAAATAATCTATAGAGTTTTTTGTTTTCAAATTTATGATTTGACCCTTTCAGGAATGTGTTGATAGATCTATTTCGGGAATTTTCTAGGTTCCCATCATCAGAACACGTTTTGAAAGCGGTAACAATCCCATGCCAAACATCAAACATTCATATAAACTAGTAAACTCACTACATGAGAACTGATATATGAGCTTAAAGTTAAAGATTATAACCATTGATCAAAAAATAAATTGAAGACTTGTTTGTTATGTGCAAGGTCCACCTCTGGTGGATATTCAATACACGTTTTTTTGTTTTTCTCTCCAATTAAAGTTTGAAATTGAATCCCATGTGATGACATAGTTTAATACAATAAATTATGAAATTTTTGATTATTTCATATTTTTCATTTTGGGTTGGTTTTTAAATATTGCTAAAAATTATTATTTTATTTATTATTTATTTTTATTTAAATATTGTTTATTACTGCATGTTTTTCCATTTTCAAATACAAATTGTGAATATCTGAAGTTTCACTTTGGAACACTTTATTTATCTTATTATTAGGTCTGTTTTTTAAGCACCGGATTTATTTTTGGATTTATAAATCAGAATATTCGAACTCGATGTTTGTTTCGCAAAAACTTGGATGTTTTTTTTTTTAATTTAAAAAATATTTTATTTTTATCTCAATCTTACACTAATTAAACTTTATAAAAATATAAATATTATAAAAAGCAGGGTTGGCATTCAATAACTTTTCATAATAACGATTGGCTATCACAGTAACACTAATAGCGGAATGGAAATTTAAAAAAAGCTATTCCATTAAAGACATGTTTCTTCTTATCTAAACGGTTTTAGTTTTCTATTTAACCTGTTTGATTTTGAAATATCTTGAACTAGTTAAAGTCAAAATAACGCTAAAATACCGAAAGGACGATTTATAACGTTATTTTGTTGATGTAACAAAATTTAATGGGTAGAATTAATGGAAGAAGTTCCCTGTAGACCCACTTGCCACTATTGGAATCGTGGCTTTAAAACGTTCATAACGGCATTGGTGTGGCCGTGACAGGCAACTGCCATTGTAAAGAAAAGGTAGTGTTTGCCAACCATGAAAAAAGTAAGCACATACTCAGGGAACTTCTGCTTCGTTGTTTCAGTTGTAATACAGTATCTTTATTTTTAAATGAAAAAACAGTCATTTGTAGAAGAAATTTAATTTTTGACTACAATTGTAGTTCATTTAAAAAACAAACCACATTAAATTACAGTAATATGATTTTACATTAATTTTATACAGTATTTTTTTTTATTTAAAAAGATAAAACAAATTAATGTTTGTATATTTTTTTACTGCACTGACAGAACCACTTATTAATAATACAATTGTAGTTCATTTTTTGAACAGTAAAAAACAAATGACTATGTTAGTTGAATTTACTAAAATGTAAGTTGTTCTTTTTTCAGTGAAATTTCATTTGTTTTTAGCTACATTAGCAGTGGTCTTTACCTTTATTAAGTGCAGAAAATAAATTAAAATAAACCTAACATGAATCCATAAAATAACTTTTTTGCTAAACTTTCAATAAAAAATAGTTTTAAATTTTAACGAAATAATAAAAATCCAAAAATAGATCCGGTGATTTTTTAATAATAGCAAATAAACATGTTTTGCTGACACATTAAACGTTTGTCAAAAAATCGTCATTTTGGAAGCAAAAATCGTCCAATCGTCATTTAGTAATTTAGTAATTTAGGTACTAAAAATCGTCAAAATGACGATAAATCGTCAATCCTGGCAACAGTGGTTCAATCAACGAACGTAAAGACTTAAGAAGAACTATGGTACTCAACATCTGTTAAATTTTATATGCCAACTGGTTTTAAGAGAAACAGTTTTTTTAAAGGTTTTTTTAATAAATATTTTTTAGTATATATGAACAAAATTTTGCGTTAATTATACAAAACTGGCACGGGGCACTCGTGACTAAGCTAGTTGCTTTTGGTGTCGGTAATGTCTTCTCTCGATTTATAACGAGTTTTCTCAGAGACCGCACTATACGTGTTGTTTTAGATGGGGTCTCATCAAACGAGTTTCAGCTAAATTCAGGGGTACCGCAAGGTTCTGTTCTTTCTCCTACCCTTTTTCTTATTTTTATTAATGACCTTCTTGGTCAGACCATCAACCCTATCTACTCTTTTGCAGATGACAGCAACATTTGTCATTCATTTTCATTCGATCACAGGCCAAGCTCTTTGGAGATAGAGGGCATGCGGCAGAACATGAATGACACACTCAATCAAGACCTTTTTACAATCTCCGAGTGGGGTCGCGCGAATAAGGTCGATTTTAATGCACGCAAGACCCAATGTTGTATGTTAACCCACAGACGGGCTGTGGAATTGACATTGTCATCTGTAACTATGGATGGTATAGGTATTGAGGAATCGGATACTCTTGATGTTCTGGGCATGAGAATACAGTGTGATGTCCGTTGGAATAAGCACATATTTCAAGTGTCGAAAGAGGCATTCAAGTGTCTCGGTTTTCTAAAACGGTGTAAGACTTACTTCACTCCATCCGATCTCCTTACTATTTATACCAGCTATATCCGGCCAAAAATGGAATACAACTCTCATATATGGGCAGGGGCTCCATTGTCTATTCTGAAGCTTCTGGACCGTGTTCAGGGGAGGGCGGTGAAGCTTATCAATGACAGTAGTGTATCCAACTCTATTGATTCATTGGAGCATCGTCGGAATGTGGGTTGTGTGACACTTTTCTATCGATATTACCATGGGAGATGCTCATCTGAGATAAGTGAACTTATTCCACGAGCCCGAGTTTTTATTCGTAATACTCGCTTATCTAGTAGAGCACATCCGTTTGTAGTTGATTGTCCTGTGTTTCGCACAACGCATTACAGAGAAAATTCGTTTTTTAGTCGAACGATTCGTATGTGGAACAAACTTCCCGCAGAAGTCTTCCCTGTTACTTACAATTTAGAAAAATTTAAATCAAATATCCACAAACACTACTCCCTCTTTCCTCCTTCCCATACCTTATTTTCCTGATCAATACAATGCACTGCATGAGTAGGGGGCATCCCCTGAGTATTGGTTAAATTATAAAAAAAAAAAAAAAAAAAAAAGGACTGAAAGAAAAAAAAAAATATTTAAAATTTTGTACAAAATTAGTAAAGTGGAATTGAAAACATATTTTACTACTAACTTTTTTGCTTGGATGTAAAATTATAAACGTAACCAAAATTTAAAAAATCGTTTAAATAAAATTTAAAACAACTCAAAACTAGTCGCAATTACCCCAATACCTAAATTTCGACTTAATTGGCTAGATTCTTAGATCGATTTTTTCTCCAAAACTAATCATCGTAGAGCAAAATGGTACACTCAAAAAAAAAAGTTTGTAAAGTCTGCAAAAAATTTTGCTGAGTCAGCAAAATTTTAGTCAGGAGGATGCTAGCAAAAAAATTGCTAATGTCAGCAAAATCTTTTGCTGAAAATCAGCGAGCTGATTTTTAGCAACAAAATAAGTAGATTCAGCAAAAGTTTTGCTAACACTTAGTAGATTACAAATAAAAAAGCGTTGGTAAAAATTAATAAATTTTTTGCTGAATTTTAGTAGACTGAAAAAAACGCAAAAAAATTTGTAAAAAAAAATTGTAATTTAGTTATAATATTTGCTGAAAATCATAAAACATATTTTTGTAATTCTTTTAAAAATAATTTACAATAATTACGAAATATAAAAATTTTCATATTCCCACATTGACGACATGAATTAATTTAATATCTGAAAATATATAGAAATAAATATATATAACATAACAAAAATTTTCTTTCAACTACTTACATCAATGGTTGTCTTAATGATGCTATCTTTTCAATGACGAAACTGCCGAAGATAATTCTAGAAACAAAACGAAAAAATAAACAAAAACAAACGAAACGAAAAAAACAACCCTTTTTTTTGCAATAAGAAAAAGGAACCATACAAATCTACCTAAGATGTGTGTCTTTGTCTTTCGCTTTACTCTGTCTACATGTCTGTATATGTTTTTTTATGGTTGATTTTTTTACTTGTCTTGTTAGAGTTGTACTTTTTAGTATCATTTTCCTCTTCTCTACTACATCTTGACATGCCGCGACTTCTGCTTATCAGCACAATTTTTTTTAGCAAAATTAATTAGTAAAACATTAGTATATTAGTAAAGCATTAGTATAAAACAGTTAAGTGCTGAATAAGTATAACAAAAATTTTAGCTGAAAACACGATTTTAGCAAAAAATTTTGCTAAAAAATAGTATACCTGATTTACAAGACGTTTTACTAACTTTTCTACTAACTTATTTTTTTAAGTGTAATGATAATTGGCACATAGCCTACATAGTATCTCCAAAACTAAATGGGATGAAATTACACAGACAACTTTTTTCGATTTGTAATTTATTTTTCAAAAATAGCCTAAATATAATTTAAAACGCCCATATCTTGAAAACTAAAAGATATACAGGAAAAATGTTTGCATAATTGGTTAAAACTCAACCCCTTACACCGGATTTTTAAATCGTGTTTTTTTTTAGTTTTTGAAAAAAAATTTCCATATCATCGTTCTTTTCAATTTTGAAATTTTTTTTAGATTTTGGCGATTTCAAAAAAAAAAAAAATTTTTTTTATTAAGCTTTTTTTAAATTTTTATGATTTTTTCTAGTTTTAGTTTTAAAATTGTAGCTTTAATTTGTTAAAATTTTTGGAAAGTTTTTCCAATTATGGTAATTTTTTATTTTTTTTTGCCGATTTTTTTTTTCTATTAAATGTTATAAAAAATAATTTTCAATTAAATATTTAATAGAAGTCAAACAAAAGTTTCATTTATTTCTCACCCTAATTATGAGTATGTGAATACCGCTAATATCTTTTCTTATTTTTAAAATCATTTCAAATATTATTAATGTGTACAACACTTTAACTCTTTGTGCTCTTATACTTGCAAATGCCAGGTTTTATCATATATTATTATCACAGTTAACCCATTTTCTAACAGTTATTGATTTAAGTTTTGTTGGAATATTTCTTAAAAAAAATTTTAATTTATATAACTTTTTTTTTTTTTTTAAATTCATTTTCATCGGGATAAACGTTAATTGCATTTATAGTAATTAAATGTGCTAAAGTCCCAAAACTTATTTAACAAATTGTGAAAACAATCTGCTGTAGGCTTGTCCCTATCCGGATTTCATTCCTGCCCAAGGAAATCTTCAGGGGACTTTGTTATTAGAATTTCTAGAGATATTTGTTATGTTAAATCGCAAACTCAATGAGAATTTCTTGTCCTCGTCTAGGAGCGAGATTCAAAATTTAAAATATCAAAGAAAAAACAAAAACAACAACAATATATTATCACAATTGTCTTTGTCATCTTCCAAATACTACTCTGTTTTTTTTGACAGACCTAGCAATTAAATATACATATAATAAATATATAATTTTTGATATTCACAGTAAAACAATTCTGAGACTACTTAAACTATAAATATTTCTGATCAACATAATTAGCATAGGAGATATCGCAATACCCGTCTGTCTGCTGAAACGCGAATTACTCCGCAAATATAAAAGCGAAATTGCTTGTTTTTAGTTAAATTGTTCTGCTAATATTTGAAGCAGTTTGTTATTAAAAATGAGCCAAATCGATTCACGGGATCAAAAGTTTTAAGTGAAAAATTTATTTATGTTATACATATATATTTTTTAATTCGCAGTTATTCAAATTATACCTGCATTGTTTGAGTAATGTCAATTTATAATGCAAAAAAACGACTGAAAAATAAATCGAGGAAAACATAATATTGTCGGTAATTTTTTTTCCCAAAATTTTTTTATATTTTTTTGAAAGCATCGCCCATTAGTCAGTGTTAAAATATCGAAAAGTGGAAAAATGGGTTAATTTAGTACTGCATTGTGTGGTAATGTAGTGTACCTTGGAACGTTTGTATTTCAAACTTGTGTTACTCTGTTAAAAGGACACACATAAGTTAAAGTTAAAATATTTGTTAACTAAAAGACGATAAAGTAGAGTACGACGTATTAAGTAGTGTGATAAGTTTTTACCATTATGCATAAAACATAGATTTTTTCTGAATTTCACGGGGGTACATATTAGTGGAGTTTAAAAACATGCAACATTTTTCAAATATTATAAACTTATTTTAATAATAAATACATTAATGCGTTTTAAAATGGTAAAATGGTAAAATGGTAAACTTGTATACTTTTTATTGTTAGCTTTAAAATACCAAAGCATTTTTTTTTTAAAATCAAATAAATTTTTTTGAATGCTTATTTTTTCAAAAATCAAATAATTTTTTTTTTTTAATTTACTTTTGGTGGTTCAATCCAGTGTTGCCAGGTATGTTGAGCATAAAATCGTCCAATTTTCAAAAATCGTCATTATATTTTCAAAAATCCTCAAAACAAAAAATATTTGTAACAAGAGGGATAAAGTTTTAATACTCTATATTTCTTTATTAGGATATTGTCCTAACAAATAATCTATAGAGTTTTTTGTTTTCAAATTTATGATTTGACCCTTTCAGGAATGTGTTGATAGATCTATTTCGGGAATTTTCTAGGTTCCCATCATCAGAACACGTTTTGAAAGCGGTAACAATCCCATGCCAAACATCAAACATTCATATAAACTAGTAAACTCACTACATGAGAACTGATATATGAGCTTAAAGTTAAAGATTATAACCATTGATCAAAAAATAAATTGAAGACTTGTTTGTTATGTGCAAGGTCCACCTCTGGTGGATATTCAATACACGTTTTTTTGTTTTTCTCTCCAATTAAAGTTTGAAATTGAATCCCATGTGATGACATAGTTTAATACAATAAATTATGAAATTTTTGATTATTTCATATTTTTCATTTTGGGTTGGTTTTTAAATATTGCTAAAAATTATTATTTTATTTATTATTTATTTTTATTTAAATATTGTTTATTACTGCATGTTTTTCCATTTTCAAATACAAATTGTGAATATCTGAAGTTTCACTTTGGAACACTTTATTTATCTTATTATTAGGTCTGTTTTTTAAGCACCGGATTTATTTTTGGATTTATAAATCAGAATATTCGAACTCGATGTTTGTTTCGCAAAAACTTGGATGTTTTTTTTTTTAATTTAAAAAATATTTTATTTTTATCTCAATCTTACACTAATTAAACTTTATAAAAATATAAATATTATAAAAAGCAGGGTTGGCATTCAATAACTTTTCATAATAACGATTGGCTATCACAGTAACACTAATAGCGGAATGGAAATTTAAAAAAAGCTATTCCATTAAAGACATGTTTCTTCTTATCTAAACGGTTTTAGTTTTCTATTTAACCTGTTTGATTTTGAAATATCTTGAACTAGTTAAAGTCAAAATAACGCTAAAATACCGAAAGGACGATTTATAACGTTATTTTGTTGATGTAACAAAATTTAATGGGTAGAATTAATGGAAGAAGTTCCCTGTAGACCCACTTGCCACTATTGGAATCGTGGCTTTAAAACGTTCATAACGGCATTGGTGTGGCCGTGACAGGCAACTGCCATTGTAAAGAAAAGGTAGTGTTTGCCAACCATGAAAAAAGTAAGCACATACTCAGGGAACTTCTGCTTCGTTGTTTCAGTTGTAATACAGTATCTTTATTTTTAAATGAAAAAACAGTCATTTGTAGAAGAAATTTAATTTTTGACTACAATTGTAGTTCATTTAAAAAACAAACCACATTAAATTACAGTAATATGATTTTACATTAATTTTATACAGTATTTTTTTTTATTTAAAAAGATAAAACAAATTAATGTTTGTATATTTTTTTACTGCACTGACAGAACCACTTATTAATAATACAATTGTAGTTCATTTTTTGAACAGTAAAAAACAAATGACTATGTTAGTTGAATTTACTAAAATGTAAGTTGTTCTTTTTTCAGTGAAATTTCATTTGTTTTTAGCTACATTAGCAGTGGTCTTTACCTTTATTAAGTGCAGAAAATAAATTAAAATAAACCTAACATGAATCCATAAAATAACTTTTTTGCTAAACTTTCAATAAAAAATAGTTTTAAATTTTAACGAAATAATAAAAATCCAAAAATAGATCCGGTGATTTTTTAATAATAGCAAATAAACATGTTTTGCTGACACATTAAACGTTTGTCAAAAAATCGTCATTTTGGAAGCAAAAATCGTCCAATCGTCATTTAGTAATTTAGTAATTTAGGTACTAAAAATCGTCAAAATGACGATAAATCGTCAATCCTGGCAACAGTGGTTCAATCAACGAACGTAAAGACTTAAGAAGAACTATGGTACTCAACATCTGTTAAATTTTATATGCCAACTGGTTTTAAGAGAAACAGTTTTTTAAAGGTTTTTTTAATAAATATTTTTTAGTATATATGAACAAAATTTTGCGTTAATTATACAAAACTGGCACGGGGCACTCGTGACTAAGCTAGTTGCTTTTGGTGTCGGTAATGTCTTCTCTCGATTTATAACGAGTTTTCTCAGAGACCGCACTATACGTGTTGTTTTAGATGGGGTCTCATCAAACGAGTTTCAGCTAAATTCAGGGGTACCGCAAGGTTCTGTTCTTTCTCCTACCCTTTTTCTTATTTTTATTAATGACCTTCTTGGTCAGACCATCAACCCTATCTACTCTTTTGCAGATGACAGCAACATTTGTCATTCATTTTCATTCGATCACAGGCCAAGCTCTTTGGAGATAGAGGGCATGCGGCAGAACATGAATGACACACTCAATCAAGACCTTTTTACAATCTCCGAGTGGGGTCGCGCGAATAAGGTCGATTTTAATGCACGCAAGACCCAATGTTGTATGTTAACCCACAGACGGGCTGTGGAATTGACATTGTCATCTGTAACTATGGATGGTATAGGTATTGAGGAATCGGATACTCTTGATGTTCTGGGCATGAGAATACAGTGTGATGTCCGTTGGAATAAGCACATATTTCAAGTGTCGAAAGAGGCATTCAAGTGTCTCGGTTTTCTAAAACGGTGTAAGACTTACTTCACTCCATCCGATCTCCTTACTATTTATACCAGCTATATCCGGCCAAAAATGGAATACAACTCTCATATATGGGCAGGGGCTCCATTGTCTATTCTGAAGCTTCTGGACCGTGTTCAGGGGAGGGCGGTGAAGCTTATCAATGACAGTAGTGTATCCAACTCTATTGATTCATTGGAGCATCGTCGGAATGTGGGTTGTGTGACACTTTTCTATCGATATTACCATGGGAGATGCTCATCTGAGATAAGTGAACTTATTCCACGAGCCCGAGTTTTTATTCGTAATACTCGCTTATCTAGTAGAGCACATCCGTTTGTAGTTGATTGTCCTGTGTTTCGCACAACGCATTACAGAGAAAATTCGTTTTTTAGTCGAACGATTCGTATGTGGAACAAACTTCCCGCAGAAGTCTTCCCTGTTACTTACAATTTAGAAAAATTTAAATCAAATATCCACAAACACTACTCCCTCTTTCCTCCTTCCCATACCTTATTTTCCTGATCAATACAATGCACTGCATGAGTAGGGGGCATCCCCTGAGTATTGGTTAAATTATAAAAAAAAAAAAAAAAAAAAAAAGGACTGAAAGAAAAAAAAAAATATTTAAAATTTTGTACAAAATTAGTAAAGTGGAATTGAAAACATATTTTACTACTAACTTTTTTGCTTGGATGTAAAATTATAAACGTAACCAAAATTTAAAAAATCGTTTAAATAAAATTTAAAACAACTCAAAACTAGTCGCAATTACCCCAATACCTAAATTTCGACTTAATTGGCTAGATTCTTAGATCGATTTTTTCTCCAAAACTAATCATCGTAGAGCAAAATGGTACACTCAAAAAAAAAAGTTTGTAAAGTCTGCAAAAAATTTTGCTGAGTCAGCAAAATTTTAGTCAGGAGGATGCTAGCAAAAAAATTGCTAATGTCAGCAAAATCTTTTGCTGAAAATCAGCGAGCTGATTTTTAGCAACAAAATAAGTAGATTCAGCAAAAGTTTTGCTAACACTTAGTAGATTACAAATAAAAAAGCGTTGGTAAAAATTAATAAATTTTTTGCTGAATTTTAGTAGACTGAAAAAAACGCAAAAAAATTTGTAAAAAAAAATTGTAATTTAGTTATAATATTTGCTGAAAATCATAAAACATATTTTTGTAATTCTTTTAAAAATAATTTACAATAATTACGAAATATAAAAATTTTCATATTCCCACATTGACGACATGAATTAATTTAATATCTGAAAATATATAGAAATAAATATATATAACATAACAAAAATTTTCTTTCAACTACTTACATCAATGGTTGTCTTAATGATGCTATCTTTTCAATGACGAAACTGCCGAAGATAATTCTAGAAACGAAACGAAAAAATAAACAAAAACAAACGAAACGAAAAAAACAACCCTTTTTTTTGCAATAAGAAAAAGGAACCATACAAATCTACCTAAGATGTGTGTCTTTGTCTTTCGCTTTACTCTGTCTACATGTCTGTATATGTTTTTTTATGGTTGATTTTTTTACTTGTCTTGTTAGAGTTGTACTTTTTAGTATCATTTTCCTCTTCTCTACTACATCTTGACATGCCGCGACTTCTGCTTATCAGCACAATTTTTTTAGCAAAATTAATTAGTAAAACATTAGTATATTAGTAAAGCATTAGTATAAAACAGTTAAGTGCTGAATAAGTATAACAAAAATTTTAGCTGAAAACACGATTTTAGCAAAAAATTTTGCTAAAAAATAGTATACCTGATTTACAAGACGTTTTACTAACTTTTCTACTAACTTATTTTTTTAAGTGTAATGATAATTGGCACATAGCCTACATAGTATCTCCAAAACTAAATGGGATGAAATTACACAGACAACTTTTTTCGATTTGTAATTTATTTTTCAAAAATAGCCTAAATATAATTTAAAACGCCCATATCTTGAAAACTAAAAGATATACAGGAAAAATGTTTGCATAATTGGTTAAAACTCAACCCCTTACACCGGATTTTTAAATCGTGTTTTTTTTTAGTTTTTGAAAAAAAATTTCCATATCATCGTTCTTTTCAATTTTGAAATTTTTTTTAGATTTTGGCGATTTCAAAAAAAAAAAAAATTTTTTTATTAAGCTTTTTTTAAATTTTTATGATTTTTTCTAGTTTTAGTTTTAAAATTGTAGCTTTAATTTGTTAAAATTTTTGGAAAGTTTTTCCAATTATGGTAATTTTTTATTTTTTTTTGCCGATTTTTTTTTTCTATTAAATGTTATAAAAAATAATTTTCAATTAAATATTTAATAGAAGTCAAACAAAAGTTTCATTTATTTCTCACCCTAATTATGAGTATGTGAATACCGCTAATATCTTTTCTTATTTTTAAAATCATTTCAAATATTATTAATGTGTACAACACTTTAACTCTTTGTGCTCTTATACTTGCAAATGCCAGGTTTTATCATATATTATTATCACAGTTAACCCATTTTCTAACAGTTATTGATTTAAGTTTTGTTGGAATATTTCTTAAAAAAAATTTTAATTTATATAACTTTTTTTTTTTTTTTAAATTCATTTTCATCGGGATAAACGTTAATTGCATTTATAGTAATTAAATGTGCTAAAGTCCCAAAACTTATTTAACAAATTGTGAAAACAATCTGCTGTAGGCTTGTCCCTATCCGGATTTCATTCCTGCCCAAGGAAATCTTCAGGGGACTTTGTTATTAGAATTTCTAGAGATATTTGTTATGTTAAATCGCAAACTCAATGAGAATTTCTTGTCCTCGTCTAGGAGCGAGATTCAAAATTTAAAATATCAAAGAAAAAACAAAAACAACAACAATATATTATCACAATTGTCTTTGTCATCTTCCAAATACTACTCTGTTTTTTTTGACAGACCTAGCAATTAAATATACATATAATAAATATATAATTTTTGATATTCACAGTAAAACAATTCTGAGACTACTTAAACTATAAATATTTCTGATCAACATAATTAGCATAGGAGATATCGCAATACCCGTCTGTCTGCTGAAACGCGAATTACTCCGCAAATATAAAAGCGAAATTGCTTGTTTTTAGTTAAATTGTTCTGCTAATATTTGAAGCAGTTTGTTATTAAAAATGAGCCAAATCGATTCACGGGATCAAAAGTTTTAAGTGAAAAATTTATTTATGTTATACATATATATTTTTTAATTCGCAGTTATTCAAATTATACCTGCATTGTTTGAGTAATGTCAATTTATAATGCAAAAAAACGACTGAAAAATAAATCGAGGAAAACATAATATTGTCGGTAATTTTTTTTCCCAAAATTTTTTTATATTTTTTTGAAAGCATCGCCCATTAGTCAGTGTTAAAATATCGAAAAGTGGAAAAATGGGTTAATTTAGTACTGCATTGTGTGGTAATGTAGTGTACCTTGGAACGTTTGTATTTCAAACTTGTGTTACTCTGTTAAAAGGACACACATAAGTTAAAGTTAAAATATTTGTTAACTAAAAGACGATAAAGTAGAGTACGACGTATTAAGTAGTGTGATAAGTTTTTACCATTATGCATAAAACATAGATTTTTTCTGAATTTCACGGGGTACATATTAGTGGAGTTTAAAAACATGCAACATTTTTCAAATATTATAAACTTATTTTAATAATAAATACATTAATGCGTTTTAAAATGGTAAAATGGTAAACTTGTATACTTTTTATTGTTAGCTTTAAAATACCAAAGCATTTTTTTTTTAAAATCAAATAAATTTTTTTGAATGCTTATTTTTTCAAAAATCAAATAATTTTTTTTTTTTAATTTACTTTTGGTGGTTCAATCCAGTGTTGCCAGGTATGTTGAGCATAAAATCGTCCAATTTTCAAAAATCGTCATTATATTTTCAAAAATCCTCAAAACAAAAAATATTTGTAACAAGAGGGATAAAGTTTTAATACTCTATATTTCTTTATTAGGATATTGTCCTAACAAATAATCTATAGAGTTTTTTGTTTTCAAATTTATGATTTGACCCTTTCAGGAATGTGTTGATAGATCTATTTCGGGAATTTTCTAGGTTCCCATCATCAGAACACGTTTTGAAAGCGGTAACAATCCCATGCCAAACATCAAACATTCATATAAACTAGTAAACTCACTACATGAGAACTGATATATGAGCTTAAAGTTAAAGATTATAACCATTGATCAAAAATAAATTGAAGACTTGTTTGTTATGTGCAAGGTCCACCTCTGGTGGATATTCAATACACGTTTTTTTGTTTTTCTCTCCAATTAAAGTTTGAAATTGAATCCCATGTGATGACATAGTTTAATACAATAAATTATGAAATTTTTGATTATTTCATATTTTTCATTTTGGGTTGGTTTTTAAATATTGCTAAAAATTATTATTTTATTTATTATTTATTTTTATTTAAATATTGTTTATTACTGCATGTTTTTCCATTTTCAAATACAAATTGTGAATATCTGAAGTTTCACTTTGGAACACTTTATTTATCTTATTATTAGGTCTGTTTTTTAAGCACCGGATTTATTTTTGGATTTATAAATCAGAATATTCGAACTCGATGTTTGTTTCGCAAAAACTTGGATGTTTTTTTTTTTAATTTAAAAAATATTTTATTTTTATCTCAATCTTACACTAATTAAACTTTATAAAAATATAAATATTATAAAAAGCAGGGTTGGCATTCAATAACTTTTCATAATAACGATTGGCTATCACAGTAACACTAATAGCGGAATGGAAATTTAAAAAAAGCTATTCCATTAAAGACATGTTTCTTCTTATCTAAACGGTTTTAGTTTTCTATTTAACCTGTTTGATTTTGAAATATCTTGAACTAGTTAAAGTCAAAATAACGCTAAAATACCGAAAGGACGATTTATAACGTTATTTTGTTGATGTAACAAAATTTAATGGGTAGAATTAATGGAAGAAGTTCCCTGTAGACCCACTTGCCACTATTGGAATCGTGGCTTTAAAACGTTCATAACGGCATTGGTGTGGCCGTGACAGGCAACTGCCATTGTAAAGAAAAGGTAGTGTTTGCCAACCATGAAAAAAGTAAGCACATACTCAGGGAACTTCTGCTTCGTTGTTTCAGTTGTAATACAGTATCTTTATTTTTAAATGAAAAAACAGTCATTTGTAGAAGAAATTTAATTTTTGACTACAATTGTAGTTCATTTAAAAAACAAACCACATTAAATTACAGTAATATGATTTTACATTAATTTTATACAGTATTTTTTTTTATTTAAAAAGATAAAACAAATTAATGTTTGTATATTTTTTTACTGCACTGACAGAACCACTTATTAATAATACAATTGTAGTTCATTTTTTGAACAGTAAAAAACAAATGACTATGTTAGTTGAATTTACTAAAATGTAAGTTGTTCTTTTTTCAGTGAAATTTCATTTGTTTTTAGCTACATTAGCAGTGGTCTTTACCTTTATTAAGTGCAGAAAATAAATTAAAATAAACCTAACATGAATCCATAAAATAACTTTTTTGCTAAACTTTCAATAAAAAATAGTTTTAAATTTTAACGAAATAATAAAAATCCAAAAATAGATCCGGTGATTTTTTAATAATAGCAAATAAACATGTTTTGCTGACACATTAAACGTTTGTCAAAAAATCGTCATTTTGGAAGCAAAAATCGTCCAATCGTCATTTAGTAATTTAGTAATTTAGGTACTAAAAATCGTCAAAATGACGATAAATCGTCAATCCTGGCAACAGTGGTTCAATCAACGAACGTAAAGACTTAAGAAGAACTATGGTACTCAACATCTGTTAAATTTTATATGCCAACTGGTTTTAAGAGAAACAGTTTTTTTAAAGGTTTTTTTAATAAATATTTTTTAGTATATATGAACAAAATTTTGCGTTAATTATACAAAACTAATGCAGAGAATACATTAAACAATACAAACTAACTTTAAAATTTAATTGAAAGTGGTTAAAAGCATAAAAAATAATTAATTAAATGTACCAATGTTAACACATTTTTTCGAAACTCTCTTTAAAACAGTTCAGGGTTTTAGAAGAGAGCGTTGGATACGGGTTGGTTCAATATAATTGCTCTTTAATACCCAAATCTATTGCAAAAAATCTATCGTTTTAAAAGTCAATGTACACTATTTTCCCCTAAATATGGTCAATTTTATAAAATTTAAATTATTCATATGTCACTCACTCATATCAGATAAAGAAATGTTAAAGTTAGTTTGTTTTGAAATTTGTTTATGTTATATAAATAATAAGATTTATTTATCAAATTATATATTAAATTAGAAATTTTAAATGTGGGGGAAAAAATGCAATTCGTAGCGGCACAAAGCGATATATTTCTTTGTCACATAAAAAGTTCGATTTATAATTATCAGTTTGAGTAAGAAAAAACAAGAGTATGCATTAAAGTCGGCTGGGCCGAATTTTGTACACCCTCTATCCCTACCAGTGTCTACGATAAAACTCGAGTAGCTTGAGTACACCATGAAACTCGATAATCGAGTAGTTCGCGAGTTCGAACATCTCGTCGAGTACCTCGGGTAGTTAACTGGTTTGAACTCATGTAAAAAGGTAAATATTAAAGATAAGTGCACTGCGTTGCAAAACTATAATAACATATTAATTTCACTAAATTTCGTAAATAAAAAAAGTAGAAGAGTTTAACCGGCATAAATGTAAAACCAATGGAAAATTAATAATATTTAACAAAAAAAAAATCATTTATTTTTTATTTTACTACCCTGTTAAAAATCGACATGTATGGTTCCATACATTAGCACACATGCTTCATACATTTCCACATGCATTCATAAATGATTCATATGTGTTCATTAATGATTCATACATGTTCATATGTTGGGCCATACATGTTCATGTTAGTGCATTAACGAAAATTTAAGTAATATTTACATGTATACATTTCCATACATTTCCATACATGGTCATATGTGTACATTAACGAAAATTGATGTAATATTTACATGTATGATCGCATATGAACACCTAAGAGAATAAATCACATATGGAGGTATATGGACATTAATGAACTCGATTGTCTTCATCCTTTGTTCAATGGGTATGCCATTCTTTTTTATTTTAAGCTTTAAGGAAGATGATTAAATTAAAACATTGAATATATCATTGCTTAGTACACACCGGCTCTTAAAATAAAAATCACTTTTTTTTTTAAATCACAAAAAACGGCAATACCTTGAAAACCATTAAAAATGTATTAAAGGTTTGTTCTACAATCTTAAAGATAACAAAATTTGGATTCAGAATTCATGGAGAAGTTCTGACGACCGTAATTATAAATCATTACAAATTTAATGTAATTTTTTTTTAATTTGTATGTAAATTAATAACTTCTCCTTTTAGATGAAAAACGCTTTCATATTGACGGTTTTCTGCGTAAACTCAATGGCTCATGTGATTTTGATCCGGAGAACATGGGGGCCATTCCAATACTCTTACATTTTTTGCTATTATCCATTCCATTGTCTGTCGACTTACATGTACTGAGGCATAGTCTTGTTGGAAAATTAAAATATTCTTTCTTGGTATTTTCAATAAATGGTACCAATTTCTCGTCTAAAACTGTAATGTACTCAGAAGACTTCACTCTGGTTTGGAAATGCCAAATTCACCATACCGTCTAAACAAAAAGCTACCGAAATCATTAAGGATCCGCCTCCGAAATTACTTTTTGAGAAATATCGTGGTTCCCTACGTAATTTGGACCATCAAGATTGAACTTTTTCTCATCAGAAAATATCACCTTTAAAAGAAATTTATGTTTAAACAGTTCTACCAATAACAGCGATTATTGACTTACCTTTCTCCGGTTGGTTTGTAAATTCCTTTTAGCGAATTCAAGTCGAG
This sequence comes from Delia radicum, assembly GCA_021234595.1. Taxonomy (NCBI): domain Eukaryota; kingdom Metazoa; phylum Arthropoda; class Insecta; order Diptera; family Anthomyiidae; genus Delia; species Delia radicum. The sequence goes on from CM037855.1 coordinate 146,138,453, forward strand.
CTTTTTTGTGGAGGGGTAATAACCTTGACACAGACATCAGCTTTTGGCGAGTAATGCTCTGGAAATCCTTTAAGAGCCTACTTATGGTTGATTTGGATACATTTACCTTACATTCATCGATTATTTCCAAAGAATATTCCTAGCAAATCTCACCTTAATCGGATGAGCATTGTGTCCTGGTCCAACTACTAATTAAAAAAACTCAATCAGATCACCTAAAATGTTGAAAAAAAAACTTTTCTGAATTGACTATTTTCATAGGTAGCTCATTTAAAATTTTAAAGTGTTCCAACCGAAATTGCGTAGTCTGCGAACAACTACTCGTAAAAACTGGACCATTTCCCTACAAATATGTAGAAATATGCTATTTCTATAAGTTCGATGCTATTTTATAAAAAAAAAAAATTGAAAAACTTGGTCGCATACTTTAGGATGTTTAAAATTTCATGGTAAAGCGACAAAAACTGTGGGATAGGCCAAATGCTACTCGAAAAAACTCGAACACTTCCATACAAATGTGTGAAAATTGCAGATATTAAACATTTTATGTCATTTTACACATTTTCTTAAAGAAACTCTTGGTACATGCTTTTATTTTTTGGTGTCGCCTACATTAACAGATTCCCTAGTTCATTCATTCATTCAAAGGAATTTGATGAAAATTGTGGCCTTGGCGAACAACTACTCGAAAAAACCTCGATAAAACTCCATTCAAAAGTTTGAAAATATGCAGAATTTAAACATTTAATGTCATTTTACACAAATTGTTTAAGCAAATCTTGGTACAGACAAGTAACAGATTCTATATTCAAAATTTCGAAGGAATCTGATGAAAATTATGGACTTGGCGAACAACTACTCGAAACAAACTCTAGAAAACCACTTGACTACAAATGTATGAAAATTGCCAGGTTTGTTCGATTAGAAGTTCGCCCACTGCACAATTATCATCGAAATACTCTAAATTTTTGTAAACGAAGTGTCTTCTTAAATGCAGCCTTAAAATATATAAACTTGTCTAAAGTGCTTCTAAAAAAAAATATTTCCGCAAATTTACATGAAACTTTAAAAAATTTGATATTTTCACAAATTTACATGGTCGAGTTTTGAAGAGTTTTTTTTTCGAGTAGTTGTTCGCAAAGAACACAATTTTCATAAAATTCCTTTGAATTTTTGAATACGGAATATATTAATACAGGCGACTCCAAAAAATTCATGTCTACAAAGATTTTTTTTTTAAAATGTTTGTAAAATTACATCAAAATTCTAATAAAATTCGCAAAGAACACAATTTTCATAAAATTCCTTTGAATTTTTGAATACAGAATATATTAATACAGGCGACTCCAAAAAATTCATGTCTCTACAAATATTTTTTTTTTAAAATGTCTGTAAAATTACATCAAAATTCTAAAATCTGCATATTTTCAAACATTTGTATGGAAGTGGTCGAGTTTTTTCGAGTAGTTGTTCGCAAAGACCACAATTTTCATCAGATTCCTTTTTGAATAAGGAGTCTGTTAATGTAGGCGATGTACCAAGATTGTCTTTCAAAAATTTGTATAAAATGACATCAAATGTTTAAAATCTACATATTTTTACAAATTTGTATGGAAATGTTAGAATTTTTTTTCGAACAGCAGTTGGCCTATTCCACAATCTTCGTCGGCATGCCACGAAATTTTAAACATCGATGCTGCTAAAGTATGCGACTCCAAAATATATTATATATGTTTTTATAAAATGACATCTTACTTTAAAAAATAGCATATTTCTACAATTTTGTATCGAAATGGTGGAGTTTTTTCCAGTAGTTCGCCGACTGCGCAATTAATATTGAAACATCTATAAATTACTATATGTATTTATATATGTAGATTCATGAAAGTGCTAAAATTAAATATTTTTTGTATACTTGTCGAATTTTTTTCGTGTAGTAGTTGACCCAGGCCACAATGTTCATCCGAGTGAGATGATATTTAATAGGAATATTTTTGGAAAAAAAGTATACATTTCTGATAATTATCTAATTATTTTTCCTTTAAACGAGCTTAAGATCTTTTATTTATAAATTATAATTATTTATTTCCTCCACATTGGGTGAAATTATAATAATTGTTCCCTGAAGAAGTCACCCAATGTGGATACGAAATATTGGAAATAAATAATGAAAACACATTTTTTTTTGTAAAATAGGTTTCACAAAAAAAAAACATTGCAGAAACAAATTTCGCCAGGAAGAATTGTTTAGGGGTTTTTTCCAATCTATCAATACCAATATATAGAAACAACTTCGCGAAATAAAATTAGAGGAAAATCCTTTAACAGAAAACAAACTTAAGCGAAAGCAAATATTTAGCATTTTATAATGAAATTGGCTATTCTCAAAAATATTTATTATTGATGTTAATTTTTTTTTTTGAATTTTATATTGCATTTTTAAGATTTTGTAGGATAATAAACCACTATTTCTTTAGGCACGTCAAATTCGCTTGAATCACTTTCTGCAAGGGGCTCAAAAATGATAGCGGTATAATGTTTAAATATTAATAAAGTTTTAAAAATCAAATTTTCAGATTAATTTCAAAAAATTTCCGATATCATCGTTTTATATGGCGTTTGTTTATTTTTTTACTAACATATGTGGTTTTTTTTAATACAATTGTGGTTCATTTTTTTAACATTAAAAAGCAAATGGAATGTAAGTCGTAACTTCTTTAAGTGAAATTTCATTTGTTTTTAACTACATTTGCGGTGGTCTTTACTTACATAGTATTCTAAGTGTATATGACACTTACCTTCCATACCAAGTTTGGTTAAAATTGAAAAACGTAGAGGTCGAAAATCGCGGGTTATATGAATGAACATGTGAACATTTTTAAAATAAATTTTAAAATATTTTGTAGACATTCAATTCAATGTAATGAAAGTGATTGTTAAAATAACTTGCGCAACTATAAACTTTTTCGGCTGATATACATAATTTCTTAAGCTATTTACATATTATACTAAAAGGTGAACTCAGTTTTAATCCTTCTTCGCTATTCTGTCATAAATTGTAGGCACATTTCGGGTTTTTACCATGAACCGAAAATTCTTTTTTTTTTTTTTTACGAAATAATTGGTCAGATTCGTCTTTTTGCATATGCACAAAAATGCTTTGATCAATTGCGAATTGGGATAGTAAATTGTGCAAAAATATTGAAATAACTATAGGAAAAACCGAAAAACAAAAGTGGATTTACATGTTAACGCTGCACATTTATTAAATAAATTTGATACTCAAATGTTAATGAAGATATAACATAAAATATTTGATTTTTAAAATTTTATGTATAAAAAACTGCGTTAAAACATGCCAAACTTTAATGCAAATTTGACCATAAGTGAACAAATTGGTGAACAATAAAAATCAGCGTGGCCGAAATATTTAGGATCAATGGTCGGTACTCTTGTTTTATTTTTCGAGTTGCGCAGTGTTAATGGTTTAATGCAATAATTGGTTTAATGCAGTGAAGAAAATAAGCGCATAAGTGAAAAAAACTGGGGGCGCCATTAAAATTAGCGTGGCAAAATTATTTAGGATCAATAATCGGTATTCTTGTTTTATTTTTCTAGTTTCGCAGTTTTATTAGTTTAATGCAATAATTGGTTTATTGCAGTAAAGAAAATAAAAAAGGAATTCAATTATTTTTATTGTTTATTTCAAATTTGATTTGGAAGTAAAAAAATATTTATTTTTAACTTTTATACAACAGTTTTAATTTTTTCTTATATCTGTAAATGAGTAACTCCAGCATTATACAAATTGTGCTGACAGCAACACCACCAAATAGTATTGTCCAAGCAATTTTAAAATATTTCAAGTCTAAAGGCTTCACTGGATATTCATCTCGCGGAACAATAAACAAATTTAAACTTATTGCTGCAACAAAAGCCTCCTCCTCCCATTGTTTCCAAAGTCCAGATTGTTGAACCAGTAAAATAAAGTAATCTAAAGAGTTGGCAAATTTTGAATCCAATTGTATGGGAAATGCATTATGCTTTTTACCGAAACATATATCCGATAACTGATATATCGGTTGTATGAGATTACGTTGTAATTTAGCCGAAAACATCCAATCACTTAAAGTGACCACATAGGCAAAGGAACGATTAAAATGTTTAATATAATTTGAAACACGCTTTTGCGGCATTTCGATTAAGATCGGTTCTAGACGTGATAAATCTACATATTCATTATTACGCAATTCCTCCAATATTTGTCGGGGTATTAAGACTTTTACGTTGGCTTTCAATAAATCAGGCACTGTTTTCATAAACGGTTGAAATATTGGACGCATACAGTAGGCAGTTAAGAAACTACTATAATAACTGGACAATATAAAACCCATTACTATTATGAAACGATAAAAGATTTGTAAACGTAGAGATATATTTGTCCAGCGTAAATTGGTATTGGAACAATATAATATTAAAGCCAGGCTATTTAAAAGATTTTTAACAAATGATGTTGTAGGATGTCTTAAATACTTCATCAGAAAAGCCACATATATGACAGTGAGACCCAAAATTATCCATACGTATAGATCAAATGGCCATATTACGGTCAAATATCTTGGCAACTCATCTTCTGCTGGTACCATTATACAAATCTTTGACCATTCCAAGGGGTAACTAAATGTTATATTTGCAAATAGATTTCGATAGGTACCACCATTTATTGATATATTATATACATTATTTTCAATGCTCTTTTGTATCGACGATATTTTATCATTGTCCGTTACCACAATTTCCAGACTATAGTTTTTATAATGTGCAAAAAGTTTTATAGTTTCTGCATAGGCACCCACTAACTGTTTGACTCCTTTCACTTTTTCATAGGCAAATGCTTTTGGTATATCCCGATAAAGAGGTGTTCGTAGTATATCCATGATTGAATTTGAATTGTTCTGTTTGGTCACTAACGAGCTGGTTTAACATTTCTTTAAATTATAATTTTCATGAACATTTAGACCAGATTTTAGTTTCGATTTAGATGGTTAGTGTTTGAAGTTAAAACTAAATTTTGTAGCAATTGTAAAAGGCTTTTATAGTTTCAAAAACTTTTCTTTATATTGTTTCTATATATAGTGCAAAAAAAAAAAAAAACAAATCCTTAATGAGTATAACTTTAACTGAACCAATAGTGGTGTTCACTATCTGTCTTGTAAGAAGAAAACGTTACGGCAAGTACTACACTCAATAAACTAACAAGTTTAGAAACGGTAATGACATATCATTATATTAAGTTTCCCATTATTTCAATAAGCCATAAACAGACCTATTATTAAGAAAAATAATTTAAAAGTGAATATTAATTTATTATAAAACATTATAATGAAATTGATAAAGTAATTTTTGAAGTTTAATAAAAATGTAACCATTTTTTTAAACAAAAAAAAAATGCTAAAAATAAATTAAAAATTATTTAAAAAAAAACAAAATTCTCTGGTTTGCCAAAAAAAAAAAAAACCAAATAAATAGAAAAAACTAATTTCTGTGGAATTTGCTTGTATAAGTATAAATAAATCTGCTAACTGAATGAGAATTACATGCCGGTTTAAATTCAATGTTATAAAATTCAAGCTATAAAAAAATATTTGGTCTGCCAACAACACTTTATCCAATTGTTTTTTGCTTTTTGAGAAGGTATACAATATTGAGCACTTTTTAATCAAATGAGTAATTATTTAATTGAACAAGTAAAGAGCTATTCAAGTAAAGAGCTATCATTTTATAATTGTATTAACAATTTTCGTTTTTTTATTTATTTATTTATTTCAGTCTACAGATTTAAACCTTACAGACTATTTAAAAGAAAAAACTATTTCATATTATTCTACAGTTCATTAAGATGGCGAATTATATCACGTTTAACAGCATCCATACTTTTATTGAAGTCTACTACAAAATATAGTTGATTAAACTCATCGCAAATTCTTCGAAAAGGTTTAGCGTTGGCGTAATTTGTTCGAAAAGCAGATAGACGTAAAGGCACGTAGTTCCTTGTTGAATAAACTGGAATATGTAAATTAACTTTGCTCAAAAGATATTCGGAATCCATAGCACCGTTTATCAAATTTAGGAGAAATGTTACATTGAGCATTTGTCGTCTGCTTTTAAGAGTAGGTAGTTTTATAAGTGCCAGCCGACTAGTATAGGAAGGCAAATTATTATAATCCCATCCGAGACCACGTAGACAAAATAACAAAAATTGTTTTTGCACAGATTCAAGAGATTGATTACGAGTTTTACAAGAAGGATCCCAAATAATTGATCCATATTCTAGAATGGGTCTGACTAATGTTGTAAAAAGCTGCTTAGTAGTGTAAGGATCGGAAAATTCTTTTGACCAACGTTTAATGAATCCAAGCACGCCCATGGCTTTATTTATAGTAGTTGAAACATGACATCTGAAATCCAATTGCTTGTCTAGTAATATACCGAGATCATTAAATGTTTGCACCAAATACAACAATTCGTTGTTCATTAAGTAACAGCCGTTAGTAGGATTTGATCTTGAAAAAATCATATATTTACATTTTCCAGTATTGAGATCCATTAAGTTGTCTTCACACCAAGTAGTAAAATTTAAAATATCGTACTGGAGTAAAGCTTGATCGTTTAGATTATTGAATGAAAGGAATATTTTCACATCAACTGCATACATTAAAGTTTGGCAATATTTTATAGCGTTTGGGAGATCATTAATAAAAAGTGTAAACAACAATGGACCGAGATGGCTACCTTGCGGGACGCCTGATGGAACATTTATAGATTTAGATTCACAGTTACGAAATTTGACATATTGTATTCGGTTTTTCAAATACGATTCGATCCAATTTAGAAGTGAAAAACTAAACCCCAAAAGATCTAGTTTGAACAGCAAGAGGTCGTGGTTCACTCTGTCAAATGCTTTACTAAAGTCTGTATATACAGCATCAGTTTGTTTTCCTTTAGTAAAACCATCAATTACGAAAGAAGAAAACTCAAGTAGGTTAGTAACTGTAGATCGGGATTTTCTGAAACCATGTTGTTTTGGTGATAATATGGAAGATACTTGATGAGACAACAATTCCGTAACAAGTTTCTCAAATAATTTAGGAATTGCACTTAACTTGGCTATACCTCTGTAATTTGAAATATTGATTTTACTACCAGATTTGAAAAGAGGAATTATAAAAGACCGTTTCCAAGTTTCTGGAAAATACCCAAGCTTAAGGGACAGGTTGAAAATGAAAGTTAAAGGAATACACAGTATGTCTGAACAGCTTTTCAGGATACAAGTTGGAACACCATCAGGGCCACCAACATAAGAAATTTTTAGCTTCGACAAGATGGATGAAACATGTTGTTCGTCAAGAGATGCAATAAAAATAGATGTTGACTGTTGAATAGAGTAAGGATAACTCGTATTGGTAAACACAGACGAAAAATACGTTGAAGCAAAAAATTCTGCGAACATGTTGCTAATAGAAATGTCATCAGAAGATTCTAAACCATTGTATTTCATTGTAGAGGGGAAGTCAACTGATCGTCTCTTTGAGTTGACAAATTTATAAAAAGATTTTGGATCATTTTTAAATTATTTCTAATTTTGTTTGCGGAATTTCAGCAATTAAAGATATTGATTCGGTGGTTTTCGTGATTGAAATGGGTTATTATTTTTTTGTGTGTAACTGATCAGCCTTTATAAGAGTTGGGATAGATGAACTAACATTGTACCTTACTTTTTTTAACAAATGACCAAAAGCTTATACTACCCCTAGGGGCAGAACGAACTATAGCCAGGAGACGCTGTTCGTTAAGAAACTTTTCGCGCCTAAGTACTTTATTCGAGTTTGTTAATATATATATATAACGAATCGGTAGAGTGAGTTCGGGTAATGTGGAATACCTATTTCATTTTTATAGTTTTCCGCCAAACTATTGACGATACATTTACAAAGTCAATACTAAAGTATAACTTGAGTTTTTGTTTAACTGTGTTCATTGAAAAAATGCATTATCTTTATTACAAAAAAAGTTTTACACGAAAAAGCTTAGGTACCCAAAAAGTATACAAGCTCAAACATGGAGGGTAATGTGAAATACTAATCCACATTGCCCACAATTAAATCTAAATAGTTTTTTTTTTTAACTATTGAAATGAAAAATAAATACAGAATCTGTTTCAGTTACGAATTTTACCCTTTTTTTTTGTCAATTTTTTGCTAGCGAGAATTTTAGTGGATGAAAAATTTCAGTTAACTAATTGAACTTTTCTTTGCAAGGTGAATGAAAATTTTCTTAAAATTTATGAAAAGCTTTATATTTCTTATGAAATTAGTTTTTTAATAAATCTTGTTTATTGAGTGAATGCAATTTTTAATAAATAAATGTATATGTATGTTCTGTTGCTTACTTTCTAAACAATTCGATTATCGTTAAAAAAAGTTACTGTATAGCACTACAATAGCTGGATTCAGTAGCTTTTTTTAACGATAATCGAATTGTTTAAAAAAGTAAACCACAAAATTAACGATTTTTTTTCATTAACAATTTTAAACGATATTCGCTCTTGTTAAAGTCAGCTGTTGTTGTTTTCTAAACGACAACAATTTTTGTGTTGTTTATTCAATCTAGAAAAAGTTAAATTTTTAAATAGAAAAATATACTTGCCCGACTATCCTTAAGGTGTACTTAGTGAATCACTTATTCGTTAGTGCAAACATCAAAAGTTGTCGATATATTTTGCGATTGTCGGATCGTTAAAAATTACTGAAGCGCACTACTGGGCGATTTATTAAATAATGATTATTTGTCTTTTCTATGTTTCGTAAATATATTATTCATTTATTTTTAATTTACTTGTGAAATAGTATTAAGTTTTACAAGAATGTAGATTTAATTTCTTAACTATTTTGAACTGTTATAAAAGTATCTTCTATTCTAAAGTGGGGGGATACACTCGTTTTGTCACATGTTTTAAAAAAGCAACCAATCTGAACAAAATATTTAAAAATAAAATATTCCGATTTTTTGGATTTTTGATAGATTGATAAATGTTATCGGTTGTATATTCTTATTGTTTCAAAATAATTTTTTTTAATAAATCGCATGACAATTATTTCTAAAAGCAAAGTTTATGTCAATATTTTTCTACACACTGAGGCCCTTTATGAATTATATTAATAAATTTTTGCATAGAAGTAATAAAGTTGCATTTTAACTTGTCCATTGAAACTTTTCATTAAATTAATGAAATTTTTCATGAAATTTTCTATAACATAAACATTTATTTATTATAATTTCCACTCACTCAATAAACAAGATTTATTAAAAAACTAATTTCATAAGAAATATATATCTATACATTAATTTTAAGAACATTTTCGTTCACCTTGCAAAGAAAAGTTTAATTTGATAACTGAAATTTTTTTTTATTTTTCATCCACTAAAATTCTCGTTAGCCAAAAATTGACAAAAAAGGGTAAAATTCGTAACTGAAACAGATTCTTTATTTATCATTTCAATAGTTCAAAAAAAATATTTAGATTTAATTGTGGGCAATGTGGAATAGTATTCCACATTACCCTCCATGTTTGAGCTTGTAGACTTTTTCGTGTATAACTTTTTTTGCATTTTTGTAATGAACACAGTTAAACAAAACCTCAAGTTATACTTAAGCATTGACTTTGTAAATGTATCGTAAAAATTAAATAGGTATTCCACATTACCCGAACTTACTCTAACGATTCGTTACATATATGTTAACAAACTCGTATAAAGTACTTAGGCGCGAAAAATTCCTTAACGAACAGAGTCTTCGGGCTAAAGTTCGTTCTGCCTCTAGGGGTAGTAAGAGCTTTCGGTCATTTGTTAAAAAAGTAGGGAACAATGCTAGTTCAACTTTCCCAACTCTTATAAAGAGTGATCAGTTAATCACAGAACCGGTTGATAAGGCTAACTTTTTGGCTGTAATGTTTGTAAGAAATTCTCTCTTGCCGGAAAGCAATCAACCACTGCCCGAATACGAAAGAGTATCAATTACTGTGCCAAAGATATTCTTCCGCGTATGTGCAGCTAAAAGGGTTCTTGCTGACTACAATGTAAATAAGTTTTTGGGGCCTGATGGTATACCAACACTGGTGCTGTTTGACGTTACCTCTTCCATTGGCAAACCTTTTCAGATTTTCAGTTTGTGCTGGGTTCTTTCCATCTTGTTGGAAGTTTGCTAATGTTCAGCCCATCCCAAAAAAAGGCGCGGCTAACAACCCTGCTAACAACCCTGATGGAAAGCTTGGTAAGTTACAGGGATGGCAGGCAATACCGCTAAAATACCTTTATCGATTTAATACAGATCGGTGACTATCGTTATCCCGAAAATACCATTGCCGAAATAATTAAAATACCATTATCCGTAAAACACCGTTACCGATATAATTAAAATATCAATATCTTTAAAATACCGTTAACGAAATAACTAAAATACCGTTATCGCTAAAAATATCTTTACCGAAATAATTAAAATAGCGTTATCCTTTAAAGATCTGAAAAAATTTGCTATAAATAGATATATTTTCTTAAAGTTTGATCATAAACTAGCTAAAAATATCGGTGTGCATTAATGTTACCTGATACCAAAATAACTGCAACCCCGTTATCAGTAAAATAACGTTACCGAAATAAGAACATTATTTGATATTAGTTATTATCAGGGCAACCAGAAATATGCTTTAAAAAATCGGTTTTATGCCAATAAAAAATGCCATAAAAAAAGAAAAATATTTTCTTAAAATCTTAAAAATATGCTCTTAACATCACATTTTTCCAGGGATAGCAGGCAATACAGCTAATCGTTATCGATTTAACACCCATTCAACTGGCTGTTTTTGTCGTTAAAATACCGTTACCGATACCTGCGTCGAATCGGGTACCATCTATGCATTTTTCTTTAAAAACCTGTACATATTTGAAATTTTTTTTTTTCAGTTCAGTTGGGGTAACTTTTATGAAATTTATTTCAGATGCTAAGAAAGAAGGATATAAAACATTAATAATACCTAAATCGGTACAGTCTAAATACAGGATATTTAAATTTGCAAAAAATGGCTTGAATTTCCGAAATTAGTGTTGCCAACCCCAGAAAATATTAAAAAAATGTTGAATTTCTTTTAATGAAAAATAAAATGTTTCGATAACGAAAAAAAAAAAAACGAAAAATATGCTTTAAAAATAGACGTTTGTTCTAAAAAGTACAAAACTATGGTCAAAACTACGACTTTTTATCAAAAAAATGTTTTTAAGATGAAAATATGCAAAAATATGATATTAAGAGAAAAATATGCTCTCACAAATCGATGCCACAATTCATCAATTGTTCTGAAATGGATAAATATCTTATCCATTTGTCAATACAACGCACAGGAAAAAACATGATACAGCATATTTCGGGTTGCCCTGGTTATTATAATCAAGGTATGCGACCATATCAAATAATATGTAACTCTATATCAATTACTTTTAATTGAGTATTGATTAAGGATAAGAAGTCGACGAAAATCAGGAAATACAATATGGGGGACACACCACAATATGGCAGACCTACCTCAAAACATCCTGTTTGCGATACTTCGTTGTCACGTACATATACAAAATATTTTATTTCTGGTTTGGTTAAAACAAAAAATTTTATAAATCGTTATTGTGCTTGGCAAATAGTATTGTGAATATCGCTAATATCCTTATTTTAAAATTGATTTCAATTAAAAATTCTGTGTTTAGCACCCAAACTCTAAGCAAGTTATTATTTACATACAAAGTTCAAAATTATACACGTTAGATTTTATCATGTGCTATTATTAGGGCTCGGAAGTTAATGTATTTATAATCGTGTTTTATGTACATTTGTAACATTACAAATTGTATAATATGCCTCGTTTTCATCATTGTTAACACAACTTAAGTAATTTTTGTCTTTAAAAGTGGCTAACATTTTGAAAATTTTCGTTAATTATTGTAAGAAAGTTAGCAATTGTTATTTTATGTTATTTTTGTTTCTTCGTGATAAAAAAATATGTATTAAAGATTTTAGTCAAATATCAAAAAAAGCATTTTAATGAAAAATATGCAACAAAAAATGGCAAAATATGCATTTATATTGAAATATATAAAAATAAGCAGTTATAGCCAAATATGCAAACATATGCATTACATATCGATGCCATTTTGTTGCAATTTTGATGATTCGCAAATATATTTGGTTAAACTTCTCCTAAAGCTAACGATAACAAACATGTGTATACATGAACTTCCGAGCCCTAGTTATTATCAAAGTTAACCTATTATTGCTGGCCACTCATCGATTTAAGCAACATTGTTTGATAAAACGGTTTTTTTTTAATTTTTATAAATTTTACAGGACGCTTTTTCGAAAATACATGTTATGAAACCCAAAATGTTGGTAAGGCATAAATCTAAAATCGCTTAAATTAAAGTTTGTTTATTAATCTTCCTTTTATTTTATATTTTAAGGCAGGAGTGCCCAAAAGTTCCTTATGGAAGAGCAAACAATACATTTAAAGAAAAACTAATTTTTATTCAATATTTTTTGTTGTAGAAACCAATACATACAAAGAAAAAAGAAAAAAATATTTCAATGTTTACCAGCAAAGCATACGAAAGTGTTGTTGCTTTGCGCTTGCGTGTATACAGTGAAGAACGACAAAAAAACTAATAAGACAAAGTTGTTTGTGTATTTCGTATTGCTAGTGCTCAGCGCTCTATATGTGTATTAAAACACACAGCCTATAGCTAAGTGTTTTCACAAAAACAAATGAGTACCAAGCGCATAGGCCTTGGGCACCCCTGTTTTAAGGCTTTAAGTTAAATAAACTAATAGCCTTCAAAGCTATAAATATAAGAATGATCTTTTAAGCCTTAGTAATTATTTGCTCCTTTAGAATTGTACTCTAATATCATTTTTGACTATTAAGCTAAATTGATTAAAGAGAATAATTCAGCCATTTAATCATGATTATCTAAGATCGCAACAATGAGAATATAGACATATATTTTAAGCAGTGGTTCAAAAAAACTTTTGCTCCACGGGCCCCTTGAGACACTTTTAGTGGTTCACTTAACAACCAAAAAATATTTTACGTATATTAAAAAAATGTAAAAGTAACGAAACAATCAAAAAGTTTTAGCAACTTTCTTTCTGGCAATACTGTTTTTGGCAGCTCAGCTATTTTCGTGTAACATGTTACGGTTAAACATGTTCAGTATGGTCTATAATTTAACCATGAATCGACTTACAAAGGAAAAACGCTTGCAGATTATTGAATTTTATTATCAAAACTCATGCTCGGTTAAGAAAGTGCAAATTGTGTTCAGCGACGAAGCTTATTTCTGGTTGAATGGATACGTGAACAAGCCAAATTGGCGTATTTGGTGTGGAAAGCAGCCAGAAGTATTGCAAGAACTGACAATGCATACCGTAAAATGCATTGTTTGGCATGGATTATGGGCCGGTGGCATCTATGGACTGTACTTTTTCAAAGACTACGAAGGCAGGATCGAATGAATGGTGAGCGCTACCGTGCGATGATTAAATTTTTTTTTTGTCCAAAATCGAAGAGCTGGACTTGGGTGACATGTGGTTTCAACTAGACGGTGCCACATGCCGCACAGCACGCGAAACAATGGCCCAATTTAGAGGCGAGTTCGGTGAACATTTGGTTGCCTAGATCGTATAAAAATAAAAAAAAAAACATTCCAAAAACCAAATACAGTAAACCCCGATTAAGATAACCTCCGCGGGAGCAGTAAAATTTCTTTAAAATTTTTTTATTGTCCACAAAATACTAAACATTTTTATAAACTTTTTTTAAATACACTGCGTTGCATAAGTATAATTACAAATGATGTTTGATATTTTTTCTCTTATTACAAATATTTTTTTAAAGCTTATAACTATTTTTAAGAGTGTGATAACTGATCTCTTATTGTGTAAAATTTATGATATAACTTAATTGATTTAAGATAAAAATTCTGTAATAATATTTTGTTAGTGTTTCATGACTTTAATTACATATAACGATAAACAAAGAAAAAATTTCAGCTTATTTAAATAGTTGCTTAAGTTTTCGGGAAAATGCTAGCAAAATAAACCATTCTCATGTGGTCGTCACAAATATCGCAAATAATCCGAGTGCTTATGGTAAAAATAAAACAGGCGTCCCGAAAGAAGCTTTCCAATCGGGACCGGCGTAAAATAATCTACTGCGCCAGCAACTCAATAAAGAGTCTCAATCAGATAATCAATGAATGTAAGGTTAATGTGCCCAAATCAACAATAAGTAGGCTCTTAAAGGATTCCTAGAGAATTACTCTCCAAAGCTGATGTCTGTGCCAAGGTTATTACCCCGCCACAAAGCTTCTCCACTTGAATTCGCTAAAAGGAATTTACAAAGCAACTGGAGAAAGGTAAGTCAATATTCGCTGTTGTTGGACTGTTTAAACATAAATTTCTTTTAAAGGTGATTTTTTCTGATGAGCAAAAGTGCAATCTTGATAGTCTAGATGGTTTTAGCAGCTATTGGAGAAGCCTACATAAGAAACTACGATTTTGCCCAAAAAGAAATTTATGAGGCGGATCCTTAATGATTTGGGGCGCATTTTGTTTCAACGGTATGGTTGATTTTGCATTTACAAGCATCAGAATGAATTCTACATTACAGTTTTAGAAGAGAAATTGGTGCCATTTATTGCAAATAGCAACGAAGAAGAATTAATTTTCCAAGAACGCAATGTACATGTAAGTCGTCAGACAATATTATGACTATCATCAAAAAATATATGAGTATTGGAATCAACCGCAAGTTCTCCGTATCAAAAATCCATTGAGCATATTTGTTGAGTTTTAACCCTTCAAGTTTACGCAGAAAACCGTCAATATGAAAGCGTTTTTCATCTAAAAGGAGTTATTGATGCGTGGATATATATAATGGAAGAACTTCTAATGGTAGACAGTATGTCTGATCAAATTTTCGGGTTGATTAAAAAAAAAAGAGGCCACACGCATTATTAAAACTGCTGCTTTTAAATATTGTAGTAAAATTTTTGTAAATTTTGATAAATTAAGTTAAGTGTATTTCTAGTTATGAAACACTAATTGATTTTGTTATTCAGTTTTAAATAATAAAATAAAAAAATAAATGAATTGTTTATTTGTTAAATATTATTAATTTTCCATTGGTTTTACAATTATGGCGTTTTTTTAACTTACGAAATATTGTGAAATTAATGTGTAATTATAGTTTTGCAACGAAGTGTATTCTCAAATTCATTCATTTGATTTCAAAAAAGAAAATCTGTAATGTCAGCAAAATTTTTGCTGTTACGATCCTGCTGAAAAATTGCTAATATCAGCAAAAAAATTTGCTACATTTAGCAAAATTTTTCGAGAATTTACAAATTTTTTTAACAATTCTTTTTCAAGAATCCTAACAGCAAAATTTTTGCTGATTTTACTGAATTATTTTTGAGTTCATTTGATAACGAATTTATGTGTACTGAAAAAAAAATACAAAATCGGTTAAAAATGACTGAGTTAAAAATGTTTAAATACGGCAATCGCAAAAATATTCTTTTACTGTTATATCAAAAATTTGAGTGTGTATTGGAACTTCTCAAACCGGATTTGTAATACATTCAGGTAGTGGTAGCACTAGGTAGTGGTAGCACTAGGTAGTGGTAGCAATTTTTGTTTTTGTAGCACCGTGTTATTAATAAAATTGCAAAAATATTATGAATTTTGTTTTAAACAATCATTTTGTTGGAACTCTTCACGGAACCCCTTTTAATACTCCTACGTGCCCTGTGTGTCCTCGGATCCCCATTTGGGAACCGTTGATTAACCGAGTATTAAAAACTTCAGTAAATTTTTTTATTTTATTTTTTCTTCAAAATATGCATGATATGATTTTTTTTGGTAATTATTTCTGTTGTTAAATCGAAAGATTGTTGTCTCAAGCAAAAAATGTTTCACTAACAGAAACATTCGACTGGAAACAAATGTGGTAGCCACAAAATATGATATTCCATTTAGAAAACACATTATTTTAAGCAAAGTTTTAATTTTTAATATTCTTAATGATTGTTCAAATTTTTACAAAAGTTCTATACAGGGTGATTCAGTCACGACCCTCCGAATTTCACCAGCGTATTTTTTTGGCTCATTTAATGAAAATATCGTATGTCCACTACGACCATCCCCGTGTATGCAAGTGTGCGAAATGGCAGCGGTTTGAAAATTTTCGGATTGGTGGTCGGAGGGTAGTAGGATAAAATTGCTAACTTCTGAACCAGTGGTCGGATTTTCGGGCTTGTTGGAAAGGTCTTAGGGAGACCTTTCAGAATCAATGAAAGAAAATAAAAAAAAAATTGAAATCGCCGAGATACAGAGCTTTAAAAAAATTTGAAAAAAGACATAAGAACGTGCACATAACCTCAATTTGCTCAGCCAGATGGCAGGTAACGTATGTTTCCAAAAATGCCCTAAACGAAGCCCAGAGGTTCCAAAGTTTGACTGAAATGCAAACATTTTTGGTTTGTTTTTGGAAGCGAAATTACAAAAACAAATGAAAACAAATTGTCTCCCAAAGACCTTTCCAACAAGCCCAAAAACAAAAAATCCGACCACTGGTTAATAAGTTAGCAATTTTAGCCTACTACCCTCCGACCACCAATCCGAAAAATTTCAAACCGTTGCCATTTGCATTTTCGGGGATGGTCGTAGTGGACATATTTTCCTAAAATGAGCCAATTAATACGCTGGTGAAATTCAGCGGGTCATGACTGAGTCACCCTGTATATAAAACATTATATAGGTATTATTAATAATTTTCAAAATATTTTTTATCAAAATTATAAAAATGGTATCCTTGTGATTTAAATAACTAAAAAAAAATGTCAAAATTTAAATCTTTAAAAAATATTTAGCAATACTGGTATAAAAGTTTTTACAGTTTCTATTATATAAAAAGCCTATCAAAAGTTGGCATGCAAAACAAAATCAAGTGGACGAAACAGGGTTAATTTAGTAAGCGGAAGTAAATATGGTCACGTTTATATTTAAAATGTTAATTATCCGTTTATCTACTACACTCACACACACAAGATAGTAACAATTTTAATCAAATTTTCCGACTAGAGTTTATACTATTTTAGTAATTTAAATTAACAATGGTTCGGAATTTTTATAAGATTCTTAAATAAATACCTGTTTAAACTTGCATAAAATACATTTATTTTACACAGCTTTTACTACAGACTTTCTTTGAGTGTAGGTTTCGTGCAGAATTTGTAGTAAGTGACTACTTGAAATTGAAAATGCTTGATTGGTGTGTTGAAAAATAAAAGTAACGAGTGAATGAGAAAAACTACCCTACTGTAGTTTTTCTCATTCACTGGACCGGTCTATGTCATGCAGGACGTGCCGCAAGGTATCATAGACCGGTAAATGGTCATACACTTTATATAAAATATACCGGTCAATATGTTGTTGTCATTGAAATTTATCAATTAACACATTTAAGACACCTTGAGACGTGTTAGATAACAAAAGATTTTCATCGGTCAGAGAACTATCTGCTTACAAGGTTAACGTTCTATCGTTTGCTCTAATGATTCTTATTCATATTGGCAGGCTAACAACAAAGTTATATTTAAAATTAAACAGAATTCCTGAAAACTGTTTGCACTTTAATTTAATTTTTCAATTTCAATTTTTTGGATTTACAATGGCTTCAAACAATGAAAATGAAATTTTGTTTTAATTGGAATTGATTAATGGCAATGCTTTTAACAGACAATTATAATTGATTATTATAATTATTTGTTACAATTGTCAACAAAAAAAAAATATTTCCAAATTTAGAAAAAAATCCTTAATTTGCGTACTAATTTTATAAATATTATTTTATTTTATCAAGTATATATTATTGAAAGCTGATCCATCATCACTAATCCGTTATCAAAGAAGAATAAATAGTGTAACGTGATAAAACTTTCATTAAATAGCGAATACTTTTAGAGTTAGGACTTAAATATAAAATTTTTTATCGTTTTTTTCTAAAACAAAACACTTTTTTATAAAAAATTATTTTTTCGTCAATTACAATTGGTTTTTTTTTGGCATTGGAGCCATTTCATTACCATTGTTCTAATCAATGCAAATTAAAAAAAATTCCATCTGCATTGAAATGGTAATGAGATTTTTTTTGGCATTGACCACAATGCCAAAATTTCAATGCCAATTAAGTTTCAATGCCAATGAAAAACTCCCAAGTATGCTTCTATATTTGTGGAATATTTCGCATTTCAACAGACAGGCGGACATCGCTATTCTGCATAATTTGTATACACGAAATACTGTTAAGCAACATTAATTGCGGTCAAATTCATTTTATTTTTAATTCATATATAATGCACTTTAATCATTTGTGGTGACATATAACCTATACAATTACAGATATAATGGTATATCCTGTCTTATAAAAAACATTTATTTTTTTGTGATCTAAGATATGCTTATATATGGTGCCATCCAAGCAAAAACTGTAATTTTAGTAATCTTAATTTGCTTTGCTATTTAATATAAACGAATAACGCTGATGGATTTTGTATGCTTATACATCGACTAACGCATACATACACAAGTGGTTATTCATACAATACAAAAAAAAATTGAAATGCCTGATATCTCTTTTAACCCTTTGACGACTAATGGTAGATATATGTACCATTTTTCCCTTTTGTTATTTTAGGAAAACCCACAGGATGATTTTCACGAAACTTGCTGTGATCGATACAAGAGAGAATTAGAATTCATACCTATAAATTGTAGCCTGACAGTCTCAAAGCGTTACAAGATCAACTATTTTTACGTTTCTGTTTCTAGTTTTTATAATGTTAAAAATTCAGTTTGAAGTTTAACTAAAACGGATAATGTTTTTGGATAAAGCATTATTTAACACAAAATTAAAATTTAGACTAAATCCTAACCCATTCAGGAGCGATAGACCGTTAATGTTATAGCTTTAGTACTATATTTCTAAGATAGGGGAGCAATAAAACGCCATTTTTAAGCCATAGACCAATTCTGCATAACGTTTTATCAAAAAAGCGTTTCATCAATATCTCCAAAATCTAAAAAACAAAAATCTTTAAAATCGCAAAAATTGAAAAAAAGAAATGCTACTAAAATTTGGAAAAATTGCCAAAATTAAAAAAAGATCATAATATTTGAAAAGAGCGCCTAAATTTGAAAATTTTAAAACAAAAAATACAAACGCCAATGCGAAAATAAAAACCCTACAATTTAAATAAATCGCTAAGATTGAGAAAAAAAATTTTCAGAAACAAGAAAAATATCTGAAAAATTTGGTACCGTGAAATAACTTACAAATGAAATAAGTTCCAATGAAATAACTCCCAATGAAATAAGTCCCAAAAAAATTTAAATGAGTCCCAATTTTAATAAATGAAATAACCTCCAAAGAAAAAATGAAATAAGCCCCAACATTTGGGAGTTATTTCATAGTAATAAAATAACTCCCAACAAAGAATGATATGGAATGCTATTTATGTCATAAATACATGTAAAAATGTACATAATATTAAACATATTATAAAGATAGAATTTAATGTACACATAAATATACAAAAATAATCAACAAAATTAATAGAAAAATATATATTAAAACTATATTTATAGAAAAACTTGGAATAATCTTTGTTTTAAAAGTTAAAATAAATTAGTTTACATAGCATGGAGTAGTGACACAGTGCGTAGGGGCGGGGGCGGGAGGCGTTGCGGCGAAACGCGGCCGCGCCGCAGGACGCTAATTGTACGCACCGCTTTCCAGAGGTGGCATGTCATATCGTCCAATGACATAATGTCCATGGACGTTATGTCACTTGGAAAGTGTCATAATGTCCATGGACTTTATGACAATTTGGAAAATGTCGTAATGTCCATGGACATTACGACATTATCTTCTTGGATATTATGTCACTTTCAAATGTGTCATAGCGTTCAGACTTTTTAAAATAAAAAGATTAATAATATTTAGTATATCAATACAATATTTTTATATATATTTTTTAGTAGTATATCACAAAATAAAACTAAATTTATAAATCGTATAATCGCACACAGAAAAAACTTTATTTCGCGAAGCCGCCAGCCGCGTTACGGAGGAAAAAACCCTTAAGAGCGGCCAAAGGCCGCCACACAGAACAACTTGTTTTTACAAATTACTTGATGTCTTAAAAATATAAGATTTAAACGATTTCGACATCAGATTTGAAAAACAAGTTCTTCTGGGTGGCGGCCTTCGGCAGCTCTTAGAGGTTTTTTTCCTCCGTAGAACGCGGCAGGCGGCTTTGCGAAATAAAGTTTTTTCTGCATGCGACACAAAAGAAACTTCAAATTTACTGATCTGTTTTCACACTCGAGTATAATGTCCATGGACCATAAGTCGTAACACGTTTTCTTCGTAACACGTATAATATTTTCTTTCTCTAGCTTCCGAGTTTTTTAAATAAATTTGATTTTCGACTTTTACGTATAACACTTTAATATTTCTTCTTTTGCCACTCATTATTTCAATTCAAGATTTGCCATTATTTTTAATCACTTTAATACCGATCTTTACTTACCAAAATTCTAGCAAGAGCTGCGTTCCTTTTGGTAAAATAACTCATTGTATTGCTATTATTTACTTTACAATACCATTTCCCCTAAAATATCTCAATTGTCTTTTTTGAAAAACTCCATAAACCTGCAACTATCAAATTAGTTAGTCGACTAGTTAGTTGGTAAATAAGATAATCACTGGGGTTGTCAATCGAATTTATTCGATTAATCGAACGAATAAAAAGAAAATTCGAACGAACAATTTAAAAAACATGACTTTGGAATAACGAATAATTCGAATAAATTTTGACGATTAATCGAATAGACTGAATAATTTTTAAAAAAATACCACTTTTAATAAAATTTTAAAATGATAATGGACAAAATAAACTTTTATATATTTCCAAGATATGGAGGGACTCTTTAAAAATGGGTAAACATTAGGGGGCCCACGCTTGTATGGAAAAGTAAAAGTATAGTCCAATACTTTCTCCACAAGCCTGATTTTGTTTCTTTTACTTAAATATATGTGTATACCAAAAATTGGCTCAATGGGACAATATTTAGAGGTCGCGACGAATGGCGAATTTTATGTTTCACATCTTTTATTACATGCATTTACTACTGGCTTATCATTATTGTACTTGTTTATGTATTGGACATACTTTTTCACACTTTTCTTTGATCTTTACTAGATTTACATTTGTTAAAATTCAAATATACATATTGATCCCTTTATATAATTATTTAACTTATTGTGAATGCAGAATTACAAGAATCGAGTTTATGTTAGCAAATTTCAGAATTTCTTATTTTTCTTTCATGCTCTTACTTTCCTCGTATCAAAACAAAATACTGTATTAATAAGGGGCATCCCCTGATTGTTGTTTCAAAAGTAAAAAAAAGAGCGAAGTTCATTGATAATAATTACATTAAACAAGGATTAAACGAGGACTATGCTTTGACACTACCGCCTCCAATACTGGTTTAAAGCTAGGTGCATGTACTTTAATTGAAAAAGGATTAAATAAAGACCTAATATGGATTGCTTGTCGCCATCATATGTTTTGAGGTCAGGCTTTCTTTTTAAAGAGTATTTTGGACCAAGCGGAGGATCCGAAGTGCAACTATTTAAAAGATTAAAAATCAATAGCCAAATATTGATAAAGAACACTTCAAAGTCGGAGATGATACTCTATTCCATACAAGTGACTTGCTTCAGCTCCAACAGCAAATGTATGAATATTATACCGATGCCATCAAAAGTCAACAGCCAAGGGACGATTACCGGAACTCCTTACGCTTTGTCTAAATTTTCTTGCTAGTGCAAATAAAGCAGGAACAATGAAAGTTAAACTTTATGCACCAGGCGCGTGCCATCTCGTTCGTTGGATGACGAAGGCGATCTATTGCATAAAAATATGTATGTTTCAAAATCAATTTGATCTCACAGACGAGGAAAAGAAAGCAGTTACCGAAATAAGTTTGTTTGTAAGTCTTATATATGGCCGATATTGGAATGCAAAACCAAAACCTCCTTAAATAACTCGAAAACTATCCAAATGAAAAAATTGTTAAATCTGCTGTAAAAGCATTTCATCGACATTTATGGTGCTTTTTTGAATATTTAATCGGGCTTGCCTTTTTCGATTCCAGAGTTACATATGAAACTAAAAAAACAATGGGGAAAAATCTCCAGCCAGCCACCACCAAAAGCTAAAGCCTTAAAGAGACTGGACGGAAAAGTATTTAACCATAGAAATCCACTTGAGTCCAATGTTACCAAAAGGTCAACAATTTTTTTTTTTAATTTACTATGCGATGATGGACAAGAAAAGGCACAGTAATTTCTTTCAAAGGATCCTACAGAGTGGAAAGACGACGCCATTTTTATTTCGATGTAAGAAAATGCTAGACTTTTAAAAGTTGTAAATGACTATGCAGAACGAGGTGTTGCTTTGTTGGCCCGATTTAACAGCTCAATTACGAAAAATGAGGAGCAAAAGCAATATTTGCTTAGAATAGTTGATCACCATAGAAAAAAATTTCCCGGGGTTTCTAAAGCTAATATTGCAAAAATGGCTATCGATAATTTAAAAAAATAATAAAATATATGATAATTTGTACTTAATATACAGTTTTATTAATTCTTTATTTATTTGTTTTATTAAATATTTTTATTTTTAAATAAACAATGAATATCACCATAAAAAATCATTGTATGTTATATTTCTATCTAAACCCGAAAAATCATCAAAGTATCGCAACCTCTAAATATTGACCGATTGTGCTCAAATTTGGACTGAACATTTTTAAGCACTATTCGAACAGGATCAGCGTTGAGGAGCGCGAATATGCGATGCTTTTGAATTTTGGGCCACCCTAGTAAACATATATATGGCAAAAAGCGTTGGTTTGAGCGAACTTCCCACCGTTGGCATAACGTTGGTAATTCAAAAAAGTTGGTGCTTTTAAAATACTTGAAATTAAATTAATTTTGAGAAATGTGTATAAATAAATAATAAATTTAAATGTGTAAAATATAATAAAATATTAAAAAATTGCTTCTAATTGATTGTAATATTGGTAAAAATCAACATTGGCAAAGAATTTTGAGGGTGGTACTGGCAGAACACATGCTTTTGAAACAAAATAATGTTTTCGTAGTACAATATTATTTGTAACTTTGTTAATTTTCAACAAAAAAATTTAAATTTACAAAAATAGCAGTGGTTTGCCAGTATTATTTTTTTTTGTATGGTTGGAGATTTCTACCTGATAAGCAATATGAAGGAACTCACAAATAAAGTAATTTCGTTGAAATAAATCATGATGTTTGAAGCTTAAACTATACAAAACTATAAAAAATGTTGCTATATTACAACACCCAGCAAAAAATAACCTGGATTTGGTAAGCAGTAACTACATTTGTATGCTTCCAAAATAGCGCTTCACCGCTTTGCAATTATGGAAGGCATTCTGTTGTGTTTCCCAGAATGCCTTCTTTGAAGCAGTAAATAATGCTTACAAAGAAGCAATAAAGTATGCATACCATGAAGCACTAATGTTGTCAACATACAGAAAGCGCTTTTTAGTGCCTAAGAAGGTATGAATTTATTGCTTCTAAGATCACATGAAAGAAGCGCTTTAAAAGAGACATACCAAGTGGGACATCGCGAACAAAAATCATGCCTTCTTTATTTGCTTTGAAAGCGCTTCGTTATCAAATAATGCCTTCCGAAAGCGCTTCGGGGTAAGCACTTTTTTTTGCTGGACAATAGCACGTTAGCTCTTACAGCGTGAATGCCATTTATGTAATTTCTACGGTGACTAAAATTTGATCTTTACAGCTCGATATATTAAGACTATCGCCGATATATATTTAACTTTTCAACGATTTTCAAAACTGGATTTTTTTTGCGTTACAATAGTCTAAAATTATTGCATTTGAGAATTGGTATTACTGTAGTATACAAATTAATGTCAAAATTTTTAAAATTTTGAGATGATATTTTAAATATTTAAGCATTTTTAAAATTATTTTAATTTGTTCGATTAATCGAATAATTTTTAAAAATTATCCGTTTCATCATTCGATCAAAAATTGTTTGATCGTTTATTCGAACAAAATAAGAAACCGAGAAATGACACTCTGTAAAATGAACCTATTGAACGATTTATAAAAACCGTTAGTGTGGTCTTTTAAAAAGCTAGAAAATGTGTGTTACCATTTCACACCAAATTCACCCACCAATTTGAAAAGTTTTGAGGTGAATTTGCATTTGCAATCTTAACTTTAGAACCCGCCAACCGATTTTGCTCATTTTCAATAGATAACTGCTTATAATATAAGCAAACAATTTGACCAAAAACTAGCAAACCCACTTCTATATTTATGGAGTATATCGCATTTCAACATACAGGCGGTTATCGCTATTCATGTAGATCAAGAATATTATAGTTTATTTCTTCCCTCCATGGGAATGGAGGGTATCATTATTGGCTTGGTGTAATGGTAAAGAAAATGAAAGAAAATGAAATCATTATAAGATATTTATTTAAAAATTCAATTTGAAAGTATTCTCAGTTTTTATATTTAACTTTTATACAACAGTTTTATTTTCTTTTTATATCTAAAACTTAGTATCTCTAGAATTATACACATAGTGCTGACAACAACACCACCAAATAGTATTATCCAAGCAATTTTAAAATATTTCAAATTTAAAGGCTCCACTGGATAATCATCCCGTGGAACAATAAACAATTTTAAATTTATGGCTGCAACAAAAGCCTCCTCCTCCCATTGTTTCCAAAGTCCAGATTGTTGTACAAGTAAAATGAAATAATCTAAAGAGTTGGCAAATTTCGATTCCAATTGTAGGGGAAATGCATTATGCTTGTTACCAAAACATATATGCGATAACTGATATATCGGTTGTATGAGATTACGTTGTAATTTAGCCACAAACATCCAATCGCTTAAAGTGACCACATAAGCAAAGGAACGATTAAAATGTTTAATATAGTTTGAAACACGCCTTTGAGGCATTTCGATTAAGATCGGTTCCAGACGTGATAAATCCACATATTCATTATTACTCAGGTCTTCCAATATTTGTCGGGGTATTAAGACTTTTATGTTGGCTTTCAATAAATCATTTACAGTACTCATAAATGGTTGAAATATTGGGCGCATATTGTACGCAGTTAAGAAACTGCTATAATAACTGGACAATATAAAACCCATTACAATTATCAAACCATAAAAACATTGTAAACGTAGAGATATATTTATCCATCGTAAATTGGTATTGGAACAATATAATATTAAAGCCAGGCTATATAAAAGATTTTTAACAAATAATGTTGTGGGATGTCTTAAATACTTCATTAGAAATGCCACATATATGATAGTGATACCTAAAATTATCCATACATATCGATCAAATGGCCATATTACGGTCAAATATCTTGGCAACTCATCCTCTGCTGGTACCATTATACAAATCTTTGACCATTCCAAGGGGTAACTAAATGTTATATTTGCAAATAGATTTCGATAGGTACCACCATTTATTGATATATTATATACATTATTTTCAATGCTCTTTTGTATCGACGATATTTTATCATTGTCCGTTACCACAATTTCCAGACTATAGTTTTTATAATGTGCAAAAAGTTTTATAGTTTCGGCATAGGCACCCACTAACTGTTTGACTCCTTTCACTTTTTCATAGGCAAATGCTTTTGGTATATCCCGATACATTGGTGTTCTAAGTATTTCCATAATTAAATTTGAATTTGATAGTGAGGCCCGAAACGAACCGGCTTTAATGGTTTAAAATTTGTTTAAAAATTATAAAATTTTTTTTTCTAATTTTCATTAACATTTAATCCTAAATTTTGTTCAGATTTGGTTTGTTAGTATTTGAAGTTAAAACTAAATTTTGTAGCAATTGCATTTGGCTTTTATAGTTGCAAAAAGTTTCATTATTTTTTTATTTCTACATTAAGTGCAAAAACACAAATCCTTAATGAGTATGACTTTAACTAAATCAATAGTGGTATTCACTATATGCCTTGTAAAGGAATACAGTTAGGGCATAAAATGAGTAGAAAAGTTAGTAAAACGATTTATGCGACTATTTTTTGTAATTGTGTATTTAGTTAAATAAATCGAAAATTGAAAATCGCAATAAATTTTTTTTATGGAGTAGTTTTTGAAATATTTTTAATTTTAATTTTTGGGTAATTGGACTATATATGGATTAAGTATCAAGCTACTTTGGTCAATCAAATTGCAAAATAAATATCATATAATGCTCAGTATATCTTTTGAACAGAGTTTTTAAATCGGTTCCGTAGTTTTGCACCTATTGGTCGAAATTACTGGGAAAATTTTATTTTTTTTCAACTAAAATTAAAAATATTAATAAAATCAGAACAGCAAAAATAAAACTGATAACTTTTAAAAACTTTAGTTATATTCCAGTTCAACTTTAGTAAATTTAAAATAGCAAATTTACTTTTATTTTTACTTTTACTAAATATTTGTAGACTGAAAACAGCAAACAAAAACTACGTATCCATAATATTTTTGCTATATATACCATAAATTTTTTAGAATGCAAATAACAGTTTATTTTTCTTAAATCAACAGAAATTTTTGCTAAAAATTGTAGATAACTGATTTCAAAAGTGCAGATTTTTATTCGCATTAAAAAAATTAAGAAAAAAATTTTACCAATTTCACATTTTTTATGATTATTTTTTGTTTACTAATGTTTATAAAATTTGTTACTTTCAATTAACTGAAATTTAGTTCAAATATATATTTGTTTTGTAGATTTAACGGACTTAATTTTGCTATTCTTATCTTACTAATATTTAGCAAAAAAAATCTGCTAATTTTAGAAGTGTTTTCTGCAATGTCATTATTAACTAATTTTTAGTAGTTGTAACAAACATTTTATCTAATTATTTTTTTCAGTGTAAAATCAGTGTTCCCGACTTTAAGTTTTTTTTTAACATTATTAATATTTGTGACCTGCAACATGCAGACAAGCATAACAGCCATTTTTTGTGGGGACCGTTATATTTGAACTAGGTTTTTACATGGGCTGATTCTAATCAAAATCAAAAGTCGTTGCCCTTGGGCCAAAATACATCAGTGTGCCAAATTTCATAGATATTTCTTATTATTTGTGGCCTGCAGCGCACAGTGGGATTTCTCACAAACTTTTTGGAAACAATTCGGCCATGTTTACTTAGTGGTCCGATCACATGGAAACATCCAAACCCGCGGGGTCGGCGATATGATCACCCAAAACAGGGAACTTTTTGCACATAAAATTTTGAGTGCTCGCCATTTTTTGGTTTCTAATCCGATAACATATTTGTAATCTGCTAGTAGAGAATAACAAAAAACATATTTATATCTGTGGGGTATCTCTAGTAGTTCCCGAGATAATGTGAAATACCAAATTTGGTCCGAATCAGTTCCAGTTTTTTGCGAATAACGGGACGAAATCGGGGCCAATTTGAATTTTAAAATACTTGTTATTTAACTAAATAAATTTTTGATTAAATAAAAAAAAAATGCATGCAATATCTTGTTCCACTCAAAAACCAACATTCGTTTAAAGTAGAAATAAAAAAATAATCAAACTTATGCGATTTTTTCTCCAAAAAGCAGTTTTTTACCTCCAGATAAATATTTTCTTTCTGAACATATAAAGTGTGTATTAGGGTGGCCCTTAAAAAAAAGTGTTAAATCTTAAGGTCTCACCCCCCAGAAATATGCGAATGGCCAAAAACAACATTTTCCTCGAAAGGGTTAACGTTAATTATTTCGTCCAAAATTTTTACCATAGTAACTTCAAACATTATGTTATAATATTTCAAATCACATTTCCTAAAAATAATTGGTAGTAAGCAAAAAATTTACTTCTTTTGTAAATTTAAAAAAAAAAATCTGGGGTCATTTTGGACACCAGGTCCACATGGGTTAATGATGTCCAAAAATTTGTTTTGTCAACCTTGGGTAGCGATGATAAAAAAAACAACTAACATTACAGAAGTAGCTAATTTTTAAAATTAAATATTTTATGACAGCAAATAAGCCGTGTTATCACCAAAAAACGCAATTTCCTCGAAATCCGCAAAAATCAAATCGTTGCCCTACCCAAGTGTGCCAGTGGATATTTTTAAATTTTTTTATTTTCATTCTCTAAGGTGTTCTAAACAAGCTACTGGACTCCAAACCTGAATTTTTTCGGTTTCGTTGAAGAAAAAATTTTGAAATTTGAATTTTGTCCGCGTATGACGTCATCTTACGACAGGTTTACGACATCCAATAAAAAAATCTTGTTCCATATCTCATAGCCTTGAGTCTTTTAAGTAAAAAAATTATAACTTAGTAATCGATTTCAAAAATATTTATGACGTGTGGTCGAATTTCTCAATGAAGTAATAATTTAACCTTGTTTGGTCTGGGGCATTTTTTATTACTGGGCTGGTTCTTAACCGAATTTGAATTATACCTTTTTGAATAGATAATTATCTCTTTATATCAAATAATTTAACATGTAGAATAAAATGTTTTCCCATAATTGAAAAATTTACATAAGTCTCGAAAAAAATCATTTTTTCCCCATATAAACGCATTTGCAATTTTCAATCGCTTTGAGCGACCTCTAAACATTTTTCGATTGGCCCAAAACTTTGTATTTATCACTTTTTTGGCCATTCGCATATTTCTGGGGAGTGAGACCTAAAATTTGAACACTTTTTTTTTTGGCCCATATAACGAAGGGCCACCTTAGTGTGTATACTATTCTGAAAGAACTTTTTATACAGAAGCAAGTTGTGTTACAAATATTTTTGATTTGTATATACTTTTCTCCCCAGCCGCTTCTAAAGTTGCCACATTTTTATGGCAAATATAAAATTTAACCCACTGTTAAAAATTGTGCACGACTCCATTTATGTAGGGGAAGCGGTTGAAGATACTCCAACATATACCTAATTTATTGGGTAAGTCTCTTTCAATCCCCTCTTCAAGTTTAGATATGGCAGCAAAAAATGTAAAATGTTCGATTTTTGTAATTTTTGTAATTTATTTTTGGGAACCTTGTGATTACAACAAATCCTAAATTCGGACATAAATTTCACATTGTTGACTTAAAAGCCTATTTAAGTCAAAAAAAAAAATCGTTGGATGTCTATTAATAAATATTTTATTGCATATTAAAAATTTACATTTTAACAAAAACTACAAGTTTTACCATCCTATTAAGATTACCCAAGTTTTTGTTCTACTAAGAGTGCTAAAGTCGATTCTTTTTAAAAATACCGTAATCTACAGTTAATTTTCTTACCAACGATACCAAACACTTATATGATATGTTTATAACTTCTTAACAGAAAATCTTCAAAAGTTACCCTCTTTATTTCTACTTTAAACGAATGTACACAGGTAGAAATTGCCAACCGTACCATAAAAATATTTCTGGCAAACAACTGCTATTTTTATAAATGTCACTGTGAAAACAAATACCAAAGGTACAACTAATATTGTACTAGGAAAGCACTACCATGTTTTCAAAGCAAGTGTTTTTTTTTTGCCAGTACCACAATACCGATTATATTTTTCTGCCTGGGTACTTTTTGAATTTTACAAGATATTGGATTCCTTTTTTTTATTTAATCAAGAATTTATTTAGTTAACTTACCAATATTTTAAAAATGAAGTTGGCCCCGATTTCGTCCCGATATTCGAAAAAAACTGGACCTGAGTCGGACCAAATATGGAATTTCACATTTTCAAATGGGATTATCTCGGGAACTATTAGAGATAACCCCATGCTTTTTGTTAGTAGGATTATAAACAACAAAATGGCGAGCACTCAAAATTTTATATGCAAAAAGTTCCTTATTTTGGTTGGTCATATTGCCGCCCCGGGGGTCTGGAAGGTTTAACACCAAAACTTAAGCTCGACATTACGTCAATTATATCTGATGCAAATTTTGCAATCGGACTACTAAGCAGGAAATGACCGAATTATTTTCAACAATTTTATGATATATCCCACTGTGCAGCTTGCGGAAAAGCAAAAAGAAAATTTTTAGGGTACGACCGTTATATGGGCAGCAGGTCTCAACATGTACAAATTTTACCGAAAATGCGTAGATTTTGTTCTTTCGTCATTATAAGCCAGGGTACCAAATTTTATCAAAATATCTTAATGTTTGCGACATGTATATTCAGAATAACATATTTATGCATCGTATAAAAATAGAGAATAGAATCTTAAATTTGTATACTTTTATATTTATGGTCATCTACTAACAAACCTTAAAAATATGCGCTTAAAATATACAGTAAAAATCCAAAATATGAGCTTAAAAACCAAAAAAACTCACTGAAAATCAAAAAAATTAGCACTTTAAATTTGTGGATCTTTACAAAACGATTTATTACTTGATCGTGTTGGTATAAAATGAAATCTAATATCAATGTCTAATAAATGCCAACTAATTGCTATGTTAAGGGTTAAAATTGTTTGTTTTTTTTTGTTGATTTTTAATTAAATCTTAATTTTAATCATATGTGTCTTCAAAAACCCTTTCAAATTTGTCTATACCCTATGGGGAATGGCACCGGTTCTGCGTGTGCCACAGGATCGGTCCCTTCGTGCCAGAGACCGGTCGTCTGCCAAACCCTACCCTATGTAAACAACTGGCAACTTTAACGTTGGCTTGTCATAGGAGGGGGTTATTTGTCCTGCTTTAAACCACATCGTGGCATGCCACAGGACTAACAAAAGATGGGCATACCGCAAGACTGTCTCAAAAGGGCCATGTCGTATAAAATAAACGAAAACTAAACAGTTTCCAATGGGTAAAATTCTGGCCAACTGGCTTTTTCTTGTTAATCAGCATTCTGGTTAAGTGGTATGTCCTACTTTTACTATTCACAGGATTGGTAATTTTAGGACAATTGACACTGCTTAACCCACTTCAGTATTAAATTATACCAGGCCTGTGATAAGTCCTTCTTTAACCATTCACTTTTAGATCAATTGACTCCTTAGGGTCCCCATAGGGTAGTTAATTACTCTTAATAGAACGAAATAAACAAAAAAAAAACAAAAAATAAAAAATGGGGTACTTTTTGACCCCACTTAGGCACATGAGATTGTGCCCCTTAAATCCGAAGTTCATTAAGATCTTCCGGTCCTGGTCGGAATACCTTCCTTGTTAGTATTTTCTTATTAAATAGTTCATTCCTTGAATTAAAAAGTTGAATTCAATAAATATTCACAAAAAAGTGACAAAAATTATGAAAAACGTGAACTTTGACCTAGTTGCGCCACCATTAAGAGTTGTTTGATTTGGCTCAAATCTGGTCACATAAGTTTTAGATCTAGTGGTATAATAATCCGCCCGTTGTTTTGAAATCATATAAACTTTAATCTTATATAATTTTTCAAAAGTTTCCATTTTAAATTTTTTGTCAAAAAAATTTCGACCCATAGGTCCAAAACTACTGAATCGATTCGAAGACAGTGTTTAAAAGATATGTTGTGCATTAAATGGTATTTGTTTTGCAATTTGACTGACCAAAATTGCTTGATCATAGTCCAAAAGACAAATTACTCAAAAATTAAAATATTAAAAGTATTTAAAAAACTACTCCATAAAAAAATTAAAGCGATCTTCGGTTTTAGGACGACATAATAATACATAATAATATTTTATTTTTATGTTTTTTAACTGATTTTATTAGACGCTATTTGTTTCAATTTTTTTCTCTGGTAATCCCAACACTTTCTCTTGATAGCAAATGCCAAAGAGTAAGACATATGCAATACATGGATGGCCTGGTTAATTAGTATAGTGAATACCGCTAATATTGTTTTTATTTTTAATTTGATTTCAATTATAAGTTCTATGTTTAGTACCTAAACTCTAGTAATATTTACAAAGTTTTAAATTATGTACTTTGGGTTTTATCATGTATTATTATCAAAGTTAACCCATTTCTTGGCAGTCATTGTTCCGAAGATTTTATACACACAAAAAAATAAAAAACCCATTTCAATCACGAAAAAAAACCGATTCAATAACTTTAATTCCTGAAATTCCACCAACAACGAAAATTGCTTATTTAATTATAAATTGATAGCTCTTTAATTGAATTATTTTTCAATTAAATAATAACTCATTCATTATTATGAAAAAGTATTGAATGTCAACCCTGATAAAGAGTCGTAGTACCAAAATATCTGCTATTTTTAGTTTCAATTGTTAAAAAAAATCGAAATATCTTAAGTAATGGTTTTAGGAAGATCCGCTTTTCTTTATATTGACTATATTAAACAGTAGATTAGGGTGCTTAAAAATTCTAGACGTCTAGAATTTCCACCTGTTCAAGGCCCAATCAATGCGTCTACATGTTAAAAGTGTTAATAACTAAAAATCGCTGAACAAAAAATTTCAGCTGAAGGTAGCTAAATAGCGATAAAGTTTCGACAGGTTAATAAAAATAAAAAAAATTTTAAAATTTTTAAAATAATAACACGGTGCTACAATGAAAAAAAACTTGGAAAACGACCTAGCGTGGGTTATAGGTCTTGTTGAGTACATTACAAATTGTGTCAAAAAATTTCAGAAACACCCTCAAATTCAGAAGTTATTCTAAAAAACCGTTTCAAGTGATGTTCGTCAACTTATCGACCTGCTACTCAGTCAGTTTTTGTCTAATTTACATTTTTTTAACGGGTTTGGAAAGAAAACTGATTAGGATTTAAAATGACGTGCATTTCTTATACATTTGTAAGTTATAAGTATTGTTTTTGTTAAGAATATCTACAAAAAAAAAACGAAAATTATAAACTTTTTTGATTTTAGTAGCTTTTCATTGCTTATTTTAATATGAAAGCTTATAAAAATTTATACCAACGTATAAAGAAAATTTAGTTCTTAACAAAACATGGTTTTAATTTTTCAAATCGGATGAAAATTGTAAAAGTTATTCAACTTTTCATTAACACCTGTTTTTAGCATTTTCTCCCCCAGCGCAAACCATATGAATAAAAAAAAAAAAAATTAAACAAGCGTTTCTGTAAGTCAAGTGGTTTACCAGAAGAAAAGTCTGCAATCTTAACATTTTACTTTAGAAAAAGTTTAGTAACTTTTGCAAATAGAAACCGATTTTAACAAATAATATCTCTCGAATTTGAAAAATTTGGAAAAAAAAAAAATAAAAAAAAGAGAAACTTTTGCTAAACACTTACCTAATGTCTTGGAATATATATTTAATGAATACATTTCATGAAAGCCTAATTCTTTGTCTTTCCAAAACTGTTTAAAATTTTGAAATCGGTCAAAAAATGTGTGAGTAAGAGGTACTAAAGTGCTACGACCTACCCTAAAACAGTTTTTTGAAAATAACTCAAAATTTTGAGGGTGTTTCAAAATTTTTGAAAACGGTTTTTGTATGTCCTCACCTAGGCCTACAACCCCCACTAGGTCGGTTTTCAAGTTCTGACAAAAAGTTTTTTTTTGTAGCAGTGTGTAATTAATACTCAATTTAATACCATAGAACAAGACACATCAAATCTATAAAATATTTTGGCGGTAATTACAATTCTGAAGTTAGATTTTTTAATAAAATAAAGGTTTTTGCGAAAATACGGATTCAAAATTTTCGAATGAAAATACCTTTTGATGTTATTTTTCATGAACAAAAAAATTAATACAAAAAAAATAACAACGTAAGGTATGAAATATCCCCAGGATAATGTTATCCTTCCTACAATGGGTATACCAATAATTTTTATTTTAAGCTTTAACAAAGAAGATTATATTAAAATATTGAATATATCATTGCCATTTGATTTCTCTGAAATTCGGAACATGTTAGTATGTTTCATACACAACGATCCAACCATGAGCATAACAAATCGGACTACATCTAATTTCTTCATACGATTTGAACACCCTACTGCAGATCTTTCGAAAAATATTCTATATTTCATTTCGCGGAGTAATCAAAATTGCCAAATTGACATTTTATCTAAAAGTACAGCCCACATACATTTTTTTGACATATCTTTATGGGTTAAACATTAAGGCAAGCTGGTATTAATATTCGCTTTTTTACATACCCCACAACAACATAACAATTTACAAAATTTATTGAAAATTTTTATGAACCGGCAGAAATTTTGACAGAAAATATTTAAAACTTTATGTGGCAAAGTGAAAAATGTGTTTTGTTTAATTATTAACCCTTCATTGCATAGTGATATTTGTAAATCGAAATATGCTTTATATTATACCAGAGCCTGCAATAAATTTAGAATTCATAGAGATGTAAAAATGATGATGAGCCGTGTATTAACAATTAATTTTGGTCCTGTTATGAACTTCGTTGAAGAGAAAGAGTTATGAAAATGAAAATTATTCAAGTTCGAGGCCATACTCTATATTTCCTTATCAGGATATTGTCCTAACAAATAATCTATAGAGTTTTTGTTTTCAAACTTATTAATTGACCACTTTCAGTAATGTGTTGATAGATCTATTTCGGAAATTTTCATCATCAGAACACATTTTGAAAGAAGTGACAATCCCATGCAAAACATCAAACATTCATATAAACTCGTTTTCCCACTAAATGAGAACTAATATATAAGCTCGAAGTTAAAGATTATCACCATTGATCAAAAATAAATTGAAAACTTGTTCACACATTTCGAAACTATTACAAGTTCGAATTTATTTTTCAAATGTAAATTAAACACACTTTTTGAATAGAAATTTATTATCTGTTTGTTAAATTATGTCGTAGACATTTCATGTCATTTATGAATGTTAAAACGATTTCTTCCAAATGTTCCCCGCATACACGCTTACACATGTCGATTCTCTTGTTACTGTTGCATTTGAAAATGAAACTCGCACTTGAAACACCCTGTACATATTAATATGACTAATTTTATATTATTATAACTCCCGGTTATAAACATTTTAGATTTCAAGTTTAGAAAGTTGGAAAGTTGGCTTGAGTACAAAATCATTCAAATTCTGATTCATTGAATTCTTATGGTTCATATGCTTTAAAATTACAAATTCCTAATAGAAAATGGTTGAAAATAAGTTTAAAATAATTATTTTATCAAAATAATTTGGAAAAATTATAAAACATATATTTTTTTATTAAATTGCTAAACATTTTGATCATTATTTTTATATAATTCCTATATACTCTATTCAATAGTATAAAATATCCAAGGAAAATCTTTTTTCTAACCGTCTTTTAAGATAAAATATTTCAAATCAAAGACTTACCTATGGCTTGTTGCCTTGGTTTTGCTCGACACTGTATATTACCACAAAGTTTGATCGCAAACGAGCCCGTTATTGGTATTCATATTGGGGCTAAAAATATCGGTGTGCATTGACATTACCTGAGCAACCAGAATAACGTTACCGTTACCGAAATAACTAAAACCCAGTTATCCTTAAAATAACGTTACCGAAATAACTGAAATACCGTAACAGCTAAAATATATTTACCGAAATAAGTAAAATATCATTAACGCCCCGTTACTGAAATATCGTTACCCTGAAATACTTTTACCGAAGCAAAATAAAATACCGTTAACCCCATCGAATCGGCAATCATCTGTGATGTTGTTTCAGTTAATGATCCTATACGTTATTTTTTAACAATTAATTTATATTATATGAATAATTTTCCAGTTATCCTTATTGAAATTTTTAATAAAAATTTTATGTATTTGAAAAATTATTTTCAGGAAACTATATATTTGACAACACTGTTACACTGTGTTTTTATAAATGTGCTATCTAAATCAAAAAGTGGACAATAATGTGTTAAAAAATTTAATAAAAACATTGTCAAGTTCATAAAATATTAATTATCCGTTTAACTACCACACTCACACATATAAAATAGTAGAATAATTATTGCAAATTTTGAAATAGTTCTGTTTGCTGGTTCCCTCAGATTTCGATGAAACGATGAATAATTTACGTTATAAAGGGGTTAGAATTATAAAATTACTTGAAAACAATTTTTTGTTAAACTTGTTTAAACATTTTTTTTTATCCAAAATGGTTTTAATTTCTGTATTAGAAATACAAAAATTGTTTTTTTCGGACTTTCTATATTTTCATAAAACTATTTAGTTAAATTGTTGTTCTACCTCAAGTCAAAAATCTAATATGATATTGTCATATTAGATTTTATTTGTTTCTTTTCAAAACTTTGATCATATTCATGATAGACAAAACAATTGTTTCATTGGCATCACCCAAATCTTCAGTTGTCCGCATTAGAAACGATAATTGGCTTTACACAAAGCGAGACATTATATACAACAGACAAAATGAACTCCATGAGTGTTTGTTGTATTTCAATTTGGAAAAACAACATATATCCCAACAAACATTGTTTGTATGAGAATAGCCGTGGTATGATAATTCAAAGAAAAACCTCTTGATTTTGTTCAATAATTTATTAAATACAGTGGAAACTACTAATGACAACACTCCCATTAGCCGACACCTCCCTTTAACGGATAATTGCACAATATTGCATCCAAATTTGTTTTAATTTTAATTTTACCTTTACAAATTATATTTTGCAGAAAAACGCAAAAATGGCTTAAATATTGGTAAAAATTTACTAAAACAGCTAAGATAATGGCTACTGGCTAAATCTAATTTTCTGGCTAAGTGTTTTCAAGATTGTCTAAATCTAGCCTTAACATGGCTGAATTGGCAACACTGGTTGTATGTAAAGTCTCAGTTTGCCTTAAGGCAATTATCACTTTTTATTACGGACAACCGAAGATTTGTTTGATGCCTATAAAACAACTGTATTTTCTACCATGAATATGATAAAATTTTTTTTAAAAGCAACGAATAAAAACTAAAACATTGGATTACGGTTATAACGAATACCGGTTATAACGAACTTTTTTATAACGAACGATTTTTCTGGTCCCACGTATTTACTTACATATTTCATTTACTAACATACGGTTATAACGAACACCGTTTAGAGCGAACTTTTTATAGAACTTTATAAAGAACTCATTTTTTGGACCCTTTTACGAATTTTCATACAAATTGTTACGCTTTTAAAGTAAAATTTTAAAAACTTAATCTTTTTACTTGAAACTTTACTAAAAAGTATTAAAAACTGTATGAAACCTAATTAGATTTAAGAATTGTTTCAATATTACAAACAAAAATTTAAAAATTAGGAGAATTTAAGAGAAAAACCTGTAATTTTAATACAAACCGTGCTCCGTTATAACCGTGCTCCACTATATGACAATATCATGTTAGATTTTGGTGTTTAGGTAGAATAATTTTTTTTGTTATATTGTTAGTACATTATAAGATATATTTCCAAAATTCCTTTCATTTGATACCAAATTTGCAAATATATATATTGGGATAATTTTTGATCTCACTTTTTCGACCTTAAAAGAGAGATTGTGCAGCTAAAAATTGCACACATGTTTTTTTCTGTTCCCTCTATAACATATCTCAATTTTGTTGCTATAGAAGGGAACCCATTGGAATAGTTTCCTTGTTTGATTATTTTACTATTTTAAAAAATATATAGTAAAAATTTCGAAAATGTTTATGTAAATTTTTGCTACATTTTACTAATACCAGTTACTACTGCCGATTTTGTTTGAGTGTAAGTTTCGTGCAGATTTTGTAGTTAGTGCCTATTTAAATTTAAAAATGTTTTATTAGTGTATTTTAAAAAATAAATGGGTGTTTACATTGTTCTGACATCAAATAATACTGACCATAGTCATTCATTTTAGCAACTTTTTTGAAAAAATAAAATACTTTATAGTTAAACAAGAGAAAACTTTTAAAGTATCCCAGCAAATCTTTGGAAATAGGTTGTATATATATTTATGTATTATAGGGTGGGGCGATTTGAACATCTTAATGGGCGCTTCGCGTTTCTGATTCTTGGGATTGTACTGAGCAAAAAAGTCCACTAGACCATACGTCTACGGTGAAAATCGAGCTTCCAGATTTTGACTTTTTAGCCGTATTTTGTGAAAGTAACAATGTGTGGGATGGACATATCTCAGGAAGTAGGAGAAGCTTATCCAAGATTATGGTATCTTGGATAAGCTCCTTCTTCTTTGGAAGATTCTCTAGCAGATTAATGCATCAATCATAATTGTGGGTGGGGCTTAAGGGGTTAATTTTTAATTTCTAAATAGGACTTTTTTGCCGTATTTTGTGAAAGTAACAATGTTTGGGATGTACATATCTCAGGAAGTAGGAGGAGCTTATCCAAGATTATGGTATCAATCTCTTCTTTGGAAGATTCTCTAGCAGATTAATGCATCAATCATATTTGTGGGTGGGTTTTTTGTCAAAATCTGGAAGCTCGATTTTCACCGTAGACGTATGGTCTAGTTGACTTTTTTGCTCAGTACAATCCCAAGAATCAGAAACGCGAAGCTTCCATTAAGATTTTTTTCCTTCCATACTAATCGCCCCACCCTTATATATTACCTTGGTAAAAATAACACTATGCGGTCCATGATTTTTCAAAAGTCGCGATTTTTTCGAAAAAATATTATTTTTCGGTTAGGAATAATTAAAAAATAAAACAATTTGAAGAGTTCCACAGACATTTAATTTTTGAAAAAGATGTGGCCAATTCTATTTTTTGAAGTTGCACTTGAAATTTGTATTTGCCAGGCGATCTATTTGACCGATCTGTCTGAAATTTCGCATATATGATTAGAACTAAAACCATTTGTAAGAAATATGCCTAATTTTAAAAAAACTCAAAAAATTTAGCGATTTATGTCAAAAGTTTGAAAGTTTTTCGAACATCTCTGTCAAGGTTTCGAAAAAAATGTGATAAAATTTTTTCTAT
This sequence comes from Delia radicum, assembly GCA_021234595.1. Taxonomy (NCBI): domain Eukaryota; kingdom Metazoa; phylum Arthropoda; class Insecta; order Diptera; family Anthomyiidae; genus Delia; species Delia radicum. Next base: position 146,177,656 of record CM037855.1, read on the forward strand.
TTTGTACTCTACCATTATCAAAAAAAAATTTTTGTTAGATCGGCTACACGGAAAAGTTAAAACGATTTTTCTGCGAACACTAACATATTTGAAACCAGCTAGTGGGGACAAACAAAGAGCCATGTTTAATAATGTGGGTTATCTCCTACAGTTCCCAGGATATTCCCATTTGAAAATGTGAAATTTCAAATTTAGTCCTCAGCTCCAGTTTTTTTGCGAATTACGAACAAAGTCGAGGCTAATTTTTATTTAAAATGTTAGTTATTTAACCGTAGAAATTCTTGATTAAATAAGAAAAATACTAATGCAATATCTTCTTCCACTCAAAAACTACATTCGCTTAAAGTAATAATTTAGAAAATAATCTACTTTTTGCGATTTTTTCCCTAAAAAGCACCAACAATATTTTACCTCCAAATAAATATTTTATTTTAAAACATATAAAGTAAAAAAATTTATTCATAGAAAAAACCTAATGATATTTTAGACTTAAATAGACTTTAAAGTCAACAAAACTTAATTGATGTCAGAATTTATGATTTGCTGTAAAAAATCCCTCAATTCTCAAAAATAAAAACAAAATTTCCAATCACGGGATTTTTTAATTTTTTGCAGCCATGGCTGCATTTAAAGCATGGATTCGAAGAGACTTACCCATTAAATTAGGTATATGTTGGAGTGTCCACAACAGCTTCCACTACCTACGGGAAGGCGTCCTAATTTTGGAATAGTAGGATAAAATGTGACAACTTTAAAAGCGCTATTAAGAAATCAAAGATTTTTAACACATAATGTATACTCCTTACCTTCAACATTATCTTGAAAGATAAAGTAATGAGTTATCAATAATTGGACACTCATGGGTTATCTTGTAATGATACACCATTACCTTTTTGCATTATTACAAAACATAAAATAATGAATTACCGATCATCAATTACATAATGCATGAAATAAAAACGTAAAGTAATTTTTAAAATATTTTTTCAAAATCTATATTTAGACACATTACTTTGGGGTTTTTTGTAATCATGTGGGTAAGGTATATGTTTTTAACATCACAAACGAAAACTCGAAGCTCAACAATTCATTTACATTTTAAGCAACCCATTATTATATATGACGATAGCTCAGTTGGTAGAGTTCTCGCCTAACAACCAGAGACCCCAGGTTCGAATGCCAGCGTGACCACGTTATCTCACCATTGTGACGCGATGGGAAAATTTGAAAAACAAATTTGGAATCAGCTATACAAAATCTATTAAAAATATGCATCGCTCTTCGAACTAAATCGACTTTTTCTTGTTTTGTAACAGTGTGTAAGTTTTGAAAAAAGTTCCATCAAAGAAGGTCAAAAATAGATTTTTTCAAATAATTATTTCGCAACTCTGAATAAAAATTTTTCACAATTTTTTTTATTCTCGATTGTAGCCAAGATATTGAATAATTTGAAGGGGTTTGAATCACTTAATTATCTTTTTCCAGTAAAAAAACCTTTTTTATTTAGTGGTGGCCTAAATAATATACATTTTAAGTTTTAACACATTCAGACTGATTCTAGTTTTTAAAAAAAATGGGTCAAACCATGCTAACTAAGTTTTTGTTATTATTTTATCTTAACCAAACCACAGTACCATCTAATACATTTTTAAATTATAGCATAGTTTAGGGATCATTTACAAAATAAGATATTTAAATATACCTATGGCCTATTCATTTACTCGAAATATTAACTATTTCTATAACAATTGGTACATTTTGATTTGCAGTGACATTTTGCACTTTTACACCGAAAGATTTCATCTCATCGGTTGCTTATAAAAAAAAATAAACCACTGACATGAGAGTAAAAACATGTCAGCTCAATAAAAAATGTGGCATTTTCAAAAATTCGGGGTGGTATCTCGATTGGTATCTGAGTTATAGCCAAAAACATGGTCCTCAGTATAAATTTTTCCTATTTAATACATATTTTTTTCTATGCATGTGTACTAGGGATGCCAAACGGGAATTCCCGGATCCCGAAATCCCAGGACTATCGGGATTTAGTAAATTCCGAACCCCGGGATTTTTGTTTTTAAATCCTGGGGTTTTTGGGGATTTTTCGAACTTTCGGGATTTTTTTTTTTTTTTTTGGTAAAATGTAAGATAAATTACGTTTTTTGTTGAATATAGTAAATTTTTTTTATGTTTATGATTCTGAACAACATGTTGTTCTGAACAACAAAATATTGTTGAAGAAAAAAAATATAAAGAAGCATGAAAAAAAATTTTAAACAAAATACACATGATTTTAAAGTCTGCAATACAAAATAATCATAACATATTTGCAATAATCATAATATGGTAATAAATGAGGACGAAATTCTTTTCCATGATCATAATATTATAACGAGGAAGATAATATGGTTATAATGAAAATATTATGATTGCTGCAAACATGGTTTGATCATCAGCGCAAAGACAATTTGATTACTTAAATTATTTTAAACCTCAGTTTATTTAAATGTGTGAATTATTAAATAAATATACTATTAAAAAACATGCATATCTTTTTAGTCCAGCTTCAACAGAATGCTGGGAGAATACTGTACGGCTCATATTAGGATAATTAATAAAAATTTCTAGAACCATAATATGATAACATTGGGATCTGTTAGGAACCATAATATGGTAATCTAATTATCATATTATGATAGAGAAATACGAGGGCTGATCAATAAGTCCGTGACTTTTCGAACTTCCCTCGTAGTTATATGAAATACAACACTGCTCCCATCAAGTACCGCCTGTTAATAGACTACTGTAAAATTTTGAGCAAGTTCCGTCATTTACTTTGCGTTTAACAGCTGTTCAAAACATATAACTTCGTGGATTTTTTTAAAAAATGGAAAAAAGTGAATTTCGAGTGCTCATTAAACATTATTATTTGCAAAAAAAACCGTCAATCAAGCCAAGGAAAAGCTTGATAAATACTATGGGCATTCTGCACCATCAATTTCAATGGTAAAAAAGTGGTTTACTGACTTTCGTTGTGGTCGCACAAGCACAAATGACGCTTAACGTTCTGGACGGCCAATTGAGGTCAATACACCGGAAAATGTCGAAAAAATCCATCGAAGAGTAAAAGTGCGTGAAATTGTTGATGCCATAAGCATTTCATATGGCAGTGTGGTTTCGATTTTAAATGATCAGTTGGGTTTAAGAAAGCTGTCTGCAAGATGGCTGCCGCGTTTGCTCTCAATAATCGTGTGACAACTTCAAAGGATTGTTTGGAGTTGCACGCGGGATAATCCACATCGATTACCTTCAAAAGGGGAAAACAATAAACGGCGAATATTATGCCAACTTATTGGACCGATTTAACATGGATAAAAAAAAAAACGGTACCCCATATCGCCAAGAAAACAGTTCTTTTTCATCAAGATAATGCACGGGTGCACACGTCAAAATTCCATGAATTGGGCTACGAATTGGTACCTCATCCGCCATATTCTTCATATTTAGCCCAAACTATTTCCTATTTCCAAACCTAAAGAAATGGCTCGGTGGAAAGAGATTTAGCTCCAAGGATGAAATTATTGAGCAAACAAATCTCTATTTTATGGACCTCGAAAAATCCTATTTTTCGGAACGGATACAAAAATTGAAGAAACGTTGTATTGAGCTAAAAAGAGATTATGTTGAAAAATATTTTTTTTTTTTTTTGCAAAAAAAAACTGTTTCATTCAGAAAGTCACGGATTTATTGATTCGCCCTCGTAACTAGTATTGTTTCAGAACATTTTTACCATTCAAATTGTCGAAATTCCTTTGCGAAAGGTTTACAGAATCAACATATTCGTGCTGACGATCGAATTTGTTGCCAATTTAATGGTTTTGTTGTGGTTACTGAATTTTTTGTTAACATAAACAAATATCAGAATCCCGATTAGCAAAATTCTAAATGGCGTCCCTAATGTGTACCGTATGCATACCATGTCGTTAATTCAACTCATACAAACTAGGGCGACTTGCAATTTGTAAGGATACTTCAGTCAATTTTTAAGGTTTTTTGCAATTTTTATGACATCATATTTCGGTCTGTAACCTGAAATTAATGTTTCGTCGATTTCTTGTCGAGTATGACAGTTATGGTGAATTTTATTAAAATCTGAAATGGTAGATCCGATTGGCGATTGAGTTGACAAGTTTGCACTCATGAGGATTTTGGTGTAAAAAAGTAAAGTTTACACAAAGTGCAAAATTTTGTTGAACGAAAAATAATAAAAAAATTATTTTTTTCAGTAAAGCAATGAATCTTTTCTTCATTCTTTTATGAAACTATTTTTTTTTTAATAAAACTTTTTCATTAAGAGTATAAAATGTTCTCTTAATAAAATTATATTTTCATATTTCATGCAATTTTATGAATTCAAATGGAAGAATTCCAGTGCGATTTAATTTATTTTTTTCCAAAAATTTAATAATATCACCCAAATAATTGTCTCAGTGTAATAAGATAACAGTTTGAATTATTTTTTTTGCAAAACCTTTTAATATTTAACCACTAAATTGTAAAATATCTGAATTTTTGTGCGTATTAAACCAAAAGACCATAACAAATTTAATAATAAAACGTGGAAAGTTATGAAACAAAAAAATATTAAAAATAAATTTAGGCACGGACATGGTTTAACATGACATATTAACAATAAGACAAAATTTATTAAACACACAAACTAACTAGACCCGCTTAAAAAAAAACTGATATGGAGCTTTATATAAACTTATCTAATTTAATATGGCCCCATAAATAATTATATAAAATTTCATCCGAAAAATGGACCTATAAATTGTATCAAATTACATCTAATTGTATCATATTATACTAATTTAGATACAATTGGAAGTTATTGGATACAGTTTTTTTTTCCAAATTTTGTCCTTATCCAATTTTATCAAATTATACGTTAATATATATAATTTAATATAATAATATATGTTTGTATTATTAATACACTCAAAGGAAAAGCTTCATTATATCTATGAAGTTTTTCATAAATTTTCGTCCAGTGTAACGTTTCATAGTATTTATGAAACCTTTCATAAAAACCTAAATCCATTTAATCATATTATGAAATGTTTCAGTATATATGTAAAGGGTCCGCCATTTAACGTTTTTTTTTCAACTAGTGCTTATTTCGTGAATGGTAACACTTAGCTCATGTCTGATTTGACAGATAATTAGTTTTATCCTTCCGCTGAACGAATATGGTTGTGTATACGCTTGAACAACGCTGGGAAATATTGCGACATTACTTTGAAAATCATGGTAATGTTGCAGAATGTCAATGGTCAGTCAATGGCCATCGTTATCGGGCCATGTTAAACAAATTTTTGTTCACAAAAATTGAAGAGGAGGATATTGGCAACATTTGGTTTCAACAGGACGGCTCTACGTGCCACACAGCTGTTTTGCGCCCTTTTTTTGAAGATCGCATTATCAGCCGCAGAGCTGATGTCGTTTGGCCACCTCGGAGCTGCGATTTGACACCGTTGGACTATTATTTGTGGGGTGCCGTCAAAGATAAGTGTTACGCCAACAAGCCAGAGACAATTGACGCTTTAAAGGATATTCGTGAATATTCGTGAAGCCATTGGTGAAATACAGCTGCACACAATCGATAATGTGCTTAAAAATTGGACCGATCGTGTAGGCTACTGCATGGCCAGCCGAGGCAGCCATTTGAATGAAATTATTTTCCATTATTAACCGGAAGGATTGTACTTTCAAATAAAAAAAGAAATTTGAGAAAATATTCAGTAGTTTTTTTTATAGCATTTTCAAAAAAAAAAGTTATTTGGCGGACCCTTATATGATATATATTTTGTATTAGTAAAAATTTCATTATTTTTGTGTGGAACAAAACTCATAGGGACCATAATATGGTCAATATAATTCATGTTGTTTATGAAATGTTTCATAAATATTTGATGAAATTGTTACATTGGACGAATATTGATAAAACTTATTTCTGTTTGTGTTTCTCTGTATGTATTAGGTATTCTCATAGAAACTCGCATATAACTCTATATAATTTCAGTTTAAATAAAAAAAACTTCAAATAAATAAAGTTTTCTATTTGAAATGAAGAAAATTCGCAATTAATATTGAACATTTTTGTTTGCAATCAAAGAAGTTTAAAATTAATTACAAATTTCTTTAAATGTTTAAGCAAATGCAAAATTCCAACCTTGTTCCCCAAACATATTTAACAAATTGTGAAAAAGAATTTTGGGTATACTCAGGGAAAAAAGTTCATTATATTGATGAAACTGTTCCATTCGTTTGTCATAAATTATTCATCCTATTTATGAAGTTTTCATAAAGGGTCCGCCATCTAACGTTTTTTTTTTTTTCAACTAGTGCTTATTTCGTGAATGGTAACACTTAGCTCATGTCTGATTTGACAGATAATTAGTTTAATCCTTCCGCTGAACGAATATGGTTGTGTATACGCTTGAACAACGCTGGGAAATATTGCGACATTACTTTGAAAATCATAGTAATGTTGCAGAATGTGTGCGAAAATTGCCATTTTTCTTCGAAAATGAGCAAGGAGTGGCCGTTACAGTCAATGGCGATCGTTATCGGGCCATGTTGAACGAATTTTTGTTCACAAAAATTGAAGAGGAGGATATTGGCAACATTTGGTTTCACCAGGACGGAACAGGAAGCCATTGGTGAAATACAGCTGCACACAATCGATAATGTGCTTAAAAATTGGACCGATCGTGTAGGCTACTGCATGGCCAGCCGAGGCAGCCATTTGAATGAAATTCTTTTCCATTATTAAAGCCCGTATGACACTGTATAGTTTTTGTATTGACAATCTAAATTAAAGCAGTACAAATATATTGTTACTCAATTTTTTAACTAGTGTAAAGAGTACGAACACATAGTGCCAAATTGTAGTAAATATCAAAACAAATACTTTTGTTATCGATAAATCAGCGAAAAATTGGGATATCTGTCAAAAGTGCAAACGAAAATTTTGAACTTTATCTTGACATTTCTCACAGGCAAATAAGTTTGTCAGTTTCTTTTTGGAACTGTCAGTTAAAAAAAAAAAAAAAACAAAACTGTTTGTTTACAAATTGTATATATGTTTCATTCGCACATTAATGTTGTTTCTTTCTCCCAATACATCTTGAAACTATACAAAAACTATACAGTGTCATAACAGCTTAACCGGAAGGATTGTACTTTCAAATAAAAAAAGAAATTTGAGAAATTTAAAAAAAAAAGTTATTTGGCGGACCCTTTAGATATGATGAAGAGTTTCATAAAAATTTATTTTTGTCAAATGTTACATAAATCTTTTCATAACCCTTTGAGACCCACGCTGACAATTGTGAGCTTTAATGTTTTTTCCTAAAACTGCAAATACCTCCAATATTGGTCCTTTTATATTTTTAATTAAATTAAATTTTATAAAGTATGTATAACTATAGTGAACGTGCAATACTTTTTAAATTTTTTTTTTTTTTTTATTAATTAATAATCATATAATTACAAATTATATGCTATTACCCTAACCGAACACTAGCTACTATGGCCTTCGGCGCGTTGTAGCGAAAACAGACCAGTGCCTCTGGTGGGAATCGAACCCACGACCCCGCACTGATAAGCCAGCACGCTACCAACTAGCCTACCGGGGCGCACAAGACTTTTTAAATTATTTTACGTTAAACTTGAAAAATCAAGATCTTTTTTGCATGCATCTTGTGTCTCACAGGCATAAAAAAATCAACGTTTTTATCCACCAAGAGGCACGGAAAGTAGTAGGAATATTTTTCGAAAAATTCCATTATTTCCATTATTTTTCTAAAAATGATTTTAAATCTGAAATTGTTAATTTCTGCGTACAAAAAGTTTTTTAAATTGTTACGAATTTCTATGGGAGAAAATTATTAAAAACTAATGTTTAAAAAAAAAAATGTCCTTTAAACTTATTTTTAAATAGACAAAGTCAGCGCAATTAGAAGTTTTATATACCCATTAGAGCTGCATTTGTTTTTTCAACATTCGATTTTTATCAATTATTGTTGCGATTATTGTAGAACTAGGTCTAAAAGTTAGGTGAAGCGAATTTGAGAAAAATCTGATAGCACTAACCCGTGGCGTCCCGCGATCAAAATTTTCGATTTTGGAAATTTTTTCTTAAACTGCTTTAATAAAAATACATTTTGCGAAAATTAAAAATTTTTGAAATGGGACTAACGATTTTCGAGATATTGCCAATTGATTTTTACTAAAAATTAAGTTTTTTCATCCACTCTACAAATTTTTTAAAAATTATCCTAAATTTTTTTTATTTTTGCACTTGCAAAGTAGACAAAACGTCTTTTTCAATTGAGCATAATCATGTCAATATTGGTGGAAGGATAACTTGTAAATTTACCTACAAATATCTGGGAAAAACAGAAAATTTACATAGTAAAATTGTCATGCTTTTCAATTTTATACACTTTAACTTTTGATTTTCATTAATTAATGTTTTGATTGTTGTAGCACTAGGTTCAATAGTTTTTTGGTGGCACAGTTAGGAAAAATTCGATTACTTAAACCTTGTGGACCTGCGAACAAAGCATCTGATATATGGAAACAAAATTAAATTAATTTTAAAAAATATATGTTGAGATACATCATCTCTAATTTTCAGCATGTTTTGCGTAGCATTTGAGTGCAAAAATAAAAAATTCTAAGATAATTTTTAAAAAATTTCTAGAATAGATTAAAAGGACCTCATTTTTAGTAAAAATAAAATCGCAATATCTCGAAAACCGTTAGTCCGATTTTAAAAATTTCAAAACATTTGTTGTGTTAAGCAAAATTAGTGATGTGTCGCAAGACATATTTTAATTAAAGTAATTTAAGAAACATTAAAGCTATCCCATGTTTCTCAAATTTCCACCGAACTACTTTTAGACCTAATACTACAATAATCTGAACAATAAATTTAAATTTTTCAGAAACGTTTTTCAACATACAAAAAAATGGGTATTAGCATGAAAAAATATATTTTCTTATATATTTATTATATATAATTATATCCGAAAAACGAGAACATTTAATTGTATCATATTAGATCTAATCTGATACAATTAGACATTCTTTCATACAATTAGATCTAATTTGATGAAATTAGATATAGTTTGATAGAATTGTATCCGAATGTTGTCCTCATGCATGTATATCGAATTATATATAATGTGATACATTTACATTAGAATTTACTTAGATACAAATATATGCAGTTAAAATTTCAAAACTAACATTTCAAAAATTTTACAGTAGAAGCAAAAAACATGCTTAAATGAAAAGTATTATAGTTTTAACCGCAAATTTCTCCAATATTATTAAAAAAACACAGACAAATTTATTTCTGATATAAAAAAAAAATATATTTTTAATATTTAAAGAGTTATGTTAGTTAGGTCCATTTGTATTGTATTTTTCTGAAACAAAAAGCCCTAACTACATTATAGATATTTTAACACGTTTAACAGCTGTATTTTAAATGAAATGTTTTAATAGTTTTTCTATTTAAGAAAGCACTGTTTAATAAATTATTGATTGAAGTTTTTTTTATTTTGGTTATAAATATCAAATTTATAAGATAAGTTTATTTTATTAACATTTTATGATAAAAAACGAAAAGTATATTTAATTCAGAAAAAAAAAAAATAAATTCATTCAAGGACAATAGTTTAATTGCGGGATAAATTAAATTACAAAATTAATTTTCAAAGGGAATGTTGTCATAAAAATAATGACAATCTTCTGGCAGCAATATTTTTAAATCCTGATGATGTTGCCATTTCTTTCATGTAATTGGGATGGGGCAACCATTTTAATTATATTCCCAATTCTTTGTGGAAGCTGTGCATAATTGTCATTTATATTGGTTTTAAAATAAATAGTTCCGGTTTGTTCGTATCCCAATGCACGTATCATGTTGACAGTAGGATCACCAGCTTTTTTTCCTTAACAAAGAATAAAAACTGTAAGAATCAATTCTTAAGAAACATTATTTATAATTTACCTGGTCTTATAGATGAATATCTCTTAGGAACTGACTCATAATTATTAAAATACTCGTGATTTAAATGGTGAACTTGTAGAGCAATGGGATTTTTTCGAGCAGTTTTAATTAAATTAACTAGTTCGAATGGCAAGTTTATTTGCTTATTATGTATCTTTCTTTGAATAAGAGAGTGAGTTGAATCACATTCCATTTGCGTGTGACCGACTATCAAATATTTGTGTTCAATGGTAATGAAAGGACAACATTTCTGTTTTGGTAAAAGCAGCCATCAGAGTATATAATAATGTGGTGAATGTCGGGAAATCGCTGAATTGTATTTCTTAAATATTTTATGATAATCGTGGCAAAAGTAGATGACACCAGACTGCCCTCGGTTTCATCCCAAACGTAATTATCAGACTCATGATTAATAACATTATAAATTGTGAAATTGTGAACCTGAAGTTTCATTTTATAATAAGTGGAGTTGGCTTTTGATTGGGGTAAAAGCTTTGCTGCTTGCATATCTATGCAAAGTAGAAGACTTAGTCCTGATTTGGCATTTTCAACATCATTTATTTTTTCAGTTCTCATTTTTTTCAATTTCATTTCGATGACTATCAAACTGCTCCTGTGATAGGTTCTTTGCTTTATAAGACAAACACACGTCGCACTGGTCATTTCTGGGTTTAAATAGCGAGTAATTAGATTTTTTTAACAGACGCATAAAATTTGGAAATGATACAGGCGTAATTTTATTTTCTTTATTGTCATTACATGACTCAGAATAGAGATCATAAATCTGTTTATAACTTTTAAAATCTGCTTCAAAATATAACTTTTTGCTATATTCTCGACGATAATGAGACTCCATCTTCGGCAAATCTTCTAGCCATTTTCGTAAATAGTTAAGATTTTTATTATATTGAACTCGTTGAGTTTTTACTTTATTTTCTCCAGAAACCACTTGGGTGCAATGTAAATTGCTGGAACCTACCCATGATCGTACCATTTTTTCGTTTAAAGTTGATAAAAACATTTGTCGACATACTTGGATACGATTTGTATCGTCTTTTAAAAAATAATATTTTGTGTTGGAGCGTTTGGAGTTTTCTACTTTATGTCTTTACATAAAGCTTTTTGTTTTCCCACGGCATTTTCCAGAATGAGTCAAAAATTTCTTTTCGAACAACTTCAGTAAAATGAGAGCAATGTTGATTTGAACTTCTTTCACAAAACTTTGACTTACATGCATCATTCAGTTTTCTAGGCTTACGATCAATTATTAAGTTTCCTTTGGATAATCCTTGGTATTTCTCGCCTTTCATGCGGTTTTGTTGACTACAATGTCTCCAATTTGTTCTCATTTTTGCTTCTGCACCAATGACCAAAGTTTGTTCAGACATAGTGTTTCTTTTTGCTGTCACTTTTTGCAATTAATAAAATCTTATAGCTATTTGTTCTAAGCACTCTTTATATGTCAATTACACGATATAGTAATATATATTATAATAATTGGTAAATTTTCTATACCTTTTTTGTTTTTATTTAGATTTTCTTGTTAGCTACCACACAGCATTAAAATAAATTGTTTAACGGTAAAATATACTAGTTGTATAAACAATGATGTATATATAAGGTGGCGCAAAAGTAATCCTCCTATCAGAAAATGCTATACATAATAAATACATAATAAAAAAAAAACATCGGAAGGTTATTTTTGCGCCACCTTATACAAGCGTGTAATTAGGGCTTTTTGCGTTTAACATATAAATGCTCATGTAGTTAGGGCTTTTGTATTTTGTTAATAAAATCGTAATTTTTGATCGAAGGAGTCTAATTTTTTTTTGTGGACATGTACTTTGATGCAATACATCAGAATCAGTAAAAAAAACTATTTTGAATTTTTTGTTAGTTAGGGCCGTTTGCGTTTTAGGTAACGATATATCGATATGTTATTATATATATTTACATATTTCAGTTTATGAAGTGTAAGATGAAATTAAGATATAATTATATATTTGAGATATAATTTTATATGAATATATATTGTACAACATAAAATTATAAATAACTTTTTTACTTGGGTAATTAAAAAAAAAATCTGAGTATAAAGCATTTTTTATAGAAATAAGTTTTCAAAATTTCGTTCCAGAATCAAATCATGAGAAAGTAATAGCTTTTCTATGGCTTTTATTTAAGTACAATTATGTGAAAAATAATAAGGACATTTCTATGTAACAAATTTCAATAAAAAAAGAAAAGAGAGTACTACAATTGTACAAAAGTTCAAATAATCCTAGTATTTTTTTTTTGCTTGAAATATAGTTATGATAGATCTATTTTTGTATCATAACTGTAAAAAGTTTAGAGCCAAGATTGGAAAAAGTCTTGGAAAAAAGGGAAAAAATTTCGAAATATGTATATGGAATTTTTAGTAGATATATTCCAAACAACTTTTTTGAGCTACTTTCCAATTCTAAGACAAATAAAAGAAGACTGACTATACTACAATGGGTATTTTTGAATAACTTTTGGTATTTTTGAATTTCAAATGATATTTGTTGAATTACATTTGGAATTTTTTTGAATCAGAAATTGTATTTTTTGAATTTCATTGGGGTTTTTAGAATTAAATTTTTCGGTTTTTTGAAAAACATGTGGTATTTTTTTAATTACAAATGAGGTTTTTGAATTTCAATTGTTGTTTTTTGAATTTCGAATAGAATCTTTTAAATTTGATTTCCAAATTTGAAATTACATTTGTGATTTTTCTGAAAAACAATTGCAATTTTAAAATTATATTTGTTATTTTTTGAATAACAAATGGAAACGGCGTAGTTCGGTTTAAACCGTGCATTTGTGATTTTCTCTAATATTATGCAGAACTGTTAAATAAACAAACCATTAACAATGTAATCTTATGAAGAATAGAAAAAAAAAATGTCGAACAAACATATGAACTACAAGAACGAACTAGTTCAATAAATACAAATGACTTCAATGAACTATAAATTATTAAGCACAACTCTAAAAAAGACCGTTAAACGAGGGATGGATTGGATTTAAGCGATTTTAATACAAAAACTAATATTTAATATTCAAATTAGTTTTTTTTGTTAATGCTACACAAAACAAGTTGTTGTTGTTTTTGTTCTTGCGACAAAATTTAATTATGCAGAACTGGTGTAATTGTGTTACTGTGTTACTGTCTAAGTTTTTGTTGTGCGTTTACATTAACCCTTAAAGGGGCATACTAAATGTTTGGCTTATAATGCGACAGCTTGATTTAGAGCTGTAAAAATTTTTTTTTTTTTTTTTTTTTTTGCACAAATCGATAGTTCTTCTTCACAAAAATATCTCAACAAAACTTGAGAATAACATTCCAAGTAGTTCCAAATTGTAGTCTTCTTTCACATTGTATTTCTATTTTTTTTAATTACAGTATCAATTTTGTAAACTTTTTTTTCGAAAAGTTTTGATCCAAATTAGAAAAATAAAAAGTGTATTATTCGCCGCAAAATTCTCTTCTACACCATTTGCACTTGTTATTCAAAAATAACAAATGTAATTTTAAAATTGCATTTGATTTTAAAAAAATCACAACTGAAATTTCAAATTTGCAAATTAAATTCAAAAGATTCTACTTGAAATTAAAAAAATACCAATTGAAATTCAGAAAATACCATATGTTATTCAAAAAAATCGCATTTGTTTTTTAAAAAATAGCAAATGTAATTCAAAAATCCCTATTTGAAGCTACCGTTTGTAATTCAATATAATTCCAAATGCAATTCAAAAAATACCATTTGAAATTATAAAAATACCAAATGTAATTAAAAAAATACCAATTTTTATTCAAATACCAATTGTAATTTGAAACCAAAAAAAAAAATGCATAATAAAAACAAAAAACACAATTAAAATTCAAAAAATATTACATGAAATTCAAAAAATACCAAATGTAATTAAAAAAAAAAACCAAATGTATTTTAAAAAATATTAAATTTTATTGAAAAAATTTCAAATGTTATTCAAAAAAATCCCATTTACAGAAAAAACAAAATTCGACTTTCAATTAAAATATTTGTTGATTCAATTAAAAATTTAATTGAATTCGTTAAAATTAATGTAATTGTAGTATCAAATAAAATAATTTGTAACTATTTAATTGATTTTAATTTCAATTAAGGTTTTAATCATAGCTATTAAAAATGTAATTGAATTTCAAAAAAATTTTTAGTAGATACTATTAAACTGTAATTAAAATTTGAAAAATATAGCCAAAAATTGAGGGGAAAAATCGCTAAAATTAAAAAAAAATTTCCAAAATAGCAAAAAATCAAAAAAATTAAAAAAAAAGTCGCCAAAATAAAAAAAAAACACTGAAATTAAAATAAAATCTCTGTAGAAATCTTTTTTTTTTCAAAATGTAAAAAAATTGTCTAAAATAAAAATCGTTTATATTTGAAAAAACCGCCAAAATTATGTTGAAAAAATGCTCAATTTTTTTCAAAATTTAAAAAAATCGCTACACTTTAAAAAAATGTCAAAAATAGAACATCGCTAATATTTGAAAAATCGCCAAGATTTAAAAAAATCACCAAAGTAAAAAAACGTTAATATTAAAAAAAAAAAATCCTCAAAATTACCGAAATTAAAAAAAAAAAACAAAATTTGGAAAAAAAAATTTCCAAAAATTGGAAAACTATTGTTAAAATTTAAAAATCGCTAAAATTGATCGAAAATCGCCAAAATTCAAAAGTAGGTAATATTTGAAAAAAAACGACAAAATTTGAAATATCAACATAAAATAAAATCGCTCGATTTAAAACAATTTCCAAAATTTTAAAAATTACCTAACTAAAATTTAAAACGTCTATATCTCAAAAATATTTTTGATATTTGTATTTTCTTTGTTAATTTTGCCGATTTTTTAATTATAGTTATAGTAACGACTATTTTCAAAATGAGCTATTTTTTAATTTTAAAGATTTTTTTTAAATTTTAGAATTTTTTTTTCATTTTGAATTGTCAGGTTTGAGATCATTATTAAAATGCTACTCCCTATGGGGAATGGGACCGGTCCCTTCGTGCCAGAGACCGGTCCTCTGCTAAACCCTACCCTATTTAAACAACTTTCAACTTTAACATTGGCTTGTCATAGGAGGGTTTCATTTGTCCTGCTTTAAACCACATAGTGGCATGCCACAGGACTAACCAAAGATGGGCATACCACAAGACTGTCGCAAAAGAGCCATGTCGTATAAAATAAACGAAAATTAAACTGCTTCCAATGGGCAAAATTCTGGCCAACTGGCTTTTTCGTGTTAATAAGCATTCTGGTTAAGTGGTTTGTCCTTACCAGTCACAGGATTGGTAATTTTAGGACAATTGACACTGCTTAACCCACTTCAGTATTAAATTAAACCAGTCCTGTGATAAGTCCTTCTTTAACCAGTCACTTTTAGGTCAATTGACTACTCATTCCCCATAGGCCTATTACAAATAGAGAACACTAATTGTTAATAAATGTAATATAAGATGAAACAAATTCATATGGAGATCAGCGCTAGAGAGAGTGCCACACGTTTGACCACTAGGTCATCTTCAGCCTGATTCAGGAATATTTTTAAACGTTCATTGTACTAAAAATAATTTTTAATATCACCTTTTATTTATGTTAAAGTAACGCATAGAGTAAGCAGGTGTGGGTTTTACGGTACACGTTTTCAACAGTTTTACGTAGTGAAAAAGCTGTTCGAATCGAGATTTTTTTCGAATCGGATTACATAATAACCTCCCAGTGGCTCCGAGTCTAAAAGGTAATTACAATTTTTCAAACACATAAACTTTATGAACTTTGTAAAAATTTTGCGAAATTTAATTAATTGTTTCTTATTTTTTGTAAAAAAAAACGTGGCTTGAGAATGAATCTCATTCATTGCGGGTACAGTGGCAGATTTTTCCAAACACATTTCGCTTTGTTGCATTAAATAAATCAATTTAATAAGCTTAATACTAAAATCGAAAAGGCAACAACCAATTTTAAGGACTTTCATTTTTATGGAGCAAAAAAATCATCTTTGTATAAAAATTTCAATTTTGCGAATTAAAAAGTATTTATGAAATGACTTCCTGCAAATAAGTAACCCTTAACCCAACAATATATCAGCAAACCGCCAAAAAATGCGTGCTTTCCAAAATAATCGCGGTTTTCTTTTTAAGTTCTTATATATGAACGTATTTTTTTATTTACATTTTAAAATGTAATGAATACAATGAGATCTACAAATTGATGTAACTTTTATTAAATCCAAGTAAAAACTGTAATCTAAAATTTTTAATTTCCTTTAAACACAAACCGACATAAGTTTTGTGACAGTAAAAACAAATGACTAACGCGGATGGATAGGATATATAATGCTTAAAGGTCGGCTAATGCTTACACAAAAGGTTATTAATGTCATACAAAACAAAATTGTTTGAAAATATTTTGCTCAAAATGTCAAAAATTTTTGTAATTTCTCATATACATAGATTAAAGTATAAATGTTCAGACATTTTTTAAACCATCTAGAAGCGAATTTTATGGAGAATAACATACTTACTATTTTTTTATTTTGGGTCAAAACTACGAAAGTTTTATTATACACTTCTCTTTATCACATATCCAAATTTATATATACGAAATTTATATATAAGGCCGCCAAAAATCCGCTGATTACAGATGGCTACTTTAGATTAGGAACCCATAATTCTAGCTTTGGCGGTTTGGCTAGGTTTTTGCGCCTTCCCGTGGGAATTTTTGAAAAATCCCGTCAATACTGATATCTGCTCGAGATAGGGTATCCAGATACAAAATTTCAAGTTCCACGCTTTAGTGGTTTAGCCATGCCGCCCCTCTCCGTAAGAATTTCCAAAAATCAGCTCTATACAGATGTCTACTCCTGCTTTAAAACCCACATACCTAATTTCAAGTTCCTAGCTTCAGCGGTTTGACCAGGCCGCCAAGGGAAGACAAAATCCCAAAAAGTACCACTTCACGAAGTTGGGTCATATTCGAAAGAACAAATATTGAAAATTTCAGGTTTCTATCCCAAGGGATTTGATCAGGCCGCCAAGAGTGAGACTTCCCCTCCAGTAGTAATGTCCAAAAACTCCGTCTTAGCGGACGTCTACCCTGGAGGGTGGATGTACATACATGCCAAATGTTGAGTTAGTCAGTCAGTGAGTGAGTGAGTTTCGTTATTCTTTTAGATTAAGTCGATTGGATGATATTTCTTGTCCCTATATCAATTTTTTCTCTAAAATAGATAAAAAAAAAAAAAAAAAAATTAGGGGGTCAAATATGTATTGAATGATATATATCATCATTACTATAATTATGTGAAAGCGCTAAATGGATCAGATGAACTTTGAATTCTCTACAACAATTTGTTCTCCAAAATTCGCAGAAAGGCTAACTTCAAATTGAAGACACACCAGCAGCTTCAAGAATTATCTTGAATTGTAGATATGATCATTATGTGAAAATTATAAATAGATCGGATATTCTTTTTTGGCGTTACACCACTTTAGGCACTTTTGGAAGTTCGTCTGGTTAAATTCGTTGCCTCAAAAACGCTGATACCACGAAGAATATTATATATTGTTCTTAAGCCATTTAAATCCTTATTGACTTGGAATCCTACGGTTCCGTAGATTTTCCCAGATGTTCCTATTTGAGAGATTTTAAGATGATAGTAGAAATGGAGGTTTGCTTTTAGGTAACCGTATTTGGAGTCAGCCTGTTTTTATACAGGGTGAACTACAGCTTAGCAATGTGTAGTACATCAGGTGTAAACCACCTTTCGGATAAAGAAAGATGGTTTTACATTTTAAATTACAGTAAGAGTCACCCTGCTATAATATTGGGTAACACAATTCACTGTTTAAAGTATAAAAAACCTTTGTAAAGAATACTTTTATTAAATATTAAATAGTGCACGATTGACTTTAATCGAAAATGTACAATTTAAAGCCACTTTTATCAACCTGTAGTTATCAACCAGTAGTTAATACAAAATAAAGTTTCTGCCTATTCCCCCACCAGGGATGATAAAGTTGGCACGCTAGTACTTTTGATGGTACTATTTGAACCTGAAAAGTACTATGGTACTCCTATGACTCATTTAGTACTATTTACAAATTTTCCTATATTTTAATTTCTTGGTCCTTAAAAAAAAAAAAAATGTTTATACCAAATAAACCAAAACTTAATTCGATTTTTAGTTATATATGAACATTTAATGCATTAATTTAGAAGCAATCGCTGAGAATTTAAACATAAATTTAATTAGTGTGATTGATTGTAAACAAATCTCTTTAAGTTATATTAATCGATTTAACCAATTACTGAATTCAATCACTACGAAATTAGCTACTTTCAATGGTAATCGACTTGCATTCAATTAATATGTGGAGATCTTTCAAAAAAGTTAATAAAAAATCACATAAAATAGCAAAATTGCAAAAAGAAGCTAAAAATTGAATATTTGCTGCCTGTTTCTAAAATCAAATAAGTTATCGAACAAATTTGTTTGCTACCAATCAAAATTATTGAAATAACATATGCCAATTAAGTAAATGGAAAATTTTAAAAAGCTAACTATTTTTTTTGAAAAAGTATTTAAAAAGTATTTTTATTTATAACAGTATAGACTATAAATCATTAATTCACTTTTTGTAGAGAGCCAACGGACCGCTATTTTATATTTGTCGCATGCTCAATACGCTTTGGACGCATGCTTGATATGCTTTGCACGACATTCATATAAATTTTTTTACACAGCTTTTCATTTTATTCTTCAATTCTTTAGTGCATTTGACTTCTTAACCATTTTCATACCCTTTTTGGCATAAAAGTCCCCAAAATGAATCAATTTGACTTGCTTTTGGGACGTTTGGAGTATTTACGCATTCCGGAACAAAAGGTATGTTTTTTGCATTAAGTCATCCTAACGTCTTTTTGACATGATGCCATCTTACTAAATCTGTCCAAATAATATGTCGCCTTTAGAGTGTCTATCTCTGATAAATATTTTCAGTTTTACTCAACATTTATTAATGTAAACATCCGCGTTTACAGCCATAGCTTTTAAATGTAAAGTTGTGATATACATTTTGCCGAAATGGCTGCCCACACTAGTACTTTTGGTTCAAACTTCGCTTTGGCTGAATACCGTATATAGTCGGGATTTTTTTTTCAAAACATCAGAATAAAATCCAGAATTAATACTTGCATTGTTCCAATCAAAAGAAAAGTATTTTTCATCATCCAAAATTATTTGAACTTTTTTTTCCATGAAGCTTTTACTCAGTTTTCATTAATCTTATTCGAAGACAATTTGATTACATAAATTATTTTAAATTAAGTTTATTTAAAAATGTAAATTATTAACTAATACATATATATATACATTTGTACTACTATTTAAAAAATAAAAACATGCATATCTTAAACAGAGTGCTTGGAGAATAATTATCATATTATCATAATCATATGATAATTCATAAACATTTCCAATACCATAGCATGATAATATTAAGGTCATTTTGGAACCCTAATATTGCAATCATAGTATCATATTATGATTATAAAAAATATGAGTATTGTTGTGACAACCATAGTTAGTGACATGGTTTTCGCAATCATAAATCCAAACATGTATGATGCTTGTAGTATATGGTTGCCTCCAACCATATTTGTTCAGAAACTTTTGGATACTTTTTTTGAGGGTTCTTATCTATTAGTCGAAATAAAACAAATAAAAAAACATATTTTTGAAAAAGTTATTGTCTAAAATTACTTATCTTTTCAATGAAAATGCGATACTTCTAAAAATAACCATAAAAGACGCAAACATTTTAAGGAAATTATTTAATAAAAAAAAATGGTTCTGAATTGACTTAGAAATGTAACTTGTTTTAAAATATGTATTTGAACAATTCTTAGCCATTTTTTAATACAAAAATAAGGTTGCTTTGAATTAACCACTTTCATACAAAAATGTGAAATTTTAATTATATATTTTGAGCCCATTTCTGACTAATTTTTGAACTTGTTTGCTGGCATGGATATTAAGAATTTGAAAATTGAAGAAAAAATTTTTAAAAATTTTATTATTTTTGTTTATTGCTACGTTATGTTTCGCTTAAAACGAAAAGCGGTTATAACGAAAATATTTTCTGGTACCAACGCATATACTAACATATTTTATACCAGTGTTTCTCAACGTGGGGCGCTCACCCCACTGGGGGCGCTCACCCCACTGGGGGCGCAATTTCAACATTTTATGGGGGCAATGGTCTAATTTTTGTAAGTTGTTTAACTTTTTATGTTTTTTTAATATATAAAAATAAAATTCTGCAGAATAAAAAAAATCTGTATTTTTATAAACTTGCCATTTTCATCGTCATATTTAGTAGAAACCGGATTTAGTGTCATTAGTGATTTGTTATTAAAAAAAACAAATCGTCTGGAAATCACAAATCACGGAGACTTACGATTAAAACTAACAAAATTAGAACCTGATTTAAAAGCCCTTTGCAGCCTGCACCAAGCTCAAGGATCTCATTAATTTTTTAGAGTATTTATTATAAATTCTATCTTTATAACTAAAATATATGTACATTGTACATAAATCCATTGATTTAAACAAACTGTTAGGTGTGTTTTTCATTTAAAGTACTCTCTATGGTACAGAAAAAAATGAGGGGGGACATGGAAAATTTTTTATACCAAAAGTGGGGAACGGCCCAAAAGAGGTTGAGAAACACTGTTTTATACGAAGTAATACGGTTATAACGAGCACCGTTTATAGTGAACTTTTTTTTTTGAACCTTTTACGAATTTTCATAACAATGTTTACGCTTATAACGAACACATTAAAAATTAAAAAATTTTTATGAAAAATGTTTTTATGAAAAATGTCCTGCAAATTTTGAAAATTTAAGCTTTTTACTTAAAAGTTCACTTAAAAGAATTAATTAACTGTATGAAACGCAATTTAATGGTAGAATTGTTTAAATATTCCAAACATAAATTCAAAAATGAAGAGAATTTAAGACAAAAACCAATTTTATACATTTTTTTTACAACGCTCATAGCAAACTTAGCTTATAACGAACAAAATGGTCCGGTCCCTACGAGTGCGTTATAACAGTGCTCCAATGTTTTGTTTGTTAATTTACAATGTTTGTTAATTTACAATTAAGGTTTTTTCTTATGGTATTTATGGGTACTAAATAGTACTATGCTGTCTAGTTCTATTTCCCTTTTATCAGCCCTGCCATCACTATGCCACCACTTGTAAATGGAAAGAAAGTGTGACTCAACAAAACTTAAAATAAAAGTCAATTGCGCTCTTAAATAGTCGTTGGAAAACACGCGAGTATAACAGACATGCAGACAGACTTGAAAATCAAGTAGTTTTTTCTTTGTTACTTTTTAATCATTATTTTTAGTATGATAAGAAGTGACAAGAACAAAAGTTAAAGATTGAAAAAAAATCACTGGAAATAATGCGCAAAACAAATAACCAAAAAAAAAAGAGTGATTTTAACTCTTCAGTCTGAATTGGACCAAAATGACTCAATTTTATAAAACAAAGTTTAAAAACTATTCTTAAATCTGATGGTTGATATAAGAATTTCAGTAAAAAACTATTTACTGTGAAAAATATAACAATCCAGTGTAAAAAAGCATTACTACAACTACATAATTTGTTATATAAGCACATATTTCCCAGTATAGAAACTTTAATGACATGTCATTACTTTTCTCACTACTAGTAATGATAGTAGCATACTCTCTGCATTACTTTAAAACAAAAATTAAGGACTTACTACTAACTAGTTAATTTTCCCATTATTTGAATACAAAAAATAATGCGTTACCGATAAGCAGTAATTTTTATCATTATTTTAAGTAAAAAGTATTGATCTTAAAATTTTATGAAAATCTATTTTTAGACTCGGTATTTTTTCATCTCTAGTAAGTACAATATAACTACTTATTTTTTTTTTTTTTTTAGTGGAAAGCAGGAACCGTAATCATTATGAGTTTATAATAAAAATTACACAATAATGTTTATATTATGAGTTTTAAGGATTTTCTTCAATGTTAATGATTATTTTTGAGTAATATTAATAAAAATCAGCCATAATCATTATTTTTGAGAAAAAAAAAAAATACAACTCAAAAATAATCATTATTTAGGATTTTTTTTTTCGCTCAAAATAAAACTCACTTTCAATTTATGACTTTTTTGTGAGGTTTTTTACCAACATATTTGCATAACCTCATAAAACAAATCCAGAGGAACCAACCAAGGCAAAAAAATTATTAAAATTTTTTTCATAAGTTTTTTTTTAATCAATTATATTTGTTTTTTATTATTTATTATTTAATTTTACAAAAAGTAATTTCGCCAACGACTCGTCTGATAGGTTGCATCTTTGATCCGTTAGCATTGTTTTTAATGCAGAAAAGGATCTTTCAACACTCAGCTGGTACAGATAGGGGTATTGAGATTTTTTTTCCTCCCAGTACTTCACAATATTTTTGTTTGGACAAACTGTCTTTGGACAATAGTTGTCAATTTCAGAATAGCCTTTCTGTAACTCCTCAGTGTTTCAACTATCTTCTGTTTACTCATCGAAAGCTACCTCAATTGTATTGAGATACTCGTTCAAGAGGGAGCAGGTGTTCGAATTCTGCGAAAGCAATGCACTCGCTGCATCGAATGATGTCGATGCCTTCGGGCTACTTGAGCAAGGCTCAGGTATTGGATTAATCTGAAATATATATATAAATTTGTGTTTGCGTTAGTTCTAAGATAAATTTACTTACGATTTCATTCAAATTTATTATTTGTAGTAATATCTGCTTAAGCTGTGCTCTGGCGAGCATATCGGGTTTTGCAGCAAGATTCTTCTTATTCGTGGATCCAAGTAGATGCTGCAAATGACCACGTTACCCCCCAATAAGCTGTCTTCTCTTTTTTGGATGCACTGTCTCAAAGCGTGGCTCAGATAACCACACCTTATAAAAATCACCCATGAATAATTGACAACTTTGCAATTTCTCAGTTGCTATATAAGCCGCTTTCAAAGTTTGTATAAGGCTTTTTAAATTCACCCATTCAGCTAAAGTGAGTTTCATAGAATTTTTAAGGTGCCTTTCACAAAAATCCTCGAACTTTTGGAGTGTGTTCAACATATGATATGTTGAATTCCAACGAGTTGCAACATCAAGCACTGGTTGCGGCAATGACTCCTCCGTTATCAAATACCTTTCATGGTAAAAAAAAAATTATTAATAAATAATAATAATCCAAAAAAAATAGCATACCAAGTTTTAATTAGTGGCGATCTCCCTCTTTTTTTTAACTACTTCTGAAAATGTCAAGAGAATGTCTTTACAAATATATCTAAGATAATCTAATACAAATTATTAAGAGTTCCTTTCCCCAAGTGATTTAAATTTCAATAAAATGTTAATTAAAATAAATTTGACTCTTCTATCTCCTTTAAACAAAATAAAATATTGAACTTTTTCAACTGATAATTTTGCACAATTAGCTGAACATACTATGAAGTCCAATTTTATGACATTATGAAAACTTATTCAAAAGTAGTTCTTTTTGATCAAAAAAGAAGGACTTCTCTCTAGTGACAACACAATGTTAAATTCATCTTAGTAACAAAATTATTAAGTACAAATTATATTATGGGTATTCATGTAGGTGTAAATATATATACATATGCATAAAAATATGTAAGTACATCATATATAAAGTCGTAAATTGAAAGTGAGTTTTATTTTGAGCGAAAAAAATAAAAATCATAAATAATGATTATTTTTGAGTTTTATTTTTTTTGTTCAAAAATAATGATTATGGCTGATTTTTTTTTATTATTACTCAAAAATAATCATTACCATTGAAGAAAACTTTAAAAATCAAAAATTTAAAAATCCTGGCAGATATGCAAAGATTGTCAAAACATAATAATAATGGTGCAATACATTTTTTTTATGTCTGTTCTAAGTGATTGATTTTTTGATTTAAAAAAACGAAAAATAATCATTATTTACGGTCCCTGGTGGAAAGTAATTTTATTTTGTACAAGCAAGTCATTTATAAATTTATCTAACAAGTATAACATGTCGAGATAGCTTAGTTGGTAGAGTAGTTACCTGAAAACCTGGAGTCTCAGGTTCGAATTTTGTGTGAGCACATTTTATTAAAAAAAATTGTTTTTTTTATTAAATTTAGTTTTTGTTGAAAATTTATGTTTGGACTAATTATTTTTGTTCACAGTAGTAAGCATATAGGTAACCAAATATTTTTTGATTGTTTGTAAGGTGTTTAGTAATGATATGCCATATTTTAAGTACTTACCATTACCAAATATGTACTTATATAACCACTTATATGACAATGCTTTCTTACACTGATTTGTCGAGATAGCTCAGATGGTAGAGCGCTTGACTAACAACCTTGAGTCCCTGGTTCGAATCCCGTTTTTTTTTACCTAATTTAGTTTTTCGAAAATTTATTTTTATACTAATTATTTTCGTCCATACTAGTAAGCAAAAATTTTTTGAGTTTTTGAAAGGTGTTTAGTAATGAGATGTCGTTATTCAGTTTTTCGCCATCACGTAAAAATTAGTTTGAAAAAGACTTTAAAGTTTAATTTTTTCAAAAGCAAATTTAAAAAAAATACTTGCACTCATGATATGACTTGATTGCTACCTAATGAAAAGTGAGAACCTCTGCTTAAAAAAAAAATATTGATTATAATTTTCCAGGATAAAAAAACTTTTAAAAATTCCTTCAAAAAATGCAATCCTTCATAATAAATGGCTCGATATACTAAAAATATGCACTCAGGGAACTTCTGCTTTAAAAGTTAGTGGTTGTTATACAGTTTCTTTATTTTTAATGTAAATGTCAGTCATTTGTAGATCAAATGAAATTTTTAACTAACCTTGTAGTTCATTTTAAAAAACAAACCACATCAAATGACTCTTTTATGAGTTTACATTAAGTTTTTACAGTAGTTTTTTGTTATTTAAAAAATTTTTTGTTTATTTTTTACTAACATGTGGTTAATTTTTACTAGAATTGTAGTTAATTTTTTTGAACATTTAAAAAACAAATGACAATGTTAGTTGAATTTACTGAAATGTAAGTCGTAATTTCGTTAAGTGAAATTTCATTTGTTTTTAACTACATTTGCAGTGGTCTTTACCTACATAGTATTCTAAGTGTACCATAATTTTATCAATTTAACTTTTATTGCTTAGTTTTACTTAAATTTTTAAGTTTTCTTATACAAACAAAAATCGAATATTTTTCATAGGGAGTTTCGACCTAACACTACAAGAGATACATTTTTGATGTAATTAGTAGGGAATTAATTATTTACCACTAACAACTCCTAATTATGATACAATTTTAACTTTTATATCGAAGAAAGTTTAAAAATTCAAAGTAAAAAATATATTAATATTTTAATATAATAATATTTGCTATAAAAAATTGTGTTTTTTTGCGGTGAAAATAAAATATTATTCACCTCTAGCGTCTGCTAAGAAATATTTTGCTCACCAGATGCCTAGAGATGAATTTGTACTACCCCTATGGGGAGTAGGATCGGTCCCTTCGTTCCAGAGACCGAACCACTGCTAAACCCTACCCTATGCAAACAATTGACAACTTTACCATTGGCTTGTCATTGGAGGGGGTCATGTGTCCTGCTTTAAACCACATAGTGGCATGCCACAGGACTAACCAAAGATGGGAGTACCACAAGACTGTCGCAAAAGGGTCATATCGTATAAAATAAACGAAAACTAAACAGCTTCCAATGGGTAAAATTGTGGCCAACTGGATTTTTCTTGTTAATAAGTATTCTGGTTAAGTGGTATGTCCCCCCTTTACCAGTCACAGGATTGGTAATTTTAGGACAATTGACACTGCTTAACCCACTTCAGTATTAAATTATACCAGTCCTGTGATAAGTCCTTCTTTAACCAGTCACTTTTAGGAAAATTGACTCCTCATTTCCCATACATTTAGAGGTACGATCCCATTGTTACTCATAAAATTTTAACCGCTAAACCGATTTGGCAATTTTTAATACCAAAATATCTCTTAATCTAGGTAGAACTGATCAACACTACTTGATTGTTAGTGACGAATTGAGAATCATTACAGATATTGAAGGATTCAATTTCCAAAAAAGACGTTTGTGAAATTTTTAATCTAGGGCAACCAAAAAAACAGCTCTAAAAACAATGTCTTAAACGCTTAAAAAAAGCTCGAAAAACAGTAAAATAAGCCATTAAAATATAAAATAAGCTGTTAAATTAAAAAAATAAACATTAAATTTCATATATTTTTTTTTAACATCGATACTACAAATAAAATTTGTTTTTTGGAACTTCGCCAGTCAAACAAAGGTTCAATAGAGATATTGTTTTCTTAAGCTTCAAAGTTCAAATTGGTTTATTAAAATATTTTTGATAAACCAACAACATTTAATATTAAATTTTCAACTTTCAATTAAAAATAAACTCTTCAAAATACCAATAGCTAAAACAAAGCAAAACGCTTTAGTTTAAATGAAAAAAGCTAAAATAAGCTACATTAAAAAAAAAATGCAAAAAATAACTAATATTTACAAAATAACACAGTACAACCCAGCAAAAAATTTCCAAAAAGGTAAGCGGGTTTGTAATCAAGCATTTTGGGCAGAACGCATTCCTTACTAGATTACCTACTCGATTCTTTTAACAGGGCGTGAGACTAAAATAATTGATTCCTTAGAATTGATTATTTTTTTTACCGAAGAACCATTTACTTTATATTTTTAAGAACTACATACATTTTTTAATAAAGAAATAGTTCCATTGTAAAACTACGAAGCACTTACACAAAAAAAAAATAAATAGTTCCCTAGAAAAAATAAGAAGTACTTACATTTAAAAAAAAGAAATAGTTCCATAGGTAAATTCAACTTTTACTCACACGTTATTCTCCTAAGTCACTCAAATATAACGATCAAAACTCATATAAAATCCTAAAAAGTGAAACAAATAAAATCCTAAAAAGTGAAACATCGAAGTGTTATTATAACATGGGTTTGTCATAATTTTGGAGCTATAAACCACGAAAATATAAATTTTTCAAAAAAAGAACGATTCAAAATTGAAAAACAAAAATATGACTCACGCACAATCACCCTCGAAATTTTTTTTTACACTCACTCACGGTAACGTCAGTAATTTCAACTTCTACTCACAATTTTCTGCTCACGTGCGCTTCCCTAATTTATACCTAATCACAGTTTAACAAAATTTAGGCAACATGCAATTTCTGTTTTTAGTATTATTTTCCTGCAAATAAAAATTTGTTTGAAAAAATATATAAGATAAATTCTTTAAAATTGTATAACTTCTTTTTTCAAAATGAGGAACTACTTTCAATGACGTCCTTTTATTCAGAAAAAGTATATGATTAATCTTGATTACAAAAAGTTAAACATATAAGTTAATAACATTGTTATTTTCTTTTAAGTAAATAATTACTTTGTTATTGATTTCATGCTTTCTAGTTTAAATTTAAAGAATTGATTACAATACTACTTGCTTTTTTGACTCTATCGTTGAAATGAGTTTGGTATTGCAGTTACTAAATTTGGCAATGAGATATGTAAGCAAGTGTGGGCATCACCTTCTTTTTGGAATGTGTAATTTTTTCCTGGGAACACATAAATAAATAAAAATCGGAATTTTTATTTTTGTGGATTTGTAATCGATTTATTGAGCAACAAAGGTGAAAAATGGGGAAAAATGGGCATTTTTTCGATTTTTAAGGCACCGGATGCACTTTTTCTCCTAGTCAATATCTACAACTTTGCTTCAGACACAAAAGAGATATACCGTACGGTATACCGAGATATAACCGTGTTAAAATATAGAAAAAGTGCTAAAAATCCGCCTTGAGCCAACAAATTCTTATGGCCATTAAATTATTACTGTAGCCAACTTGACGCAGAAGTTCATATTTTTGGGGCTACTTTCACGGACAATTCCCAGAATTGACTCCCAAAATCATGTGTTGAAAAATGTTGTACTGTGTAAGCTAAGATAAGGAAATATCAAAAAACGAGCTAAAAAAGCTCAAAAAAATATAGCTTCAAAATTTCATAAGTTCATGAAATTTTAGTCTACCTAGTTTTCTATCATTTAAAATAAAAACAAGCTCTAGCCTAATTTTGGTTGCCCCACTTATAACCAATCAGTTTTTAAAAACAGCACAAATTCTCACCTTTTATTGGATACCCATATTGTCATCTTAAAACTAGTACAAGTATTTGAATATAATTTGGAAAAATTAAAACATTAAAGTCCTTTTGAAAGAAATTTTGACGTGATGGCGAAAAACTGAAAACGCAGTTTAACTATATGTGGTCTCTAGTTACCCATGCATACTGATTGATCAATATTGACAGAAGGGTTAATTAAACACAACAACTATTTAAACACTTCCATAAAATTGTTTTCATAAAATGTTGCCAGAACTTTCGGTATGACCGGTTTAAATTTTGTTTTAAATTTATGCACATTTCTCCACTTTTAAAATATGGCTCTGTTTGTTTTGATTTTGTTTTCGTTTTTTGTCTTGAAATGAGAGACTTATTCGGGGCTTAAACCCACTTGTTTGCATTTTTCATCGCTCTTTTCATGCATTTTTTATGCATGCCGGCAGCCGGCTGTAAATTCTTGAATATATTGGTCTGCACAGTGGCTCAGAACCACTTTACGTAGGCGAAAACTCTGTAACTTTTGAACCGATTGATATATTTTAGTAAATTTTCTTTAGTGTACAGATTATTTTTTGAACTTTTTTTGAAGCATGCCGGCCGTTTGTAAATTCTTGAACAGAGCTTTGAAGAATTCATTCCGTAATTTCCGTTTTTTGTAATGAATTTTAATTCCCTGATCAGCTTTAAGTAATTGATTGAATTATTTTGTTTTCATTCGATTTGTCTTGAAAGATTATTCCCATTATTTGAAATTCCTTCATGAAAATTATGTAATTCACGCAGTAGGGAATTCGTTCAAATCTAGTTAATTCAACTTTTGGTCAAGGAATTCATTTCCAATTTATTTTCTTTTAATTGTCTTAGGGACTTAACTTTTTTTGTTTAATTCTCTGAAGAAATTGCACGCAGGGCCTAATAATATAAAAATAGTAAGTAACGAAAACGAAGTTCGTTAATTAAATACAATATAACCGGATCTTTTTTTTTAATAATTTATAGTTAATGTTTTCAAAATAACAAAAAAACTCCAAAAATTTAAAAATTGGGTATTGGACAAAATAAAAATACTGGAACGAATGCATAAATAATAATACATTTTAAAACCTACGCCCGATTTTTGATACAAAAAGTATTTTTTATTTAAAGATCATGTAGTTCCTTTCAGGACAATTTTTATTTTCCGACCATCCCTAATTTAACCAGGAATATATTGTCTTTCCTTTTATAGCTAGTATCACGAGACTAAAAAGTAAAGTCCTTAGGGAATTAAACAAAAAAGTTAAGTCTCTGGGTACTTAAACCAAAAAGTTAAGTTCTTATGGAATTAAACAAAAAAAAAAGTTAAATCCCCAAGGGAATGAAACAAAAATTAAATGCATTCCTAAGGATGAAATGAATTCCTAGAGAATGAATTCCCTGACCAAAAGTTGAATTAACTGAATTTGAATAAATTCTTGTTTAATGAATTCCTTAATTTTAATGCTTAATGTTTTAGTCATGGAATTCATTCTCTAAATTTGAATTCTTTGAATTCAATTTTCTTAGTAAAGAATTCATTCCTTGAATGAAAAAAAAAAATAAATTAAACTTTAGGGAATTCATTTCCTAATTGAATGAATTCTTTTTCATTTCTTGAATTAAAAAATAGAATTCAATTTTAGGGAATTAATTTCCTAATTGAATGAATTCTTCTAAACTCTGTTCTTGAATATATTGAGCAGCACAGTGGCTCAGTATTGTTTTTCGTTAGCCAAAACTCTATAACTTCATAACCCATTAATATATTTTAGTAAATTTTTCTTTAGTGGACAGATTAACTTTTCTCCAGTTTTAGTTTCATTAAGATTAATAAAGCACTTATTAAGGAATTTAAGGTCAAAATTTAAATTTTGATTTCTTTTAACTTTTAGAATGAATATATCGCTAATTTACTGCAAGACTGACATAACTCAAAAAACACAATTTTGCAAAAAGGAAGTTTAAAGTTTTCAATCCATTTCTGCCTCGCTTAACCTCTCTCTATTTATTTGTTCACGTGAGAGTATTGTGCGAAATTGCTAATTATCGAGAGACCCGCAAGTAGCACAGTTTCTCTATGAAGTACATACTCTTTGCACCCACTTTAAAGAAAAATTTAAATATATTATCCTCTATCTCGAAAAGTATACATGATATTAATATGAAATTGTTTCACAATATAAAGCACGATATAACTAATTAATCTCAAAAATCGCATTTTTGGACTTATGACAGTCTTGAAGGAAATGAGCGATATGGTTTTTTAAGTCATTGAATCTTTTTTATTTGTAAAAAAAAGTCATTTGTGGATAAACCATTTTAATAATAATTATAAGTATTTTTTGTAATAATGGAACATTTTGTTTAAATGTTTATTATTTTTTTTTTACAAATTCAGCGGATGAAATAATTATAAGTTCATTCAAGAAACTGTGAAGTTTTTCCAAAATATTTGCAACATTTAAAATGCAGTGAATCCAGTAAAAAAAACGTTTATAAAATTTTTGCCGAAAAACTGAGTTTAATAATATCACTTAAATTAAATATATTTATTTATTTCGCTGGCAAAAAACTAAAAACTATTAGAAATGCAGCAAAAACTGCAGCAAACGGATCGCGATTTGTTTGTTATGGATAGGGCTGAGATTTTCATGCACTAAAAAATCGAAAATATGCGCTTAAAACATGCACTAACAAATACAAAATATGCACTAAAAAAAAAAAAATATGCACTAAAAACTTAAAAAATTTCAATAAAAAATCGCTTTTTTTTTATTTTATTAAAAAGAAAAAAAAAAATAAAAAGTCTACTGTTATTCAAAGGTACAATATTTTTTAAGAACTTTGTCTGTTCGGACGCAAACAATTTTTGTACATGACAAATTATCACTCAACGTCAACGGAAGTTATAGGAGCCTATTTGAAGGATGCCAATTCATTAGGACACTATTCATTTTCAAATTCAGATCCCACATTTAATTCCAGACCAAAAAAATTTGAAATATGTTTTATTATTGAAAATCCTTAATTTTTTTGCAAAACGTTTTTGATATTTTTCTTATTTTTTCATCATCTTGTTAATACTGGCTGCAGTGGAAGGGGAACCAACGGATACATTTAATTAAAAATTGCAACTCGTGAAGGAGCCTTTAAAAATATTTTTTCCCGTATGAAACCAATAAATCAATATTATCGAATTGGCTTCTAATTTCCTCTGCAACGCGGAGTAACCCATGTGCCAAGCAAGTAACATGTAACTGTTTTGGATAAAATATTTTAAGCCCATTGGTAGCTTTAACCATGTACGGAGCTGCATCGGTTAAAAATAGAAGGATCTGCTTTTTGTCAAAATCTTGACCAACAAATTTATTGTCATGGAAAGCACGAGCTATCGTAGCATGGTTGGCATTTTTCAATTCCATAGCGTTAAGCAAGAATTTATTTTTGCAACCTTCTTCATCTTTATCGAAAACTCCAACAATAACATTAGCCACGTAACGTCCTTCTATATCCGTTGTTTCATCCATCGACACCCATAAATATTTTCTTTTCAAAAAAGAACAGATTTTTTCTAGTTGGGAGTTATATATTTTGTCCACATAATTTTTTTTTCTAAGAGTAGACTGGCAAGGGATACTCTCGATCATATATGTTTTAAAGAAATTTCTTAAATTTTCGTTACTTAATTTGTTTAAGGGTATGTCAGCGGAAATAAATGCTTCACATAAGTCCACACAAAACTTATTTGTTGTCTCTGTATTTTTAAGCAACGATTGAGAACACTTTTGTAACACGCTAGGCAGCTCCTTGTGCTTTTGACTTTTTAAGTGTTGCTCAACCAAAAACTTTCCTTTGTGACTCAACCAAAAACTTTCCTTGTGACATTAAATATATGCGTCTCTTTCTAATATAAAATTGTATATTAAAAAGAGAATTTATTTATTGACTTTAAAAATTTTTTTTGAAGAATTTTTTTTTGTGTATTTGGAAATTTTTCTGAAGAACTTTTTTTTTTTGTTAATATGTAAATTTTTTAAAAAATCTTTTAAAAATGGCCAAATATGCAAAAATATGCATTTATAAATTGAAATTATGCAAAAAATATGCATTTAAAACCAAAATATGCAAAAATATGCATTTTCACCAAAATATGCAAAAACAAATCGATGCCATATTAACGCAAATTTATTGATTCGGAAAGATAATTGATCGATATCGTTCTTAGATTATCGACAAAAAACATGCATTTGCATGGAAATCGCAGCCCTAGTTATGGACTATTATTGTTACTCTTATGTGGTAGCAAAAACTTTAAAATATCGCAAATATTTTAAATACACGCAGAGAAATAGAGTGCCAACCGAATTGAAAAATGTATTTTAATAGTAACAACTTATAAGTTCAGTTAGTACAACGATATTTACATTAGATTTCTAAATATTTTGGGTGATGGAACTAAAATTCGCTAATGTTAAGTTGTTCCAACCGTCTGAAATGCGTAGTAACTGAATTTGAGTCTTATTAACCGAGTTTCAGATGGCAAATAGCTAAATTTTTCTCTGTGAGTACAAATCACAATTTCATGGGTAAACTTATAATTATTACGTCCACTATATCTATTGCAATGGTTCCCAAATGGGGGTCCGCAAGGGTACTTCAGGGGGTCCTCGAAGTGTTCCAACCAAAAGATTTTTTAAAACAAGTTAAAAAGAAATGCACAGAAATTTTAGCAATTTTTTTTAACAACCCGGTTAAAAATTAACATATATGCATCTATTTAGGAACATGTACACTCAGAAGAACTTTGTCATTAAATTTCAACAATTATTTAAAAAGTTTATCGGTAAAGTTGTTTCAATACAGTTAAATTATCAAAGAAATATATTTTTTAACTTTCTTTCTGTTATTTAACAAACAAAATAAACAAAAAACGGACTTTCGGTAATAGTTAAAATATTCAGTTAAAATTTTCTATTTAAAACAAAAAGTTGTTGTATTATATTGAGTATTGAAATAAACGAAAACAATCTATTGTTTTTACCGATTTGATCAATTAATTTTTCAACAGTTAAAAAATAAACTAAAAATACAATTGTTTTAAACGAAAAGTAAGTTGTCCTTTTTTTTAACTGATTTTCAATTAATTTAATGTGTATATTCAGTATCCTTTACGGAAAAAATATCGTGAGTGCATGAACTCATGCATGCTCATATATAAAGAGATTCGAGGTCATACATGTCCTAAAGTATTCATATATGTTCATAAGAGTTCATATGTTATCATAAAGGGTGATATTTTAGCAACATTCTTTTTGGCAACACTTTTTTTTTAGCGCTCAGATGTTTTCGTGTAACATGTTCAGTTTGGCCTATAACTATGACAAACGCGATCATAAAAGCTGGGATCACTGTGCTTGAATCTCTACTATTTCTAAAATTGACTTTACAAATGAAGTTAGGAACATTTTCATTAAAATTAAGTTTTTTTCATTTAATTATGAGAAAATTTCAAAAGAAATTCAGATTTTAAAATTTAAAATTTAGAAAATTTCAAAATATATTGGGATTTTCTGTTTTTCATAAGAAATTCATTCATATCCCAGCAAAAAATAACCTGGATTTGGTAAGCAGTAACTACATTTGTATGCTTTCAAAATAGCGCTTCACCGCCTTGCATACTATAAAGCAATTAGGGAAGGCATTCCGTCGTGCTTCCCAGAATGCTTTCTTTGAAGCGGTGAATAATGCTTACAGTGAAGCAATAAAGTATGCATACCATGAAGCACTAATGTTGTCAACATACAAAAAGCGCTTCTTAGTGGCTAAGAAGGCATGCATTTATTGCTTCTAAGAGCAAATGAGAGAAGCGCTTTAAAAGAGACATACCAAGTGGGACATGGCGAACAAAAGTCATGCCTTCTTTATTTTCTTTGGAAGCGCTTCGTTATCAAATAGTGCCTTCCGGAAGCGCTTCTGGGTAAGCACTATTTTTTGCTGGGATCTTACATTTTAAGGTTTAACATTTTAAATTACGAAACTTCCAAATAAAATTCAGATTTCTAATATTAATTACAATTTAAATTAAAATCGAAATTTTTCATATGAAATTGCGAAATTTTTAAATTAAAATAATCTTTTTGATTTGAAATTAAAAAAAAAAAAAATAACAAATAAAATTTAGATTGTCTATATAAAAATAAGAAAATGAACTTTAAAATTAAAATGGAGATTTTTTAATTGAAATTCTGGAAATTAAAAATGAAATTAAGGAAATTACAAGTGAAATTGGAGATAAAATATTTATAAATCAAATCAAGTTCGAAATACTTCAAATAAAACAGAATTTTCATTTAAAATTTAGATTTTTCATTTGAGTTTAAGAAAACCACGAATGAAATGTTTTGACATGTGATGACTATTTTTATATTCCCGACTTTTTCCATCTCCCGGGAAACGGGAAAATTTTTCGAACTTTGGCGGGAATTACCGGGATTTCCAAAATATATATTTGTAACTGTTATGATGGTAGAAGCTTGTTTTTTATTAAAACCAAATTGTATAAATTAAAGTAACTTAATAATATTTTTAAGCATTTATTTTATTAAAAACAACTCGCACTTGATCAACAAGAGGGTATTAACTCAAAATTTTAAAATTTTCAGTAGAGTCAAAAAACTGTTTATGGCCACATTTTAACAGAATTTAAAAATTCAAACATATCATAATAAGCAAATTCCATTTGAAAATATATATACATTGTTTTTGTTTTAAATTTTACCACTCATTGCAAAAAAAATCAATTTTTTGAGTTAATACCATTTTTTTGAAATTTTATCGATTTAAATTTATAGAATAAAACAAATTTTGTCAACAAAACAGTATCAACTCAAAATACAAGCAAATATAAATAAAACAGTTTGATTATTTTTAACATAAATAAAGGCTCAAATCAAAATAATTTCTTGAAAAAAGTGATATTTTAAAAATTTTGAGTTAATACCCTCTTGTTGATCAAGTGCGAACTCTAAATATTTTTTACAATTTTTTTTAAACTTAGTTTTTATACTTATAACGAAATAAAAAATTTTGCTCTCTATGTGTAAAAAAGCACATTTTTCAAAAGTTTTTGATATTGATGAAACTGACTCTATTTTGCAATAATTTCTTTTATCTTGAACTGTACAGAAAAAGGCTGATATATTAGTTTTAAAGATAATCTTTTTGCAAAATTTCAGTTCAATTGAAGTGATTGCCTCGTTAACGCTCAAATTTAAAAACGTCGGCAGAGAAAAAAACTCAAAAATTTTCATTCTTAAGGGCAAAGACATCGAAAGACATGTTATGAAATGACTTTATTTATTGCTTTTTTTTTGTCGAAAATCATCAATGAGAGCAGCCCATTTACAGGCGAAGTTTTCTAGTGAAATTTGAAGATTCGAATTATATAATACTGAACTAACAGGCATTTAATATTTGATGAAAGTCAAAAATAAATATTTTTATATTAAATTTATCAATACAATTGTTACTTCCTAACGAATTGTATTAAGTTTTAAGTTTGTCATTTCGTCGATGGGGGGTGGGGCAAGGGGGCGAGAGACCCTAGCTACGTGCTTGAATACGGTGACTACTACTTGCTACTTCTAGTCTAGATACTTAAAACCCCATAACAAAGGCAATACATTTAAAATTTCTGAATTTTACCCGAAGGGGTTTGAACAAAATGTTATGGGGAGGACTTCCCCTTTTTACCCTCCCTTTTAAATTTTCAAAAACTTTTTTCAAGTTTCTAGTCTATATGACTTTTCAAGCAACTTTGAATTTAAAGTTTCTTTCATTTCCGTTGTTTTTAAAATATTTTAAGTAGCTTGAAAAAGAAAATGTTATAAAGTCTTAACTACGTTCTTCTTGGAAATTCTAAAAATAAATTGAAGGGCTTATTGTAAAAACTTGATAAGCCACAGTTATTATTTTGCGGATTTTCGCTGTTTTCTAGACATCCATTGATTAATATTGGACAGAAGTCTTGCTTAAACACTTATTACAAGTACGTAGATTACAAACGTTCTGCAAAAGTTATAGTTTTTGAATTTTTTTTTGACCTTTTAAAAGCGAAATTAGACTAAAAAATGTGGCTTATCAAGTTTTTACAATAAGCCCTTCAATTATCCTAAACTCTAGAAAACACATATTTTAAATTTCAGATTTCCAGCCAAAGGGCTTTGAGGGTTTCTTCAGGGGACTCCGAAGAGGTTTGGGCAGAACATTCAGATGGACAATTTTCCTCACTTTTCTTCTCCCCGTAAAATTTCCATAAATCCAGTCTTGAAGCAAAAACAATTCTATCAAACTGTATGTTCTTATCTCTAACGCTAAGGACTTGAGAATTAACGGGGCGCTTTGCTATTTTTAAATTCCAAAAAGTATCGCTTTTTCAGGTTTTCAGCCAAAATTGTTTGGTCATGTCGTCAAGTCGGAGATTTTCCATTTTTTCCTTAACCCTCTAACGGGTAAGGCTGTCTCAGGACAGTCTTCATAAAATTTACCACAAATGCGTCAATGAGACTTTTATACTTAGAAATTAATATATTTCGATAGAAAACTAAATTTGCTAAATATTTTGCAAAGAATTTTTTTTAAAAAAAAATTATTTTTGAAAAAACATAGTTTTCAAAAATCTAAGAAACCAATTTAAGTTGACTAGAAACTATATAATAAAATATAAGTAAGATTGAAGCTTTATCGTAAATAATAAGTCCTTACTTTGGTGAAAGGACTCACAGGATTTTATCATTATTCCTCTAAAGGACATTATCTTAACTTATAAACTAATAGACGGATTTTTATGAAATTTGGCAGAAGGAAGACATTAAGTATTAAAAGCAAAGCGTTGAAGTTTGAGCAATATAAATTGAAGTTTCGATACTCTTCCGCCTAATTACGCTTTTTCCAAAAAAGCGAAAATCGTGATATCTTTTTAAATAGGAGCAGAAAAAAATTGTTTTTGGAGTGTGGTTATAAAGGGTGTTTTTTATACAGGTATAGAACTTTAAGTTGGTAACACTTTTTTAACTGGCGGCCATTTTTTCAGCTGTCAAGTGATTTATGTTTAATTTGGTTTGGCATTTCAACATGAATAGACTGACGCCTGAATAACGCTCGCAAATTGTGCAATTTTATTTCGAAAATCATGGTTCTGTTCAAAATACGTATCGCGCACTACGTCCATTTAATACGCGAATTTTGTTTAGCGATGAAGCTTTGGTTAGATGGATACGTCAATAAACAAAACTGCCGTATTTGGAGTGATAATAATCCTCAAGTGTATCTTGAGACACCGTTACATCCAGAAAAACTGACTGGTGTGCTTTATGGGCTGGTGGAATCATAGGTCCGTATTTTTTTTTTTTTTTAAAGAGAGGCAACCCTCAGGAAATACTTTCTATATATTTAGTGTGTTGCTTTCTTTTGGAAAGGGATAGTATAGAAATGAAAGGTGGGGAAAGATGAAGGGCTTCAGACATGGCAACACTGTAATTGCGCGAGATGATAAGTCTTAGAACAGTTGTTGCTCGCCACCTGATGGAGAGTTGGCGAACTTATTGAAGCCTCATAGCCCTGATTCATTATTTTTACTTCGGTGGGGTTAATTGCTATGGGAACACCGAAGGTGGACATTGCGATACGTATGAGGGATAGAAAAAACTCATACATATTATTTTGATGTTGCCGGCACCGGGGATCGAACCCGGGACCTTCTGTGTAAAAGTCCAACGCGCTAACCATTACACCACAATCCCATGATTTGCAGGAGCTGTGGTTTCAACGAGACTGCGCAACAAGTCACACAGCTGGTGTCACAATTAATTAATTGAAGAAAACGTTTGGTAACCACACAGTTTCACGTTTCGGACCCGTGAATTGGCGTCCAAGATCGTGCAATTTAACGCCGCTGGACTATTTTCTGTGGGGATATGTGAAGTCGCTAGTCTACGCCGATAAGCCCGAAACGATTGACCACTTGGAGGACAACATGCCAATATGTTGGAAAATGCCACAAATGTTGGAAAAAGTCATCGAAAATTGGACCTCCAGATTAGACTACATCGCTAGTCTACGCCGAAACGATTGACCACTTGGATGACAACATGTCAATATACGGTCACAAATGTTGGAAAAAGTCATCGAAAATTGTACCTCCAGATTAGACTACGTCCGGGCCAGCCGTGGCGGTCATATGCCAGAAGTCATATTTAAATTATAATGCCAGAAGATTATCTTTCGAATAAAGTAAATTTCATGTCAATTTAAAAAATGCATCTTTGTTTTATTCCATGTCAAAGTTCTATACATCTATAAAAACACCCTTTATCTTTGTAAGAGATATAATTGTTGTTCAAAACTTCTCTTTTATATGCTTTAGTTTTCAAAATGCGCCCTAAAATATTTTGACTCATATCGCCTAAATTAGGCAACGATAAAAAATTTTTATTATTTGTTTTTCCGAGTGCAGAACATGATATGAATTTCTTCGTTTGCTAGTTAGAGGGTTAAGTAATTTCGGTAAATATTAGGGAACTTTCGGGAAACGTATGTGTAATTTTTTTTCATGACTGGCAACATTGCAAAGGTCAAAGACATTTATGTCAAGATAAACGAAAGATGCTAAAGTGGGTGAGTTGCCAACTAAAAGTGGCATCTCACTCGTTAGTTTACATAAAGAATGCATAGAAAAAAAGGCCCGAGTAGCAAACACATTTCGCCTTACTACCAAATTGATTTCTCTTGAAGTTTTATACACTCTTTGCACAGGTCAAAGACATTAATATCCAAAATAAACCAAAGTCCCTAAAGTTTTGGGGTGTTGCCAACTTAATGTGACATCTCAGTAGTTAGTTTTCATACCAAATACTTTGGAAAACATTAACGAGTAGTAAACACAGACCCCCTTAAAGCAAAAATTAATTTCTCTTGAGTCTTTGAAACGGTACAAATATCTTTTGTTCCAAGAATAAACCAAATTTGCAAAAGTGGGGGTGTTGCCGACACAAAGTGCCATCTCACTCAGTAGTTAACATATATAATGCCTTGAAAGAAAGTAACGTGTAATAACATATTTGCCTAAAAGCCAAATTGGTTTCTCTTGCCGTTGTACACTTTTTGCAAAGGTCAGACTTTTATTGTCAGACTTTACGAAGTTTATTATAAATGATAAAAATCTGTTTCTATTTATCTTGATTTTGTTTTACTTTTTTTTTTTGCTTTCGAACTTGCCCTAATTTGCACGCAAATCATAAAATATTCTTCTTTTGTATTTGTCCGCTGACATGCTAATAACTCATATATAAAGAGAGAATCAAGAGATGGGATTTTTGGAAAAATGCGGAGAATTTATATTTGTAAAAAAAAAAAAATGCGGATATAACAATTGTGTGAGCGCATGAGTTTTTGTTTATTTTGTTTATAACTTGTTGATCTACTGTAAAAACAAAATACATTCTTTAATTTGTTTTTATGTTTTTATAAGTTTTTTATTTTATTTATTTAAAACGCAAAATGATGTGTTTTTAAGAAGAAGAAGATCGATCTCCCATTTATTGCAAATTTCTTTTAAAACTGTTCTTTTTTTACCGGTTTAAACGAAGAACATGAATACGAAAGAGTGAGAATGTACTTTTTTATTATTTTAACTCTGTACTTGGAGTTGACCTCCCCCCATGCCCTTTGTGCAGATTTTTTTAATGTGTGTCTTTCTCTTTTTTTATAGAGATTTCAAAGACAGCCAGTAATGTCTACTTTTTAGAAAAAAAAAATACGCTGGGATATGTCAAACAGTTAACAGTTTTTAACAACTATGAAAGAGGCAAATTTGGAAATAAAATTGCGGATTAATAAAATTGCTGATAGTAGTAGTACCAACTTGCCAACTTGTGAAAATTTTCCTTAACCCTTTCGAACCGCAAAAATACTATGTTTATATAATGTAGGCACTATGCATATTTTACCGTACGGGACGAAGAAATTAAATTAGGCGTATGCAATTTTAAATAAATAAAATGCAATATTTTATAAAATGTTATGAAAAACTGTATACGTTTCATGAAAAGTTGCAATGGATGATTTCCAGTGATATCTCATCGATCAAATACAAAAATTCGTTGATATCATGCAGATAATTCTCTCAGTGTATGCCATATTTCATGAAGTTTAGATAATGCTTAGAGATTTACACTTTGACCACTTTTGTAAAAGTTGGCAAAAATACTATAATTTAATATTAATTACTTTTGTCATTAAACAGATTGTGCATTGGGATTATTTTTGTCGCCTATATCACAAATCCTATTTTTATCCAAATCTGTAAGTAGCCGGAAGGTTTATACCCTCGAATCTTTATAAAACATGGATGGTAACCGATTCGATTCGGGCAAGGGTAACGCTATTTTCGTTTATTTCGGTAATGGTATTTTATGGTTTCTTTTTATTTAAATATATTTAGAGTCCGCTATGCGACTTTTGGGTTTCGTTTCCCGTATTACGTGCAATTACTAGCGTTTCATAGTTATTGTATTTTTTATATATTTCCGACTGTGTATTCTTGTTTTACAGTCTATTTGTATAATTTGTCATTGTAAATATTATTCCCACTCTTTTCTATGATCTTAACTAGCTCTAAATTCATGAAAATTCCAATGGACCCCATTACTCTATATAATTATATAATGTATTCTAAAGGCAGAATTAAAAAGAATAATAAGTAAATACATTTAATTCAAGTGTACTTATTGCCGACGAGTTTAGTGTACTTATTGACGTCGAGTTTACACTTTGGCCTTTAAATTCGAATCTGAAGTCAAAAACGTTCAACCGCCTTTTCGAGTTTTGGACCATTATTTTGTTAATCCTCTTACCTGGGCAAAACGGGTTATTGGTGTCAGTTTTGCGAAAATGTTTATAAAATCGTTTTTATTTTTTATGGATTAGAATCCTACACTCAAAAAAACATTACAAAATCAAGTAACAACAATATAAAATTAAATAGAAACAGCTTTGAAATCAAACAAAGTTTGTTTTATTTTTAGTTTAAATATGTTTCTACTTATTTTTAATATTTAAATATTAATTTAAATGCGAAAAAGTTTATTTTAACTAGTGTCATATTTACTTTAATAACATTCATACTGATTTTAAAAATGTTCGTAAAAAAACAAGATATGAATTTAAATATGATATAATATTTGATTTAACTATGATTTTTTTACTCTGTGTGCGAGGAAATGTGCAAGAGTATTTTGGAACACCAGAGCGGTGCCGATAAATTGGTATTTTTTTAATTATACTTACAACATACAGATTTGTTGAAAAATTTGGATATATTAATAAAAGCTCGTTTATAATATACACTTCAATAAATGAAACTAGGGGCCAAATTTGGAAATCTATTTAGTAGATCCAGAAATATATAAAAAAACAAGTTTTTTTCGAAGTACAATTGGCCTATATTTCGGGAGGGTGGTTTAATTTAGGTGTTTTATTTCAGATTGGTGTTTAGAAGGTCAAAGTACTTTTTTTTATAAGTCTGTAAAAAAAACTTCCATATCCATACAAAATTTAAATTTCTGTTAAATTTCGCCTAACCCTGAGAAATCGTCAATTTATAGCAACCTCTAAATTTTGTCCGATTTGGCTGAAATTTGGACTGATCACAACTGAGCACTATTAGAACAGGGGCAGCCTTATGGAGCTGTAAAATGCGACAGTCTCTTGTTTGCGTTACCCTAATATGGATATATTTGTTTAACTCTAACCCCAAATGAGAGAGTTTTCAACGATAGTGGTACTTGGGGATAACATAATTGTTGATAAAGCTAAGAACCTGGGTATCATGTTTAATAAAATACTGAAAAGGGATTCATATCTAAACTTAACAATTGGTAAAATTTATAGCATGCTGAGAGGCTTTTGGGTAACAAATAGTTTCTTGCTAGTTGATACCAGAAATATGATAGCTATGTCTATAAACATGCCACATCTTCTTTATGGGGCAAAGCTCTACTCTAATTCTGATTTCTATTATTAATAGCACGCATAATGTTGTTTTTAATAATATGTATAATAGGCCGTGTCGATTTGTA
This sequence comes from Delia radicum, assembly GCA_021234595.1. Taxonomy (NCBI): domain Eukaryota; kingdom Metazoa; phylum Arthropoda; class Insecta; order Diptera; family Anthomyiidae; genus Delia; species Delia radicum. The sequence continues at coordinate 146,220,262 of CM037855.1, forward strand.
TGGAGGCATACAAAAGGCTCAACGTTCAAGGAAAATCGTATTCTAGGGATCAAAATAAGAAAGTTTGCCGAAGGAACCATACCTCTAAAACGAATTCTGATGTCCCGACTTTTGACCCGTAGGTTCAAATTTTGAAAAATCGCAATTTGACCAATTTAGAGTGCCCCAATTGAATCCAACCCAATCGAATATAATTTATACATTCATCTGCTAGAGCGTCTTCCGGAGAAGAAATAGAGACCCTAATCTTGGAAAGACTCCTCCTACTTTCTGAAATATCTATCCCGAGATTTGTACATTTTGCTATAAAAACACGGCTAACCCCTTAACTGTTACCTAGAATGATGATTTATGCATTAATCTCCTAGCGCGTCTCCCGAAGAAGAAGTAGCTAACATAATCTTGGAGAGATTCCTCCTACTTTCTGAAATATCAAAGTGGGCTTTTTCAAAATTTGACCCTACTGGTCAAAAGTCGGGACATCAGAATTCGTTTTAGAGGTATGGTTCCTTCGCCAAAGTTTCTTATTTTGATCCCTAGAATACGATTTTCCTTGAACGTTGAGCGATTTTTAAATCGACCCGCCCTAATGTATAACCATAAATGTCTATGGTCTCAGAAAATATGAGAATTGTACAGGATATCATTTGACAATCCACATAAATGGAGAACCCTTATTATGCTCCATAAAATTGTCAACGTTTCAAAAAAAAAAAAAAAAAAAACATCAAATGGCTGTATTATAATTTGACATTAATTTTTTACAGTTGTTTTTTGTTATTTAAAAAAAAATAAAAAAAGGAAATGTTTCTTTATTTTTTACTAACATATGTGGTTCATTTTTACTACATTGTTAGTAATGAAATTTAACTTGTTTTTGACTACAATTGCTGTCGTCTTTACTTACATAATATCCTTAGTGTATCAACCAACCACAGAAAATCGGCGATGTTCATTGATTACCCGAACAACATGAGTTATTTTCGTCTTTTCTCGCAAGTTTAGCCAACAGCTTTAAATCTTAAAGCTTTTTTATTTGCTTCAAACCTGACAAGTCAAAATGAAATGCAATTTTTAAAGATCAACAATACATACAGAATTTTCCAACCAAACATAAGTAAATAGCTTAAAAATGATGTCTACTAAGATTCAGCAAAAACGTTTATATTTGCGACAGTTAGTTTAACAAGCACTCTCATTACAAAATATTTGCCAATTTTATTTTAATAATGTTCACATATTTGTATGATTTTTAAAATAAAATTTAAAAAAAATTTTGTAGACATTCACTGTAATGAGAGTAATTGGTAAAATAACTTTCGCAAACTTTTTTTGCTCAATTTTGGTACACATAATTTCTATCTATTTACATATTATACTAAAAGACAAACTTTTCGCGTTTTTCCCATTAACTTTTTTCTTTTCTTTTTTACACGAAATAATTGTTCAGATTTGTCTTTCTGCTTATGCACAAAAATGCTTTGATCGATTGCGAAATGTGGTGATAAATTATGCAAAAATGGTTATATATAGTAAAAACTAAGAAAAAACGTGAATTTACTTGTTTATGCTGCACATTTATTAACGAAATTTTATACCCGAATGTTAATGAAGATTTTTATGTATTTATCATAAAAAACTAAGATAAAATTTTAGATTTTTTAAGTTTTATGTAAAAAAAAAACTGCGTCAATACGTACAAAATTTTAATCCAAATTATTAAAAAATCTTGTGAAAAAAACTAGGTACGCTATTAAAATCACCGTGGCCAAAATATTTAGGAGAAATGGTCGGTATTCTTGTTTTCCATTTTTTAGCGCAATGTATTTTTTTTTTTTGAAAAAAAAACGCTATTAAAAAATGTTAACAACCGCTAAATTGACATTGATGAGGACAACCCTTTTTCAAATTTCTTGTTTCTTTCTATATGGAGAGTATTTTTATTTCTTCTTCTTTTGTTTTTTTTTTTCTTTGTATTATAAAGTTTTTTATTTATAATTGTTGTTGTTTTTTATATTTTTGTTGTTTTTACTGTATTTTGTAGCCATATGTATTTTCTAATACATGTACGTATGATTGCGTTTGTTGTTAGTGTTTGTTTTCAGAATTTCTTGGCGCTTACGGTAGTCGACCATCAGTTGTTCGTCACATGTTCGACTCGTAAGACTTAAAAAAGCCGCTAAAATAAAACAGCTGCCGTGTGCTTTTATTCTCGACAATATTTTTTGCACTCAAACAACAAACATTTTTTGTATTTATTTATTTCGTGAAATTTTTTTAATTCTAACCAAAAGTGAAATTGTTATTCAATTGTTAAAAAATTATTGTTGTTTCTTTTTGTGAAAACAAAAAATCAATTGATTATAACATTAACGGTTATACAAAGCGATTTTTAAGTGATCGAAAAAAAAAACGCTAAAAACTAGTTTTTGCAACAATTTTTTGTAAAATTTTGGAAAATTAAAAAAATAATAAGTACAATATTTTATTATAATACAAATAAAAAATATAAAAAACGTGTTTTTTAAAGTGATAAGAAAATATTAAAAAAAAGTTTTGAGATAATTTCTAATACATATTTACCACTTACTAACAACAAAGTATACAATAAATAATTTGTTAAAAATAAAGTCTTGTGAAATATGTACATAACGTGTTAAACAAAAAAAAAAAAACGTTTAAAAAACTAAAATTTATAAAAAAAATTATAATAAAATTAAAAATTATTAAAATAAATTATATTAGTTTAAAAAGTCAGAATTTTTGTCAAAAATAATTAAGTGTTTTTAAAAATATTAATATTTTCCATAAAGTGAAAAATTTTAAAATATATTAAAAAAAAAAATTACATTAATTTAAATTAAATCAAATTTTATGCTAAATAATTTATTTAAATTGTGTGTACTTATTCAAAGATTTTTGTTATAAAGTTTTTAAACTAACGTCATCGTTTTTCTTTTCAATACATTTTGAAAAAAAAAAAAAAAAATATTAATCATTTTTTAAAAAAACTCTCGAGATTTTAATAAGTAAAAAGGTAATTTACCAATATAGTATTTATTTTTATTTAATTATAGATTTATTTAGTTTTAGTGTTAAAAATATATCATAAAATTTCTTTAAAATTTTGTTTTTTTTTTTTTAAACAAAGTCTTAAAAAAAAAATTTCTATCATGTTTTGGGTCTTTTTTTTAATAGTTTTTCATTCGTCATTGCCAAAAATTTTATTTCATGTATTTTATTTTCATTTCTTTCTGTTTTTAAACACCTCGTGGTTTAGTTTATGTCTGAAGAAAATTAAACTCTCGCCAAAATAATTTTAGTACTTACAGTCGCTCCAAAAAGTAAGTGCTCACCACAAATTTGAATTTTGAAATGATTTGAAGTTTAATATATTTTAACTTTTATTAAAATAAAGTCGTCACTTTTTAACTGTCCTTATGTATACTTTATTATTATGGAATTAAAAGTACCGTGATACTCTTAAATTTTAACCAAAGCAACAAAAACTAAAATAACATTAGTTTTGAAACTCCAAAAAGTGAGTGCTGCTCACTCAAGTTTCTTCTTAAAAATTAATCCTTGGGCACACGAATTTATGTTAAATTTGTGTTCCGTTGATTTATTTAAAAAAATGTACACATTAAAAAAATGTACACAAAAAAACACTTAGGTTAGGTCGAAAAGAGGATTCGGAGAAGGGAATTACTTCCCTAAACCGACTCAAGTCCCTGAGGACTTACACTTAAGCCAGAATGTCGGCTTGTTGTGCGCTCAAAACACTTTAATGTAACCTCTTAATTTGTAACTGCTAGGTAACAACTAATTCTATTATTGTGAGTAACCACTTAGTATCAAGTAACCACTTATTTTTTCACTATAAGTAACCAATAAAGTAACTCACTATTCGCACTTTTTTTGTAATCGAGAGGGTAATAACGCGAGTAGTTAAGCAAGTAAAAAGCCTGGTAACTAGTGAAACCTTTCGTTCGCTACTTACTCGCTTAATTACTTGGTAATGCCTGTTTTGCTGGATATCTCTAATTATATTCTTTAAAGGGAATTAAACAATGCTTGGGTAATATTAATTAGACTATTTCCCGATTCTTCCTATAAAGCCATAACCATATCCTTTTTTCAGTTATTTTAAATTTCTCCATTATTATTTTCAAAATTTTATCAAATTTTTTTTTTGATAAAAATTAAAAAAAGATAATTTTTAAAATAAAACTGAAACCAGAACTATATATCGACTATATTTTACATTAGGTCGTTATCCTGGTCGACGAGATTTTGGATTAGAGAATATATTGCTGGTGGTCTATACTGAAAATATGTTTTACAAATTTAAAAGTTACGTATAATAGATTATATTCCATTAATAATATGTAAATTTTAGGGACTTTTACCAATTAATAAGATGACTATTGAATATTTTTATTGAAATTTGTATTTTTCTGGACTACATAGCTTTACCTTACTATTTTCAAGTGTGCCAAGTGTGACGAAATTTTGGATTAGAAAACATATTGCTTGTTTTCTAGACTGAAAATAGGTCTTAAAAACTTTAAATTTCCGTATAATAGATTATATTCCATTGATAATATGTAAATTTTAGGAACTTTTACCAATCTTGGATGACCTCACCACTACTTTTCCTACCTAGTCTTGATAAGATGAATATTGACTATTTTTCGTAAAATTTGTATTTTCTTTTTCGAAGAAAATATATGACTATTTAAAAGCTTTTTTAACACGGTTTTTCTACTCAAAATAATCGTGTTTATTTCTGTAGTCATTTTCACCATAAATACGTGCGGTAGCTATTCTATAATACCAGGCGCGTTTTCTAGGGGAAATTTCCACCCCAAAAATTTTTCAATACAGAAATTTAAAAAAGATTAAAAAATTAATTAAAAATACTCTAAGTTAATGAATATTTAAAGAAATTGAGATATTGATGATAAAACACAAAACCGACTTATTATTATTAATACTGGGTTTTAAACGTTAGTGGTAGTTGCATGCAGGAGTGGTAAAAGTATTTGGAACTTGCATTTTATCAATAGAATATTTTCTTTTGAGTAAAATATGTCTATTTTTAAATCATATTTTCAGTCCAAACTACTAAAAATTAGTTTTTAAGCCGAAAGCCTCTTCACCAAGGCACCGACCCAATGCAAAATCGGGTCAACACCAAATAGTGGTTAAACTTTTATTTTAAAAAGTGTTTGTAAAACAGATCTACAATCATTTCTTATTAATGATTGGAGATCTGGTTTTTCAAGCATAAAAAAAAAAATATTGGACATAATGAAAAAAAAAAAAACTAAAGAAGATCTAGTTAAAGCTATATAGGAAGAATTGGGAAATCGTCCTATTAATGTGTCTCAAAAATTGTCTAAATTGAGTCCCAGAATATAATTAGAGATTATAGGGAATAACACAATACAAAGTTTTCATAAATTCGTGTACCAAAGGATTTATTTTAGAGAAGAAACTTAAGTGAGCACTCACTTTTTGGAGTTTTTAAACAATGTTTTGTTGTTTTTGTTGTTATATTAAAAAAATGTAGGAATGTTTCGGGTCTTTTTATCTCATAATAATAAAAGTAATTAGTATGACAAATAAAATGTAGTGACTTTGTTTAAATAAAAGTTAACATATATTATTCTTTAAAGCATTTGAAAACTAAAATTAGAGGTGAGCACTCGTTTTTTAGAGCGACTGTATCTGTAAAAACAGGGATGATAAATTAGAATTCAATTGTGGACCAAACATCTTATAAATTGTACTTTTTCAATCATAGTGACATTATACCCTACACCAGTCCCTGTAAAATTTCACAAACGTTTGAGACCAAAATGAACTTGTGTTCAAAAAAGTTTAATGATTAACCTTGTTATCTCTAAAATACCGTTACCGAAGTAATTGAATTTCCGTTATCCATAATATATCGTTACCGATATAACTAAAATACCAATATCCTTAAAATGCCGTTACCGAAATAACTGAAATAGTGTTCTTCCTAAAATACCGTTATCGGAATAACTGAACTAGAGTAATCCTTAAAATACCGTTACCGAAATAATCTGACAAAAAAAATTCGCTGTAAATAGATATATATTTTTCCAAAGCTTGATCAGAAACCAGATAGTCATTAGAATTCGAACATAATGGGACTGAAATTATCAATATGCATTGACATTACCTGAATAACTAAAATAACATTAGCCTCAAAATACCGTTACAGAAACAACTGAAAACCCGTTATCCCTAAAATAACGGATTTTCGAAATTACTGAAATGTCGCTACCCCTAAAATATCGTCACCGAAATAAAAGCAAATGGCTTTACTACATGGCTCACGATTGTATGGAAAAATATAAGTACATAGTCAGAAAAAGACAAACGGACCACCGCTGGTAATGCACTTGAAGAGTTGGTACAAGTGCTGGCCACAAGTGTTTTCCCAACCGCAAAATGATAACATCATTAGACAAAAGGTCTGTCTGATCAAAAATTGTCGGACAAGCACTGGGCATACAAAATTTGGCAAAGTGTTGGTAAAACCATAAAATGGGTGGTCTAAAAATTGTGTTTCCAAAATAAAATAAAAAAACTATCATTTATAAATATTTTTGGTCAGATTGGCAGCCGACAGCTCTACACCCAGAAAACAGCCACTGAATTTGTTGTCGATCGAATTCTGGCGGTTACGACAGCTATCGATATGTTAAATTATATTTTTGGTCTTTATAGCTAATTTTAAGTTGCCCAACCAACTATTAAATTCCAAATAAATAGTATTACGTTCCACAAAATTTTATTGAAATTAAAAACTTTTTTGATTTTTCATTTATTGATCCTCTTGTATCATCACAAAATTAATGGTTGCATAATTACTAACCGAATTTTATTTGAAAAGTTGATTGGAAATACCAATAATTGGATAAATAGATTATTTTTGCTTTATTAAGCGATTATTGGTACACTCAGGGAACTTCTTCTTTAAAAATATATAGTTGTTTGGGTTGTAATACAGTTTCTTTATTTTTAATGTAAATGTTAGTCATTTGTAGAACAAATTAATTTTTTACTAACCCTGTAGTTCATTAAAAAAAAAAACAAACCACATCAAATAACTGTTTTATGATTTTACATTCATTTTTTACAGTTGTTTTTTGTTATTTAAAAAAATAAAAAAAAATAAATGTGTTTATTTTTTACTAACATGTGGTTCATTTTAAATACAATTGTTAGTATTTGTTTTGAACTTTAAAAAACAAATGACAATGTTAGTTGAATTTACTGAAATGTAAATCGTCCTTTCTTTAAGTGAAATTTGCAGTGGTCGCTACCTACATAGTATTCTAAGTGTAGTTCCAAATAAAATAAGGTCCTATCAAATAATTTTTTTTAATGGTTTCGACCGAATTCCAAACAATCTTTTTTCCAAATCGAAAATATTAGCTAGGTTTATACTAGTATTCCGATCTGGCTAAAGATCTCATCAGAACCCAATGTTTTAGAAAATCTTGAGCATCTTCCTTTGTTATATGTAGTTTTTGCAAATGTAAGAAAAAAAAAATACTGAGTTTTCAGATGCAATAGAACATAATTTTGAGATTCTAATTGTATCATTAAGATTGAAATTTTAATTGTACCATTAAGCACAATGTCCCGTTAGCTACTAACTGGGACTTTAACTGACCCATTTTTTGTTGTTTTCCATATCAATTTTCAATGTAACTGTTTGTTAAATTTTAACTGGACATTTAGTAATGGGGCCTTAAAGTATAATTGTACTAACTTTATCAGCACTGATATTATTGCAGTAAAAAAAAAAATCTACAAAAACAAAAATATATTTGTTTATCTCGTCATCCTCTTGTTCGTACCTAATTTCATATTTTTCTTATCACTTTGGTTTTCAAGTAGTTTTAACATTGTTTTACTTTGTATAAGGAGAAACGGTACTTACAGTTTTTTGGAATGCTTCCAGCTCTTTATTTCAGAACGCATTTGAAGGGTTGCACAGTGGGTTCGATGATACCCAGAATGGCGATTAATTCAGGGAAGGGGTAGTTGTAAATTTGATAAAAACACATAATTTTAGTAAAAGAATTGGAAACATTTTTCTTTTAACCTGTTAGGCCCTTTTTTGTTTTTCCGAAAAACAGATCTTAGTTGACAATGTTGGCTGTAACTTTGAAACGAAAAGCGATAAATTAATAACTAAATTTGAAAATTTTTAAAAATTTTCGCAAAATTTTTCATAAGCACTTTAACTAAGATTGGCAACCGAATCGAAAAACTTATTATTTATTTCGTTTTTGGTACCGGTATTTTATTCGGTATCAGAACTACCAAATCATTGATATTATTGGATAAATTTAGAAAAATGGAAACCACTTTTAATTATACATAATAAAGGTTGAATTTATTAAACGTTTATGAAAAAAAATATTTTTTAAAAGGAAAATAAAATTTATGAGGCCCAATTAATGAAAGTTCCGTTAAAATTTAACGAATACTTAAATTCAAATTTTATATTTGAGACATACAAATTTAACCAATTACTATTATTTGCGACGTTACTGAGAACAATAACATTTCAAAATCAAACATGGTCACTAGCAGAGAACGAAGCCGATATTTAATATCGGCTGGCGGCGGCTAAACAAGAAACCAATCGGCGGCGGCTAAAAGTCAACTAAAGCCGAACCAATTTCGGCGGCAGCGGCTAAGCAAAATGTACTTTTTTGTAATTCAATTAATTTGTTTTATTTGTATAACAAAAACAAAAGTTTCTTATATTTCTTTGTGGCATTTTTAAATTTGTAGTATTTACTTTTTATAGTAACAGAAAACAGATTATTTTAAAAAATTGTGGATTATCAAAAGAAAAAAAGTTGTTTTTTTTAAATAAAATTTAGCTAAATTAGTCAGCTTATAGCGAATTTACATTAGGGTCCAAATCTACTTAAAATGGAGTTTAAATGGATTTCGGCCAAAATCTAATAAAAATTTGGTATTTCACAGATTTCCCATACAAAATGAAATCCCAATTTATTTGAGATTTCAGCGAAATCTAATCGAAATCTAACTATTTGTGAGATAAAATATAATGAAAATATACATTTTTATAAATTTGATAAACTGAAAAATAACAAATTAAAAGGCATATTTTATAATGTACATATATTTTGTGTTCCGGCATTGAATTTTGGAAAAAAATTTAGTCATTCAACTATGAAATTTGCTAATGTAAACGATTCTGATTTCGAATTCAATTTCAAACTGAAATCTACTGAAACTTTTTATAAGATAAATTCGCTATTAGCTGATTTAGTCGGCTTAGCCGAAGTTAGCCGCAAAACCCGGCGGCGGCTTGAGTGTTTTAAAAAGAGTCGGCGGCGGCTTAGCCGCGACTTTGAGCCGATCGGCTTCGTTCTCTGGTCACTAGCCCTTAAATGCTCAACAGCTTCGATTTGAATAAAATTGTGTTTTTATGATATGAAATGCTAACTAAAAAAAACTGCGTGCCAAGATTTTTCAAATAATTTTTTTTTAAGCTTTTTATAAGCAAAAATCCAAATTTTCAAAATTTTAAATTGCCCGTTACACAAAAACGGAGTGACTTAGGACCAAAAACGATATATCATTCAAAAGCTTATATTTGCCTCTTAACACTAATGCCTTTTATTTAAACTTTCTAAAATTACATGTGCCCTTTTTTCGATATCATAAAAAGCGCAATTCTTGAGTTTTTAATCAATTTTGAAGTTTTTAATTTTTTGACTTTGATGGTTAATAAAAGGTACGATTCTAAATATTTATTTATAAATGTATTTTATTAAAGAGCGCTTGAGAGTTCTTAACACACTAGTGAAGTTTTCATTTTGATTAAGCTTAAAATAAAGTTGTAGGAAATTTTTGAATGGTTGTATCTTTAAAGATACTGTGAGCATTTAAGGGCTAGAGCGTTTTACCGAAAACCTGTGTTTTTTTTTGGATATTTGCTACTCTAAAGCGTAAAAGATTTTATGGCCGCTTTATTTTTATCGATAGTTTTTAAAATATATTTCTGTGGAAAAAAAAAAATCAAAAAAAAAAAATAAAAAAAATAATAACGAATAAAACTTCCGGAAAAGATCCGAAAGCAATAATTTTTCAAAAAACAAATTATTTGCTTACCCATACACTTACATGAAAATTAAAATTTAAACACTCCGAACATTTAAACACGGAACATTGGTCCAAAATGAAACGATATGAAATGCAAAGGGGAACGAGTGGAATTTGAACACTTAACGTATTTGTATTACAGTACGTGGTGTATAGGTAAATTTTTTCAAAAATTCCCATTTATGAAGTTTTCATAATTTTGCAATACCATTATTATACACTCTAACGAATTCTTCTAGATAAAGTTTGATACGTCCCATATTAAAGCCATATTTTAATATAACGATTGTTTTTTTTATTATTAAACAAAATTAAATGTAAAAGAAAATTTAAAAAAAAAATTTTAAAATACTTTTATATTATTTTATTTTCTTTTTAATTTTTTTTCTTTTTTTCATCTTAAAAAAAAAAAAATTAACAAAAAAAAATTTTTTTTTTTCATGAGCAATATTTTTAAGAATATATATTTTTTTTTCTTTATATAAATATATGTTTTTTTATAGTTTTACTGTAGTTATTTTTGATAAAAACAAATTAAAATAGTTTCCAGTCTTTGAAAAAAAACTTAAATTTAAATTACACACCTCGACAAGCTTTCTTGATTTTAATGCCGATATGTGATTTATATACTCTTTGAAACTCTGATTCCCAATACGGCATACAAATTTTTCCATCATCTCATAATTTTGACAAAACCGCGGTTAAATTTACGAAAATGGCTATTTTGGCTCTTTTTGAAGCTGTTTATTACTTGATTGACGTTTTCTAATGAATCAAAATAAAGATAAATATTTAGAATACACTTTACTTTTGATGAAACCGCGATGACATTTTCTAAAACTAAGCGTTAAAATGGCGTAAAGATAGATTTATCATATGCCTTCTACAAAAAAATATAAATACATTTTTTATATGAAATTTGAGAAAATAAAAATTGTAATTTTGTACATTTTTAAAGATATCTTATATTTAGAATGCAATTGAAACAAAGTTGGTGTAATAATTTTAATGTTTTTCGCAGAAATTAAAAAAAGGAAAGTTCAAAGTTTAAATCGTGACCCTAAAATAAATTTAAGATGCAGTCGTTTTCAAATGTATTTCTAACTAATAATTATGAACAAATTTGAAACGTATGTTAACTCTTTATAGAGAAAAAAGTTAGATATATCTACTACCATCGTAATAGAAATGCTTAAGCTGTTCGGATGTGGTGTGTACACAACTTCAAAAATAGTTAAAAACGCATTTTTTCGCGTTTTTTATCGCGGTTTTTTTTTTCAAAATTGTGACGTGAGGAAAATATTTGGAAAGAAGATTTGGAATCAGCGAGACAAAATCTATTAAAAATATATATCCATGTTTAAACCAAATCGATTTTTTCTAATTTTGTGACTGCCCAGGCAGAAAATACAATCGGCACAGTGTTGGCAAAGCGTCAGCGACGGTCGGTTATGAGTTGGATGAACAATATTGACTGTATTGTGCTTCTACTCGATTGATAACAGTGGCCAGCCATTGGTTTGAGCGAACTTGCCACCGTTGGCATAACGTTGGTAATTCAAAAAATTTAGTGCATTAAATAGCTTAATTAAATTAATTTTGAGAAATTTTATATGTATACCAAAACACATTTAAAAAGCAGCAATACAGTTTGGTCTTTGTCTTATACATCATATTTATTTAAATGTGTGAAATATAATAAAATATTTAAAAACGCTTTTTATTGGTTGCTGGCAAAAACACATGTTTTGCAAACAAAATAGTGTTTTCCTATAAAATCTTAGTTGTACCTTTGGTAATTTTTAACACGGTGGGTTTTACAAAAATAGCAGTGGTTTGCTAGTAGTACTATTTCTTTGGTACGGTTGGAAATTTCTAGCTGGGTGTTTGTTATTTGTTTATTAGTTCTTGTTTATATGAATTAATTTTCTTTGCTATTTTGCAAATGAATATTTATTTTTTTATTTTTAATCAATATTTATAATAAAAGTACCTTTACGTAAGTATCATCATTCATTTGCAATTATAATTTTTGCGTTGTTTAATTTCACTTGCAAGGGAATCCCCACAACGCTTACACGCCGATTTCAGTGAAATTGGGATAGAGAATTAAAATTAAGGAATTAAGGACATAGGTGTAGGGTCGGTCGTTCATAAAAAAAAAATTGATTTTGTTATGGACCAACCGGAATATAGATTAAGCACCGTGAAAAAATAACTTACGATTTTTTTTATCAAAGTTGAGGTGTAGTTAACGGCACCCGAACGATAGGATGTTTTTGTAAAATTTCGCTTCAATGTTATTGACGTTGTAAAAAACATTACTATTTCAGGACACTTTATACGCATACAGAGAAATAAAGTGCCAACCGAATTGAAAAGTGTATTTTGGTGTTAACAACCAATAAATGCGTTTAGTACAACCATATTCAAATTTGATTTCTGAATATTTTGATTGTTACAACTAAAATTCAGTTTTATTAACCGAATTCTGTTGTGAAAACCAATATTCAGATGAGTAACCGAATTTGAGTCGTAGTAACCGAATTTCATTTGGCAAGTGACTAAATTTTTCTCTGTGTGTGGGGATGTATACTGGTATCACTACCAAATTCACGCATGATAGATAATCTTTATTAAGTTTAAGTGGACACGTATTTCTTCTTTTTTCAATATTCGAAATATGTTGGATTTGATTGTTTTCCCAAAGCCCTATTTTTGGTGCATTTTAAAGAGCTGAATGGTCTGAACATAGGCAATATTCATATTTTAAGAGTACTTTAAACCTGTATATATTTACATTTTTATTCCTAAAATTTAAGGCTGGCTACAATACAAAAAGTATCAAAAAAATCGGGGTTTACCCAAAAAAAAAACAATTTATTTTTACTTCATAACGTGTATTTTTTTTAATAAGCTTTCCAATGATATCACAGCAAAACCACATATTGCCAACTAATGGGTAAAGTAATGTATCACCCACCATAGGCATCCACGCATTACATTACACCTTACTTCACAGATGAATTTTACAGGCGATGAGCTTAAAAGTAATGGGAGGACTCAGGACCTTATAGGCGGTAATTCAAATTAAAATATATATGTCTAAAAATAGATTCGGTTGATGATCTCAATATTTTTTTAGAGTTAAAAAAACTATAAACAAATTAATATACTATTTTAAAATTATTTTATTAAAAAAATTCTTATGCCGCGAACTGTGAATTTGCATTTCACAATTTCAACCTTGAATGTTTTTTGTTACATTTGTATGTACACCAGAAACTCGGTTGCTGATCTTAATATTTTATTAGAGTTACTAAAACTATAAAAATTATATTTTTGCCTCAGCGCCAAATATGGCGCTGCTTTAAAAATATGTAGTTGTTTGGATTGTAATACAGTTTCTTTGTTTATTTAAAAAACAAACCACATCAAATGACTGTTTTATGATTTTACATTAATTTTTTACAGTTGTTTTTTTCCAAGTTTGTTATAATTTTTATTTAAAATAAAAATTATGTTTTTTTCGACCTTTAATTGTGCAATGAAAATGAAAATTATTCAAGTTCGAGGCCATACTCAATATTACATTTCACCATTGATCAATGGTTATAATCTTTAACTTCAAACTCATATTAGTTCTCATGTAGTGAGTAAACTAGTTCATATGAATGTTTGATGTTTGGCATGGGATTGTTACCGCTTTCAAAACGTGTTCTGATGATGGAACCTAGAAAATTCCCGAAATATATCTATCAACACATTCCTAAAAGGGTCAAATAATAAATTTGAAAACAAAAAACTCTATAGATTATTTGTTAGGACAATATCCTAATAAAGAAATATAGAGCATGGCCTCGAACTTGAATAATTTTCATTTTCGTTGTTTTTTTTATTTAAAAAAAATAAACAAAAATAAATGTTTGTTTATTTTTTACTACCATGTGGTTCATTTTTACTACAATTGTCATTTTTTGAACATAAAAAAAAAATGACAATGTTAGTTGAATTTACTGTAATGTAAGTCGTCCTTTCTTTTTTTTTTTTTTTGTTTTTAACTACATTTGCAGTGATCTTTACTTACATATTATTCTAAGTGTACCATACCAGAAATGGTGCTTTGGGAAAACAACGATCAAATCCGAAATAGCAGTGAAATTGAAAGAGAAAAAACTTAATAAGAATTATCGTATCGCTCATTTACTCCAACAACGTCATAACTCAAAAATTTTGATTTTGTAGAAAACGTGTTAAAGTTGTTAATTTACTGCCACCTTGAAGAAAAAGATAACGACATAATTTCTCTCAAGAGGTAAGTATACATGATATGAAGAATTTGATATCAGTTTTTAATGACATTTTGCATACAGCTACGTTTTAGCTATACAAACACAACCTCATTTTTCGAAATTCCATTTTTGAAAAAATGTGGGCGTGGCAAGGTATCATAAATATTTGAAAAATGACGGTAATAGGTACTTTTAAGCAGCGATTACTACGGAATTTCAAAGAAATTGGTGCCTTTAGAAAGGTATATAAGTCAGCTTTCGAAAACATACACTGTAAAAAGTCTCTATTATACTGAACATTTTTTTTTTTTGGCAAAACTAAAAATAAGGTTTCATCAAAATCTGAGAGGGTCGGGTTCAAAATGTGCCTCTTTTATAGGTTTTGATATGAAATTCATCATATAACGAATAATTCTGCGTCATTAACTAAAAAATCATGGTTTTTGAGTTGTGACGTTCCTGCAGTAAATGATATGACCCATATAAAGTACCCTAAAATAAGTACACACAGAGAAAAGTTTAGCTATTTGCCAACTGAAATTCGGTTACTACGACTCAAGTTCGGTTATTGCGAATTTCAGAGGGTTGTCACAACGTAACATTAATTTTCACAACAACGTTCGGTTAATTCAACTGAATTTTAGTTGCAATACCCAAATTATTTAGAAATCTACTGTAAATATCGTTGTACTAACTAAATTTATAAGTTGTTAGCATTAATATTCACTTTTCAATTCGGTTGGAACTTTATTTCTCTGAGTGTACCATCTTTACAACAACAACATGAAATCAAAATTTTACAAAAATAACCTATGTGCAAAAAACCGTAAAATGGTTAGTTTTCCATCACTCTGAAATCTTGAAGATGGCAAATAAAAAAAATTCTCTACACCAAATCCGAGTTTTATTCAAATCGGAGTGTAAGCGTTTGGGGGGATTCCCTATTTGCTTTTTTTACATTTCTATAGTAAATAATAATTTTTTCTAGAAATTGTTTCTAATAAACGAAAATAGAAATGATAAGATGTAGATAATAGAAATACTTGATTGATAGTTTTATTTCAAATCACAATTTATCTTTTCAATTTTATTTGAAAACAAATCTCCTAAAAATAATGACCTTTTGAATATGTTTAAATAACATCTATTATTTTGAGATTTAATAGATCTATAAAAATGATCTATTATGTATTAAAAAAAACAAAAACACATTTTAAGTATAGAAAACCGAAAGTAACATTTTAAAAATCTAGTTGAACTTGTTTAATTTCAAAACAAGAACTTAATTATATTGAACTGAAACAGTCAAAAAATTCTATGCATTTTGGCTATGGCATAAAATTGTTTAATTTATTAACATTATCATAAAAATAAAATTTGTGTGTTTTTTAATAATTGTTTTTTTTTTTTTAAATTTCTTGTTTATTTGAAAACATGATCTTAAGGTGACAAGGGGGTAAATGATTAAATAATAATGATATTCACACCAGTTTATAAACTAAAAATATTACGCTGTAGAAATAACTGAAAATTTGGTTTATTTAACAGAAATTTCTATAGTTTTCCGGCTCAAAATAAATTCATTTAAATTTATATAAAGCGGCGGTTAGATTTTGACAAAAAAAGAAACTAAATTTAAAAACTATTTAACCTAAAGTTTCATTTGAGGTGTCAAATATAATCAATCTTATACTGCGTTTACATCTCCTCGAAATGACGAGATTTTGACTTTGACTCTAGATAGTGACGAAAATCGAGACTTCAGTGAATTACTGTGATTTTTCATGCAAGTTAAATCTTGAGAATTTTTTAAATGATAATAATTCATGCGTATAAATACGAAAAAAATGTCAAAATAACAAAAAGTTTCTTAAAATACACGAAAATCTTTTTCTTTTACAAAAATTTTTGTTGTTTTGACATTTTTTTCGTATTTGTAGCATGGACTATTATGAGTGTAGACTTTTGCCTAAAAAAGTTTGCAACATTTGCCGACACGCAGTGGGATATAGCACAAAATTTTTGGAAATAATTCGGCAATTTCTTACTTAGTATATGACAACCTTTTTGCAGATACAATTTTGAGTGGTCGCCGTTTTTTGTTTATAATCATCCGATTTTCAAAAAATTAACATCCCAGTAAAAAATTTTCGTGTTTTTAGAAGCAGGATAAAACAAATGCGCTGAAGTAAGTGCTTACTAGTATGTAGTTCGTATAAAAGTAAACAAAAAATTTTGTTGAGCTTACTGTTTTCCCTTACAATGATGCAGTTTGTAAGCAGCTTACGTTAATCCCTTACTAGGATGCAGGTTGTAATGCAGAAAGTTTCATGTCGTGGATTATAAACGATCTGAACCGGTTTTCCCGAGTGATTTCTGATTGTGTTTGGTGTTTTCGAGTATGTTAAAAAAAATAATTAGTCATTTCACTGTTCCTGAAGAGCTACCACGTGGTGCGGTGAAAAAATAAAATTATTATTCAATGTCTAAAATTAATGACTGTAGAATTTTATGTAAAATAAATTATACATTATTTATATTATAACTTTTAATCGTAAAGTTATAATATAAATAATGACATGAAATATGATTTTACTGAAAGCCATGAAATCACAGCTTTTTGTAAGCGTTAAAACCCGCGCTTATTTTGCCAAAAAGTAATGCTTCCAAGTGGGAATTCGCCATATAAAAATCATGGCATATGTAAGCAGGTTTGTAAGGGATTCCTTTTGGCTTACTCCCTTACAAACCTGCTTGCAGGTAAGCAGCGTTTTTTACTGGGATATATGTATGTAATCTGCTACAATCAAAAAAATAATTTAGTACAAATGTTAG
Organism: Delia radicum; assembly: GCA_021234595.1. NCBI lineage: Eukaryota > Metazoa > Arthropoda > Insecta > Diptera > Anthomyiidae > Delia > Delia radicum. Next base: position 146,237,580 of record CM037855.1, read on the forward strand.
TAAAACGTCTTGTAAATCAGGTATACTATTTTTTAGAAAATTTTTTTGCTAAAATCGTGTTTTCAGCTAAAATTTTTGTTATACTTATTTAGCACTTAACTGTTTTATACTAACGCTTTACTAATAAACTAATGTTTTACTAATTAATTTTGCTAAAAAAAATTGTGCTGATAAGCACATTAATAGTGTGGACGACAACCAGATTGAAAGATATACGCAGAATGAAGTAGATGTCGCGGCATGTCAAGATGTAGTAGAGAAGAGGAAAATGATACTAAAAAGTACAACTCTAATAAGACATATAAAAAAATCAACCATGGAAGACTTTTGTATCTCTTTTTCATACATAAAACAAAATTAAGGATTAAAACAACTTAAATTTTTCGTTGTCACCGGCTTGGGAAAATAATTGTCTATTAATAAAATAAAAGACAAAAGAAAATATTTAAATTTAATATGTATTTCTATAATAAATGTTAATAGATTAATAATCTAGTGTGGTCAAATTGCAAACAAACATATACAGACATGTAGACAGAGTAAAGCGAAAGACAAATACACACATCTTAGTATGGTTCCTTTTTCTTATTGCAAAAAAAAGGGTTGTTTTTTTCGTTTCGTTTCGTTTGTTTTTGTTTATTTTTTCGTTTCGTTTCTATAATTATCTTCGGCGTTGCGTCCTTAAAAGATAGCATCATTTAGACAACCATTGATGTAAGTAGTTGAAAGAAAATTTTTGTTATGTTATATATATTTATTTCTATATATTTTCAGATATTAAATAACTTCATGACATCAATGTGGGAAAATGAAAATTTTTATATTTCGTAATTATTGTAAATTATTTTTAAAAGAATCACAAAAATATGTTTTATGATTTTCAGCAAATATATTAACTGAATTACAATTTTTTTGCGTTTTTTTCAGTCTACTAAAATTCAGCAAAAAATTTATTAATTTTTACCAAGGCTTTTTTATTTCTAATCTACTAAGTGTTAGCAAAACTTTTGCTGAATCTACTAATTTTGTTGCTAAAAATCAGCTCGCTGATTTTCAGCAAAAGATTTTGCTGACATTAGCAATTTTTTTGCTAGCACCCTCCTGACTAAAATTTTGCTGACTCAGAAAAATTTTTTGCTGACTTTACAAAATTTTTTTTTTTTTGAGTGTAGTATAGACTATTCCCGAGTTATTTCCATTTGAAAATGAGAGTTTCCAAATTTGGTCCGACTCAGGTCAATTTTTTTTGCGAATAGCGGGACGTAATCGGGAATAATTTCTTTTTTAAAATTTTGGTTATTTAACTTAACAAATTCTTTATTTTTTTCTTTTTTCAAACTTCGTTATAGTTCGCGTTTCGTTGCTGCTTAAAGTTAAGGGTTTTTAACAAATATGTAAGAAATATACAATGTGTAAATTATAGTAACTTCTGAACGCGTCAACTGAAAACTAAAAATATGGTGTAATTTTATAGATCAAATTCTCATGTTCCACAAAAATTATTTTTTTTTTACCAAAAAGATAATGAAATTTAAGAAACTTTTCTTAATTCGCAAATATCTCAAAAAACCCACAATTAATTTTTATGAAATTTATTTTGCAATTAAGTCAAATTTTCACTTACGATATACAAATTTCAAATTGGAAATCAGAGGGTTTCAAAAATAAACGGAACTTTTAAGAAAGTATCTTTGAAGTTTAATAAAAAATGTTGTATATTCGCATGCCCTACCACAAATTTCAATATTTTTGCCACGTATGGCAACATTAATATGCATATTAAATAGGAGACACCATGTAGTTCAACTGAGTTTTCAGATTTTCGTTATCATATCCTATGTACTATGTCAAAAGGACATTTAGAATTAAATTTTTAAACAAATTATTTAATTATTTACACGCATGATGCCAATATTTGAATATTAGAATGATGCCAATATTTGAATATTAGATGAAAGATAGTAATCTATTTTATTTAGCAAAATTATTTGTCTTAATATTTCCGGACCAACAATTTTAAAATGTCCTTTTAAAAACTTTTTCCTTCAATATCCTTTAAATAAGTTCGTCAAACGATCAAGTTCATGTTAAGGGTTTGACTGTACAGTTAAACATACTCAAATTTCAGTCTTTTAACTTTACTAGTTTAGCAAAAACTAAGATTTTAAATATTCATCTACAAACAATATTGTAATATCGTCGGCAAGTAGTGCTATGTGTTATTTTGATTTTTTTATTGTACTATTTAGCGCACCGCTCTCTAACAGAAATTAATGTGGTGAAGAAATTCAGAGGTCAGTTTCGGAATTAGCGGACCTCAAGACTTACAAAATTATATCTTATTCCTAGGGTCTTGACCTATCTAAACTTTTGTAGGCAAGTGTGGCATAACTTTAATAGATTTTTCTGAAATCGGAAATCAAATCCACACACAGAATAAATTGGTTGGAATTCCATTGTAACCAACAAAATTTAATCATTATTCAATAATTTTAATTGTATGTACTTAAAATTCATCATCAAAATAATTAAACTATATTTTAAACATAAAATATATAAAATTAACCAAAACACAGTCACATCATTCAAACTATTGGTTTTCCTTATCAATATTGAACAAATATTATCTTCTAAATTACCTTTAATACCAACAACCTACCATTTTTCGGAGATTTTAACCCTTGAATAAAATATTTGCAGTTAAAATCGAATATTACTTTCGCCTGCAAAAAAACAATCACTCTATCTAAAGTATAAGTTTTCGTTACCAATTTTAAAATAATATAAAGTTTTTTAATAGTTTTGGTAACTCTGATAAAATATTAAGATTAGCAACCCAATTTCTGTTGTACATACAAATCTATTTATAGACATTAATATTTAAACTTGAAAGAAAAAAAATATTCAAGGTAGAAATTTGAAGGCAAAGTAATTGCCTGACAAGCAGAAGGTCGCCGGTTCGTGCCCAGTTCGAGGAGAAGAACTTTTTATTAATAAAAAAATTATATTAAAATAATGTAAATTTTTTTTATTAGTTTTGGTAACCGGTAAATTATTGAGATTAGCAACCGAATTTCTATTGTACATACAAATCTATTTTTACACAAATATTTAAATTTGAAACTAGAAAATATTCAAGGTTAAAATAAAAAAATTGGTTTAGGCTAGAGGTAAAGTACTTGCCTGACAAACGGAAGATCGAACCGGCCCAGTTCGAGGTATATATTTTTTTTATTAATAAAAATCAATTTTGTTGAACGCATTTGAATCTATTTATAGAATATTATAGTCCATAAGCATAAAATATTCAATTGTTACAATAAACATTCGAAATTTGTAAATAAATGTCGGTTGTTACAATAGTATTAAAATTTAATAATAGTGATAGTAAGTGGAACCACAAAAATTCGGTTGGCAAAAAATTCAGTTGCAACTACAAAACTGTTTTCTGTGTGCAATACTCACTTTTTGTAAAGTATTTTTTTTTTATCAATACAGCTGGCACGCAATTGGTACGATTACGAGTCGCATCACATTTTCTATCAAACGTTTGCTGGAATGGAAGAATTAGTCGGCTGTTAATCCTAGAAGGAGCCATAGATACACCTGATGAATAGATTGGTATCTAGGAAAATGCATTACACACAAAAAAATAAAAACACAGTTTAATCACGAAAACCACCGATTCAATAACTTTAATTTCTAAAATTCCGCCAACAACGAAAATTGCTTATTCAATTATAAATTGATAGCTCTTAAACTGAATTATTTTTCAATTAAATTAAAAGTCATTTGATTAAAAAGTAATCAATATCGTATACCATTCCAAAAACCAAACAAAATTGTTGTTGCCATACCAAATGTCTTTTTATAAAAGTGTTGTTGCCATACCAAATGTTTTTAAACAGCTTAAATTTTTTAACATTGAATATAAACGGGCATGAACTTCTCATTTAGTAGGCAGATTTATTTATACTTATGTATGTGAACGAATTCACATACAAATAAGTTTTTTCTTTCTATTGAAGCGTAGGAACTATGGCAAAATTTTTTTGGATTTTAAAAATTATCCCTTTTGTTGAAATCAGAGTATTTTTTTTATAAATAATTTTTAATTTATTTTTTGCATTTTCTTTCTGTTTAAAAAAAATTTTATTAAACGAAATTAAACTTTAAAAATTACATTATCAATTTTATGATAATGTTTTAGAATAAATAACTATTTTAATTTAAACATGATATAACTTTATAAAGTAATAAACCTAATAAGAATTATTATCTAATTGAAATGAATTTAAAACATTTATTACTAATACCATTAAACATAAACATTTAAAAACACAACTACATAAATATTACAAAAAAAAAAAAAAACAACAACAATGTGTTAATGTTTGGTTTTGAGCGATACTATGAAAAAATATCAAGCAAGTTCCGAATTTGAGCAAATATTTAATTGACTCAATGAATTTTTAATTGACAGCTTTCAAAATTTTCAACAAACCGATTTAATTGAAAAAAGGGGTAAATATTTTTTTTTTGTGTAGTTGTCAACCATTGGTTGGTAGTTTTTTTTCAAAGTTTTTCTCTATATGTTGTAAAAAATTAATTATCAATTTATATTTGGGATTCATAATGTAATCTTAAACTGAACAAAATTAACAATAATTTTATTCTTTTTTTTGTCAAATTCTAAATTAAAAAATATATTGATATAGTCATAATTTTAAAATTTTCCGAATTCAATTATAATTGAGATTAATATTGCTCAATAGTTACCACAGCAACTTCTCCCACCTTCTGGAAAAATTGTAAAAGTTGTTCTATTTTTTATTCGCACAATATAGGACAACAAATATTGAAGGTTTGACATTAATACGATATACATTTTCCAGTATTGGGGGCAGTTGGCTTGGAAAGCCTCATATGTGTATCAGATGCTAGCATTTTTGACTTCATTAAAAGAAAATTGGACAACGAAAATTTGTTTTTAATGAACGTCCTAATACATACACTCAAATAAAAAAGTTAGTAAAGTCAGCTAAAAGTTTAGCTGAGTCAGCAAAATTTTAGTCAGGAGGGTGCTTGCAAAAAAATTGGTAATGTCAGTAAAATCGCTGATTTTCAGCAACAAAATTAGTAGATTCACCAAAAGTTTTGCTAACACTTAGTGGATTAGAAATTAAAAAAACTTTGCTAAAAATTAATAAAATTTTTGCTGAATATTAGTAGACTGAAAAAAACTCAAAAAATTTGTAGAAAAATTATACTTTAGTTAATTTATTTGCTGAAAATCATAAAACCGTTTTTGTGCTTCTTTTTAAAATAATTTACAATATGTAACAAAATACGAAAATAATCATACTCCCAAATTGACGATATGGATTAATGTAATATCTAAAAACAATATAAATAATTATATACAACATAAACGACATTATCTTTGAACTACTTACATCAATTATTGTCTAAATGATGCTATCTTTTAAAGGAACGCAAATGCCGCAGAGAATTATAGAAACGAAACGAAAAAATAACAACATATTACATATATAACCCTTTTTTGCAATACGAAAAAGGAAACAGAAAAATCTAAATGTCTTTCGCTTTAGTCTGTCTACCTGTTGCATATTTGTTTGCAATTTGACCACACAAGATTATTAATATATATAAACATTTAGTTTACAAATACACATTTTATCTTCATTAAATTTAAATATTTTATTTTGTCTTTTATTTAATTAATAGACAATTACTTTCACAAGCCGGTGACGACACAAAATTTAAGTTGTTTTAATCCACAATTTTGTTTTATGTATGAAAAATAGATACAAAAATCTTCCATGGTTGATTTTTTTTATATTATGTCTTATTAGAGTTGTACTTTTTAGTATAATTTTCCTCGTCACTACTACATCGTGACATGCCGCGACATCTTATTCATTCTGAGTATATCTTTCAGTCTGGTTGTCGTTCACACTATTGATGTGCTAATGAACAGCATTTTTTTTTTAGCAAAATAAATTAGTAAAATATTAGTAAAACATTAGTTGAAAACAGTTAAGTGCTGAATAAGTATAACTAAATATTTCGTTTAAAACATAATTTTCGCAAAAAATTTGCTGAAAATAGTATACCTGATTTACAAGATGTTTTACTAACTTTTCTACTAACTTATTTTTTTTAATGTAGTTTCTATAGATGAAACGCAATAGAAGTAAAAAATTGGATTGACTTAGACTTAATAGACTTAGTTTTAATACCTTTAATTTCCGGTTGATCTTATAATACTTTTTTCTACAAGATATTCAAAATTTATAAGAATTCGAAAATTAAACTTTAAATGGATTTAAGGAATTTTAGAATTATGAATTTATAAACAGTTTTTTTTATTTACAATTTTTTTTTAACTTCATTATTATTTTGAGTATTCAAAGCCTTTTTCGATAAAAATTCGCGTCCGATCACCAACTGTCAGGACATCTGGCTACCTTGCAAATAGAATTTTTTTTTGTATATCACTTCCACTTCTTGTTTACATTAAATATAAATTTAAGTGTTAAATTTTTTTTTGCAGATGGTTGGTTGGTTGATTGTATGATTTAATGTCTGATAAAATGTATTTTTTTTACATTTACAATTTTTTTGTAACGCAATTATCTAAATATTTTGCGTCTTGTTTTGAAAATATATTTGGGTGGTGAATGGGTAAATTAGGGTGGGAGGGAGTGTATGTGACTGCCAGCTTTTTTAGCACGTACCCTAAAAGACATTTGTTATATTCTTCTATCTATTGTTGATGATTGGTAATATTTAAAGGTGTTTTCCCCCGCACACACACATAAAACTCGCAATAAATTTAAACAAAAATATATACAAAATAATGACAAAGTGGAAATTTTTTTTTATTGTTTAATCATGAAGAAAAAAATTAAAAGAGATTTTGCCATAATATTGAATTGAAGTATGTATAATAAAATATGTGATAATTTATATATTCTCAGTCATTTAGTTTGCAGCTTTAAAAAGTAGATCTAAAACGATCTAAACGAGAAGTTTGTCTGTCTGTGGAACAGGGTTTTTTTTTATAAAAAGAATGTTTGTCATTGCCTTTAGATATTTGGAATTGAAAATGAGTAAAGTAGTCTAAAGTGAGAATTTAGAAAGAATATTTGTTACGCTTCATTTAAGGGATCCATTCCATAGCACTATAGGTAATTTGACTCATTTTTGTGGCAAAAAGTCATTTTTCTAACTTTCAAGAATGCAATTTTTTTTGTTGGTATTTGATAAAGAACACATCAAAGCTAATAACGGCATGTTTTGTTTTTGTAAAAAATTAACGACGACTGCTTAGCAGGTGGTCAAAATCATTGCTTGTGAGCAAAGTGTTGTATGCAGTATATAAAGTGCGATTTGGTATAATTTTTAAGTTTCTTTAAATAGTTATAAAACAAACATAAATTTAAATCAAATATGGAAAACAAAAGTGATAGTAAGTGGTTAAAAGTTTAAGAGAAATATTTTGTTAAAAAAAATTTTTTTTTACGAAAAAACTCATACTTCGGACATAACCTTTAATAAAAAAACGTTTCTCAAAATTGAATTTTGGATAAGCTTTTAAAAAAATGGCCCAATTCGGCCGTGTTAAAACAATCAAAAACGTATTAAATGAAGTATTTTGAGTTTATTTTTGTCAATTTCATGTTGCGATTTTTTGCTTTTATTGAGAAATATCATTTTTTGTAGGCAGCCTCCGCTTGCAAAATAGCGAACTTGCGGAAGTTTGGTTGGATAAGCAGAAGAAAGAGGAGAAGAATGCTGCTGTTTACAATTTTATTGTTGGTAAAGCTGAATGCGGGAATGTTTTTAATGAGGAATCTGCTTATGTGAAGGAGAAAGTGCGATTTTTTTGTAAAAATATCTCAAATAGATGGGAGAGTTCTCACAGAAAGATTGACGTATTTCAGAGGCAAAACGAACTTTGGCTAAATGCTGAATTTATTTTGGCAATTAAAACTAAGCCAACTGGAACTTCAATAAGGCGTCCAAAGAAAGAGTATCCTGAGAAATCTGAACGAACAAAGAGGAAAGATGCGGAGGTTCTCTCGAAAAGTCAATGCTATGAAACAGAGTTGCTAGTTCGTGCAGCTTCAACTTCGGCACGAAAGCAAAATCAAGCAGATATGGCAGCAGTTCTCAAAGAAACATTAGCTAGTCCAACAAGGCCATCGAAAATAAGAAAACTTGCACTTACTGCAGAAAAAACTCCAGTGCGCTTAACTGTAGACGACGCACTGGCCTTTTTGTTAGAGAACAATTTCACAAAAGAGCAATATCTGAGCATAAGACGAGAAAGCAAAACTAGAAATTGTGATATATATCCGCTTTATAACGACGTCGCAGCTTGTAAAATAAAATGCAGACCTGATTGTGTTCAAATAAGTGAAACCAAGGCAATGGTTCCTCTTCAAATGGTTCTGGAGCATACTGCCAAAAGAATCGTTGCAATGCAGAAAGAAGTTATAGCGTCAATAATGACAAAAGATAATATTTTAAAGGCTGATCTAATTGTTAGCTATGGATTCGATGGCAGCACGGGACATTCATCTTATAAGCAGGGATTTGAAGAACCATCTACTTCTCAAGGTTCCGATTTATCCTTGTTTGCAACAACGATGACCCCACTAAGACTTATAGATTCGGTTGGACGACCATTGTGGAATAACCGCACACCTCAATCTGTAAGGTTTTGTCGACCCATAAAACTGGAATTTGTAAAAGAAACAAAAGAGCAAATTTTGCAAGAAGACTTGGAGTTGAAACAACAGATTAGTGACTTATATAATTTTAAAATAGAAATCTATGGGGGAAAACCATCTATGGGGGAAAACCATTACCATCAAACTGTACCTCACTGTAATTGATGGTAAAGTGTTGAACATTTTAACTAATACAAAATCCAGTCAAGCGTGTCCAATTTGTAAAGCAACTCCAAAGGACTTCATGAGCATTACAGACTTTGGGAGTGAAAAATATCACGCAAAGGAAGGTAACCTCAAGTATGGCCTAAGCCCTTTGCATTGTTGGATACGTTTTTTTGAATTCATTTTGCATGCAGGCTACAAGTGCAATATACAAAAATGGCAAGTTCGAAGAGAAGACGATCGCAAGGCTTTTTTAGAACGAAAAACAGAAATGCAAAAGTTGTTTTGGGAAAAAATGGGCCTCATAGTTGATAAGCCAAAAACGGGCGGTTTTGGCAACACTAATGATGGTAATACTGCCCGTCGAGCTTTTGCAGACCATAGTATCTTCTCTGAAATAACTGGCATCGATGTAGAGCTGATATATTCCTTAAAAATCGTTCTTATTTCCATATGCTGCCATTCCCGTTAAATGTTGAAAAATTTGAAGCTTTTTGCAACAATACTGCCAAAATAATAATGACAAAATACCCTTGGCTGCCAATGACTGCTACAGTACACAAAGTGTTAATTCACTCAAAAGAAATCATTGAAAATACTATACTGCCGGTAGGCTGTTTTGGAGAAGACGCTGCTGAGTCTCTCAACAAGCTATACAAGTCTGATAGACTGCATCATGCACGCAAAAACAGCCGCAAAAATAATCTTTCGGATGTTTTTAATAGGGCTTTGGACATGTCTGATCCGCTTATTTCCTCAATATGTTTGAAGAGACGAGTGGAGCAGAGAAAACGCGTGCAACTTCCACGGGAAGTTCTTAGCATGCTGTGTACTCCAGAAGCATCTGAAGAACTGAACGAGAGTGAAGATGAAGATGAAGATAGCTTGGACACGCTGTTAAACTACACATATGAAAACGAATTAAATGAAATTACCTTAGATAATGAAATGTAAAGGAAAATTTTAAATAGCTTTATTAAAAAATAAAAAAAAAAATAAAAATTGTTTCTACAAAAGTTTCCACTTGTTTTTTTATTTGTTTTATTTTGAGGTTTTGGACAAAAAAATTTAGCATTTTACACAGTTAACAGTTTTACCTACTCAAATCAGAAAAAGATTTAAAATTGGATATTGGATAAGCCATTTTGAATTTGAAATGTTTTACCTCAGATTCGAAATCAGCAACCTTGAAAACCCCTGTATACCGACTTTCATGTAAATCTGAAGAAATTTGAAAATTTAGGCCGCCATATTGGATCCGCCATTTTGAATTTGAAAAGTTTTACCTCAGATTCGAAATCAGCAACCTTGAAAACCCCTGTATACCGACTTTCATGTAAATCTGAAGAAATTTGAAAATTTAGGCCGCCATATTGGATCCGCCGTTTTGAATTTGAAAAATTTTACCTCAGATTCGAAATCAGCAACCTTCAAAACCCCCGTATACCGATTTATATCCTTATTCAGTGATTCCTTATAGTTTTGGCCAGAAAATGTGGTCATTTTACCTATAGTGCATAGATAGGTTTGTATTCTAACTTTCAGTGATACAATAATTTTACTTTTTTAAAGTATTTTTCAAATAGCTCTATTTTTTTACCCCTTACTCCCCTAAATTATCAAATTTTATTTTAACACTCCTATAAATAATACTTAATATTAAACTTGACATTTCAAGTTTTACTTCAATTATTAATTGTGCCAATTTTACGTATGAGTAATATGTAATTATTACATACAAATTATTAATCATACGTTTTAGTTAATTCGTACATTTTTAGAGATCCCTTTATTTTATTTGCTGAATATTAACAACAAACCTACCTTAACCTCTATTCAATATGAAAAACATAAAATTTGTTGCCGTGTTAACGTGATATTAGTAAACTACGCAATTTGTCTACTTCATGACATTTATAAGGCTTTTTTTTCAAAATTAGTTGTGTAAATTATTAATAAATATTTGTTTAAACAACTACTGGTTCCCTTTAACGAAATAAAATTATGAATGAATAAATTAAATACAATTAGACTCTGTGTCATCAGTAAATCACCAACTCATTTATTATGCCATATAAACCGCTTGCTGCTCTGCGCTGTCGTAATCGAGATACGCAGTTTTACAATACAGACAATAGGGTATGTGTGAATCATGGGCCATTAAAACAAACGAACAAAATACAGAAGCAAAATTATAATTGATCGTAACAATTTGACAAAGAACGCAAATTATCAGTGATGTCAACTTTTTAGAAAAAAATAGCAATGTCCAACCACTCAAATACTTTAAAAACGCGCTTTCTTAGTTTTTTTCAAATTTTCCAAGGAAGCGTGTGATGATTTTCATATCAAAACCGATATGCATTCAACCCGACCCTCTCAGATTTTGACGAAATTTTGCATACAGCTACATTTTACCTATACAAACACAACCTCATTCTCAGAAATTGAATTTTTGAAAAATGTGGGCGTGGCAAGGTATCGAATTTTTTAAAAATGACGATAATATGTACTTTCAAGCTGTGATTACTACGGAATGACTGAACCGATTTTAAAGATCTTGGTACCATTAGAAAGGTATTTAAATCAGCTTTCGAAAATTTGGGAAAACACTTTAAATGTCAAGTGTTTTTTTTCCAAAAAAAAAAAAATTTTTTTTGGAAAGGCTTCTTTAATATATTAGACTGGCTCAAAATGCAAAAACATTAAAATCTTGTGCTCCACAAGGCTGCCCCTATTCCAATAGACAAAATAAATATATATTTCAAATTTCAGACAAATCGGCCAATATTTAAAGGTCGCTTGAAATTTACGATTTTTCGGGGTTCATGTCAAATTCAAACAAAAATTTAATTTTTATAAAAAAATTTATTATTTATGCACATAAAATTTACATTATGACAAAACACTTTTAAGTGTTGCTTATATTATTTGTTTAGTGGTAATAATTACATTTTCAACGTTATTTTTATTCTCCGAGTTTCATCTTTTGAATATTGCCTTTTGAAGCCACAGGACATGTCTTTCTATGTAAATCAACTAAGCGGAGCAAATATTGTTTCTGTTCTTCATTTTTTGTGATAGAGTTGTTAAATTCGTTAACAAAAGCAATACCACGCTCTGCACAATCGTTTACAACTCTTAAAAGGCTCGTTCTTTCTTTCATCTGAATATAAATTGAATCATTCTTCCACATTGCAGGGTCCTTTGTAAGGAATGAATGAGCCTTTTCATGTCCATCATCCATTAATAAATCAAATAAAATACTTGTGCGTTTGGTAACAAATTTTTCAAGAGGGTTGTGCTGATTAAATCCTTTACTGTCAAGCCTCTGTAAGGCGTTGGCTTTTGGTGGTAGCTGGAGACTTTTGACCAGGTTCCTTTTGGATTCCAATGTTACTCACAAATCGAAAAAGGCAAGTCCAATTAGGTATTCAAAAAAATACCAAAGATGTCGATGAAAAGCTTTTATTCCCGCTGTAGCAACTTTTTCATTAGGATACATTTCAAGTTGCGTAAGAAGATTGGCGTCATTAAGTGGAGCCATTGTGGCTATTGGGGCTTCATTCCAATAGCGACCGTATACAAGACTAACAAATAAACTTTTTTCGGGGACTGCTTTCTTCTCTGTTTCAGTTAGATCGAACTGATTTTGAAACATAAATATTTTTAGGCAGTACATGGCTTTTGCCATCCAACGAGCATGGCTTGTTTTTTGTCTCTGCCAAAAATATACGACAAAGCGTTAAGAGTTCAAGGTAATCAATCGGCCCTTGGCTGTTGGTTTTTAATAGCGTCTGTATAATATTTATACATTTCTTCTCTCAGTTCGAGTAAGCGGCTGGTATCGAATAATACATTTTCTCCTAACTTAAAATTTGCTTTATCAATTTCTGTCCATTGTTTTTGAAAACGCTTAAACAGTTGTACTTCCGGTCCTACAGTCTGTCCAAAAAACTCTTTAAATATATTAGAAATCATTACCTCAGACATATGGTGACGACAAGCAATCCATATAATTTATTTATGTAGACCTTTTTCAATTAAAGTGCAGGCCCCCCCTATCGATTTTTTGTTTTTCGCTAGCAATATCGGGCATAAGTTTACTATCCCAGTGCAATACGAGTGGATTTTGGAGATGGAATGTATCTTTATCATTTTCTATTACTTTTCTTCGGAGACGGTTTCTTGTACGTTGTAGTGTACTTCGTGATAAAGTCATATCGGACACAGGTTTGCACAATGCCTGAGAAACAGCTCCGACAACAAACATTGCTTTTCTATCAGAAAGATTTACGAGATCAATTGATGCAATAACGTCTTTATTTAAAACTGATTTGGTTATGGTTGATTTATTTTTTCTTTCATAACAAATAAATTCATCACTCGATGAATAATCCGACTCGGTCTCGGTGAAACCATCATTACTGTTTAATGCAGAAATGGAGCTAACAACAACTTCACTTGCTTTCTGTTTTTCGACGTATCGCAGCTTACTGGCTTCAGCTTTTGATTCTCTTATATGCTTTCTACTTTTCGCTTTCTTTGAGCACAAATCTATTCCAGCTATACTACAGCTCATGTTGTCTTCTCTTTGCATTGTAAGAAACATCTTGTCCTCTTCATTTTTAATTTTGCTGTAAGCATTTTTAAGGGCAAACTCAAATACCTCAGTCGAATTCTCCTTAAACATTTCTTCTTTGATGCGACACCTTTCAGAATTGGTTTTTAGATTCTTCTTTAATAGAATAAATTCGTATAGCAGATTGCGGAGTTTTCTTTCGATGGCATCGGACCTTTGAGTAGGAATTTTAGCTTTCTTCCAAATATCCAATACTGCAGTTACTGTCTCCTTAATACTAACCTTTTCTGTCCTTTTTTTTCAAAGTGATGAAAATTAAACATTTTAAGCACATCCATTTTTGATGGAAGCCTTGCTGGGGAAAAATTTTCAATTGGATTTCCTATTAGCCATGCTCTTAAAGAGCTTCTCATAAATTTTGAACCAGTGACTTATATCTAAAAAGATCGCGAAAATAAATAAACGTTTACATAAACAATATTTCTTTCGCACTACTCACTCTTTTAACCATTAATAAAATGCATAAAAGTAACACTTAAATTTGCTTATTGCCTGTAGCAAAAATTATATAATAGCACCTTTATGTTTAAAGAATTCTTCTTTTTTGATTAAATATTAAATTACAAGAGATTTCCCGTATTTTAATTTCTTTAAGAAAAGTAAAAATAAGTTTATCTATGCTGGAAATAAGAAGAAAAAGGATGGCTATATTCGTTTTCATATAAACCTAACGCTATAAGTAAGAGTAGGACAACTATTGACAATGACGGACCTTAATAAATACACTCTAAAACAGGGGTGCCCATGGCCTATGCGCTTGGTACTCATTTGTTTTTGTAAAAACACTTAGCTATAGGCTGTGTGTTTTAATACACATATAGAGCGCTCAGCACTAGCAATACGAAATACACAAACAACTTTGTCTTATTAGTTTTTTTTGTCGTTCTTCACTGTATACACGCAAGCGCAAAGCAACAACACTTTCGTATGCTTTGCTGGTAAACATTGAAATATTTTTTTCTTTTTTCTTTGTATGTATTGGTTTTTACAACAAAAAATATTGAATAAAAATTAGTTTTTCTTTAAATGTATTGGTGTTTGCTCTTCCATAAGGAACTTTTGGGCACTCCTGCTCTAAAAACATATGTAAATTAATTTGTTGATACTTATGATTTACTCGCTATGCGAGTTGTTGCCTTTTTTAAAGGAAAAACATTGAGTCCATTATTTTTGTACAGTATTTTATTTATTGGTTATAGCTTAAGTTTTTACTAAATGTTTATTATTTGTTTAACAGTATTTTGTTGATTGTAACGTAGGATCTCACTATGTGAGCTTGAGTTCAAATTGAGACTGACTTATTAAAATAAAGAATTAAATAAAGAAGCCAACAACTTCAGTAAACAATTCTACAGAAATTATGCCCGTTCTGCAAAATATGAATTAAGCAAAATATGAATTCTTGTGAAAAATGTATGGTAGTGTCTGCTACGAAATTACTGCTGTGTTTACAATATTTTGAGTGCGCGTGTAACGCTTATATTTCGTGTGACAAACAAAGGATGTTTGTAACGACTTTTCTATACGCTACAACGCGTACCTTAACTTGTACACTAACAGAAATTTGTACTAATATAAACAAAGCAGAAATATAGTACTACACTATAAAATGTATGTATCTTGAAACACAAAACCAAAAAGTTGAAATTTCTAGCGACCTCTAAATATGGTCCGATTGTTCCAATTTTTGGTATGCACACTTCTTTTGATGACTGGAACAGGGGCGGCCTTGTGGAGACCAAAAAAAAAATACATCTGCAAATTTCATACACTCTTGAGCCAGTCTATTAATATATATAACATATCTAAAAACTAAAATGGCGTTTTTTTCCGTTTTTTTTTTTAATTTTTTTAAGTAAACGCATCTTTTGTTAACTTCCTTATATTTTGATATTATTGTGTGACAAAAAAGAATAAAGTAGCTATGCTTTAAAAGTTATACAGATTTTTTTGTAATTCTAATAGATTAGAACAAGAATCGTATTATCAAATTTTTCAGACACCCCCAAAATATGGACTTACCCTTGGTAATTTTTTTTTTTAATTTTATTTTTTTAGATTTAATATATAATTTTGGGCAGCTCATACAGTTGACTTTCGGAATATTTGCTAACTTTTAGTGAAGTTTCATCTAAAGGTATAAAAGAACTGAAGCTTTGAGTTCCTGTAATAGTTTTAGCATTTTTATACCTTGAAAATAGCTCTTATTTTGTTTTGTTATTTAAATGGAAATTTTATTTTCATTCTCAACTTAATTCTCATTTGTTTTAACAAATGGGATATATAAGTGTTTGAGTTTGTGAATGAGGCTGCCACTGCTTTCTAAACTTGTTCTGATGATGGGGACCTATAAAATCCCCGAAATGGAACCATCAACAAATTCTTTAAACTCTATAGATTATTTGTTAGGACAATATCCTAATAAAGAAATATAGAGTATGACCTTGAACTTGAATAAATTTTCATTTTCATAAAAGAATTATAGGTCGAGAAAACATAATTTTTATTTTTTTTTTAATAATAATTATAACAGATTTTTTCAAAATTTTATATATTTTTGAATCAAGATTTTTCCATAAAATTATATTAAATTTAAATATTAAAAATATTTCCAACCATCTGGAAGTAATATTCTGTCAAAGTTTTTACTTTGGTTCCTAATATTTCCACTAATGGGCTAAAGCGCCCATTAGTGGAATGATTTTTTAATGAAGCATTGTTCTATAAATCTTCAAAGTTTGGTTGGTTAATGTTAAGCGTATCTAAATATACAGCTGCGTTCTGCATTTCGAATTGGTTTCAAATCGATAGTGAAAATGAAATCGATATTAGTTTTTCACTGTGTCACAAAAAACGAATGAAATGATAATCGATTTCATATCTCATCGATTTCATTTCAGTTGTGTTTCAATCAACAGCTGCTTTCTTTTACATTGTTATTCTTCTATTTTTCTTTATATTTGACACTTGAAAAAAAAAAAATCAAACGAAAAGCAAACATAAATTTTATCCGTTTATTCTACGAATTTCTAAAAATATGCTTTCGTAGTATCGGTAATTTTTTTGGAAACAGAAAAAATGAAAAAAGAAAGGTTAACTAGAAGACATTTACGAGATTGCTCAAACCCATTGGAATTATCTGAACAAGCGTATGTCCATTAGGGTGGAGTGAAAATGGCCAAAAATTTTTTTTTAATATTTTTAAATCTCCTGTATTGTTAATCGATGACCCTATAGAATAACTTAATTCATGCAAAATATCAAAGCTTTACGAATTTATTTAGAGGTGGCGCACGAAGAGTGAAGTTTGAAAAAAATAGACAAGGTACTCGTAATACTACTACTTTTTAAGTTGTAGTTAAGTACCATTAAAAAATCTCTATTTCCCACTAACTTTATCACTTTAGTTCTTTTCTGGCTAGATCTAGCGATTATATTTCATCTAGATATTACAAAATCGCTATTTTGCATCTAGTCGGAAAATTTCGCTATTTTCTATTCTTCTGTACAGATTTTATCCACTTTTCCTACTCATTTATTTTCATTTCGCGGTATTTTTTTTCTTGGCGTTTTTTAAGTTTTATCATTTTTATATGCACTTTTTTTGAAGTACAAAAACTTCAACCATGGGCTAATTTATAAAAACAAAAAAACCAAACCGTTTCAGAATCGGAGGAAGATGATATTTGCCTGAATGAAAGGACAAGAAAATCTCAAAAAGAAACCAAAAGAAAATAACAGATGAGACATAAGTTGCAAAATCTTGCTTTAGCATGTGAAAGAACCGGAATTTTAGATCGATCTGCAGCATTGATTGCTAACGCAGCAATGCTTGATTTAAAAGTTACGCAAAAAGCTGAACTCTATTGTTTGCGAAAAAATTCTGACGGCCATTTATTTTGACAGTCGCAAAGACAAAATAATAAAAATGGTTGACATCGGAAGACTATTACTCAAGAACATATCT
This sequence comes from Delia radicum, assembly GCA_021234595.1. Classification (NCBI taxonomy): domain Eukaryota; kingdom Metazoa; phylum Arthropoda; class Insecta; order Diptera; family Anthomyiidae; genus Delia; species Delia radicum. The sequence goes on from CM037855.1 coordinate 146,255,116, forward strand.
CTATGATATCTGAGCCCAATTCTGAGTATATAGGCCATTTATCGATAGATTCAGGAAAAGCAGCTAATATTCAGAAGAATATTGTTGTCTTTTTGGAAGAAAAATTGAAATTTCATTAATTTTTGGTGGCGATCGGATGTGATGGAACGGCTGTCAATACGGGATATAAAAATGGAGTTATTGAGTTACTAGAAACACATTTGAAACGACCTTTACAATGGTTTGTGTGTTTATTGCACGCAAATGAATTACCACTGCGCGATTTGTTTTTAAGTCTCTATGGAACGAGCACAGGTCCTAGTAGCATTTCCGGTGTTATAGGAAAAAAAAACTCGTCAATTGGCTTGATTTTAAACCAAAAGCTTTCGAAGCGATTCCCACAGAATTGCCGGATGTTAATATTAATTTGTTAAGCTCTGATCAGAAATACCTATATGAAATATGTTCCGCCATTTCGGCTGACTTAGTATCACCAAGTTTAGCTAGTAGAGACCCAGTAAAATTAGCACACTCTAGATGGTTAACTTGCGCCAATAGGATTCTTCGTTTGTAAATTCGTACGGCTGAACCACCAGATAACCTAAAGCAACTAGCACTTTATGCACCAACATGGTTTCACATAAAGTCAAGGCCATCTTGTAAACACGGTCCAATTCATGTTTTAAACGTGGTTAAAAGAAGTTTATATTTAAGAGATGACCTTAAAAGTATTGTTTTAAAAACTAAGAAAGAAATTCATATTTCGCACACCCAGAAAATATGTTGTTGGCTATGCTACAAGATGATGCGTTACAAATAAGAGAATTGGCTCTTCGAAGAGTGTTAGAAGTTAGAAAATTAACTACCACAGAGAAGGTTCGTCAATTCTGTCTTCCAGAGCTTCAAGTAAATTCGACAAATTACTATGATTTGATAGACTGGGTGACTTTGGAAGAAACAGAACCTCCAATGAAATATACTGATACAGAAATTTTAAAGTTGATGTCTTCGGAACAAAACTTTCTTGAATTTTAAAAGTTTCCTTGCCATACTCAAGCAGTAGGAAGGTGTGTCAAGCTCGTCACTGAAGCTTCAATTTCTATCTGTGGATCAGAAGCAAGAGATGGTTTCATTCGCTCCAGAATAAAAGCAAGACAAGATATACCATTTTTTTGGGACCAAATCTCAATTTTTTCAAAATTATTATTTTTTTTGTTTAATAATACATATTTATATTAAATGTACTTATGTTAGCAAATAAAAGACTGAAACAATTTGAATTAACTTTATATAAAACAATTTTAAACCAAATTACTTTTATTTCAATAAGTAGTCTAATTCAAAAAATTAAATTCTTCTGCGCCACCTCAAGACCTTGACCTAGAGAGCTAAATTTTTTTTTTCAGTATGTTTAAGACTATGGAGCATCAATTCATAGTACAGGAGAAGCAAAATTAAAAAAAAAAAAAAATTCACCCCACCCTAATGTCCATACATATTTTTATATATTAATAATACCAATATAATAATCATAAACTTTCAGTTTTATTAGTTATTTTAGACTTAACAAAGACGCTTTTTAATGGTCTTGGAAGAAATATTGCCTCATATACAACAAAGTTCAATTCCACCAATTTTGAAGCTTGCCACTGTTTAAAAAAATAAAATTTCTAATTTTGTTATGAAAATAAAAATTTATTAATATATTGTCCTAACAAATAATCTATAGAGTTTTTTGTTTTCAATTTATTAATTAACCACTTTCAAGAATTTGTTGATGGTTCCATTTCGGGGATTTTCTAGGTCCCCATCATCAGAACAAGTTTAGAAAGCAGTGGCAATCTTTCATATTGAAATATTAAAACAAATGTAAAATAGCGAGAGAGAGGCAGTGATATTCAAAACAATTATGAACGATTTTTGACTAGAAGAATGGAGGAAACCAGTTTAACTGCAACGGAGTTAGTTTAATTTTGACTAGCAAAAGGGAGGAGACCAGTTTAACTGCAACGGAGTTAGTTTATTTTAACATATTTATTCGGAGAATTTTTAATAAAAACCTAAAAAATAAGCCGATTTTAGGAAAAAATATTTTTAGGGATATTTTTTAGTAATAGAGTTTATCAAGGGGTTTTTTTTTTTTTTGGACATTTTAGGGGAACCCAAAAGAGGTGAATATTTTCATTTTCATGCAGCTGATAAAATTGTATTAAAACCCCTTAAAAATCCACCAAAAAAATAAGTCCAACAATCGCTAAATCTATCGCAAAAAGCACTAAGTTTGCATCGCTTCAGATTATACAAATTCGCTGAGAGATGTGCAAATATATAAAATTGTTTAAATGCTAAACAAAACAATGTATTTTTGCAAAATAATGATATTACATCATATTGAAATATTTAAACAAATTTAAAATAGCGAGAGAGAGGAAGTGATATTGAAAACAATTATGAACGAACGTGAAAAAGAATATCGAAATAAATTAATCAAAAGTATTGAAAATAACGTAGATTAGGTTAGTTTTTGTTTACACTTGTTTAGGTTTAACCTTTAAACTGACTAGTCTCTATTTTAAAACGAAATTTTTGAAATGTGTACCAGGTACACTGTACCTACTCTAAGGTGTACCGATAAAAAAGTGAATATTGCTCACACTATTGATGATTATATGTATATAAATATATATATATATATATATATATATACACCCAAAATTGTCCCCTAAGTATGCTGTGTATCGAACCAATTGTCCTCATCTTATACGCTAGATGTATGAAAACTTTTCGGACAGTCCTCAAAGAAAGCAAATGTCCCTAAACTATGCGGTGTATCGAATAAATGTCATCTCCAGTGACCCAACTTTTGAAACCGATGTCTTCCGATCGTGATCGACAAAAAAAGCCGCAATGAGAGGCAGATACAAGACTCAGAATAAATTTTGGGGGGTGGAATATGTTGGGTGTTTAACATATTGTGGGTATAACAGTATCGAGGGTATGACATTTTAGTTAGGTATGTTACATACCGTCGGAAAGGTTAATTTGTCTAGTTTCTCAGTAGAATTTATATTTGTAAGGTTTTAGAAACACAAACAAATAGGAAAAAATTCAAAATAGTGCATATGCTAAAAATTTAAAAACCTTTATCGTGAGTTACATACATATATATCCCACTCACATCCCACTAAGCGACCAAAAAGCTCTTAAAGGAAAAGACCTATAAAAATCCAAAATCGGTTAATAACTAGCCCAGTAACAAAAACTACCACTAATGGCACTAATGTGCCAATAATTACTTGACCGAACAATTCGAGCACACATCTTAAAAATTTTTAAAATTGATTACTACAATAGAATTTTTTATTCAAAAGACTCAAAATTGTGAGATATGAAAGAAGTTTTTTTTTTTTTGGATGTCGTTAACCTGTCTTAAGGTGATGTCAAAAACGGACAACATTTTTGTTGTTTAAAATGTTATTTATTCACTTTTTAAGAGGCGAAAACTAACCAAAAATGAAATGTGACTTATCAAGTTCTTACAATAAGCCCTAGAATTGATGTTTCAGAATTTTAAAAAAATTTTTGTATCTCTTGAGTTTTAAAAAAAATGTAATTGCAAATGATGTCTTCTATATTTTAGAGTTGGGATTAATCGTTCATTTTGGTGACTCGGACATTATCTTTCGATTCGAGTCAGTGAATTAGTTCGCTCAAATCGTTCAATCGTTCTTTTTTGATTTGACCTGTGACTGAACTGCGTGTTGTGAACTGTGTCGTTCATTTGACAATTTATTACACACTATTTATGTTTTTCGTGTTTTTTCACAAATTTTACTGCAGATAGCCAAAACGTGTTCTAAAATTGCTACTTTTCTAACAAAAATTTATTTATTTTGTGTAAAAAACATTTTCTTTTTATGACTTTAATTGTTTTTCCTAATTTGAAACAATAGTATTACTATTTAAAAAAAAAAAAACTCCTCTTGCAATTAATTTAATTGAATAGGGATGCAATTGTTCTATGACTCAAAAGAACGAAATGAACGATTGAACGACAAAGTCGAATATTGGTAAACGAATCATATCGTTCAATTGAGTGAGTCGATCAATTGAACTAGTTCGTTCAAGAACGATACAACTCTACTATATTTCAAACGAAAACTTAAAATTGAAATTTATTGTTTCTAAATTTCACCATTTTTTTCCTAATAGGAAAATTTTATTTTCGCAAAGTTTATGCAACTTTTTTATGAAATGATGAAGGTCTCTGAAACATTTGTCATACATTCTTATGAAACTCTTCATCATATTTACAAACTTTCATCATATTTACAAACGATTTATGAAACAATTTCATTAATGTGATGAAACTTTTTTCCTTGAGTGTACAAATGCTTAAAATGTCGCATCTTAAAAAGTGATAAATGAAAGAAACAACAGCCACATGTGGGGGAGTAGTTTATTTAAAAGGAAATAAATAAAAAAATAAATAACAACGATTAGATAATAAATTATTAACAATATTTGTATTTTTTTTTTTTATTTTAGGTGCAAAAATAAAAGCAAAAAATCAGCAACAACAACTAAATTTTAAATTATTTTACTAAACGTGAAATTGAAAAAAAAAAAATCAAAAAAAAAGCAACAAGTGTTGATTAAAATTGCTACAGATAAAAGTGAAACAAATTGAAACAAAAAATAAAACAAATAAAAAAAAAAATATTGTTGAAAATAAAATGGTAAATAATAAACCGGCAAAAATGAAGCAAAAACAACACCAGCAAAATGATGCTCAAAAAAATACGACACAGGGTAGTAACAAAACACAAAAGGTGGCAACGCCAACGACACAAACACAACAATTGAAACAGAAAACAAATAAGGGGGAAAGTGAACAAGGACAAATAACAAAAATACGGCAACAAGATTTAGTAGAGACACAAACCAAGCAAGGAAATAAAACTAAAAATCAGCAACAACAAAAGGCTCAAACTCAAAATAATAGCAACAACAACAACAAACGTCGTAATAGTGTTAATAATAATCAAAATAAACAGAACAATAAAACGGCTAATAAACCTAATAACAGCAACAACAATAAAACTAACAACAGCAACAACAATAAAACTAACAACGGCAACAACAATAGAACTAACAACAGCAACAACAGTAAAATATCACAGACAGAAACCACTACAGCAACACAACAAAAATACCAAAAATCTATCTCTTATCGTAATTCAAATCATAGTTATGCTCATACGTTGGACAACACTAAACTACAGCAACACCAACAACAACAGAAATCCACCAGCAACAACAGTAAAACATTTACCAACACTTATAAGGATAGCAACCCCTTGCCAGGTGAAAAGTCAAAACAATCTAAAACTCGTTCTAATACAAAATCTCGCACGCCTACACCAACTGGAAATGAAAATGAAAATCCTAATTCTCAGTATTTCAGAAATAATTCCAAATTAAATGCTGGCGATTTATTGACAGCAGCTTTGACAAAATCCTGTGCCAAATGTCTGAAACCCATCAAAGATTCGGCTACAGACTCTACGACTACTACTACCTCCTATATAGCCTTGGAACCGGTTAACTTTAATGATTACAATAGCAAAAATTCTAAACAGTATCGTAAATCTAAATCGTATTTTGCCTCTTCGCGTCACTCATCAAATGGTGATTTAGCCAGTGGCCAGAAATCTGGTCATCGTCAACAATATTATCGTTCCAATAGTGAACGTCTTAATTCATTTGATCGTCATTTTGCTGAACGTAATAAGAATTTTGTACCCATCGAAGCACCGGCCAAACCCATTTTGGCATCTTCAAATATTAACTGTGTTATAGCGGACACAGAGAAGTTAGTGATTTTAGAACATTTTGGTAAAGGTCGCACTACGTATCCCATAATGCAGGTGAGTTTTTGATATTTTTGTTTACCTTAACCCCGGTTTAAAATTTTATTGACAACAAAGCCCCTACCTAATACTTTCAACACATTTACAACTTGTCCATAGATTGGATGATATCTTTTAACCAAACTTATGCCTATACACTCTTATAAAAATTCTAAAATTTCATTCAACCGAATCGATTCGGTTGCTGCAACCTCGTAAATGCGGTTGTCGCAACCGAATTCGGTTGTAACATCACCCCAATTCGGTTATAGCAACCGAATTCAGTAGTGACAACCGAATTTACGAGTTTGCAGCAACCAAATCAATTTGGTTGGATGCAATTTTGTTGAGAAAAGCGAATTTGTTATGAGACTGTATATGGGACAATGCTTTATTAAGAATGTTTTCCCCATAAAGAGCACTCTACACCATTTTCTATAGTATTTCAGAAGTTATCAATTGTATTTCAGATTTATCCATTGTATTTCAGAAATTAACAGTTGTATTTAAGAAATTAGCAATTGAATTTCAATTTTATCAATTGAATTTCAATTTTATCAATTGAATTTCAATTTAATCAATTGTGTTTCAGATTTAACAATTGAATTTCAGATTGATAAATTTGAGATTGTATTTCAAACTGTTTTATGATTTTACATTAATTTTTTTTAGTAGTTTTTTGTTATTTGACAATATAAAAAAAATAAATGTTTGTTTATTAAGGGATATTGTCCTAAAAATTATCGATAGAGAATGGTCTCGAAATTAAATAATTTTCATTTTCATTGCAAAATTTAAGGTCAAAAAAAACATAATTTTTATTTTTAATAAAAATTATATCAAACTTGTAAAAAAGACAAAGTACGGTCTTAGTTTACTTCCCCTTTACATCTTGTTTTTAAATAAAAACAAAACAAGTGTAAAAATAAAAAGGAGCATGAAAACAAAAAGCGTGTATTGTATATTGTACCAAAGGTAGAGCTTGCACATAACGAACAAGTTTTCAATTTATTTTTGATCAATGGTGATAATCTTTCACTTCAAGCTCATATATTAGTTACAATTTAGTGGGATAACTAGTTTATATGAATGTTTGATGTTTGCATGGGATTGTCACTTCTTTCAAAACGTGTTCTGGGAACCTAGAAATAGATAAAAATTATATCAAACTTGTTGGATTATTTTTTTTTACTAACATGTGGTTTATTTTTACTACAATTGTTAGTCATTTTTTGAACATTAAAAAACAAATGACAATATTAGTTGAATTTACTGAAATGTAAGTCGTCCTTTCTTTAAGTGAAATTTCATTTGTTTTTAACTATTCTAAGTGTACAATTGATAATTTTTGAAATATAACTGAAAAGGGCGTAGAGTCAATCAAAAATAAAAAATCTAGATTTTGATTTAAAGAGCGAGAAAAGAATTCAAGCATCAGGAATCTGCCTTAAAAAAGCGGGATAATCCCGCCAACAATTTAAGCTTTAATCTTACTTTGTGTTTAGTATCAACGGTTTCTAGTCAACACACATAGAGATAAAGTGCCAACCGAATTTAAAAGTGTATTTTAATGGCAACAACTAATAAATTTAGTTAGTACAATGATATTTACATTAGCTTTCTGAATATTTTGGGTGTTGCAACTAAAATTCAGTTGAATTAACCGAATTTTGTTGTGTAAACTAAAGTGCAGTTGTACCAACCGACTGAATCTCGTAATAACCGAAATTGAGTCATAGTAACAGAATTTCACTTGGCAAATAGCTAAATTTTTCTCTGTGTGCATAAATGTTTTCAAGATTTTGGAATATTGTGTTTATTTCCAAATATTTATTTAAAGCTGCTGAAAATATTTTGTAAATTTTGTTTTCTATCTAAATAGCTTAAATTCTTATTATAAAAACCTCATTCGGGGCACTTATGGCCAATTTAAAATACCCCGCCTGAAGGCGGGCTTGGCTGTTAGAGAGAGGGTTAAGAGTCGTAAAAATCCAAAAAATGTAAATGACGAAACGAACTGAAGCTGGTGTCTTGACTTTCGAAAGCTTTCATTTGATAACTTATTTTTCCATAGTTACTTTGAAAGATATATGACAAGTCTTTGTAATCCCAATCTAAGTTATAACTTTATGGTAAACCATTTTTTTTTTTTTGCCAAAGTAGTCGGTTAACATAGTTAATACAGAACTTGAAAATATTATTGGGACTATAACCCTAATTCTGAGATTTTCTTCTAGGACCTACTACTCAAAGTGATTTGATTATTGTCTCAATTTCGAGTGTGGAGATTATGTTTAAAAAGTTTTAGAACAAATTATGGTTGTCATGTCAACTGCAAATTGTATTACTAAAACGATATTGCCCATTTTAATTCCCCGTCCCAGTGTAGAAAAGCATTACCATATAAGTGGTTATATAAGTACATATTTGGTAATGACAAGTACTTACAATTGTCATTACAAATCTCATTACTTTGATATGGGTATGTCGCGCAAAATAATGGCATACTAGTAATGATCAAAATATGTGGTTACCTATATGCTTACCAGTATGGTCAAACATAATGCGTCTAAAAATAAATTTTCAAAAAAAAAAATTTAATAAAAAATATTTTTTTATTGAAAATTTTTTTTTTAATTAAATATGCCCGCACGGGATTTGTATCTGGACCTCCAGGTTGTCAGTCAATCGCTCTACCATCTGAGCTATGTCAACATGTTATACTTGACTTGCTTGCACAAAATGTCATTACTTTCCAGCTTACAAAAATTTAAAAATAAGTAGTTATATATGTACTTAAAAGAGGTGAAAAAATAACAAGTCTAAAAATAGATTTTCAATCTTTTTTTAGATCATTACTTTATATTAAAAATAATGATGACAATAAGTACATCATTTTTTATATTAAAATAATGGGAAAATTAACTAGTAATTAGTATGTTATTATATATATGTTTTAAAGTAAGGCAGAGAGTATGCTGGCGTCATTACTGGTGGCGAGAAAAGTAATGACATGTCATTACAGTCTCTACACTGGGATATTAAACGTATTGTAATTTATAATTAATTTAGACAAGTTTGTTATTTTTTAGATATATTTCTAAAACTTCCCCTTTTAATGGGGGATTTTTTCGTAATTGCTGCACATTATTGACGTACTGAATTAGAGTCATAATTAGTGAAACATCAACTGTTTACATTGTATGTCATATTATCTGTAAAAATGCAAACAACAGAAATATGAATTTAAGTAATCGCTGTGAGTTTACAATAAATAATTCTATAAAAATCGTTTTGAAGTGAGATGCTTCATAAATGAGCTATTTCAAAAATGTTCGACACTTATTGAAACTGACTTTAGATCATACAAGAGACTAATTAATTGATGATTTCATTACAATTTCATTGATATCAATTGTAATGAAATTATTTTCATTAGCATTTTTTTAATTAATAGTAATGAATTGATTAGATTTGATTTCATTGATTAAAGATAATGATTTTAAATTTAATTGACATTAGTAATGAATCAATTAAAGGAAGCAAATTACAATTTACAGAATACAAATATGCTAGGTCTGCTAGGTTTCAATTATTAGTTTACCCAAATACGTACGTGAAAATACCAATTTAATTACTCCACTAATGGAATGGAACATTGGTCCGAAATGAAACGGGGAACGAGTGTAATCGGAACACTTAACACATTTGTGTTGTCGAAAGTGGACGTGTTTGTTAAGTTTTGCAAAGATGTTGTCCGTTTTACGATATCTCGCTTAGTTTTAAAGATACGAGCCATTTTGCACAATGGAGATATTTAAAATGGCCAGTATCTCCAAAACTAAGCGAGATAGACCAAAACGGACAAAATTTTTGCACCGCAGGAGTAGTAATACAATAAACAACAAATAGTCCACGTCCGAGAGAGATCCAGAGTGATCAAAACAGCCACAGGGTGATTTAATTTTTTACTTATTTGCGTAATAATACAAACATAAACATATGTTATTTTAAATTTATTTTCATCGGGATAAACATTAATTGCATTTATAGTAATTAAATGTGCTAAAGTCCCAAAACTTATTTAACAAATTGTGAAAAACAATCTGCTGTAGGCGTGTCCCTATCCGGATTTCATTCCTGCCCAAGGAAGTCTTCAGGGGACTTTGTTATTAGAATTTCTAGAGATATTTGTTATGTTAAATCACAAACTCAATGAGAATTTCTTGTCCTATTATCTATATATTCTATTATCTGTTATCAGATAATAGAAAGTTAGTTTCTCGTTCTATTTCGTTTCCCGTATTCAGTGTTACAATTGCACTCCATTTATGTTTTTTTAAACAAATGCGTTTTTTGTTCAATTGTAATTAGTTTTTTAGGCATTAATGTGTTTTCATTAGACAAATTCTAATGCTAAGAAATTTCATTACAATTAAATTTAACTTTAAATAAAAAACTCCAATGCTAATGAAAAAATCCCAAGTATGCTTTAGATGCCTCTTATTTCTCAAGGTTTTTTTGAATTGAGAAAAACGATGGACAGGGTTAGGTAGCCTATACTTAAAAACTATGACATGCAAAGTTTAAAGTGGAAAAGTTTTCACCTTTTTGATGGCCATTTAAAAGTCGAAAAATTAAATAAATAACTTGAAACTGGCATTTTTGCTCATGGTATTAAACTTTCAGTTCCAAACCAATACAAAATCGAGTCACTAGACTTGGGAGATACATACGCTGCTTGGTTAAACTTTCACAGTTTTTTCCACGTGGTTTTTGCGCTGTATAATGGAATTGAGTTTTGAGAACTGTGGAATACCCCAAACTTATAATTAATTGCCGTATATTTTTTAAAAATGTATGTTTTTGCAGCTGACATTCACAATTATATTGGCTGGCGTATTGCGTGAACAGAGTTTCTTAGTAAGCAGCAACTCAGAGTCAAAAAGGTTTACTGGTTTTGCCTCATATGCCGCTATAGTCAGAAAAACTAAATAGCTAACTTTACACAAGATTTATATTTAAATAAAATATAACGATACTTTTAAAACATTCATAAAAAAGCCCGTACAAATAGTGGAAAATTCAGCTGCGACAACAGAAAATAGTACCTGAATTTCTGCCAGCAGAATTTTCTATGAAGTTGAGAATCACAGACTGCTAAATTAAGGTGACCTAAATTTTAGAAGAACTTAGTTTGAGTTTATAGTAGTAGCTAATTTCACGAAGAATTAAGCTAATCGAATATAATTTTTAAGCACAATCAACGGAAAATTTCTGCTAAAAATTTCTTTTCGGATCTTAGCCTATTTTATGATTTACAAATATGAGAAAATATAGCCATCTACAAGCTAGACTGATGGCGGAGACATAAACAATTAATGGTTTTAAAAATGAATAGCGGTTTAAATTAGCTGCAGATAAAATTAGCTGAACTGAATTAGAATCCGTTTAACAGACTTTTGAACTAACTTTTTTTATGAGTGTGGTATAAAATCTTGTCCTTAATTTGTGGCATTACATTTTAATTTTAGACTGTTTGTTCAATAATTATGGTAAATTTTCTTAACCTCAACATTTCTAACGTAAATTTTGTTAAATTTGTTTTGCATATTTTGAAATTAAGAGGTTAACATTTTTAAACCAAAACAATTTTTAAAAATTTTGCGAAATTTAATTTTTTTCATTCTCATTTTTTTTATTAATAAAAAAACATAACTTGAGAACATAGTTAGGTATATAGAGTGAATCTTACAGACGGACTAAATTGATAAAGTGCAAAAATATATATTTTTTCGTTCCGGCCGGTGTATAAATTCTAGCAAAACGTACATATATTTGATTTTAATGAGCTTAGGACTGAAATCGAAAAGTCATCAAAAAATATTTAGGACTTTAAATTTTATGGACCAAACAATATTTCTATAACCATAAAAGGCATCCTTATAAAAAAATTTAAATTTGCGAATTTAAAAGCATTAAATATGATTTCTTGCAAGTTAAATTAAATATCATAAAAACTGAAAAAATGCATGTTTTCCAAAGTAATCGCGGTTTTCTCTTTTAGTTCTGGCAAATGACACACTTTTTTTTAGTGTATATTTATATTTTATAATGTGATAAATATAGTATGATAAATTGATTTAACTTTTATGAAATCCAAGACAAAAAAGTAAGTTTAATATTTTTAATTTGCTTTAACCCTTTAATTGGCAAACGATGTTTCTCAACGTTTTACAAAACAAATAATAAGTTCTTCAACAAAATTGTTTATCGTTGCCTAATTTAGGTGATATGAGTCAAAATATTTTAGGGTGCATTTGAAAACTAAAGCATATAAAAGAGTAGTTTTGGACAAAAAATATTTCTCTTACCAAGATATAACCACGCTCGAAAAACTGTTTTTTTTTTGCTCCTATTTAAGAAGATATCGGTATTTTCGCTTTTTGGAAAAAACGAAATTAGGCGAAAAAGTATCTGTCTATTAGTTTATAAGTTAAGACGATGTCCTTTAGAGGAATCCTGATAAAATCCTGTGTCCTTGGACTAAAGTAAGGACCAAAGTTTAGTAACGTCATGATGCTTGTTAGGAAAAGACCTAACCACGTGCTTGATTACTAAGAAGACAAGAATGGGGCAAATCTAACTTTTCTAACTTTTCTAAAACTTCGGGTTCTGATGAGATCTTTAGCCAGATCGAAATACTAGTATCAACCTAGCTAATATGTTTGATTTGCTTTATTTTTGTAAATATACGGAGGTTGAAAGCTCGTTATAAATTGAAAAAAAAGCCCTACATATTTCGCCACCTTTCATCTCTCTTCTATCCCCTTTTCAAAGGCAGACAACATGAATAGAAGAATCCTGCTTCTCTTAAAAAAAAAACAGAACAGAGCCTCTGGTAGCAATTATACCCACGATCCCCGCGCTGAGTTTGCATTCTTTAACATTAAGTTGGTTGTAAAACGATGAGCTTAACATTTGAACTATTTATTTAAAAATAGCATAAGTCCACATGTTTTTAAAGTGATTTATAAATCGTTTTGCATTTCAAAGTTTTTGAAACTTTAAATGTCAACTTTTGTTAAATTTTTTTATACACATCTGATCAGAGGTAATAACATTTATTTACTATCTGAGGCAGCCTTACCTGTTAGAGGGTTAAATTTAACATCGCCATAATTTTGGCACCGTTAAAGAAAAATGATTAACGCGTATGGATTGCTTAAATGGTGGATGCTTAAACATCGGCTAATACACAAAAGTTTTTTAGTGTCATACAAAAAAAAACTTAATATTTTTCCTTAAAGTATTGAAAATATTTTGAAATTACTCATATGTATATCATTTAAATTACATAAAAATTTAAGTTTCAATTTAGTCTTTATTATACTTCATGCTAATCTTGTAACATTTTCTATTTACTTAAAAAATTTAAATGTAGTTTTGAAATACATAATTGTTTTCCGTTTAAATCCAAGTGTTAAAAATACCTCGAAATATAAATGTTCCCAGTCAGAAACTGCCAGTAGTATAAAAACCAAGCTCTGGCTAAGCAAGGAATTATTAATATATTCCTTGTAGAACCCCTGATTAAGACGCTTTACCACCGTTTCCAAAAAGCGTTTTGCCAGTATATGTTTTACAATAATTTCAGTGATCCATAATAAAAAAAAAAAAAACATTGACAACGAATTGGCTAAGACCACTGCGCTGACGTTGGTAAAAAGTGCTTTCCCAGTGCTATCCAGTCCGAAATTGCAACGGCTCAAAACTATAACAACTGGTAAAGTTGTTATACTTTTTAGCCGTTCCGAGTTCGATCCATGTTCCAGGCATTTATTTATTTATTTATGATTTTTTTTTCATACTTTTTAATATTTTTTTGCTGGAAAAGCTCTTTTAAGAACAACTTTTTTGTTTGTTCTCCAAACGTTGGCAAGTTGATTCCAACAAACCTTATGCCAGTGCTGACATGTTTAAGCAGTCAACTGTTACCCATCAGTTATCATTTACTTACGTTTTAAGCTTTCAAATATTATATATCTCGTTAGCTCAGTGCTTAGAATCCCTGCGGGACTACATGAATTTTTTTTAATTTTATTTTGGAAAACTAATGATATTATTAATTTGGGGCTGGGAAAGCACTTGTTGCCAGCACTTGTACCACTTCTTGCCAGTGGTGGTCCGTTTGTCTTTTTCTAACTGGGTTCGTATGTAAATAAATATCTGAAGAGGAGGAAGATGCTATGAAGAAGTATGAAATGTGTTTAGGAATATTTATTTTACTAATTTGGGGAGGCAAATAAAATACAAACTGGTTTCACTTTTGATTTCATTTAAAATTTGTTAAAAAAAAATAAGACAATAAAGATTGCAAAACTGATGTTAATTCTTAAAAATTATCTACACTCATAGAAAAACGTCAAGGTAACATTTCATCATAATTAGAAATTGTGAAAAACAAAATTTATAATAAAAATTTCTAAAAACGGGTCAGTATTTTAAGGCTACATGATATCTGCATGATAGTAATAACCACTAATCAATGAAGTTTCGCTGGAATTGGTCCATTAAAACTTTTCAATAAACTTATGCAGTTTTTCTTTAAATTCACCTAATAAAAAAGTTTCATTGAAAATATATTTTCGTAAAAATTATGAAGCTTTTTCATAAAATTTAAAAAATGTTTATTCACTTTCTGAAGATTACTTTTCTCGCTCTGTGTATACACAGAAAAAACTTAAATTGAGTTTCAACTAAAATATTTGTAAAAGTTTAATTGAATTCGGTCCTATTGCAGAAATTGTAGTGTCAATTAAATTAATTTGTAACTTTTTGATTGATTTTACTTTCAATTAAGATGTTAATCATATCTAATACCAATTTAATTGAATATTGTTTTTAACTTGAAACAAATTTTTAGTATATACATACATACTTTTAACAGATATTATACCACTTATCGACCGTAGGAATGTTTTGACGAAATTTGATACGAAGATGTTAAGGAAAGTTTAATCTTTTTCTGAAGCTTTTGTACATTTATTGCGCCTTTTATTGCTGGTATTCGCAATTTGAATTTTTTACGGTTTGTAAGTACTAACGGGTTAAGATTTTTTTTTTAATTATAATTTTTATTAGTTGTTAAAGCCAATATCTATCAAACCGTAATACACAATTTGATCTATCGGATTTTCACGATTTTTGAGAATTTTTGAAAAATATTTGTGTTTTTAGACAATTTTTCAAAATTGTGATATGTCGTTAAAAAAAAAAGAATTTTCTGTATATTCAAGTTTTTACAAGATCAAGCATTTCTTGATCCGACCTTTAAATCTTACATATCCGACCTTTGAATCTTATCCGACCTTTGATTCTTACATCTCGATCCGACCTTTGAATCTTACATAAAAAGTACTCTACAAATGTAGTCAAAAATTTCATTTTTGTCTACATTTGTAGTTTATTTAAAAAAACAACCACATCAAATTACAGTAATATGGTTTTACATTCATTTATACAGTAGTTTTTTCTTTTATTTAACAAAATAAAACATGTATGTTTATTTTTGACTACATTTGTGGTTCATTTTTTGAACAGTAAAAAATAAATGACAATGTTAGTTGAATTTAATGAATGTTAGTGGTTCAATTTTCAAGGGAAATTTTATTTGTTCTTAACTATATTTGCAGTCGTATTTACTTACATAATCACCCATATCGTGAATATTTTTTCCCTCGAATTGTTTTCCCTTTTCACTCAATTGCAATCTTGAATAAAAGTTCCCTCAGAATTTGTTCCCTTTGTCTAATCATTCACTCGTGAATATTATAATACAATTTCAGGGGAAATTCACGATACCAATTTTGACTTAAGGGGGAATGAAAATTACATGGAAACAAACATTTCCCTTTTTATTCACGATATGGGTGAATATTTTAATTGTAAATACTGCTCAACAAATTTAGCTTATTTTTAAAAATTTTCCCATTCTTTCTTAACCAAATCAGCATATCTAGGGCTTATATTCAATATTATCTATTTTAAAAAACAGAACTTTACAGGACGGCATAAAAACCGTTTATTTCTTCTGTTTAACTTCTGTTCAATAACTTTATTATTTTCTGTAGCAAAATTGGATAGAGCATTTGATAAATAATAGTTCGATTTTGATACCCGCAACAATGCGATACGTAAGGAAATATTGAAGTTTTAAAACCAAAAGTAAAATGGGAAAATTTTCCACTTTCCAATAATGTACTTCGAATTTCCTGGAAGATACAACCCAGGAAAAATTACACATTCCAAAAAGAAGGTGATGCCCACACTTGCTTACATATCTCATTGCCAAATTTAGTAACTGCAATACCAAACTCATTCCAACGATAGAGTCAAAAAAGCAAGTAGTAATGTAATCAATTCTTTAAATTTAAATTAGAAAGCATGAACTCAATAACAAAGTAATTATTTACTTAAAAGAAAATAACAATGTTATTAACTTATATGTATAAATTTTTGTACTCAAGAAGTAATCATATACTTTTTCTTAATAAAAGGACGGTTTTGGAAGTTTTGAAAAAAGAAGTTATACAATTTTAAAGAATTTATTTCATATATTTTTCAAACACATTTTATTTGCAGGAAAATAATACTAAAAACAGAAATTGCATTTTGCCTAAATTTTGTTAAACTGTGGTTAGGTATAAATTAGGGAAGCGCACGTGAGCAGAAAATTGTGAGTGGAAGTTGAAATTACTGACGTTATCGTGAGTGAGTGTAAAAAAAAATTTCGAGGGTTATTGTGCGTGAGTTATATTTTTGTTTTTCAATTTTGAATTGTTCTTTTTTTTGAAAAATTTATATTTTCGTGGTTTATAGCTCCAAAATTATGACAAACCCATGTTATCATAACAATTCGATTTTTCACTTTTTAGGATTTTATTTCCGTATGCGTTTAGATCGTTATATTCGAGTGACCTAGGAGAATCACGTGTGAGTAAAAGTTGAATTTACTTATGGAACTTCTTCCGTTTTTTTATATGTAAGTAGTTCTTATTTTTTCTAGGGAACTATTTTTTTTTTTTTTTTGTGCAAGTACTTCGTAGTTTTACAATGGAACTACTTCTTTATTAAAAAATGTATGTAGTTCTTAAAAATATAAAGTAAATGGTTCTTCGGTAAAAAAAATAATCAATTCTAAAGAATCAATTATTTTAGTCTCACGCCCTGTTAAAAGAATCGAGTAGGTAATCTAGTAAGGAATGCGTTCTGCCGAAAATGCTTGATTACAAACCCGCTTACCTTTTTGGAAATTTTTTGCTGGGAATATACACATAAAATATAATCTGATGTTCTTTTTATATTTATAAACACTGAAAATTATTTCCTTCCGGATTACCGGATATAAGGTTAGTAATACAAAAAATTCTTCGTTAAAAATTATAATTCGCGATATTTAAGAAACGACCTACACTATTTAAGAAATTTGACCAGATTAGTGATCTGCATGCCTAATTTAGTAAGAACACATATATTGCAAAAGGAGTTTATTCGAAAAAAAATTGTCGTATTATTATTATATGAAGAGATAGAGGATTTTTTATTCACTAAAATGAATTGTTTAAGATAGGGAAATAACAATAAAATGGGGGAAAAAGTATGCTTCTGTTTTGAAATTGATACCATAGATGAGGCATATTTTACTGAATATTTTGCCATCAAAAACCCATTTCGTGAAAATTTAAGATAGAGGATATTGATTATAGGCCCGCGATATAACTTTTATAGCAAAGATCTTCTTTCTAAAAAATAATAACTTTTTAAAATATTGATATAAAAATATTTCAAATTTGTATTTTTTATTTATGCCATATGCCATATGCAACCCTGGAAAAGTTTGTTTAAAATTGGTAAAAAATTGCCCAAACAAACAAAAACCGTAAAAAAATTGCTAAAATTGGAAATAATTGCCAAAAAAAGGAAATTGAAAAATCGTCAAACTCGCTAAAATTTAAAAAAAAGCTCCACAATTAAAAACAAACGACTCTGAAATTGAAAAAAAAAATGTTGACATTTTTTTTTTTCAATTTGGGCGATATTTTTTTTATTCTAGCATTTTTTTTAAATTTAAATTTTTTGTTTAAATCATTTGATTTTTTTAAATTTTAACATTTTTTTCACTTTGTTGTCGTTATGGGTTACAAAAACTTTAAATTGGTGCAAACAAAATTCCTTTTCTTTTAGAAATGTTGAGGTTAAGAAGAAGAATAAACGTTTTTCTCTAGAAATTATAAACACCATTAATTTTTAAATCAGACTAGACTAGTTTCTGCCTTTTTATGGACAGGCTCATCATTGATTTTCCATTTAAATTGTATTATTATTTGTGTCTTTTTATAATCGTCAGATTGTCTCTATATGATAAATTTTTCAACAACCTGCTGCTGTAAGAATCAAACCTGCGCTCATCTTACATAACAAACGTAACAATACCAAGTCATGACCGATCACACCCAAGTATGGCCTCGAATCTAACGCAGCTGAATTGCAGTTTTCTTTCCTATTAGCTTTTTCTGTAATTGTATATTATACTCAGAAGTGACAACACTAACAACACAAATATTCTATTTTTAGATTTTTTTTATTTTTCTAATCTCCTCCGTCTCTATTTCACAAGTCGTCTCTATTTTCATTCTCTTTTTTCAATTAAACATTGAATTGATGTTATAGAACTTTTAATTGAAACTCAGTTTCAAATCAGACTAAAGTTTAATTGAAATTTGTTTGACTATAATTTTTTCGGTGTATTTTAATAATACAATCACAGTAATTTTTATTTCGAAATTTACAATGGGATGAATGCTAAGTTGTGAATTAAAAAAAAAATGCACACAGAAAAAACTAAAATCGAGTTTCAATTAAAATATTTGTTGATTCAATTAAAAGTTTAATTGAATTCGGTACTGTTAAAGAAATTGTAGTATCAATTAAAATAATGCGTAACTAATTAATTGATTTTATTTTTAATTAATGGTTTAATCACATGTATTAAAAATTAAATTGAATATAGTTTTTAATTTGACAAAATTGGAAGGAAAAAATAATTCAAAAATTGGAAAACAATTGTTAAAATTTAAAAAATAGCTATAATTTAAAAATCGTTCAAATTGAAAAAAAAAAATCGTTCAAATAGAAAAAAAAAAATCGAAATAATTAGAAAAAAAAATATGAAAAAATCACTACAATTAAAAAAAAAATGCCACAATTGGAAGAAAAAAAATATTCAAAAAATCTGAAAAAAATCACTAAAACTAAAAAAAATTACCAAAATTGAAAAATCGTCTAAATTCGTATTTATTATGAAAACATTCTATGTTTTTGGAATTTTTTAATATTCGGTTACTTTTTTTTCTCCAATTTGGCGATTTTTTTTTTTAACTTTAGCGATGTCTTTTAATTTGGGTGATTTTTTAATTTTAGATATTTAAAAAAAAAATGTTTTATATTTTTAATTTTTCAGAATTTTTTAATCTTAGCGAATTTTTATTTTTTTTTTCAATTTTGGCTATTAGTTTTTTCAACTTTGGTGATTTTTTTCTTTTTGTATAACAACTGTAAATTTTGTGAAAATTTTAATTGAAATTTTTTTTTTTATAATTTTTGCTGTGCAGTCATTTATAATTTTTTTTTTTTAAATAAAATTTCACTTAAATCTAGTTCATACAAGATTTAAAATCCATTTAAAATGTCATATTTTTATAATAATATTGTCTCAATAAAATTATGTTATATTTCAAGTTCTTTTAAATTTTTTTTTTGTCACTTTTAATTTCAGTATTTTTAATAAACATATTTTGTGTTTAAATTCTTGATTATTTTTACAGTTTTAATTAAACAAGTTTTTTAATCTGGCTAACGAAAAAAAAAAATTTAGATCTTTATCTATGAATATTTTTGTTAAATTTAATCTTTTTATTTTTGCTAATTTAAACACTTTCATTAGTCGATTGTTTTTTTTTTTTTTTTAATTTTAAAATGACCAGAAAATCCATAATTTAAATAAAATTAAGACCAGTTATTTGTAGCACGTTTTTAAAATTTAAATTCGTCAATTTTTTTCTTTTTAGTTCAAGTTAAACTTCTTCAAGGCTATAAAGATGTTGTTTCCGTAGATATATTAAAAGTTTGGAGTTTATTTTTACATATAAACAAAAAATAACTTAAAAAACTTATAAATTGTACATAAATTGTAAATGAAATGATTTTAAAAGTACGTTTTTAATAAAACTTTTTCATTGAATGTATTAAACTTGCATTAACTTAATGAAGAGTTTCAATTCACGAGTGCAATTTCGTTGCTATTATTCAAAATTTCTATAATACTCGTATCATGAACATAATTATCTTAGTGAATAAGAAAAAATATAGGATATCTTTGCAATTTTAAATTTTTTTAAAAATTTTAGTCTAAACTACACATAGAGAATTTTCTTGGATGAGTTTTAATGAAATTTTTCACTAAACTATTGAAGTTTTCTTCACAAAGTGAATGAAAAAGTTCGTAAACCTCATGAACAAGCTTCAAAAGGTTTAAGAAACTATTTTTGCAGTAATTGTTGTTTCCATTATTTTTTTCAAATTATTTAGTTATAAGGCTCTTGTTACTTAAAATTTTGGCAAGTCTATATATTACAATAAAAAAAAACTCAAAAGATCTTTTCGTGAAAATTGCTTCTATATAAAATCCACAATTTACAGAATTTGGTTATTTTTTGCTTAAAATACTCTGTGGTGTTTTCTATAAAATAATAGTACCTACTGCAAATGTAATTTATTCAGGGTTGCCATATTAAAATTTGAACTAATTAAGGACACGTCATAGATCCGCTGGACATTTTTCAACCATACTTTTAAGGCATATTTTTGTAATATTCTTTTCTTAAAGCGCCCTCTAGTACAAATATTAGCAACTTAAGTTTAAACTTTTACAAAATATGAATCCTAGACGGTTAAATGTATTTTAAAGTAAAGTATTATTCAAAAATATAGGAAATTAAAAGACAAGAATGGATGATTAATAGGTGTTTTGTTAAAGCTCTGCCTATTCTGGTGGCTCTAGCTTTACTAAAACTTCGAGTTCTGATGAGATCTTTAGCCAGATCGAAATACTAGTATCAACCTAGCTAATATGTTTGATTTGCTTTATTTTTGTAAATATACGGAGGTTGAAAGCTCGTTATAAATTGAAATTAATTTTTTTTTATTTTAATCCATTCCTGCCTATTGGGTATTTAAATACCCAAAAAAGAGCAACCTCAAACAAATATAGCTAGAAAAAGGGATGAGCTGTATCAAATTGGTTTTTACCATTCATCCTTAAATCCAAAATGAATTAAAAAAAAAAAAAAATAATAAATCCATTTTGAATTTAGCTTAATTTAATTCCAGTATTTGCTATTTTGCAATATTTTATTTTTTTCTTCACATTATATTTGTGAGTTTGTGTATTTTAAAATTAATTAAATATTAAATTATGGAATTTTCAACGAAATAAAATAGATCCAAAAATAAATCCGATGGTTAAAAAGCAGGGCTATTAATAATATTGCAAAAATTATTGTAAAGTATTCTTAAAGTTGTTGTAAACAATAATTTTTTCGGAACTCGGACCCCCTGGAATACTCTCTTGAACCCCCGGGGATCCGCGGACCCCCATTTGGGGAAGCGTTGCTCTATCAATAGTAGATCCTTTTTTGGTGAAAAGTGAAAACATTAACCTTATGTGGATTAAGTTACACAAAATAATAATTTTTAACATGTGAAAATTTTTTTTTTTCTCAAATATTTAACAAAATTTAAATCTTTTTATAAAGTTTCCATAAAGTTTCCATAACTTTCTTAAATATATTATATACTTTACTTTGATCAGATAATAAATGTCTTTACCACTACGAAATTTACAAAATAACATCTTTCATAATTTTCTATAAAAATATCACTTAAATTTTACTAGACTGCACTTAGAATAATATGTAGTGAAAGACCACATCTAATGTAGTTAAAAACAAACGAAATTTCATTTGAAGAAAGGACGACTTACATTTCAGTAAAGTCAATTAAAATTGTCATTTGTTTTTACTGTTCAAAAAATAAACCACAATTGTAGTTAAAATTAGCCACATATACAGTAAAAAATAAACAAACATTTATTTGTTTTATTTTTTAAATAAAAAAAACACTACTGTATAAAATGAATGTAAAATCACAATACAGTAAGTTGATGTGGTTTGTTTTTTTAAATGAACTACAATTGTAGTCAAACTGCAATTTCTTTTACAAATGAATGTTTTTTCACTTAAAGATAAAGAAACTGTTTTACAACTCAAACAACTACAAATATTTACAGTAGGAGTTCCCTGAGTGTATCATTATCTTTACTATATTAAAAAAAATCGTTAACCGGAGGACTAAAATTACCCATGAAATTTAATTTAAATGTTGGCCACAAGAAGAGTGCACCTGAGTGCAAAATGCTCCACTTCTTAAAAACTATTATTTTGTGTAACGTGATCCACATAAGGTATTTTTTTCACTTTTAACCAAAAAAGACCCACTAGGAAATTTACAGAGTAATATCTTTCCCTTTTCATTAAATTGGTATACGTGATAGATACACGGTTCCCAAATGGAACCAATTTAGAAAGGAGTCGCTCCAAACACAAACTTGAATTAAAATTGAAAAAAAATTTTATTTCCTTAATAACAACTATTATATTATAATAATAGCAATCGACATCTTCAAACCAGTCATTTTCAAAATCTTAATTAATTTATTAAAAAAAAAAAACGGATTTTTATCACATTCGGGTGAGCATTGTGGTGTAATGGTTAGCGCGTTGGACTGTTACACAGATGGTCCCGGGTTCGATTCCCGGTGACTACAACATCAATTTAGAAAAATAATATGTATGAGTTTTCTATCACTTATATGTATCGCTGCGCCCACCTTCGGTGTTCCCACATCACTTAACCCCACCGAAGTAAAATAATGAATCAGGGCTATGAAACAAAAAGCTTCAATAAATTCGCCAACTCTACTTCAGGTGGCGAGCAACAACTGTTCTAAGACTTATCATCTCGCGCAATTACAGTGTTGCCATGCTTGAAGCCCTTTATCTTTCACCACCTTTCATCTCTCCACTGTCCCCTTTCCAAAGAAAGCAACACATTAATTAATAGGAAGAATTTCCTAAGTGTTGCTTCTCTTAAAAAAAAAAAAAAATAATAATTGTGGATTCCTGGCTAAAGAGGGTTAATGATACCCGATGAAGTCAAAATTGCATATCTGAATAATTTTGAGCATATTAAATGAATAAATGAAATAAAAAATAAATTTTATGGAACTTCGCATTTTGGGGAATTTTTAATAATAATACACTATTGTTCCAAAATGCGTCACGGGTTAACGTTTTCAAAAAAAGAAAAAAAAATATATATATGAACGGCTTATTGCAAAAACTTGATAAGCCACATATTATTTTTTGGTTTATTTTTGCCTTTTAAAGTAAGTGTTTAAGCTAGACTTCTTCCAAAAAATTATTAATGGTTGTCTAGAAAACAGCGAAAACTAGAAAATAGCCAAAGTTGCTTATCAAGTTTTTACAATAAGCCCTTCATATATATATTTTTCATTTGGAACCAAATCTTTTTTTATTGGGCACCCTGATGGACGTGTATGACCTCGAATGAGTATAAATGAATTCATACAATTTCATTAATGGCTGCATATACATATGTTGATTTTTAACCGGGTTAAAATATTTTTAAAAAAGGGTCTTATCGAAATAGGGGAACAAATTATATTTTCAAATAATTATGTGGCAACTCTGGATAAAAATGTTCTACTAATTTTAGGTTGTAGTCAAGGCGTTGAATTATTTAATGATTTTAAAAAACTGAATTATCTTTACCCAGTAGAAAATATAGTCGCTTAAATGAACTTGGTTCAAAACTACAATGTGCCCATAATGAGTCAATATATAAAAATTCACATTAACTTAATAAAAATGTATAGAGTTTCAGTGCAATTTTATTGTTTTTTTTTTTAATTATTTTTTATTAACTTGTTGTTTTTCTTGGAAAAGTAACCAAAAGTAATTAAAGTATAGTTTAATTAAATGAATGTTTTTAACGAAACTTTATATCTGATTTATTGATTGATTGATCACGCTTAAAATCAGAAATTTAACCCTTTAAAGCTCAAAACTTTATTTTTTTTTGTTTGTCATTCTAAAATTTTTCTGACTTAAAAAGTCAACTTTGTAGAAAATGCTTTGTAAGTTAACTAATTTTAATGAAATAATTTTGTAAAAATATATTCAGTTTTCATTTCGGTGAAAATTCAAGTATTTTGAAATAAATTCATATTCCAAAGTAAAAATTATTAAAATTTTTATGGTTTTACTTTTAAATTTTAAAAAAATAAAACCAAAGTTTATTTTTCGGTCTTTTATCATAAATTATGATGCGAGCAAGATTATTCAAGTTCAAGATCATTTGTTTTTGTTTTTTGTTTACCCAAATTTGCGTAAATCTTGCACTTGAATAATCTTGCTCACATCATAATATTTTAATCATGTAATATTTTTAGTAATTAAAACCATCATTTGCATGATATGTGAAAAATCAATTAAACTATTAATTGATATTATCAATTTCATAATTAAAACTCGTTTTGAATTTGTTTGTGTAAATTTCTACACTGAGAGAATTATCAGCTGATATTAATGAATTTTTGTATAAAATCGATGAAATTGCACCAGAATTCATCCATTGAAACTTTTCATTATGTTAATGCAAGTTTTCATAAAATTATATGAAAAATATCTTTTTATTTAATAAAATTTTCACTCAATGAAGAAATTTCCGTAAAAAATGGTTTTATAAAAAGTATGAAGTTTTCCATTAGTTCTAAGAAAATGTTCACTTATTTCGTGAAGAAAAGTTTCACGGATTTAAGGAAAATTTAAATTTTTGTTCCAACAAAATTGTCTCTGTACATGTCAGAAATTCAGGTACACAGAAAATACTAAAATCGATATTTAATATTAATATTTGTATATACAATTAAAAAATAATTGAATTGGGGTCAATTAAAACTTAAAATTTCCATCTAAAATTTTAATTATATAAATTAAAAATAATTTGGGGGAAGAATTTAGGGAAATGGTGTTTGAATATCTTACAATATATCTTCCAGCCTTTTATAACTTATTTTAGAAATATTGAGGTTAAGAAGAAGAATAAACGTTTTTCTCTAAAACTTATACACAGTATTAATTTTTAAATCAGACTAGACAGCCTTTTTATGGACAGGCGTCATCATTGATTTTCCATTTAAAATGTATTATTATTTGTGTCTTAAGCTATGTACAGACGGTTGTCAGATCTTACAATAATGTCAGAAAAATGTTCAGAAAATGTCTAACAACAGTGTGAACTTACAACTTGCAAGATTGTCAGAAAAAGCATTGTCTGTACATTGTAAGACAATAATATTGTCAGACATCTGACATTCGTGTGAACACCCTACGTTGCCATTGTCAGATAATTACAAGACATTGTAAACAATTTTTTATTGGCAGATGTGTTTAAATTAATGCATCTGACAATGGCAGTATTGTCACAGAAATGTTTCTATTGGCGGCACTGTCCATAAATAATAAAAAAAAAAACAAAAGTTCATATTAATAATATTAAAAATCAAAAGTGAAACAAAATAGGAAATCAAATTAAATAAAAAAATGGATGGCAACATTTCCATTAATGAAACCTGCGTCATAGATTGCAGCTATGAGCCAACGACTGTTTCATATCCAGTCGCCAAGAGGCTCTAGAGCCGGGAAAAAATCAACACCCAAACAAAGATCCTACCGCAAAAAGGTGGAATCCGTGTGGTCACACGAAAGTATTATCAAACTTATCGAGGAAGTTGAGGTACGGCGAAGTTTATGGGATGCTGGTTGCGCTGAGTATAAACTTCCCAAATATATTTTATGGCAAGAGGTCGCAGATGCCATCCAGATAAGTGTGAACGATTGCAAAGGAAAATAGGCAAATCTCCGCACCTCTTTCAACTGCAATTTGCAAAAATATTTTGTCTTCATCCTCGCTACTTTCTAATACATAGGCAGCTAAAATCGTTGCAATTGCTTTTTTTGTTCCATGACAATTAATATTATTACTTTTTCAATTTAATTTAACACACAATTGTCAATTAATAATTTCTTTCAAATGCTTTAACAGTTCTGGCAATGTCTATCAACAGATCTGGCAATTTTTGCCATACAAGAATCTGACAACCGTGTGAACTGACAATTTTCGTTGGCAAATAAATTTATTGTTTGACAATGAAATTGAAAGGTTTTCTTACAATCGTCTGAACTGACAATTTACCTTTTGCTAAACATGTTTCATTGTCAGTACATTGCCATCACATTGCCAGATCCTACAATATTGTAAGATCTGACAACCGTCTGTACATAGCTTTATAATTGTCAGATTGTCTCTATATGATAAAATTTTCAACAACCTGCGGATGTAAGAATCAAACCTGCGCTCATCTTACATAACAATACCAAGTCATGACCGTTTAGCAATCACACCCAAGTATGGCCTCGAATCTAATGCAGCTAAATTGCAGTTTTCTTTCCTATTAGCTTTTTCTGTTATTGTATATTATACTCAGAAGTGACAACACTAACAACACAAATATTCTATTTTTAGATTTTTGTTTATTTTTCTAATCTCCTCCATCTCTATTTCACAATGTTAACAGATTGACGTATGGTGTTTATAATGTATTTTAGTACAGTGTTATATTAACGTCATAAAGACAGTCGCAATTAATTATTTTAATTAATATGCATTTGACAAATTTAATTTAGAAATGTTGAGGTTAAGAAGAAGAATAAACGTTTTTCTCTCAAAATTATAAACACTATTAATTTTTAAATCAAACTAGACTAGTTTCTGCCTTTTTTTATGGACAGGCTCATCAGTGATTTTCCATTTAAATTGTATTATTATTTGTGTCTTATAATTGTCAGATTGTCTCTATATGATAAATTTTTCAACAACCTGCGGCTGTAAGAATCAAACCTGCGCTCATCTTACATTACAAACGTAACAATGCCAAGTCTTGACCGTTTAGCGATCACACCCAAGTATGGCCTCGAGTGTAATGAAGCTAAATTGCAGGTTTATTTGCTATTAGCTTTTCTGTTATTGTATATTATACTCAGAAGTGACCAACACTAACAAACAAAAATATTCTATTCTTAGATGTTTGTTTATTTTTCTAATCTAATCCGTCTCTATTTGACAACGTTAGCAGATTGACGTATGGTTTTTACGTTCAATGTTGACAACTTTGCGTTTTAAGTTGAGACATCGCCACAGGGCAAATTTTATAATGTATTTTAGTACAGTGTTATTTTAACTTATGGTTTTCTGTTTACTTTAAGCAAAACCATTATGGGAATTATAAGCTTAAAAAATGTATCCAAACATTTAAAAATAAATTTAAATGAAAATGAAAATTATTCAAGTTCGAGGCCATATACTCTATATTTCTTCATTAGGATATTGTCCTAACAAATAATCTATAGAGTTTTTGTTTTCAAATTTATTATTTGACCCTTTCAGGAATGTGTTGATAGATCTATTTCGGGAATTTTCTAGGTTCCCATCATCAGAACACGTTTTGAAAGCGGTAACAATCCCATGCCAAACCTCAAGCATTCATATGAACTAGTTTACTCACTACATGAGAACTAATATACATATGAGTTTGAAATTAAAGATTATAACCATTGATCAAAAAATAAATTGAAAACTTGTTTGATGTGCAAGATCCACCTCTTAACAAAATATAAAAAATGAGAGAGAAACAAAAAAAAAAAAAAAAAAAAAAAAAAAAAAAACACGTGTATTGAATATCCACCAGAGGTGGATCTTGCACATCAAACAAGTTTTCAATTTATTTTTTGATCAATGGTTATAATCTTTAATTTCAAACTCATATGTATATTAGTTCTCATGTAGTGAGTAAACTAGTTCATATGAATGCTTGAGGTTTGGCATGGGATTGTTACCGCTTTCAAAACGTGTTCTGATGATGGGAACCTAGAAAATTCCCGAAATAGATCTATCAACACATTCCTGAAAGGGTCAAATAATAAATTTGAAAACAAAAACTCTATAGATTATTTGTTAGGACAATATCCTAATGAAGAAATATAGAGTATATGGCCTCGAACTTGAATAATTTTCATTTTCATTGCACAATTAAAGGTCGAAAAAACATTATTTTTATTTTTAATAAAAATTATAACAAACTTGTGAAAAAAGGCAGAGTACCGCCTAGTTTACTTTCCCTGTTTTGTTAACTAACTTAACAAAATATAAAAAATGAGAGAGAAACAAAAAAAAAAAAAAAAAAAAAAAACGTGTATTGAATATCCACCAGAGGTGGATCTTGCACATCAAACAAGTTTTCAATTTATTTTTTGATCAATGGTTATAATCTTTAATTTCAAACTCATATGTATATTAGTTCTCATGTAGTGAGTAAACTAGTTCATATGAATGCTTGAGGTTTGGCATGGGATTGTTACCGCTTTCAAAACGTGTTCTGATGATGGGAACCTAGAAAATTCCCGAAATAGATCTATCAACACATTCCTGAAAGGGTCAAATAATAAATTTGAAAACAAAAACTCTATAGATTATTTGTTAGGACAATATCCTAATAAAGAAATATAGAGTATATGGCCTCGAACTTGAATAATTTTCATTTTCATTGCACAATTAAAGGTCGAAAAAACATAATTTTTATTTTTAATAAAAATTATAACAAACTTGTTAATAAATTTAAATTTTAAACAAATCTCTTAGTTGATGCAATTAAAGTTTTAATTAAATTTTTATAAAATTATTTAATTTAAAAAATAACTTTATCAATTAATGTTTAATTGAAATATAAAATTATTTATTTTTTTTTGTTTTCGCATAGTTAGTTTCAAACGGCAAACTATTGTCAAAATTTCATTCATTTCATATAAGACAGAGCAGTAAGGGGTTAACTGACAATCTTGTCAAGAACTATATTGAAATTCCTAGAACATTTATTTACGGGAAAGCTACAGTTTCTTATAATTATATTTATAGGGAAATTGATTAGTTAGATAAAGTTATTATTTTATACACTTGCAGTCTGCTTACTTATCAGTGTTGTCAGGGGAAATCCCTCCAAAAGAGGTTTTTAAAACTTCAAACACTCTGATGTAATATGGTATTTGCATTTAATAAACAGAGCAGCAACTTTCATGCACTTAAAAATCGAAAATATGAGCTTAAAATATCCATCAATAAGTGCAAAATATGGGTTTAAAATATGCACACTAGGCTAGGATGCTTCTTATTTTAGAAACGTCGAAATTTATATGAGACAACCCTGGTTTAGATTAAGATTCATGAAAAAAATATATCCAATTTTTTCACAATTAAAAAAAAAAAAAAATTAGTGGACCTTAGTTCCAAAACGGACATATTTTTATAGAAAGAATATTAATATTTTTTGTGTTGCATACAACCTCAAGTACCCAGGAAAACAATATTTATTTATTATAAGATCGTTAACCCTTACCCACACTACGACAAAAAAATGTCTAAAATTTTGCATTATTTTCAAAGCTCTAATTATGAATAAAAATAAAACAAAATTGAAAAATTCGAAGAATTAAAATAGTTTTTTTTGGCGCTTTTTATTAAATACATCATAGGAATTAAAAAAAAAATAATACTGAAGGGATCCCTCAATCCACTTAGCTTGTGGACCGATTTAATTGTGGCGTATTTGCAGAAATGTCAGTATTTTTAAAAAGAAATAATTTAAAAAAGTATATTTTTGATGAAAGAGACTAACTTTACGTTGTTCATTATTTAATTTGATCACGATTACTCAGTTCCAAAACATTAAATATTAATTAAATTATCCATAAAATAGGATTTTTCGAGGTCCATAAAATAGGATTTTTCAAGGTCCATAAAATAGGCATTTGTTTGATCAATAATTTCATTGTTGGAGCTAAATCTCTTTCCACCGAGCCCAATTCATTAAAATTTGCTTTTTTCGTGGCCATATGGGGTAGTTTTTTTTAAATCCTCGTTAAATGGGTCCAAAAAGTCCCAGCAAAACCACACATTACCAAATCATGGGTAAAGTAATGTATCGCCATAGGGCCTCATGCTTTACTTTACACGTTACTTCATTGATGAATTTTACAGGCGATGAGCCTCAAGGTAACTCATTACCTTGTAGTGGGTAAAGTAACTGGTTACTTATATGGTTACATGGTTGGAAAAAGTAATGTGTCTATAAATAGATTTTCATAAAAAAATGCATAAAAATTTTTTTTTTACAGATATTTTTTTTTTAATTAAATAAATAACTTTTTTTTTAATAAATAAATAACTTGGTCATGCTGGGATTCGAACCTGGGGTCTCTGGTATTTAACAATTAGTTAGGCGAGAACTCTACCAACTGAGCTATCGATACATACAATATTTTATTGTTTAACATGTAGATGAGTTGTTGTGCTTCGTGTTTTCGTTCGTGATATCAAAAATATACACCTTACCATTATGCTTACAAAAAATCACAAAGTAATGTGTCTATAAATAGATTTTCAAAAATATATATTAATAATTACTTTACGTTTATAATTCATGCATTATGTAATTGATGATCGGTAAGTCATTATTTTATGTTTTGAAGTAATGTAAAATGTAATGAGGGCTCATTACAAGGTAATCCATGAGTGTCCAATTATCGGTAACTCATTACTTCTTGTTGGAAAAAATTGATACGGGTAAGGAGTACACATTACAAGGTAATGCATTACTTTATCGCACCCATTACCAAAGTTTTGCTGGGGTTGGCATAATATTCGCCGTTTATTGTTTTTTCCCTTTTGAAGGCAATCGATTATCCCGCGTGCATCCCAAAAAACTGTTGCCTTCACCTTATTGGCCAAGATTACGTTTATGGTCAATTGAGAGCAAACGCGGCAGCCATCTTGCAGACAGCTTTCTTAATCAAAACTGATCATTTAAAATCGAAACCACACTGCCATATGAAATGTCTATGGCATCAACAACACCATATCGTGGATTTTTTCAACATTTTCGGGTTTATTGACCTCAGTTGGCCGTCCAGAACGTTCAGCGTTATTTGTACTTGTGGGACCACAACGAAAGTCAGTAAACCACTTGTTTACCATTGAAATCGATGGTGCAGAGTCCCATAGTATTTATCAAGCTTTTCCTTGCTTTGATTGACGGTTCTTTTGGCAAAAAATAATGTTTAATGAGCACTCGAAATTCACTTTTCCATTTTTAAAAAAATCCACGAGGTTGTATGTTTTGAGCAGCTTTTAAACGCAAAGTAAATGACGGAACTTGCTCAAAATTTAACAGTAGTCCATTAATAGGTGGAACTTGTTGGGAGCAGTGTTGCATTTCATATAGTTACGAGGGAAGTTCGAAAAGTCACGGACTTATTGATCCGCCCTCGTATATGACATGGGAATGTGTGAAATATAATAAAATAAAAAAAAAAAATTCTTCTAATTGGTTTTAATAATGGTAAATACAATATTGGAAACGAATTTTCTGAGTGGTACAGGCAAGCCACATGCTTTGCAAACAAAATTAGCAGTGGTTTTCCTGTATTATATTATTTACAATTGGTAATTTCTACCTGTCCGTCCATTGGTGTCAACAACCTGATTAAATTAAAAAAAAATAAGACAGAATTTTCAGACACTTAAAGCATACTAGGAATCAATTTTTTCATATATTTTTTTGTTTTACTTTTTTGAAAAGATATAGAATTTAAAATTTTATTTTCTTTAACTTTAAAGGCAAGATGACAATTAAAGTACTACATGAATGATTTTTTCAGACCGGTAAAGGGGGTCACAATTAATGCATACCGACATATAAAACAGTTGACAATTATAGAACCTTTAGTGTATTTAACAATTTTTTTTACAAGTTTTGTCAGATTAAGTAGTTGCTTTTAATTAACTAAAATTTAGCCTAAATATAACTAAATTTTTCTAGATTCAACAGATTTATTTTTGTTGTTCTTATATTAACCTTTCGTCCTCACAATGGGGTATAATACACCCCAACAACAATGTTAAATTCGTGTAACTAAAAATAGGTGTGAGGACGAAAGGTTAATAATATTTAGCATGAAATTTTTAACAAATTTTTAGTAGTTTCGGCAAAATATTTACACATTTTTTTCTATTAGTGTAGTTAACCGCTAATTTTTTATCCACCACTATATTTTTTTATATTTATATTTTTTGCGTCTGTCAGAATTATTATTTTATTTTTGTGTTAAACATTTTTTGTTGTATATTTATCTCGTCTGAAACTAGTGAATTAAATTCATGCATAACTAGAAATAATGAACACGTTTTTAAATTTTAGTTTGTTGTTTTTTTTAAGTATTTTTGTTTAATTTGTTTTTTTTTTTTTTTAATAACACAGAAAAAAATTGCGTATTTCCTAATTTTATTTCCTTTTTTTTTTTTAGCTAAAAAAGATTATTTTGTTTAAAACAATAGCAAAAAGAGTCAGCAGAATTTAAATAAAAAAAAAAAAAAAAAAATAGCAAATACCATAACATTCTACTGACCTCCAAATAATTTCAAACACACAATTTGTTTTTTATTTTTATTCGATTTTTTTGAAACATTTTTTTGTTTTGTATTTTGAAATTGTGTTTATAACACTCTGCAACAAATTTCAATTGTATTCACTTTAGTATGCCAATATGGCGATTAAATGAAAGACGAGAACCTTTTCTAAGTTTTCACGATTAAAAATTTCACAAAACGTTCATTTACTTCAATAACGTCATAAATCAAAAATTTTGTTTTTTAGAAAACCAGTTTAAAGTTTTCAATTTACTCCCGCCTTGAAGAAAAAAATAGGCATAATTTCTCTCAAGAGGTGAGTATACAAGATATCAATACGAATTTTTGACACAATATGAAACGTGATATAACGAATAAATCTGCGTCATAAGCTCAAAAATCATGTTTTTTGAGTTGTGACGTTCTTGAAGTAAATGAGCGAAATGTACTTTTTAAAAATCGAATCCTTATATCCTTTAACATCTGTGATGATTTTAAATTCGTCAAGAACACTCAAGCAGCATTGCTCAGTTTTACCTAGATAAATGGAAATTTTTCAAAGCATTTTTATATTAAAAATTACCAAAATCGGTTTAGCGCTTAAAAAGTTATAAGTAAAAATGTGAATAAAGTTTCAAATATTGAGTGTAAATTGGTATATTTTAGTACAAATTATGGATGGTGACGGCTTCGATGCGGGTATCGGTAAGGGTAGCGCTATTTTCTTTAATATCGGTAATGGTATTTATTTCGGTAACGGCTTTTTTAGCGTTAACGTCAGTTTACTTATTTCGGTTACGCTAATTGAGTTATTTCGGTAACGTTATTTTAAGAATAACAGGAGTAATTATTTCGGTAACGGTATTTTAAGGGTAACGTTATTTTAGTTATCCAGGTAATGTCAATGTAAAGGGTGATTTTTTACGAGCTTTCGGATTTGATTTAAAAAAAAACACATAAAATTTAGAGAACTGTATGAAATCTTTATATATTTATATTAATTCAATGTTTAAAGATCATTTCATGTAAATGTTGACCGCGGCTACGACTCAAATGGTTCATACACTGAGTCCAATTTTGGCATACTATCTCCAACATATCGGCCGGTATCTCACGAACAAATTATTTAATATTGGCTTCCAGTGCGTCAACCGTTGCGGGTTTGAGCCTTAACATAGCCCACAAAATATAGTCTA
Source organism: Delia radicum (assembly GCA_021234595.1). NCBI lineage: Eukaryota > Metazoa > Arthropoda > Insecta > Diptera > Anthomyiidae > Delia > Delia radicum. The sequence continues at coordinate 146,288,981 of CM037855.1, forward strand.
AAGGCGTTAAATCGGACGATCTACGCGGCCATTTAACCGGCCCCAAACGTGAAATAAACTGTTCACCGAACTCGCCTCTCAATTGGGCCATTGTTTTGCACGCCCATTTTGGGCAAAAAAAATTTGTTTTCGCACGCTAACGCTCGCCATTCACAGTAACGTTCCTGATGTCACCGGCCCATAATCCACACCAAACAGTGCATTTATCGGGATGCATTGGCAGTTCTTGCAATGCTTCTGACTGCTCTTCACACCAAATACGGCAATTTTGCTTGTTTACGTTTCCATTTAAACAGGAATGGGCTTCGTCGCTGAACACAATTTTCCGATAAAAAAGTGGATCGTCATGGTAGGTCGTGTGGCTACAATTCTTGCACCAGCTGTATTTTAAATGGTTTTACACCCAAATGCTTCCGCACGTAGTAGAGCAACAGATGCCCAATTGCTGCGAACGGCGCCAACTCGATAATTCACGGTCATCAACAACACTGGCGGATACAGCTGCGATATTTTCCTCTGTCCGCACTCTACGTATGCGTGTTGGTGGTTTAATGTCCTGTAATGTAAATTTGGTGCGAAATTTAGTCACAAGATTCCGAATAGCCGTCTCAGAAGGTCCCCCAAACTGATCATAAATTGAAAGAAGTGCATGAATTTTGATAATAAAATTGAATAATCTGCAAGCGTTGTTCGTTTGGAAGTCGATTCACGGTTAAATTATAGACCAAACTGAACATGTTTAACTGTAACATGTTAGACGAAAACAGCTGAGTTACCAAAAACAATGTTGCCAAAAAGAAAGTTGCTAAAAAATCACCCTTTACAACGATATTTTTAGCCCCATTATGCCCGAATTCCAATGACTGGCTAGTTTATGATGAAAATATAAGAAAATATACATATTTGCAGTGATTATTTTTTTCTAAACTTGTCAGATTATATCGGTAACGGTATTTTAAGTATAACGCTATTTCAGTTATATGGTTAACGGTATTTTAGCGATAACGGTTTTTAACTGTTGTCAACTTTACAAAATTTTAGTTATATTCGATGTGAATTTTAGTTAATTGAAAATTGCATTTTACTATGTAAACTTAGCAAAAACTTTTACTAAATATTTGTAGACTCAAAATAGCAAACAAAAAAATATTAGCACCATTTTTGCTATATTTACCTCAAATTAATTAGAACACGAATAAGAGTTTATTTTGCTGAAATTAACCGAAATTTTTGCTACAAAATTGTAAATTGCTGTTATCATAAGGGTAGACTTTTATTCGCATTGAAATAAAACTAAAGAAAAACTTTAAAAGTTTCACATTTTCTAATGATTTTTTTTGTCTACTAATATTTGGTAAATGTTTTTGCTGATTTTAGCAGATTATTTTGTTACTTTCAATTAATTAAAATTTTGCTCAAATATAATTCAACAGATTTATTTTTGCTATTCTTATATTACTAATATTTAGTAAAAAAAGCAGTTTGTTCTGCAAGATAATTTTTAACTTATTTTAAGTAACTTTTTTGTGTGCTATTTTTACAGGTTTATTTCTATGAGTGCTGCATTTCGCTACTAATTTCAAATAAATTGAAAACAAAAAACTCTATAGATTATTTGTTAGGACAATATTCTAATAAATAAATATAGAGTATGGCCTCGAACTTGAATAATTTTCATTTTCATTGCACAATTAAAGGTCGAAAAAAACATAATTTTTATTTTTAATAAAAATTATATCAAACTTGTATAAAAGACTAAGTACAGTCTAGTTTACTCTCCCTGTTTTTGTTTATAGACAAAACAAAAAAATAAAAAGTAGGGAAAAAAAACAAAAAAAGTGTATTGAATATCCACCAAAGGTCGACCTTGCACATAACAAACAAGTTTTCAATTTATTTTTTGATCAATGGTGATAATCTTTAACTTCGAGCTCATATATTAGTTCTCATGTAGTGAGTAAACTAGTTTATATGAATGCCTGATGTTTGGCATGGGATTGTTACCTCTTTCGAAACGTGTTCTGGTGATGGGAACCTACCGAAATAGATCTATCAACACATTTCTGAAAGAAATAGATCTATCAACACATTTTTGAAATCAAAAAACTCTATAGATTATTTGTTAGGTCAATATTCTAATAAATAAATATAGAGTATGGCCTCGAACTTGAATAATTTTCATTTTCAATAAATCTTAATTTTTAAAAGAAAAGGTGTTCTTGAAGAAATTATTTTTCTTAAAAAGTTGCAAAATCTGACAAAGTAGAAGTATGTATGTAATATCTCTATCGCAATCTATGTTTTTTGATTGGTGTTATAACTTACCTGTTTTATAAATTATTTGTACGCCTATCTAAAGTTAATTTTTTTTTTACCAATTCTTTTTTTTTTTGGTTTGCATGAAACATTTAATTTTTTTATGATGCCTATTTTTCATACAATGAATTTAGTAAAATCGTCATTTTATCATATTTGACTTAAAAAATAGTCAAAATGGAGACAAATCGTCAAAGGTGGCAACGCTTTTCTCTTGCTTTAAATACGGAAAAGTGCTGCCAAGTTAATTTTAAATTATGATTAATGACACTATACAACAAAATCAAATTTTTTCCAAAATTACAAGGTCCGACCGACAAATTTTGATAGAAGAGGCAAAAAAAAAGACACGTGTATCGGCGATTTGAAAGTTTACATCTGGGTTTCATTTTAGGGGGAGGTAAAGTTTCCCCTAAATGCACTTTTTGTATTGTCAATCGGCATAAAAAATCGTGTACAGCTTACGTTTAATGTATAGAGTGTGTTTAGCAAACTTATGTAAAATATTACGGAAAACATTTTTGTAGAATATATTAACCCTCTAACTCCTCAAGGTAAGGGTCTTTTTTGTCCTTCTTTTAAAAAACAGCAAAAAACATCATTAAAACGGGGATTTAAGGGGTTAAAATGTTCCGCAAAAATATTCGCCGTGAAATTTTACTGTAAGTTCCTGAATACACCAAAACGGAAAATTCAACGAGAAAGTCAGAAATAAGACACAACAAAGAGAGCTTATTGTTAATTTCGCATTTATTAAGAATTTTATTTTAAAGTACCCCAAAAATTCAGCATGAAAAAAAAATAGTTCAAATTTCACTATTATTTTACCTCCTATAGCAAATTTGGATAGGAAGTATTCATTAATTACATTTTTTTTAGCTATATGCAATTCCACTTCATTATCATATATTGTCCAGCGTATTGCAGCGATAAGCAAATGAATGCTTTTGCCTTTATAGCGTTCTTCAATGGGTGCGCATGTCTGGTTCTCAAAGTAATCCATATGGGAATTTAAAAAATTAACGCCTAGTTTTTCAAAAGCTCTAAGCATGGTGTCTACGTATATTCGAGCAATAGGAGACCGATTTTTGCATAAGACATTGTATATTACTTCCTTAATGCTTTTCCACGCATTAAGCTCAATTGATTAGAGCATTTCGTCGAAGTCAGCATTTTGCATTAGCTTTCTTTCTTGACCGACAAAAACACCTGTTTGTATGATACCAATTTTAAGGCTTTTAACAAGAAGAACGACTTGAAGAACACATACATACCTTCTTTAATCTTTGCTTCGCTTAATTTTGGAAACATTGTTTTCAGAAAATTCAATGCTGATCCATTTGTATCCAGACATTTAACAAAGTTTTTTACCTCATCAAGTTTGATATGCAATGGGGGTAATATAGTTTTTTCAGTTGATGAAGGACATTGTGCTCTCCTAATGTTCCTAATGTTATAACAAATGCGACAGCAATGCTTCGGCGTCCACAGTACATCCGAAAAAACTTCTAGCTCAAAATACCTTTTATAGATATCTTCAACTTTACTATTGAAAAACGTAACTTTATATTCCGGTCAAGTTTTTCCAAACAATTGAACATTTTTGCCAAAACAAATCTTACGCGCTAAGTTTAATTGCTTACTTTAATTTTTTGTTATTTTTTAAGTAAAACACTCTAATTACAAAACATATTATGTCCACAATATATGCACCGCAAATTGACACGTTTTCAGTAGAATAAGAAATATAGCACTTGATTTTTGATTTGATATGATTTTTTTTGTTTTTGTTGTAATGGAACGGATCTAATCTGCCAAAGAACAGCTGGCAATCTATATACTTATATATCTATGAATTTATAGGTCGGTGTACAGTGTAATGAAGTGGAATTTCCTAGAGCTAAAAAAAAAATGTAATTCATGAATACTTCCTATCCAAATTTGCTATCGAAGGTAAAATAATAAAGATATTACTGATTTTTAGTGAAATTTGAACTATTTTTATTTTCATGCTAAATTGTTGGGGTACTTTAAAATAAAATTCTTAATAATTCTTGTTGTGTCTTATTTCTGACTTTCTGGTTGAATTTTCCGTTTTGGTGTATTCAGGAACTTACAGTAAAATTTCACGGCGAATATTTTTGCGGAACATTTTAACCCCTTAAATCCCCGTTTTAATGGTGTTTTTTGCTGTGTTTTAAAAGAAGGACAAAAAAGACCCTTACCTTGAGGAGTTAGAGGGTTAACATATTCTACAAAAATGTTTTCCGTAATATTTTACATAAGTTTGCTAAACACACTATATACTTTAAACGTAAGCTGTACTCGATTTTCTATGCCGATTGACAATACAAAATGTGAATTTAGGGGAAACTTTACCTCCCCCTAAAATGAAACCCAGATGTAAACTTTCAAAACGCCGATACACGTGTCTTTTTTTTTTTGCCTCCTCTATCAAAATTTGTCGGTCGGACCTTGTAATTTTTTTTTGTGTTGTACAGTGTGATTAATGAAAAAATTGAATTAAAAAATCAACTAAACTTTTTGCAACTGTACTTCAGAAAATATCAATTAAAGTCCAGAAATTCAATTTGAAATTCAGAAAACATGAAATTCAGAAAACATCAATTGATATTCAGATTTTCCATTTGAAATCCAGAAAATATTATTTGAAATTTAGAAAATATTATTTGAAATTTAGAAAATATCATTTGAAATTCAGAAAACATCATTTGAAATTTAGAAACACATGAATTGTACTTTAGAAAATAACAAGTGAAATTTACAAAATATCAACTGAAATTCAGAAAATATACTTTGAAATTCAGGAAATATAAATTTAAATGAAATGTTTTCTGAATAACAATTGCTGTGTTTCTAAATTTCAATTTATATTTTCTGTATTTCAAATAGAAAATCTGATTTTCAATTGATATTTTCTGAATTTCAAACGGAAATTCTAAATTTCAAATGGAAATTATGAAATTCCCTTGAAGGTATACACAATGGAACAATGTTGCCATTTTAACGAAAATTGTTATTAATTAGTTTTTGTTTGTTATTGTTTATCTATTGGTTAAATAATAATTAAATATTTTTTATAAAACTTAATTACAATAACAAATATAAATTCGTACGTTTAAAATTAAATTTATTCGCAACTCTTATTTATTTAAGTGCCTACGCAAAAGTTGTTTTTATTTCAAATGAAATTAATTTCAACAACATTTACACACGTTTTTCTTAGTATTTAGAAACTTTTTGTCAGGCTTATGAATTATTAACAAATCTTTATATAGAAAATATTACGGGTACACATTAAAACAATATTTAACCAACTGATCTATAGCCTTAAGAGGTTTCTATATATTTTTTTTCCATTTTGCTTTCCTTCTTCATACACGGAAAGAATTTTTTTTTGAAAATCAAATTCAGCTATAAAAAACTTAATAAACTTTGAATACACAAAGTTTAGTTTCAATTAAAATTTATCGTATATGGCGAACACTATGTAGAGTTTTTTTGTTTGTATATGAAGTCTAACATAGAACTTACCATTGTAACACATTATACACGTTATACGAGGCCTTATGTTAGTCCCACTTAATAACTTTTTTTAATTTGATTATATTTAAAAATAAATATTTTTTTTTTGTTTTTAAATAACAAAAAAAAAATAGACAAACATTTCACTTTTTGACAAACATTTATTAGTAGAATTTCAGTTTTCATTATTGGTTTAGTTATGGCGAAACTGATAACTTTATGTAAACTTTAGTTAACTTTAAGTTAAATATTAATGATTTGTTTTTTTACTTTATTTAAAATGAAGACAATTTTTTCAGTGTATTAGGTTTTATGCCAATTTTGTTGTATATATTGTATTTCTTTACCTGACTTATAGATAGCGGCAGTAGTTTGAAAAAATTACTTCGCTGTAAAGTGGAAACCTAAAATGCAGATAATTTTTTCAGTGTATTAGGTTTTATGCCAATTTTGTTGTATATATTGTATTTCTTTATATACGAGGGCGTTCCCAAAATTAGCAGACCTGATATATAGATGGCAGCAGTAGTTAAAAAAAAACACTTTGCTGTAAAGTGACAACCTTATAAAACATATGTTTTAAGTTTCAAGGCGTTACATTGTTTAGTATTTTTTTTTTTTGGAGCCATCAAAAATAAACGATCTCAGTGAATTTATAAACATGGAACAAATTGGTCACCGTTATTTATTTGAATACATTAGTGCAAAAACACGATGTCAAAATTTTATGTGTTCATTTTTTATTATTTTTTTATTTTTTTAAAGAGCAGCAACACTCAGAATATCTTCCAATTTATTAATGTGTTGATTTCTTTGGAAAGTGGATAAAGGAGCGATGAAAGGTGGGGAAGATGAAGGGCTTAAAACATGGCAACACTGTAATTGAGCGAGATGATAACTCTTTGAAGCTTTTTGGTTCATAGACCTGATTCATTACATAGTACAACACATGATTTTGGGACTCAATTCTGTGAATTGCACGTGAAAGTAGCCCCAAAAGTATGAACTTCTGCATCGTTCGTTTTGTGGATTTGTAATCCATTTATTGAGCTAAAAAGGTGAAAATGGGCATTTTTGCGATTTTTAAGGCACGGGATGCACTTTTTTCGGGTACGATTGTTCTGCATTTTTTCTCCTATTCAATATCTACAACTTTGCTTCAGACACAAAAGAGATATTCCGTACGGTATACCGAGATATAAAAGTGTTAAAATATAGAAAAAGTGATAAAAATCCGCCTTGAGCCAAAAAAATCGTATGGCCATTAAATTATAACTGTAGCCAACTTGACAAAACGAATGATGCAGTTCTTATTTTTTGGGCTACATTCACGTGCATTTCCCAAAATTGAGTCCCAAAAATGTTGAATGTTGAAATATTATACTGTGTTATTTTACTTCTTTGGGGTTAAGTGCTATGGGAACACCGAAGGTGTTCGCTGCGATTCGTATGAGGAATGGAAAACTATTACATATTATTTTTCTAAATTTATGTTGTCATCGGCGGTGATCGATCTCGGGACTATCTGTGTAGCAGTCCAACGCGCTCACCATTATACCAACACGCCCACTTTTCCAATTAATTTCAGATCTAGAGCAAATGCTACTTTTTACAATTCGATATTATTGCAATAACTTTTTACTCAAGAACTTGGTATGCCACACCAATAAGTTACACTTCTGAACAAAAAGTAGAATTCTGAAGAAAATAAAAGCAAAGGTGAAGTTTTTTTTGCTAATATATTGATGGAAGTATGGTGGACAAACACTTTTTGCCGGCAGATGATGTAGTAATTTCCGAAATAGTTATTACAAACTTGTGCGCCCCGGTAGGCTAGATGGTAGCGTGCTTCCTAATCAGTGAGTGGGTCGTGGGTTCGATTCCCACCAGAGGCACTGGTTTGTTTTCGCTACAACGCTCCGAAAGCCATAGTAGCTACTACTCGGTTAGGGTAATAGGATATAATTTTTTTTTTTTTTTTTTTTTTTAAAAGAGATGCAACACTCAGGAAATTCTTCCTATTAATTAATGTGTTGCTTTCTTTGGAAAGGGAATAGTGAAGAGATGAAAGGTGGTGAAAGATGAAGGGCTTCAAACATGACAACACTGTAATTGCACGAGTAGATAAGTCTTAGAACAGTTGTTGCTCGCCACCTGAAGTAGAGTTGGCGAATTTATTGAAGCTTTTTGTTTCATAGCCCTGATTCATTATTTTACTTCGTTGGGGTTAAGTGCTATGGGAACACCGAAGGTGGGCGCAGCGATACATATAAGTGATAGAAAACTCATACATATTGGGTCTCATGCATAAAACGTGAGCTTGAGCTCGGACTCGATTTTTTGAGTAAAAGGTTCTTGTCGTATGCATAATAAAATTTGATGCATTTGCTTTTACTCACTGCTCACGTTTGATCTCGTCTTGCTCAGTTTGAACTAAGTTCGATGAGCTTGTGCTCATTTTCATATGCATAAAAACAAGCTTTTGCTTTCTTTCGTGAGCTCTTGCTCGAATTTTGTTGAGCATGCCTTATAGTTGACTCGCGTACAGTAAAAAGGAATTATGGCTGAATATTTTGTGCCACAAAGAAATACAAAATCTTATCAACAGCGTAAAACAAATTTAGCAAGTGAAGATAAAAAATTATACAGGTTTGTATTCTTAACTATTAATTTTTTTTTATATAGGTAATTAATAATAAAATGATAAATACATAGGTTTGATGATAGTAGCATCTGCTGGTTGGCTAATTATTTTTTTGAGGAGTCAGAAGAAACACGTGGTGGTGCCCTCAGCTACATTGATAAAATTCGACTCTATTTAAGATTTTGTGCAGATCCTGGATTCCAAAATGGTATAGCCACAGATATTGGAGTCCATCAATCAACTGTGTCGCGAACTATTGCGGAAGTTGCGAAACTTATATCTGCCAAAGCAAGCGAGTGGATAAAGTTCCCGAAAGATGCAGATGAAATGAAAGATGCTCAAATGAAATGGCAATCAAATTATTGCTTTCCATTTGCAATTGGAGTGATTGATTGTACTCATATAAAAATTAAAAAACCCACATTCCACTAAAAATTTAGAAATGTCGTCAGTTTCTATTTTATTATTATTATATGATTGTACTTCTACTTCACTTTCACTTGACGACATGTTTGCAATTAGACGTTTGATCTCCCTTTGCTCAAGTAATTGCAATTGGTTTGAACTCATTTTTATGCATACGAAATTGAGTAAAAGCTGTTGCTGTTTGCTCAAACTCGACTCAACTCAGCGCTTTTACTAGTTTTTATGCATGAGACCCATTATGTTTCTAAATTGATGTTGTCGTAACCGGGAATCGAACCCGAGACCATCTGTGTAACAGTCCAACGCGCTAACCATTACACCACAACGCCCACAATAATTATATAATTATTAATTAATAAAAAAAAAAAAAAATAGAAAAATATTATAACTTTTGTGGCTTATCAAGTTATTCCACAAATTTATTAAAAATGTTACTATTTTGAAAACGCGTAGCTGTATTTCAGGACTATCATATTTAAGGTACTTGTAATATGTTTTTATGCCAAATACTATCACATTCCGTTGCACGACGACTAGATGCCACTGAAAACCATTACTTAAATATTGTGGCTTATCGAGTTATTGTAGACATTTTAAAAAAGATTTTCTTATTTTAAAGAAAAACTTTATATTTTGCAGGACTTTTATACTGCAAATAGATATTTGTAATAATTGCCAAGATATGTCTTCTGTTACACGTTCGTCGCTGGAAGGCTAGAAGACAGCATAAACCATTTTCATAAATCAATGTGGCTTATCAAGTTTTTGCAGAAATTTTAATTACGGTTTCAGAATTTTTTGTGTTCTAGATAATTGTATTAATTTTGCTGGACTTTTGTATACTCTAGATACTTGTAATAAGTGCCATGATGTGGCTTCTATTACATGCCCATCGCTGGAAGACTAGAAGGCAGTGATAACCATTTTAATAAAATCAATATGGCTTATCATGTTTTTACAGAAATTATATTTAAGATTTTCTCATTTTGAACAAAAAGTTGCTATTTTGCTGGACATTTATACTCTAGATATTTCACACAAAAAAACTGAGAACCCATTTTAATTACGAAAATCAGCGATTCAATTACTTTAATTGTTGAAATTCCGCCAACAACGAAAATTGCTAATTCAATTAGAAATTGATAGCCCTTTAATTGAATTATTTTTCAATTCAATAATAACTCATTTGATTAAAAAGTGATAAATATCGTATATCTTTTCAAAAACCAAAAAAATTTTTGTTGCCATACCACATATTTTTTTTATAGATGTGTTGTTGCCATACCAAATGTTTTTTAACAGCTTGAATTTTATAACATTGAATTTAAACCGGCATAAAATTCTCATTTAGTTAGAATATTTATTAACACTTACGTGAACAACTTCACACAGAAATTATTTTTTTCTTTTTATTGAAGCGTAGGGGTTATGGAAAATTGTTTTTTGAATTTTTTTCTTTTGCAGAAATAAGCCCTTTTGTTGAAATCAGAATATTTTTTTTCGTTTAAAATAATTTCTAATTTATTTTTTTGCATTTTTTTCTGTTTAAAAAAAATTGAAAATTTTTGTGAAATTATAAAATATTTATCACTAATACCACTAAACATAAACATTTATAAAAAACAACTGCATAAATATTACTAAAAATAACAACAATGTGTTGTTGTTTGCTTTTGAGCAATGATATAAAAAAATGTGAAGTAAGTTCAGAATTTGAACAAATATTTAATTGATTCAATTCATTTTTAATTTTCAGCTTTAAAAATTTTCAACAAACCGATTTAATTGAAAAAAGTAGGGACATATTTTATTCTGTGTTGTAACAAGTGCCAATATGTGTCTTCTATTACATGTCCATTGCTGGATGACTAGATGAGTTTAACCGCAATAAAGCCGAGTTTTTGCGTCGAATCTAAGCCATGGATGAGACATGGGTCCATCACTTCACACCTGAGACAAATGAATAGTCAAAGCTGTGGACTGGAATGGGAGAATCGTGTCCAAAGAAGGCGAAGACAGTTCCATCTGTAGGCAAGTACATGGCGTCTGTGTTTTGGGATGCTTGTGGCATAATTTTTATTGATTATCTTCAAAAGGAAAAACAATCAGCGGCGAGTATTATGCTAACTTATTGCAGCGTTTAAGTGATAAAATTAATGAAAAAATTCAGCATTTGGCGAAAAAGAAAGTGTTGTTTCATCAAGAGAATGCAACAGTTCACACATCCACGAATTGCTTCATCATACAAAAAAAAAAATATTTCCCTATTTTTTTTTAATTAAATCGGTTTGTTGAAAATTTTAAAAGCTGTCAACTAAAAATTAATTGAATCAATTAAATATTAGCGCTCAAAAGCAAACATCAACATTAGTGTCCGACCGAGTACTCGGCTTCGGCCAAAAAGTGAAGTTCGGCCAAGTTCGGTGTTCGGCCAAATTTTGGCCGAATTTGGCCGAACTACCGAACTTTTTATGATTATGTATAAAAAGCACAAATAAATAACATCTGTGGTTATATTTACTTTTCAGAATTTACAAAAAAACTTCATAAAAAATACAACGTTGAATATGATAGAATATCAAAAAAAACAACGATATTTAAATATCAATGTGTGTGAAAAAATTTCAAAAAGACAAAAGAGTTTAAAAAAAAATTCCAGAAATATACGTACAAGACTTATATGCAAATAATCAAATTTAATACGAGTGGTAAGTAATCTTAAAAAGAGAATAACAGGTTCATCAATTTGGGATAGACATGATGCAGTACCAGACTTAGAAGTAGCAGAACCAAACGAAAATTTTATTAAAAAAGAAATTAAAATGTTTATTACGGAGCCTTTAGGTCCCGAAATATAAATATATTTGAGTATTGGAATTCAAGTCCATTTACAAATATAAAAGCTGTAGCAATAAAATATTTATCAGCCCCACCAACTAGTGTAGCTAGCGAACAGCCTTTTAGCGCTGCCGGACAGCTGTATTCTGATAGACGAAGCAATTCACATGGTGTTAATGCGGAAAAATTGCTTTTCTGCCATGACAATATCAATTTTTTTAATTTTAAATATTAAAGTTTAAGTTTTTTTTCTCTATATCAACTTAAAAATCGATCAATTATTTTTCTTTGACTATAAAATATAGTACAATACAAATATTTTATTCTTCTTTTGTACTTAAAATAGTAAAACTATTTTCCAAATATGATTTTTTAAAAAATTATACTTAAAAATTTGTATTTTGTTTATGTTTAATAACTTTTTGGTTGAAATTTATTGATCTAAAAAAAACAATTTATATTTTTTTTTTATTAAAACAAAAAGTTCGGCTTCGGCTTCGGCCGAACATTGATATTATGGCCGAAGTTCGGCTTCGGCTTCCGGGAAACCCAAAAAAACGTTTGCCGTAGTCCCCACGCTTCAAAAAAAAAAACAAATTTCTGTATGAAATTTTCCACATTAAGTATAAATAAATCTGCTAACTTAATGAGAATTACATGCCGGTTTAAATTCAATGTTATAAAATTCAAGCTATAAAAAAACATTTGGTATTGCAACAACACTTTATGCAATTGTTGTTTGATTTTTGGGAAGGCATAAGATATTGATCACATTTTAATCAAATGAGTTATTAATTAATTCTATCAATTTCTAATTGAATTAACAATTTTCGTTGTTGGCGGAATTTCAGCAATTAAAGTTATTGAATCGGTGGTTTTCGTGATTAAAATGGGTTTTTATTTTTTTTTTTCGTTTGTCACGCACCTTATTTGCCAGATTTAGCTCCCTCGTATTATTTCCAAACTTGAAAAAATGGCTCGGTGGTAAAAGATTTGCCAACAATGAAGATGTGGAGTCTACGGTTGATGGCTATTTTAAGGAGTTAGACAGTTCTTACTATAAAGAGGGTATCGAATTTATTGAATATCACACTAATTGAATTATCGTTGTTGGCGGAATTTCAGCATTTAAAGTTATTGAATCGGTGGTTTTTGTGGTTAAAATAGCTTTTTATTTTTTTTTTTGTTTGTCGCGCACCTTATTTGCCAGATTTAGCTCCCTCGGATTATTTTCTATATCTTAACTTAAAAAAATGGCCACCGAGCCAAAAAAAAAAAAAGATTTTAAAAGATTTACCAACAATTAAGATGTGGAGTCTGTTGTTAATGGCTATTTTAAGGAGTTAGACAGTTCTTACTATAAACAGCGTATCGAAGTTATTAAATATCACTGGGAAAGTGTATCGAGGTAAAAGGAGATTAAGTTGAGAAGTAAAGAAAATGTTTAACAAATTTGTTGTATTTGCTTTGTTAGGTAGTCTAACTTTGGGACCGCCATCGTATGTAGGTATATACATTTGATTTGGTTTCTTATTGTTTTGTTTTGATATTGTTTAAATTATTCTAATATAAAGTGAAAGTTATTACTGGAGGCAGATTATTCTTTTTTGTTATAATATTTCTATTGATTAGAATATCAATATGTATGTCAATACAAGTTTGACAAAATAACATTTAGCAAAGAATAACACTATTAACCCTCTAATGTGCGAGCTGCTTTCAGGCACCATATTTTAAGAAATGTTTTTTTTTTTTTTTTATTTACAATTTTGAATCAAAGAAATTAAATTACTTCAATACAAAACATTTAACATTCATATAAACTAGTTTACTCACTACATAAGCACTAATATATGAGCTTGAAGTTAAAGATTATAACCATTGATCAAAAAATAAATTGAAAACTTGTCCACCTCTGATGGATATTCAATGCACGTTTTGTATATGAATGTTTGATGTTTGGCATGGGATTGGAACCTAGAAAATAGATCTATCAACACATTCCTGAAAGGGTCAAATAATAAATTTGAAAACAAAAAACTTCCACAGTTGCCATAACGTTGGTAATTCAAAAAATTTGGTGCTTTTAAAATAGCTTAAATTAAATTATTTTGAGAAATATGTAGAGGGTGATTTTTTATGAGCTTTCGGATTTGATTTAAAAAAAACAACACATAAAATTTAGAGAAATTTATGAAATCTTTATTTGAGTCGATAGAACGATCTATATAATTCAATGTATAAAGATGATTTCATGTAAATGTTGACCGCGGATACGCCTCAACGATGCGTCCAATTGGCATACTCTCTCCAACATATCGGCCGGTATAGACATGAGCCTTAACATAGCCCCACAAAAAATAGTCTTAAAGGCGTTAAATTGCACGATCTAGGCGGCCAATTGACCGGCCCAAAACGTAAAATAAACTGTTCGCCGAACTCGCCTCTCAATTGGGCCATTGTTTCGCGTGCTGCGTGGCATGTGGCACCGTCTTGTTGAAACCACATGTCACCCAAGTCCAGCTTGTCCATTTTGGACAAAAAAAAAAAATTGTAATCATCGCACGGTAGCGCTCGCCATTCACAGTAACGCCTTCGTCGTCTTTAAAAAAATACGTTCCAATGATGGCGTCGGCCCATAATAAACACCAAACAGTGCATTTTCCGGGATGATTGGCAGTTCTTGCAATGCTTTTAGCTGCTCTTCACACCAAATACGGCAATTTTGCTTGTTCACGTATCCATTCAACCAGAAATAAGCTTCGTCGCTGAACACTGTTTTCCGATAAAAAAGTGGATTTTCATCCAACACGCTGCGATATTTTTCTTTGTCCGCACTCTACCTATGCGTGTTGGTGGTTTAATGTCCAGTAATGTAAATTTGGTGCGAAATTTAGTCACAAGATTCCGAATAGCCGCCTCAGAAGGTCCCCAATCTGGCCATAAATTGGAAGAAGTGCACGATGCACTTACTTAACCGAGTATGAATTTTGATAATAAAATTCAATAATCTGTAAGCGTTGTTCGTTTGTAAGTTGATTCAAGGTTAAATTATAGACCAAACTGAACATGTTTAACATGTTACACGAAAACAGCTGAGCTGCCAAAAACAGTGTTGCCAAAAAGAAACTTGCTAAAAAATCACCCTTTATAATAAAACACATTTAAAAAACAGCAATACAGTTCGGTCTTTGCCTTATACATCAGATTTGAATGTGTGAAATATAATAAAATATTTAAATAAATTTGAAATTCGGTTGTGTCAACAGAATATTACCCAACCGAATTTATTTGGTTGCTGCAACCTCGTAAATTCGGTTGTCACAATTGAATGCGATTGTTGTAACCGAAATGGGGGTTGTGGCGATCGAATTCGGTTGTGACAACCGAATTCACGATGTTGCAGCAACCGAATCGATTGGTTGGTTGAAATTTCAGAACTTTTATGAGAGTGTAATTGGTTGTAATATTGGTAGAAATAGTGTTTTCCTAGTGCAATATTAATTCTACCTTTGGTAATTTGGGGTTTTAACAAAAGTAGCAGTGGTTTGCCAGTACTATTTTTATTTTTGGCACGGTTGGGAATTTCTACCTGTGGTTAGCTTTCATCTGAGTATAATTATGTCAGTACTGGTTAAAGAATAAGTTATAAATTTACCTACAAATATCTTGGAAAAACAGAGAATTTTCATAATAAAATTGTTATCCTTTCAATTTTATACAAATGATTATTGAATGAATATTTACTTTAATTTTTTATTTGCATTAATTAATGTTTTGATTGTTGTGGCACTAGATCCAATAAAGAAAATTGAAGAGTAATCGGATTAAAAAAATATAGTTTGCGTTCTATTATCTCTAATTTCAGACATAATTATAATCAAATGAAAGCATGCTTTGTGTAGTATTTGATAGCCAAAACAAAAGAATATTTAAAAATGTGTTAAATCGGACGAACGGTTTTCGAGATATTGCGACTTGATTTTTACTAAAAATTTAGTTTTTTTCCTCCATTCTAAAAATATTTTAAAAATGATCCAATATTTTTTTATTTTTGCACTGGAAAAACAGACAAAACTACTTTTCATTTCAGCATAATTATGTCAATATTAGTTGAAGGATAACTTGTAAATTTACTTTCAAATATCTCGGAAAAACAGAAAATTTTCAAAGTAAAATTGTTATGCTTTTCAATTTTATACACATGATTATTTAAGAAATATTACCTTTAACTTTTGATTTTCATAAATTAATGCTTTGATTGTTGTAGCACTAGGTCTAATAGTTTTGTGGTGCGAAATTTAAGAAAACTCGGATTACTTAATCCTTGGCGACCTTCGCAAAAAGTCTCTGCTAAGTGGACAAAAAATTTAAAATATATTTGAAAAACTATATTTTGTGATACATCATCTCTAATTTCAGACATAATTATGATTAAATGAAAGTATGCTTTGTGTAGTATTTGAGTGCAATAACAAAAAATTCGACGATAATTTTTAAAAAATTTCTAGAATAGCGAAAAAAGAAGACATTTTTAGTGAAAATCAAATCGTAATATCTCTACTCAAAAAGCGTTAGTCCGATTTCGAAAATTTCAAAATATTCGTGTTCAGCATGCCAAAATTAAAAAATAATGTGCTGCAAGACATATTTCTATTAAAGGAATTTAAGAAAAATTTTCAAATCTCGAAAACTTTTGTAGCGGGGCGCCACGAATTAAAGCTATACGGTTTTTCTCAAATTTCACCAAATAACTTTTAGACCTAATACTGCAATAATCAGAAAAATAAATTGAAATTTTTCAAAACAATTTTTTCTTCATACAAAATAATGCCGCTCTAATGACCAATTAATTATGTATAACAAACTTTCTAAACAAAATTGAGTTAACCTAAGCGTATGAGTGATTTTTTATTATTCATACGTGGTGTTGTCCAATAATGTTTTAATTTATCTTATCCCTTTGACGACCAATAGAGCGGCATTTTTTTGTATGAAGAAAAACTTCTTTTGCAAAACTAAAATTTATTGTTTAGATTATTGTAATATTAGGTCTAAAAGTTATTTGGTGACATTTTTTTTTTTAATTGCTTTAATAAAAATATGTCTTGCAACACATAATTTTGTATTAATTTTGGCATGCTGGATACGCGATGTTGCGATTTGATTTTCACTAAAAATGTCATCTTTTTTCTATATTCTTGAATTTTTTAAAAATAAGTGAATTTTCATTGTTGATCTATAAATTGTGTGTGAGATGTTGGTTACTTCGGTTAAAGATCATGAATATTTTTTCCATATTAACAGAAAAATTATAATTTTATTTGTGATAATTAATTAAAAATTATGTTAGAATTTTTTGTTTTTCCACTGAAATACTACACAAAAAACATGGTTGGATTTGATCATAATTATGCCATTATTATAATTATCATAATTATAATTGAAAATTTTCTGGTTTTCCGAGATATTTGTAGGTAAATTTACAAGTTACCCTTCAACCAATATTGACATAATTATGCCCAAATAAAAAGTAGTTTAATCTGTTTTGCTAGTGAAAAAATAAAACAAATTAGGATAATTTTTAAAAAACATACATATACATATGTATTCACATATAATAGCATGGACTAGCATATATATTTATATAAAATGATATATGCATAAAAACACGTGTAAACGTTTATACTCGGGTAACTACATTTTTCTGCAATGGAACGATTTATCCGTAAATATGACTATGAATGCGTTAAGATATTATTTTATACAAAATGGAACACATTTTTTTTTAATATTACACTATATGTTTTTTTTGTTTGATTTTTGTTTTTGTGGAAGAAATATTCTTAGAATATATATATGATGTTCATATCAACAAAGTATATTTTATGTATATGTTATAATATAAAATTTTGGGATTGTTTTATATTTAATTATACCTGGATTCGTATAAATTACGATTTACCATATATAATTGTATATGTCATATACAATTATATATTGTTCGATGTGTAATAAGATGTAATTATATGTGACTTTGTATTAAAAAATTTAGTGGAAAAAAATTTTATATATAAACATACACAAACTTTTATATATCATAGCATGCAGTAACACATACAGTGGTGTTCAAAACATTTGCAACTGAAATCATGGTTTAGGTAATTATAATTTTTTTGATCAAAAAGATTTGTGGTATAAGTTTTTGATTTTTTTAATAAATTCAGTTATAGCATATTATTTTACAAATACAAAAAAATTATTCATAACTTCTCAAAAATAAAAAAAACTAAATTTTAACAAAATAAGTCGATAGTGCAGTGCTCAAACATTTGCAACTCTTAAAGTAAATAACAGGAAATACAAACAATGGTTTTAACGCTCAGTATTTTGTAGCGTAGCCATTATATTTTATAACTTCTGAACACCTCTTAGGCATTGAGTCAATGAGCTTTTTAATATAATTGTCAGAAATTTCATTCCACTGCTTCTCCAACTCGACGAAAAGTTCATCACCATTTCGGAATACTTTATTGCCGATATTCCGTTTTACAATCATCCACATGTTCTCAATCGGGTTGAGATCGGGAGATTGAGCCGGCTACGCGACATGATATTAATTTCATTTTCCTGCAGCCAAACTTTTACAACCCCCGCCGTGTGTTTTGGGTCGTTGTCGTGCTGGAAGGTTCATGAGAGTGGCATTTCCCATTCAGCATACGGAAGCATAACTGAATATAAAAGATCTCTATAGATTGTGGCCGTCATTGTGCTAGTAATGCGGTGAATTGGTCCAATCCCATTTACTGAAAAACACCCCTACACCATAATGTTTCCACCACCGTGCTTCACTGTGGCGGTTGTGTATCTGGGATTAAACTATTCGCCTCGTGGTCTTCGAACATTGGCTCTTCCATCTGATCCCGGAGGTTGAATTTAGACTCATCTGACCACAATACATTTTTCCATTGCTGTTGAGTCCAGTTCAAATGGGTGCGTGCAAAGTCAAGCCGGGATTTTTTCCAACACAAACGGTTTTTTTGTACATCTATAACTTCTAAGACCATATTCTCGGGCTCTTCTTTTAATGGTGGGAAGACTGGCATCTATTAAAAGTTCAGTTTTAGCTTCTTTGGGAACTGCTTTGCAATCTTTCGTAAAAAAAATTCTTGATTTTCCGATCTTCTCTTACAGTTGTAATACGAGGTGTTCCACCTCTATGAGTTGTGTGGATGTTACCACTATTAACAAGGCGGCAAATCGTTGATTTTAGAACAGCGTACTTTATAGAAATTTCTTTTGGGAAAGTCCATTTTGAAAATCATTTAAAACTTTTGATTTAAAATCAGAATTGTGTTTATTCTATTTTTTTTGTTGTTTTAATTTAACGGAATTAATTTTTTTTATTTGTTTAACATTAAACAATGTATGAAGAATATGTAAAAAATAAATTTTAGTTACTAAGTGTGATTTGAAGAAAATAAATCAATGAAAACAACAAATGCGATCTCAGTTCCAAATGTTTTTACTCGGGTATTTATAATTTGTAACAGTAAATTTAATTGATAATTTGTATATATTATAAAAATAAAAATTTCTAACGACGTAGTTTAAAGCAAAAAAGAAAAAAAAAACGCAAACAGTATCTACACATTTTTATAAGAAAAAATAACTTCTTTTGTTTCAAAACAAATTATTTTTTTTTTATTAATAAAGTTGGCATATTTTTTGTGTTAACTTTTATAAAACAAAATTTATATTTCTCATTATTGACGTAAAATATTTGGTAGTGATATGATTAGACAGGTGGGGGTTTTTATCAATATTTTTTTTAATAATAAATAAATTTTAATAGATTATATTAAATCGAAAGTAATATTTAAAATAAATTGCACCAAAAATTTCTAGGTAACTTCTAGAATATATCGGAAAGTGTTAAATTTATCAATTTTTCTAACGATTTGTTTTTGTAATAACCGTCTTTCCTTTAAAATTACTATCACGACCCTAATTAAGTGAATGGGATTACTAGGTTTCGGTTCAAATATTTATTAAGAGAAAATTTGTGAAAATATATATTTTTTTATATAAAATTCTAAAAAGTTTTCTTTTCGATCTAACCTGCGGTCCTTAATGGTTTAGTAAAAGTTCAACTTTTAAGTTTAATCCATGCTTTTTTACTAAAATAATAACATTAATCAAAGCTTTTGTTATAAAAAAGCTCTTTTACTGTCCAGCCTGAAAGTAGACTTTAATTTTTATATAATTAAACATTTCTTTCAACAACTAAAAACGACTTGTCAAACAAATCTTATTTTATTATCAATAAATCATTATTTTTTTTTTATAAAATTCTTCGTTACTATTTATAAAAATGCTAAAAAGATAAAAAAAATCAAAACAATTATTTATTAAAAGAATTATCTCACCTTAAAGTAAATAAAAACTCGTATTTGAAGGTCATGGTTGCATTAAAAATTAAAAAAAAAAAAATAAATAAAATCATAGAATAAAATAAAATTAATGTTTAAATGCAACACATGTCGACTTTTTGTTTTTGTTTTTTTTTTTTGAAAAACAACACATAAACAATCTTCTAAACCCGCATGATGCATAATGTTTGAAGAAAAAATATAAAAATCATAATCATCATCAGCGTACATTCACACTTTTAATATTCAATTCTTTTAAATGACCAAAGATCAAGGTTTCAAATTTTTTTTTTTAACGTAAAACTTAAAAAAAAAAATCTATGAAATATTATTTTAAATCAATCATGATATTTTGTTTAGTTTAGTTTAATTTTTTTTTTTTTTGGAAAATGTCAGCTATTGAAGGACAACATTAAAATATGATTTCTAATTTTTGTTATTAAAAATGTCTTTAAATTAAAATTAAATTTTTAATAATTCTCAAAAATTCCACTATGGGATAGAATATTTAATTTTACCAAAAGCGTAATTCAGGTTTAGCAAAAATATAAATTTATTTTCATAATCTAGACTCCTTGAGCATTTTATAACTGACATATTTTGTTATTGCAACTTAAGGAATTTTGTTTAGAAAGCAAACTGTGTTTAATTTTAAAATTTCTACACGATGAGAATTTTCTTAAAAAAAAATCAAATTTTCCACAAAACTAATAAAGTTTTTTTCTTTTAAACTTAATGAAAAAACTTCATAATCTTTATGAAATTGTTTTTAATGAAACTTTTTCGTAAGGCGTATACAATTTTTGATAAATAAAAAGAAATTTTTCATAAAATTTTATGAAAAGCTGTTTTAGTTAATGAAAAGATTCAATGGACGAATTGCAGTGACACTTCATAGACCAAATGCAGAAATTCATTGATATCTTACAGATAATTGTAGTACAAGGGAAGTATCCCAACCCGAAGATGTTGTAGAGAATAGAAATTTAGCTGCCCAATCTCATGTTTTGGCGTTACTAACTGTGGGGTCAAAAATGACTCTTATTTTAAGAAGTATGACTCCATTTTACAGAGTAGAATTACGTTATAAATACATTCATGGACTCAAAAGAAAATGTCTGCGAAGTCAGCAACATATTTGTTCCAATAAACAATACTTTCATAAATTTTAAAATTAAAGAATTCTTTGTGAAGTCAAAAGATTCAGGCAGAAAGAAAATGCACAAATAATACGCCGTGGTGTACTGCACAGTAAGAAATGTAAACTATGTTTTTTTTTTTATTTTTTTTTTTGCTGGGAGGATACTTGCAGAAAAATTGCTATCATGTATGTATAATATAATACTGAAAATGTCTTCATTTCGGTACAATTTTATGAAAATTCAGTTTTTTTTTTGTATGATTTAGCGATATTTGGGGTTGCTCATACATTTTACCTTTCTAAGAGTGACTCCTGAGTAGTTCACAAAATTTTAATGGGCATGCTGCGCAATTTTCGTGAAAGCACACACATGAACATATATGGTCCAACATATGAACATGTATGAAACATTTTTGAACACAAATTTATCATAGACGTTTAACAACATTTTCAACTTGTTTTTTTTTTTAATGCATAGATTAGATTTAGGTGTGATCGCTAAACGGTCATGACTCGGTATTGTTGAGTTTGTAATGTAAGAAGAGCGCAGATATGAATCTTACAGCCGCAGGTTGTTGAAACATTTATCATATAGAGACAATCTGACACTTATAACACACAAATAATATTACAATTTAAATGGAAAATCACTGATGACGCCTGTCCATAAAAGGGCAGAAAATAGGCTAGTCTGATTTAAAAATTAATATTGTTTATAATTTTTAGAGAAAAACTTTTATTCTTCTTCTTAACCTCAACATTTCTAAAAAAAATATTTTGTTTGCAAAATTTTTTTGTTATTCAAAATTTTTTATTTCTGAAAAAATTTTTTCCGCGACATTTTCATCCGCAATCTTATTTGCTTAATTCTTTTTTGCAAAGGGTTTGCCTGAAATTTTTATTCCTTGAATTTGCTTTCAAAAATAATGTTTTCTTCATCAAAACGGGCATACGAAATTCGGCACATCCAACTTTCATGATTCCTCTTGTTTTAAATTCACGGTTAAGTATTTAAATTATTATTTTCCGCAAAAGAAACGTTCAGAAATACATCTATTAAAAACAAAAAAAAAAAAAAACGGAGACGCTAAATATATTTTTTCCAAATATTTTTTTCCGTATATCAAAAAAAAAAAAAACAAAGCGCTAAGATTTCTTTTCTCAACTCAGGTCAAAATCTACATAAAGGGTGGTAGCGAAAAAAATTTACCATTATCCAATGCGGATTGTGCAAAAGCTATAGTCGCCGCTAGGCATGAAAGTTAAATTTTGTTAGATTCACTGACGTGTAATATTGATTATAGTGAAAACCGTTTAGAACTTAAAATATTATCCTCTTTTTGGCAGCAAAAAACATAAAAATAGAAAAAATTGCATTTGGAAAGTTTTTTGGTTGAAATAGAATATTTTTAACAGATTTATGAAAGGAAGAAAGTAAATCCATGAAATAAAAAAAAGGTGTTATAAATTATATTTGGGGTACATGGTAGTTTTCTAAAAAATGAGAATTAAATGCAGATGTAGTTTGCTGCGACATAAATTGCCTGTTGGTTGTTAGGGAACTTTTTCATGCCCAAAATTTAACGTTTTAAATCCAGTTTTAGCCAAAAATTTTAAGGATTTTTCAGACATACAAAAAAGTATATGTTTATTAAAATTTAGATCATATAGATTAAGAAAATATGTGTCTCAAATCCTTGGAGTTGGGTAAATTGTCAGGAAGTCCGAATGAAAATTGTGTATTTCAATTAGTCATAATTTTGAAGTGTCCTTTAAATAGATAATAAAAACGACATGTAATTGGAAATAAAACTAGTTCCTGAAATTATGTTTTACATTGCAGTTGTGTAGACAATATTTATATTGTATACAAATAATTCTATAAACAGCGGACGAAATCTGTATTTGCCAAACGACATTGGAGATTCCAAGCGTTAAATGTGGCACAATTATATTTTCGAAGTAAAAATTTTCATTTAAAAAAGATTATAAAATCTTTAATTATCTTTAATTAAAATGTGCTCGCACTGACTTACAATCTAGCAAAAACACGCCAATTTCTGTTGGTAAATAGAATAGTGAAATAGGGTCATGTACGATAAAGTAAAAATTCATCAATTATCCATAATGTCCTGAAACATCAATAATGCAAAATTTGTATAACAAATGGGCAAAATTATCTGAATTTTCTAAAAACTATTGGGTATACAATTTTAATAATGACAATTTTTTTGCATGAATATATGCATTTATTATAATAACAAAATAAATTGATACACTATTCAAAGTATTTTCCATCGTTAGCCACTACTTTTTCCCATCTTTCTGGATTCCGCGCCAAAAGAACTGCTCCGGTTTTAAGGTAAAGAATGAATCAAGCCAATTTCTGATACCCTGTTCTGAAGTGAAGCGTATTTCAGTAAGGGCGTTCTTCATTGATCGAAACAGAAGGGGCAAGGTCTGGGCTATAAGGCGGGTGAGCCAAAACTTCCCATCCACTGTTTTCCAAATAGTTTTTGACCGGTCTTGCAACATGTGGCGGAGCGTTGTCATGATGGAAGATTATGGCCTCGTGTCTGGTCGAATATTCTGGTCGTTTTTCGTTGATTACTCTCTTCAAACGAATCAATTGTGATAGGTACAGGTCCCCTGTGATCGTCTGACCTGATTTCAGCAGCTCATAATACCAAACACCCTTCTGATCCCACCAAATGCCTTGGCGCCATGGATATTCGGCTTCGGCGTTGATTAGGCTGGTTGGCCGGACTTTACATATGACTTTTTGCGCTTGGGGTTATCGTAATGTATCCATTTTGCATCACCAGTAACAATACGATGCAAAAATTACTTCTTTTTGTAGCGTTCAAGCAGCATTTCCGACATGCAAAATCGCCTTTCAACGTCTCTCGGCTTCAATTCATATGGGACCTAATTTGCTTGCTTTTGAATGAATCCCAATGCTTTTAAACGTAGGGAAATGGCTTGTTCTGTGACTCCCAATGATAATGCAAGTTCTTCTTGCGTTTGACAACAATCTTTATGGAGTAATGCTTCCAATTCCTCATCTTCAAACTTTTTCGGCTGACCAGGAATCTCCTTGTCTTCTGTGTCGAAATAAATCAACACCATTGAATCGCGCATATCATCGTTCACAAGTTTTTTTGAGTTGATGCATGTTGACCGTAAGCTTCAACCAACAATCGATAACTTTCAGCAGCCGTTTTCTTCAAATGAAAGAAGGTTATCAGACTTCCCCGCAAAACATCTTTTTTAGGCACAAAATTCGACATTATTATAGCGATTGAAAAAAATTTGTGTTCACACTTTGGCGTCTATCGAATACTGAATTATAGTGACAGATGTTTACCCTCCAAAATACCATATTTATTGTTATTGACACAAACCATAGGTGATAGTTATGCCATATGTTGTCCAAATCGACATTATTAACTTGTATACCCAATAAAAAATTCTGTTAACCGAAAAGTTCAAATTGTAAGTATCCAAATCGTAACATTTAAAAGCGAAAATTCGCCACATTTCGCAACGAATCCTTAAAAACCATAGGGGCAAACACTAGAGAATTGTTCTTAATTTGTGATAGCACATTTGTTTCAATTGTTTTTTGTGTTAACAATATTAAGATTTCAAAATCGTCAATTATTTTCGTGTCCAACCTCTATTTGGATCCATACAGGTTTAACATGTACTATGTTCCTGTATCCCTTATAGTTAGGTTATGTTATTGGAAAATATGGAGGATTGCGCATTTGGAAATAAATTTTTTTGTAAGCGAAGACACTTTTCTATAACATCAAATTCGACAATTTTCACTTAGGAGACAGTCCTAAACTCAAATGAAAAACTATGAAATCTTTTTTTTTTTTTATCAATTAATAATCATATAATTATAAAGTATACCATATTACCCTAACCGAGCACTAGCTAATATGGCTTTCGGCGCGTTGTAGAAAATATATAAAATTAACCAAAACACAGTCACCTCATTCAAACTATTGGTTTTCCTTATCAATATTTAAAAAATATTATCGTCGACATTACCTTTAATACCAACAACCAACCACTTTTCGAAGATTTTATCCCTTGAATAGATTTTGTCCCTTGCAGTTGAAATCGAATATTAGTTTCACCTGCAAAAAAACAATCACTCTATCTAAAATATTAGTTTTCGTTACCAATTTTAAAATAATATAAAGTTTTTTAATAATAATATTAATGTTTTAAACACAGCTAAGATACTCGGTTTTCATTTGACTCCCACATTGGGATCCTAAAATAAGACAATAATTTTAATATTTTTTTAAAAAATTAAAACATTAAGGTACTTTTAAACAAAATTTTGACATGATGGCGAAAACCAGAAAACGCAGTTAGACTATATGTGGTCTCTAGTTACTCGAACATATCGATTTTTGCATGTATGAGAAAAAAAATTTAAATATGTTGCAGGGTGTAATCATTTAAATTTTAATATTTAATTTTTATAATCTATCACTGAGAGAATTATCTGCATGATATCAATGAATTTTTGCATTAGATCTATGAAATGTCACTGGAACTCGTCCATTGAAACTTTTCATTAAATTAATGAAGTTTTTGATAAAATTTAATGAAAAATTTCATATTATTTAGAAAAAACTTTCATACGAATAATGAAAAAGTTTCATTAAAACTAGTTTCATTAAGACTATTACGCTTTGTCATAAAGTTTAAGAACTTTTTCATTCACATTATGAAGAAAACTTCATATGTTTAGTGAACAACTTTCATTAAAATTCGGTCAAAAAATTCTCCCTGTGTAGAATATAAAGAAAAAGTTCAAGGATATTTAAAATAAAATTGGATAATTTTTTTTAATTACTATCACATTAATTAAAGTTGAAGACAAGTTTTGCCAAACTAAGCTAACGGGTTAATTGGTCTAAAATTAGTTAAAAATGTTTTAGCAGATTATTCTGCAACTTTGACAGACTTTATTATTTCAGTACAATTAGCAAATACACAGTTGCTTTATGCGTTATGTCTTATGTCAAAAATGTCAAAAGATATTAAAAGTATTTTTGAATTTGACAAAATGTATTTACTAATTATTTGGCAAAAAAAAAAAAAATTGTTGATTTTAGCAAATCAATTTCCACTGAATGTATTTACTAAAAATTTGCTAAAGTTTAAGTAATGTTTACTAATTTTTTTCTACTACTTTTATATAAGATTCTACTGTTAACTTTTTTTAACAGATTTTCCTGAAACTTTTACTTTTGTGTCTTAACTAAAAGTGTCTTTACTATTAAGGTGAATATTGAATACTAATTTTTGTTGCTCCGTGTATTTTTGGTTTATGAACTTCTTTCTTATTATTTATGTATTAAATTGTAATTGTTAAATCTGTAATCATTTAAATTTCAATATTTAATTAAACAATATTTTTAACGATATTGGCCTTTAACGTAAACAGCTATAATGAAAAAAAAAAATATAATAATTATATTGAATACCATTTTGATTAAGATGCAACGTTTCTGTCAAGGCTGTAATCATTGTATGATGACAGTGCACAAGAACGCACCTTATTTTTGTGTTTTAAGAAAAACACAGTTTTTTTGCTCTTCTAAAGATGGTCTAAAACAAAATCAGTTAAGACAGGTTTTTTTTTTTTGTTAATATTATTTTTTATACAAAATTTATTTGACATTTACAACATATTTCTAATAAATATAATTTTTTATGTGTTCGCTACAGTAACGTTTTAAATAAAGTCGAAAAAATTCTTTAACACAATAATGTTTGATTTTTAGTGTTTGAAATTAAAAAGAGTTTTATTTTTTTGTACTAAAAATTTATTTTTATTTTACATTTTTGTTTGTAGCTTTTAATTTTGTTATAAAGTCATTGAACTTTTTTCTTATTGCAATTTTACGTAACTTTACTGATAAATTGAATGTAATTTTTTTGTAGCATGTAGTTTTTTGTTGTTGTAGTTGTTATTTTGTTGTTGTTTTATTGGTATTGTTTGGAACGCCGACGTTTGAGTTTTTTTTTATAAGCTCCTACTAAAGAAACAAAAAAAAATTAAATATAAATTGCATTCGAGTGCACCTTTCAAAAACTAAAAAAAAACTTATAGGGCATCACGGGGTAAATGGGAAAATGGGATAATGTTAAAAAAAATGTAATTTTTCGGTATTTTAACTCTTAAAAGCCCTTAGTATCTTTAAAGTTATAACCATTAACTTAATTATAATGAAAACTTCACTAGGAAAACCCAAGCGCAAGCTTTAATAAAATACATTTTTTTAATTAATATTTGGAATTGCGTATTTTTTTATCCGCTAATTTAAAGCAGACTTTATCTACTGATATGTCCTTACATGTTTCATTTCGCGTCTCCGAAACTCTTCAGAGGACCAATGTAGGAGGTATGAAGATTTACCCAAATTTTGAAGAAAAAGATCAACGCTTTACCCGTATTGTTTTATTTACCCCATGAGAAGTAAAAAATAAAATTGGAATAATTGAACTAGTGGAAATCAAAGATAAGATTTAAGCTAAATATAACAAAAAGTTTATTAATATTACAGTTTTTGTTTGCAGTTTTTAGCCTACTCTATATTTCTTTATTAGGATATTGTCCTAACAAATAATCTATAGCGTTTTTGTTTTCAAATTTATTAATTGACCACTTTCAGGAATGTGTTGATAGATCTTTTTCAGGAATTTTCTTGGTTCCCATCATCAGAACACGTTTTGAAAGAAGTGAGAATCCCATGCAAAACATCAAACATTCATATAAACTAGTTTACTCACTACAGGAAAACTAATATATATTATATGAGCTAGAAGTAAAATATTATTACCATTGATCAAAAAATAAATTGAAAACTTGTTTGTTATGTGCAAAGTCCACCTCTGGTGAATATTCGATACACGTTTTTTGTTTTGTTCCTCCTTTTTATTTTTTGAGTAAACTAGACTGTACTTTGTCTTATACAAGTTTGATATAATTTTTATTAAACATAAAAATTATGTTTTTTTTTTTTTTTTTTTTTTTTTGTCGAACTTTAATTGTGCAATGAAAGGGTCAAATAATAAATTTGAAAAACTCTATAAATTATTTGTTAGGACAATATTCTAATAAAAAAAAATATAGAGTATGGCCTCGAACTTGAATAATTTTCATTTTCATTGCACAATTAAAGGTCGAAAAAAACATAATTTTTATTTTTAATAAAAATTATATCAAACTTGAATATAAGTAAAATTTTGTTAAGTTAAATCCAATGTATATGAATCTTTTTTTTTTTTTTGTTTTTTTCTAAATATCTTTAAAATGATACTGTTTATTTGTTTATATATATGTATATATATTTTTTCTTTTTTTTCTCTTTTAATGTAATATATAAAGTTGCCTTTTTGCCTCTATAAAGCCTTTAAGTCGCTGGGGCATCAAATTGTAAATTTGTAAAAATTATATTTAAATAAATGAAAATACTTCAAAAAAAAAAAAAAAAAAAAAAAAATTTTAGTACAATGTTATTTTAACGTTATATAGACAGTCGCAATTTATTTTTAATTAATATGCATTTGACAAATTTAATTTAGAAAGGTTGAGGTTAAGAGAAGAATAAACGTTTTTCTCTAAAAATTATAAACACTATTAATTTTTAAATCAGACTAGGCTAGTTTCTGTCTCTTTTTGGTGGACAGGCGTCATCAGTGATTTTCCATTTAAATTGTATTATTAATTGTGTCTAATTGTCAGATTGTCTCTATGATATATGATAAATTTTTTTTAACAAGTTTTATTTTTCCTGTTCTTATTTTGTTTATACAATAAGGATATTATGTAGGTAAAGACGACAGCAATTGTAGTCAAAAACAAATGAAATTTTACTTGAAGAAGGAGGACGAACATTTCATTAAATTCAACTAACATTTGTCATTTGTTTTTACTGTTCAAAAAATTACCAACATCTGTAGTTAGTAAAAATCAACCACATAGGTTAGTGAAAAATAAGCAAAGATTTACTTTTTTATTTTTTAAATAACAAAAAACTACTGCAAATAATGAATGTAAAATCATAAAACAGTTATTTGATGTGGTTTGTTTGTTTTTTGAATAAACTGCAACATTAGTAAAAAATTAAATTTACATTCATAATAACAATTACAATCCAAACAACTACATATTTTTAAAGCAGAAGTTCCCTGAGTGTATTTAGCAAGAAAAAAAAAAAAAATATTCTAAGTTTAGCCGTATACCTTTCCAGAAACCAAAAAAAAAATTGTTGTTGCCATACCAAATATTTTTTTATAGAATTGTTGCTGCCATACCAAATGTTTTTTACAGCTTGAATTTTATAACATTGAATTTATGCCGGCATGAAATTCTCGTTTAGTTAGCAGATTTATTTATACATATGTGAACAAATTCAAACAGAAAGTAGTATTTTCTTCCTATTGAAGCGTACATTTTTTTTTGGATTTTTCTTTGCAGAAATCAGTTTTTTTTTTGTTTAAAATAATTTTTAATTTATTTTTTGCATTTCCTTTCTGTTAAAAAAAAAAATAAAATTTTTATTAAACAAAATTAAACTTTGCATTATCAATTTTATAATAATGTTTTAGAATAAATAAATATTCAGATTTAAACAACTGAAACTAAATTACTTAACTTAATAAAGTATTAAACCTAATAAGAATTAATATATAATCTAATTGAAATGAATTTAAAATATTTATTACTAATACCACTAAACATAAATATTTATAAAAAACAACTACAAAAATATTACAAAAAACAACAAACATGTGTTTGAGGTTTGCTTCTGAGCCATAATATAAAAAAATGTCAAAGAAGTTCTGAATTTGAGCAAATATTTAATTGATACAATTAATTTTTAATTGGAAGCTTTTAAAATTTTCAACAAACCGATTTAATTGAAAAAAGTAGGGACATTTATTTTTCTGTGTTTTTCAAAACTTTATGCTAAGATATAAAATAATTGTCATTGAGATGGTGAACTTTTGTGGTCAGATTCGAAATCAGCGCATATCAAACCTTAAGAAAAGTGTACTCTAGTCTAAGGGGTTTGACGTGTTCAGATTTTGGTAGCCTGTGTTTTCAGTTGATTATATGAAATTTTATTTGCATCTAAGTGGGTCTGTTTTTAATCTTTTTTCTGTTCCATGGGGGCACATGGATTAGGCCGAAGAACGGAAAATGGCGATCTATTTGTAAACATGTACGCGGAGAACAACCTGGTCATAGGAGGGACATTGTTTCCACACAAACGAAAACACAAAATAACATGGGTATCACCCGATCATGTCACGGAGAACCAAATAGACCATATTGCTATCTCAAAAAAATGGCGTGGCTCACTGCTGGATGTGCGAAACAAAAGAGGTGCTGACATAGCCAGTGACCATCATTTATTCATTGCAAGTGTGCGTATAAAGATAGCAGCTGTGAAAAGAAATGACTCACGTATATCGACAAATTTTGATGTTCGCAGACTGAAAATCCCATCGGTCACATCAAACTATCTAAATGCCCTAAACGAATCGTTGACACTAACATCTCATGTCCAACGAAAAGATTGGAACACGACGAAAAATATATTAATAAACGCTGCCACAGAACACATAGGGCTTAAACCTAATGGGCGTAAAGAATGGCTATCTGATGAGACATGGGCAACCATAAATAGGAGAAAAGAACTCAAAGCCGCACTCAACTCTGCTACAACTTTTGGAGAAAAATCCACTCTCCAAAGCCAATACTCCTCCCTAGATCGCGAAGTAAAACGAAGTGCTCGTAAGGACAAACGTGCATGGGCTAATGCAATTGCCCAAGAGGCTCAGTCTGCAGCTGAAACGAACCGTACCAGTGACTTATATCGACTCATTAAGAAGCTTACGAGTAACAGCTCCTCAGTATCCAGTAAACCAATAAAAAATAATTCCGGAACACTTATTACATCCAAAGACGAACAAGTTGAACTCTGGGCTGCACACTTCTCCGAAATGTTCTCCTCATGCCCACAAATAAACCCACCTATATGTGATTGTATCGCCCGCAATATGCAGCTTAATATCAGCACTACTCCTCCAACAATATCTGAGATTGTAGTAGCAACCAGCTTACTAAAGAACAACAAAAGTCCAGGCAGCGACAACATATCTTCAGAGCTTTTGAAGGTTAACCTCACAACGAGTGCGCAACTGCTTTTACCTATAGTAGAAGAAATATGGCTATCTGAGAGAATCCCAGACGAGCTTAAAGAGGGAATTATAGTAAAGTTACCTAAGAAAGGAGACTTAACTAACTGCAACGACTGGCGGGGTATCACTTTACTAAGTATGCTCAATAAAGTCTTAGCACACATTATAACCAAGAGGATAGCGGATGAGCTAATGCCAGTTATGAGGAAACAACAGGCTGGGTTTTGCCCCAACAAGTCGTGTGTTGACCACATCAACTCACTAAGAGTAATTGTAGAGCAGTCAGTTGAATGGAGGTCTCCTCTGTACCTTATCATTATTGATTTTGAGAGGGCATTTGACACTCTGGCCCATAATGTCATCTGGAATGCGCTTGAATGTAAAGGCGTTCCCCGTAAATTCATTCAACTGATAAAGAGTCTATACGCTGGGGCTAGCTACCGAGTTTTACACGATGGATCACTAAGCCGTAAAATTGATGTTGGTAATGGAGTTCGCCAAGGGTGCGTTATGTCTGCACTACTCTTCAACATAGTGTTAGACAGCGTGATGCACTATGCAATAGTAGATAATCGAGGCATCGCATGGGGGCTGCATGAAAGATTAGAAGACCTTGAATATGCAGATGACATATGCCTTCTTTCTCATAGTTATATTGATATGGCTACGAAGTTGAAGCGGCTTACCGACATATCAGCAAAGGCTGGGCTTAAGATCAATATAAAAAAGACCAAGGTTATGCGGATTAATTTCGAAAACTTAAACCCCTTTCTCATTAATAATGAAACCTTGGAAGAAGTTGAAAGTTTCTGCTACATTGGAGCTATTATAAATCAAAAAGGTGGATCTAGTGCTGACATATCTAGCCGAATAAAAAAACCCACACAATCATTTGGTCAGCTCACTAAGGTGTGGAAATCATCCTCAATATCACGTCGTGTTAAAATTAAAATATTTAATTCCAATGTCAAATCAACATTGTTAAATGGTTGTGAAACTTGGAATGCTGCCTCCCGATACATTAAATCTCTTCAAATTTTCGTCAACAAATGTCTTCGAAGAATTCTAAGAATCTTCTGGCCACGAACCATATCAAACGATAATCTGTGGCGTGCAACACACCAAATCCCAATGGATGTAGAAATACAGAGAAGAAAGTGCAACTGGATCGGCCACACACTCCGCAAGCCGCCCACCGATATTGCCAGAAATGCTATTGAGTGGAACCCCCAGGGAAGCCGCAGAATAGGTCGACCAGCTCACACATGGAGAAGACAAATTGACATCGAATCAGGAAGAATGCGCAAAATCTGGAGCGAAGTAAAAAATATTGCGATGGACAGATTGGAATGGAAGAAGTTTGTTGAGGCCCTATGCTCCTTATAGGAACGACGGGAATATATATATATCGTTCGTTTTCCTTCATTTGTTTTTTAAGTCCTCGAAAGTAAACTATTCGCCAGGTGACGTGACAAAGTTTAAAAATTTTTAAAAAATTTCTAGGTACCAAATTTTTTTTTAAATTAAATTATTCACAACAAACACTTGGTATTCAACTACTGAATGTGAATAAAGCTCATCATAATGTGATAATTACTTTTTAAAAAAGTTTTTCATATAGAGCAATTTAACAATATAAAAATACTTTGTTTAAGTGACACATAAATTTATACTAGCGAGTTCTTGGAGGGTACGAAAATGCGGCAGTCTGGCATATCCAGTGTGTCCGTTAAATGTTTCAATAAAAATGGGTTTTTCTTCTTTTTCTTCCTGTAAAAATCTAACTAACTAAAACAAACAAAAAATCTTCAGTAAATAATTATAATAAAAATTAACTACGATTGTGAAATCTGATTTAAATTAAAAGTTTAAAACACAAGCTACCAGCAATGTAGAAGTAATGAGAATAAATGTTTTTTGCGGTGACGAACGTGACATTAGAATGTTAATTAAAGCAATTTAAAAATTTACCGTTTACTAATCTTTCTTTACTCCGTTGGCATTTTTTGGGGTTAACTTTTGTTCATTGCTCTTAAAGAATTCAATATTTAAGAGAAAATGTTACTGAAAATAAACAAAACTTACCATAAACATGAACGCAACTTTGCAGTCCGTTTTATCATCATTGCAACTAAGATATGCTTTGGACTTTTTAACTTAATCAACTTTAAGTATTTGTATTTAATAATACAAGTCAAAAGGAATTATTTGTCCACTATTATTTTATCAGTCACGGTTGACATTTCTATGGAAATGTCACTGTGCAGCCTAAACGGAAGGTCTGATTTTCAATAGTTTTTTTTATTTTGTAGAGTACTAAAAAATGAAGACATTTAGAAATTTTTGACTAGTTTTTTTTTGAAAAATAAAAAACGATTTGGATGTTTTTTTAATTTTTCAGTTTAATCTCGTAAAACTTTTAATGCAAATTAAAAATTTAAAATTCGGTTATGTTATTACAACGTTTTCTCATGTGTGTTCATATGTAAAAAAATAAGAATTTTATTCTCAGATGAGTACCGATTTCGCCTTAGAAAAGGGTCTTTAATGAGCTAGCCACCACAGTTGACATATTAGTGCGAATTTTAAATTATAATTTTTATAATAATATTTAAGGTTGTGTAGTTTTATCGCAAAAAGATTTTTTTTAATAAACCATTTCTTAATTGTTTGTACAATTGTTAAAATATTTTTGTTTATTTCTAAAGAGAGTAAACCCCTTAAATAGAGAATAGGAAAACGTTTTAATAACGAATTATGTGGTACTAAAAATTAGTACAAAAGCTGTACGCTTAAATATGAAACGTTTTACTAATTTTTCTACTAACTTTTCTATGTGAGTGTTATTGCTTTTGTGCAGCCATAGAACAACGTTTTCCCACTTCACCACATATGACCTTATTTTTTTGGTATCGCTAGTGTTTGTTTCTTTTTGACTGAGTTTCTAGATTTATTAAAACAATTTATTTTTTTTTTGTGTCTGTATTAATTTTATTATTTTTTTTTTTTTGGAAATCTAGTATTTTAGTAAGTTACTAGGTATTTGCCATATAAAAAAGTGGAAAAGTATGGCACAGTGGTATGTGTGGAAATTTTAGAGATAAAATTTTAATATTTTACAAAAATTAATAAAAATTATATAGCTGAAGAAAGTCTTATAAAAGAGCTTTCATTTGTTATTCTATTTGAGAACGATATACGAAAAAATATTTAAAAAAACGAATAACGGATATCTTAAATACACTATAAAGAAGGTCTGTAAAGTTAGCAACATTTTTGATGGGAGGATCCTTGCAGAAAAATTGCTAATATCAGCAAAATTAGTAAAACTTTTTCTGTAGTTAGCAACTTTTTTTTGCTGATATTAGCAATTTTTCTGCAAGGATCCTCCCAGCAAAAATGTTGCAGACTTTACAGACCTTTTTTTAGTCTACCCATGTATTATTATCTAAACTTAAAAAAGGTTGACAGTTACTACATGACAGTTGTTTTTCTATTAACTAATGCAAACCACCTATTATGACAGTTATTCAAAAAAAACTGAAGAACTGTATTTTTGTAACGGTTGTTTGAAGCAGTTCTTTTAGTAACTTTCCAGTATACAGTAAATTTCCAGTATACAGTTAATTTTTGATAGTTGTTTTAAAAATTGCTACATTTTGTTGAGTTTTTAAGAATTCTTGTTTAGTTTATATTTGTAATTATTAATATATTCATAGTTTGCAAATAGTAATTAGAAAATTTCATGACATTTCTAATGCATAAAAACGTTATAACCGTTTGGAATTTTGACTTTACATTTCATGTAACGTATGCGGAATGAAATTGCAACATAATGTAATATGTTGTAGTTTTTTCTAAAACTAACGTAAATCTTATTTCACTTAAAAAAAAAAAAACAATACATACTATTAATTTAATGTAAAAAAAAATTTGGTCCCATCCGATCCGCTTTGCGGCAGTTTTGGGGAACTTTTTCCATAGCTGTTGAAAATATCGATGTTGGCATTTTTAATTTTTTCTATCAGTTTTTTTGTATTTTTCGGTCTAAAACCACCAGCATAAACTCTTCTCTTTAAATTAGCCCAAAAATCTTCGATTGGACGTAATTGAGGTACATTTGGTGGGTTTTCCTCTTTATGAACATATGGTATATGAAGTGTGTCCATAGCTTCTACGGTTTTTCGAGCGTAATGGCTAGATGCTAAGTCTTGCCAGAAGATCACATTTAGGCCTCGATGCATCTTTTCTATGAAATCCTTCACTTTTGGCAAACAGTGCTCAATATATCGTTCAGAATTGACGGCAAATTCAGATTAAAAAAACACTGGTTCCGACATCAATTGCGGAATAATTGCAAGCCATAGTAAAACTTTTTTAGGGAACTTTGTATGCTCCTAATATTTTATTTTGTTATCCGTAGGTTTCTTTCCTTCGAAAAAGTGCCTTCCCTGCCAGTCATTGCCATCTAGCGTAAAATATGACTCATCATCCATGATGCTTATTAAAAAAATTACAAATTCTTTCTCGACGTTGTTCTTCTTTTGTCGACATTTTAAAATAATTAAATGTCAATTTATTGATAAAATTTTCAAAGCAACATGAGAAAACATGTGGTTATTCCAATATAACGGTAAAAAATTAATAGCTTTAGTACTTTTTTTCCAGCGTTGCAAAATTTGTTGCAATTTTTTTCCGCATACGTTAGAATGTAGGAAATATATTTTTTTGTTGTATTCAAAAGAAAAAACATTTTTTGAAAGAAAAAAAAAAACATTTTTTTTATTGAAATATATTTTTAAAATGCTAATAACTGTTAAAAAACACTAGGTTTTACCAATTTTTTCAGTTGTTTTAAAATTTTTGTAGTAAAAATTTGTCATTTATTTTTACTAAAATTTGATCACAACGAAATTGTTTTTATAAAAGACCTCGAATATTTCCTAAACTCAAAATAATATGTCATACATTTTCCGTCAAAGCGATTTTGATTTTTGTGGTCTGCTACCCAATAAAAAATTTCAAAAGCATAAAATGTTTATTCGGGAATAATCAAAATTTTTAATAAATTTTTAACTTTTTTTACAAGTTTATTTCTATGAGTGTAGTTTTTCTATAACGTAGACTGAGGGAATCGCATAGACCTTATGACTTCAGCGTAAATTTTCCGTGTGTCGGAAAATTTACAGTTTTCAAATGAAATCGGTATTTTATCGGTTACAGGTTTTTAGCGGCTACTCTATCCATGTTTCATTTAACCCATTTCGTGATTTTGATCTATTATATGTAGTAATTTTTTTTTTTTTTATCGATTTTAGTAGTTATTAACAATTTTAATACATTTTTTGTATAGATTACAGGATTTTTTTTTTTATAAATTTTTGTGTATTGTAACAGTTTTTATTATGTTTTCTTTATAATTTTTGATCGATATTAGAAATTTGTTATCGATTTAAGTAATGTTGATTGATGTTTGTAGATTTACCGATTTTTCGGAAGTAGCGATTGGATTAGATTATACTTTTTCTATCGAGTTTAATGTGTTTTTTATTTCTGTTCAATTTAGATTTTTTTTTCGAACAAATTAAAAAAATGTTAAAGATTTTCGTTTTTATTTTTAAATTTTTCGAAAAGTGTCTTAAATCATGCAGTTTTCCAAAACCTATAAAACCCTGCTATCGACATTCGACTAATTTTTGCCATATGCTCTATTTTGAATATCTATCCAATTTCATAAATCTCAATAAGTATTTGTTTCCACTGTTTGTTGTTTTAATAATCTTATGAATTTATTTTAACTGTAAAAGTTTTAAATAATAAAAAAAATATATATATATAACTATAAATAAAAACTATTAATTAATTATGTGGGTTTCTTAGTATTTTGTTAAATTTATATTAAAATATTTATAGTTTATCGAAAATCAGTAATTTGTCTGCTTAATTAAAAAAAATTTAAAACTTAATAAATATTTTAAAGATTTTTTATTATAAACGACACTGTCAACAGACACAGATAAATTAAATAAAAATTATATAAAAATATCAAATTAAAATATTGTTAAAAATATAGTTTTATAAATGGAAAATCATAAATTTGAAAAATTCCATTAAAATAAGGAAAACAGAAAAATTAATTAAGAATGTAGGCTTTTCTTTTCCCAGGATTTCGCAATTCCCGGGGTCCCGGCAATTCCCGCTCAGTATGAAAATGGTTAAACTTTCTTTTTAATTGACAAAGTTTCCTTTAAAAAGATGCATTCATAGGATCAAGCAAAACTACACAAAAGTCACAATATCTCCGGTTTATTGGTAAATTTTTACAACGATTTTGATCACAATCTTAAATTTTTTAATATTTTAACTAAAAATTACTTATTACAATAGACGTACACTAGGGTGGGGCGATTTGAACATCTTAATGGGAGCTTCGCGTTTCTGATTCTTGGGATTGTACTGAGCAAAAAAGTCCACTAGACCATACGTCTACGGTGAAAATCGAGCTTCCAGATTATGACTTGCAAACAGATTTTGACTTGCTTGTAACAATGTGTGCGATGGCCATATATCAGGAAGTATCTCTTCTTTGGAAGATTAATGCATCAATCATATTTGTGGGTGGGGTTTAAGGGGTTAATTTTTAATTTCAAAATAGGGCTTTTTTTGCCGTATTTTGTGAAAGTAACAATGTGTGGGATGGACATATCTCAGGAAGTAGGAAGAGCTTATCCAAGATTATGGTATCAATCTCTTCTTTGGAAGATTCTCTAGCAGATTAATGCATCAATCATATTTGTGGGTGGGGTTTAGGGGGTTAATTTTTAATTTCAAAATAGGGCTTTTTTGCCGTATTTTGTGAAAGTAACAATATGTGGGATGGACATATCTCATTAAGTAGGAGGAGATTATGGTATCAATCTCTTCTTTGGAAGATTCTCTAGCAGATTAATGCATCAATCATATTTGTGGGTGGGGTTTAAGGGTTTAATTTTTAATTTCAAAATAGGCCTTTTTAGCCGTATTTTGTGAAAGTAACCCTGTCCCTTTGCACTTTCACAAGGCCAAAACTGCCTGAAGGAGCGTTCCAATGCTTTTGCGATGTACTAGAGAGTTCTTAACTATTGTCTTGGCTACAATTTTTGTCTTAGTATTGGATCGAAAATCTCAATATCCAAAAAAACGTGACAAAAGTCTGAGAAAAAACTGCAAGTAAAAATCTGGAAGCTCGATTTTCACCGTAGACGTATGGTCTAATGGACTTTTTTGCTCAGTGCAATCCCAAGAATCAGAAAAGCGAAGCGCCCATTAAGATTTTTTTCCTTCCATACTAATCGCCCCACCCTAACGTACACCATTTTTGTTCATACTATTATAAGCGTTTTTTCACTGATAGAATTATCCTTCATGACATTAATGAAGAATTTCATTATATCCAAGAAATTTTTTTAATATGAAGACATTTTTCACAAACTTTTTTTTAATAAAATTTCATAGTTTCATCAATTTAACGAAATTTTTCTTTACAGCTATGAAAATGTTTCAAAGACTTAATTTTTTTAATTTTTCATAAAATTTCATAATTCTATTGATTTTCATACATTTTCAACTTTAGTTTAAAGATTTAATTCTCAGTTGTTCAACATATTTTATGAAGTGCTTTATTACTTTAATGTAACCTTTTATTAATTTTTTGATACTAGGGAATTGTCTAAAAAATCATATGAAGCGGTTCATTGGCTTAGTTCCAATGTATTTTCCAAGACATTCATGAAGAGTTTTATTAATTTAAAGAACTTCTTAACTTCGCTTCATTTTCAGAATGATCCAAGAAGAAGATTTTCTTTAATTCTACAAACTTTTCATTAACATTGACTTTAATGAAACCTGTTTCTTAGATTCTATAAAAAGTTCCAATGGACGAGTTCTAGTGAACACAAACATTTGTTAATTATATAAATAACGTGGTCTCGCTGGGATTCGAACTTGGGGTGTTTTGGTTGTTAGGCGTTAATATTGAGCTATCGTCACATATAATAATAAATTGATTAAAATGTAAATGAATTGTTGTGCTTCGAGTTTCCGGTTGTGATGTTAAAAATATATACCTTACCCTCATGCTTACATAAAATCACAAATATAGATTCTAAAAAAATATTTCAAATATTACTTTACATTTATATTTCATGCACTATGTCATTGATGATCGGTAAGTCATTATTTTATGCTTCGTATTGATGTATCATTACAAAGTAATCCATGAGTACACAATTATTGGTAACCCATTACTTTATGTTTAGGAATAATGCTGAAGGTAAGGAGTGTCCATTACAACGTAATGCATTATTTAACTCATTACTTTTTGTTGGAAAATAATGATACAGGTAAGGAGTATACAATACATGATAATGCATTACTTTATCGCATCCATTACAAAAGTTTTGCTGGGGATGATTAACAAGTAGGCTGAGATTACTATTTTATACCCAAAAGTCGATGCTTACTAATAGCGATTTCAAAAAATACAATCAAATAATATCCCTACGATTTGTACCAATAAGGACCCTTAAAACTGATTTAAGTCATTCGTTATGAAGTGACATTGAATTTGAGATTGCGTTTACATTGCTATCATAGAGTTTTTGAGGCATTAAATTAATCTAGTTTTTCATACATTTTTTTTTTGAAAAATTTCATTTTATTTATTAAAAATTCCATACGCCTAATGAAAAAGTTTCATTTAAATTTGTTTCAAAAAATTGTGAAGCTTTTTCATAAAATTAAATACATTTTTAATTCACTTTGTGTAGAACACTTCATTAGTTTAGTAAAAAATGTCATTAAAAATCGTCCAAAAAATTCTCAGTGTGCAATTTTGAATTTATACTCTTTAAAAAAGT
Source organism: Delia radicum (assembly GCA_021234595.1). Classification (NCBI taxonomy): domain Eukaryota; kingdom Metazoa; phylum Arthropoda; class Insecta; order Diptera; family Anthomyiidae; genus Delia; species Delia radicum. The sequence goes on from CM037855.1 coordinate 146,329,466, forward strand.
ATGTTTATTACTAACATAACGAAAAAAAATTCCCCGGGAATTCCCGAAGTATTTCCCGGGATTTCGGAATTGTAAAATGTCGGAAATTCCCGGGAAATCCCGTCCCGGGAATTCTCGTGAAAAACTCTAGTGTAGACACATTCAACGGGTGTCCATACTAAGCTAATTTGTTATTTGTCTAATGGTAATTTCAAGCAATATATACCTACTGGTGCTTAGATACCTACCGTGTACACGAACAAAATCGGGTAGGTATCTAAGCACCGGTAGGTATCTATTGCTTAAAATTACGGGCATAAGTCAAGACACGTTTTACTGTAGAAAGAAATTACTGAAATATGATAATGATAAGTGTTTATAGAGAATGTTCTGCCCTTTAGCAGGGACATTCTTTTTTCAACAGTTTGTGTCTAAACTAAGCAAAGACTTCCATTTTACAACCAAATTATTTAAACAAATATTCTTAACAGTTTATTTTCAAATTTTTATCCTAAACCAAACCTTTTTATACTAATCTTTGGTATATAAAAATTATTATGATATTAAGTCCAACAAACAACTTCTTTTAAATGTCTTACATTTTATTCAAGGCTGTATTTTGTAACTAACGGCTTGTATCACATTTTCAAACATACTTTTTATTAAATGATAAATATTTCTTGTTTTTCGTACTTTTTAGCTTGTGTCATAAGTTATAATTATTATAATTTAATAATCAACTAAGTTGTACTTGTTAAAAGTTGTTTCGTTCAGTGGGGAAAAAGTGGTATTTTCATATACGTTCAATATTGGTAACTAATATATTAGTTCCAGGTAATTTGTCTAATGGCAACAGCTACTTCCATTTTTTTTTTTTGTTCAAATAATAAATCTTTTGTGGCCAATTCTTACTACTTAACAATTTTTTTTACAAATTGCAGAGGCACACTTGTGTTATGTAGTGTTAATTTAAAACAATTTATTCAAATGGCCTTTTAAGTTAAAACATAAGCTTGAAATGAATAACTGTAGTATAATTACTAATTTGCATTTAGATGATTAATGCTAAGAGTTATTTTGTACAAATGTTAGATTTTTTTATACTGAAATGGTAATCTTGCCTATCAACGGCAGTATCCCGACCCGCACCGGCAGATCTTAATGAACTTCGGATATGTTGTAATGAATAGAAATTTAAGAGACCCGTGTTTGTTTTAGCTGCCCAATCTATAATATTTAGATCGAATATAACTAAAATTTTGTAAAATTAACAGTTTTATTTTTGCCGTTCTTATGTTATTAATATTTTCTGCAACGTCAATTTTAACTAATTTTTAGTAGCTTCTTAAGATATTTTTACAGGTTTATTTCTATGAGTTTAGCACTTTGGAACATCCTAGAAAGATTTTCATAAGATTTTGATTATTTGACTATGTTTTTACATGAAATCAAATATTTTTTCACATAAATTAATATAATTCAGCAACTTAAATGTATACCAATTTTCTTTATGCATAATTTTTCCCAAGTTTTCGCACAATTTATGCAAGTGTTAGATCATTTTGTAAAAGCTTTAGTCTACTTATAAAGGGTAATTTTTTAGCAAGGTTTTTTTGGCAACACTGTTTTTGGCAGCTCCGCTGTTTTCGTGTAACATGTTACTGTTAAACATGCTCAGTTTGGTCTATAATTTAACCATAAATCGACTTACAAAAGAAAAACGCTTGCAAATTATTGAATTGTATTATCAAGATTCATGCTCGGTTAAGAAAGTGCATCGCGCACTTCTTCCAATTTATTTGTATCCGCCAGTGTTGTTGATGACCGAGAATTATCGATTCGGCGCTGTTCACAGCAAAGTTGGATGAAGATCCACTTTTTAAGAGCAGCCAGAAGTATTGCAAGAACTGCCAATGCATCTCGAAAAATGCACTGTTTGGTTTGGATTATGGACCGGTGACATCATTGGACCGTACTTTTTCAAAGACGATGAAGGCAGGAACGTTACTGTGAATGGCGAGCGCTACCGTGCGATGATTACAAATTTTTTTTTTACCCAAAATGGAAGAGCTGGACTTGGGTGACATGTGGTTTCAACAAGACAGTACCACATGCCACACAGAACGCGAAACAATGGCTCAGTTGAGAGGCGAGTTCGGTGAACAGTTTATTTCAAGTTTAGGGCATAGATCGTGCGCTTCAACGCCTTTAGATTATTTTTTGGGGGGCTATGTTAAGTCTCATGTATATAGGGACAAGCCCGCAACGGTTGACTCAGTGGAAGCCAATATTAAAGAATTTATTAGAGAGATACCGGCCGATATGTTGGAGAGAGTATGCCAAAATTGGACCCAGCGTATGAACCCTTTGAGGCGTAGCCGCGGTCGTTGGGCGTTGTGGTGTAATGGTTAGCGCGTTGGACTTTTACACAGAAGGTGCCGGGTTCGATCCCCGGTGCCGGCAACATAAAAATTAATATGTATGAGTTTTTTCTATCCCTCATACGTATCGCAATGTCCACCTTCGGTGTTCCCATAGCAATTAACCCCACCGAAGTAAAATAATGAATCAGGGCTATGAACCAAAAAGCTTCAATAAGTTCGCCAACTCTCCATCAGGTGGCGAGCAACAACTGTTCTAAGACTTATCATCTCGCGCAATTACGCGCAAGTGTTGCCATGTCTGAAGCCCTTCATCTTTCCCCACCTTTCATCTCTATACTATCCCTTTCCAAAGAAAGCAACACACTAAATATAGGAAGTATTTCCTGAGTGGTGCCTCTCTTTTTAAAAAAAAAAAAAACAAAGATTTCATACATTTCTCTAAATTTTATGTGTTTTATTTAAATCAAATCCGAAAGCTCTTAAAAAATCACCCTTTATAAGCTTGTATATGTTTTTTTGTAAGTCTGATTTAATTTTAATAAATTATCGTTAAAATTGCAACGTTTCCAAAGTTTTTTGCACAAGATACAAAATCTAGTGCTTTTTAAATAAATTTTGAAAAAAAAATCAGTAAGAATATAAACACCTTTCAAGCTGCTTCAGCATTATGCAGTTTTTCATAACAGTGTGTTTATTTCCCTTAATGCCTGCACAAAATGTATCCTCAAATATTGCTGTCAAAAATTATGAAAAAACTTGGGTAATTTGTTAAATAAGTTTTGGGATTTTAGCACATTTAATTACTATAAATGCAATTAATGTTTATCCCGATGAAAATAAATTTAAATAACAAATATGCAGGTGCTTGTGCAAATTTAAATGTAACTGACACTAATAGAAAACATATGATTTTCTATTGTTGATTTACTTGAATAAACGTCACTACATTGCTAGGTCTGTCAAAAAAACAGAGTAGTATTTGGAAGATGACAAAGCCAATTGTGACAATTTTTTGTTGTTGTTTTGGTTTTTCTTTGATATTTTAAATTTTGAATCTCGCTCCTAGACGAGGACAAGAAATTCTCATTGAGTTTGTGATTTAACATAACAAATATCTCTAGAAATTCTAATAACAAAGTCCCCTGAAGATTTCCTTAGGCAGGAATGAAATCCGGATAGGGACACGCCTACATCAGATTGCTTTTCACAATTTGTTAAATAAGTTTTGGGATTTTAGCACATTTAATTACTATAAATGCAATTAATGTTTATCCCGATGAAAATAAATTTAAATAACAAATATGCAGGTGCTTGTGCAAATTTAAATGTAACTGACACTAATAGAAAACATATGATTTTCTATTGTTGATTTACTTGAATAAACGTCACTACATTGCTAGGTCTGTCAAAAAAACAGAGTAGTATTTGGAAGATGACAAAGCCAATTGTGACAATTTTTTGTTGTTGTTTTGGTTTTTCTTTGATATTTTAAATTTTGAATCTCGCTCCTAGACGAGGACAAGAAATTCTCATTGAGTTTGTGATTTAACATAACAAATATCTCTAGAAATTCTAATAACAAAGTCCCCTGAAGATTTCCTTAGGCAGGAATGAAATCCGGATAGGGACACGCCTACATCAGATTGCTTTTCACAATTTGTTAAATAAGTTTTGGGATTTTAGCACATTTAATTACTATAAATGCAATATAATACTACGTTTAGATTTGAAAATGTTTTCTCCATTAGAATCTGTGGTGCAAAAACATAATTTGTAAACAAAATTTTCTATTGAACGAAATTTTTGCAATCTTAGACATATTCAAGTTTTTTTGAAATATTTTTTGAAGCATAACTCTAAAATTTTGCACTTTGAAATGTTTTAGAATACTTTTCATATGGTTTGGTTTATTTGCCTAAGTTTTTTCATAAAATTTAGTCTCAAATATTTTTTTTATACATTACTTACACTTTGCTACTTGCAACATTTAATGATTTTTTTTTTTTTACCTAAGTTAATTCAGATTTTTTCAATAAATTTTTGAAAATTTTTAAACGGTCTTAAAAGTTGGATGAAAGCATTTCACTTTAATACTTGTTATTTATTTTACAACCATTTCAAATTTTATCTATAACTAATACTAATCTATATTCATTTATATTTCTTCTCTTTTTAGGTTAGTAACGTATTTTTTCTTACATATTTTTAAGAGTGGCGATAATGGTGAGTTTTTAACATAAAATCATAAATTTTATACAAGTTATGAATTCACATCTGAACAATTAAAAACATTAAAATGGGCTTTTGCCAATGAGATTAATATATATATATAGTTTTTTTTTGAATCAAATTTTACGAAAAAATATCTATTTTCGCAGAAAAAAATTTCAGGGAAATAAAAATTTTGCGATGAAAAATATGCACGAAAACAATTATTTAAATGAATTCTTATGTACATAATTAAATACATAGTTCGTATGTGAATAAGTGCCCTCCATAAAATCCAGTAATAAAACCGCGTCATACAAATTTTGCAGAAAAAATTTTAGGGGAAAAAATTTGCCAGAAAAAATGTTTTGAGGAAAGAAATGTTTGAGTAGAAATAAAATTTTAAAGATAAAAAAATTTTAAAGATAAAAAATTCACGGGAAAAAAATCTGAATGAAAAAAACTTTTGTAAAGAAACATTTAAAATTTGTAAAAAGAATTTTCGAGGAGAAAAAATTTCCAAAAAAAAACTTTTACAATAAATATTTAACGTTTTTTAATCGCTATATTTTTCAGGTTTTTTTTTTTTTTAATATCTTATTATCATTTCTTATACAAGACGTCTTAATTTTAATAACTGCGATCTAAAACAAGTGGAAGCCTATGAGCCCATCGATAATAAAAAAACAGTTGTTTATAAACAATTTCAAAAAAAAATGTTAACGAAAAAAGGACAAATTTTAGAAAAAAATTACGCAAAAAACAAGTTTCAAGAAAACATAAAAATTCGCGAAAAAAAATATTGATCGTTTTTTTTTAAATCGATAAATTTTCCAGTGTTTTTTAAATGGAAAATTGTCATTATTTATGCATCGACATCCAAATTTAAATAACTGTGAATTAAAATAAAAAATTTCACTGAAAACAAAAACAAAAAAAAAAAGAAAATTCAAAGATACTAATTTCGCAAAATAATTATTTATCGTTTTTTTTGACTTTTGGACCCGTCAAGCGATTTATAAATAATTTCAATTTTATATCTGGATAAACGTTATTTGCATTTTTACTAATTAAATGTGCTAAAATCCCAAAATTTATTTTACCTTTTCACTACCAACTTATTGTCTGTGGATATATTTCTATTTGTCTTCAGGTTCTTAGAAAGAAAAAGGTTTACTTGTATGCCCCCTTTCTCTCCTACCCGCCTAATCATTTGTCCAAAAATAAATTTTTTTAAAACTTCTTCGTCCCTTTTTTCCACTAAAACATGCGAATTAACATGCCAAATTTCGTGATTCTAGCTTTGTTAGTTTAGAAGATACTGTAACGACGAGATTTCCTCCGTTAGCTGGGGTAAGCTCGCGGGGTAGGGATAGTTACAGAAATTTATTTCTTTTAGTGACCGAGAGTAAAGAGCGTGGTTGAACGTTATAAATTTTTATTATCTTAAAACTAATTACCACCTAAAGCTATAATATAATAAGGGAATACAAAAAATTAGATGATTAGTATCTATTCGAGCTTGCGCTCTGATGTTATTCCTGCTGGGAGGTGGCTAACGCACGGCTCACGCTCTGCTGATACTTTATGATAGGCGGCCAACGCACTGCTCGCGCTCTGCGGTGATTCCTGCTGGGAGGTGGCCAACGCACGGCTCACGCGGCCAACGCACGGCTCGCACTCTGTGATGATTCCTGCTGGGTGGTGGCCAACGCACGGCTCACACTCTGCTGACACTTGATGGTAGGCGGCCACCTCCCAGCAGGAATCATCACAGAGTGCGAGCCGTGCGTTGGCCGCCTACCATCAAGTGTCAGCAGAGCGTGAGCCGTGCGTTGGCCACCTCCCAGCAGGAATCATCAAAGAGTGTGAGCCGTGCGTTGGCCGCCTACCATCAAAGATCAGCAGAGCGTGAGCCGTGCGTTGGCCACCTCCCAGCAGGAATCATAACCGAGTGCGTGATTCTGCGTAGACAGAATCAAGCGTTACTTAGGAAATTCAATAAATTCTCGTTCGTTTACTTATAAAAAAAAAAACATGAAGTGTTGGCGGAAACGAGCGTAACGACTTCCGTCATTACAATACACCAAACGCGCATTTTTTCGGCGCATATATGCATATAGCGAATTTTTTTCAACGACCAATATCTTAAAGAACGTATCTAAAAAAAATTAAGTTTTATTTTGTTATCACATTTTATATATATTTTTTTTATGTGTTCACTGTAGTGCACAAAGGTAGTGAAAGGGTTAACAAATGGTGAATAATTAATATGTTGTATCCGGATTCATTCTTGCCTAAGGAAATCGCCAAATAATTTCTAAAGACATTTGTAAGGTTAAATCACAAACTCAATGAGAATTTTTTGTTCTCGTCTAGGAGCGTGATTCAACAATTGAACTAACAAAAAAATAAAAATATATCATATTGTAATTTGCTCGAAGTTGTCATACGCCTGTATTAAAAATTTTGTTTTTATTTTGGAGTTTAAAAAATAAAATTTTTTTTGGCCAACGTATTGCAATTAAAGTTATTTATAAAATAAATCGGCTTATAAAACTTGCGATAATTGTTCATATAATAGTGGTGGTAAAAGAATGAGTAGTGGGTATCGAGTATATGTTTTTTTTTTATTTGGGTTCTTGATATTTAAAAGTTACTACTCTATATTTTGAGAGAAAAACAATACAAACAAAACAAATGCGACTCGGCTAAAATAATAAGTATTAAAATACAACTCTGCTAGAAAAAAAATCAAAGGTACAAAGTTGAAAAAAAGTTGAACAACTATAAAAAAAAAACATTAAGACCTGCTAACTTATCTGACATTAACCCAATTCTAGGGCTTAACCATAGTTATGAACGCCAAAATTTATATATAAATATCTGCGGTTAAAATTAAACTCTGGTTATATATAGAAAAGTTACTCGCCCTTAATAAGTTGTAAAAAGGTTTAAAAATATATTTTTAAAATTTAAAAATATATTTTTAAAAAAGAAAAAATTTTTAAATAATATTTTTAAAATTTCAATAAAAGTAAAAATTTTGGTAAAAAATCGAAGTGAATTTTAAATTTAAAAGTATCGAGTATTCAAATTAAAAATGTCGAGTAGTATTGAGTATTGAAAAGTGACCAAATTTTCCAGCACTATTTGATAATTAATTTTAAGTCAAAAAAACCTGTTTGCCGATATTGCAAACGCCAACCGTAATAAGGCCAAATATAAACTAAGTGGGCATCAAAAGAAAATTATTTTGAAGACCTTTTTTAGACTATTAAAAAAGTTGTTAAACAAAAAAGTTCCGAACAGCTTTGAAATCTATTCTTACCCCCAAAAGTTAATTTAAACATATTAACTACAAAATCCCTATTACTTTTTTATAATATAAAATTTTCATTAAGGCCACAGGGATACATCCACTAGTTAGAATTAATTTTTATTTGTAAGATAGTGTCTTCGCTAAGCAAATGCTCATTTTTTATTCAATGCTGAGCTTTTAATCATTTGAACTTTTTATTATAATTATTCTTTATATTTTACTCTATTATTAATTTATGTAGAATCTCTTAGCTTTAAAATGTCAATAATTTATTAAAATTAATAAAATTAATAAATAATATTTATGGTGTATTATATTGTTCTTTTTTGGTTTCTTAATCTTGTCAATACCTTATGGCTACAAAGCGTGGCTTGTGTTTTAAAATTATTTTGATTTTTTTCCAATCTTTATTTTTAATGTCGAATATCTTAAATATCAAATCAAACATTAAACTTCTTCAATCATACAAAATAACAACAGCTTAGAAAAAAATTTAATTTGATATTAAAGTAAAAAACAACAATCAATACTTTAGATACCGGTAAACTAACAAGGAAACTACTCATTGGTGAATACGCAGTTTTAAATAAAATTTCGATATGTTGTGCACGACAGGAAATAGTAGAAATATATTTTTCGTCAGGGGTGCAGTCACACATTTAGGGTTTAAAAAGGGTTTGGTGGGGGTGTTGAAATTACAACTTTTTTGTATGTAAACATGTCTAACATTTAAGAAATACGAATTTTTCTGTACACAGAAAATAGTGTTTCCCTACTTTTTTTAATTAAATCGATTTGTTGAAAGTTTTAAAAGCTTTTAATTAAAAATTAATTGAATCAATTAAACATTTACTCAAATTCGCAACTTACTTGACATTTTTTATTATCGCTTAAAACATATTGTTGTTTTTTGTAATATTTATGCATGTAGTTGTGTTTTATAAATGTTTGTGTATTAGTAATGAATATTTTAAATTCTCATTAGGTTTATTATTTTATTGAGTTAAATAATTTAATTTCAGTGCTGTAAATCTGAACATTAATTTATTCTAAAACATTATCATAAAATTGATAATGTAATTTTTGAAGTTAAATTTTGTTTAATAAAAATTTAACCATTTTTTTAAACAAAAGAAATTCAAAAATAAAAATTACACAGTGACGCAATATTCAACTTTTTGACTCCAAACAAAAAAACACTTATCCCAGCCGAAAGTACTCGATGAGAGGAGAAAAGTAATTTCTGGATTTTGCTAGATTGGTTGCCGTTCGTTTTTTATGAGCCTCTATAATTTTTTCGCCAAATTCGATTTTGAGCACTTTTTTGCAATTTTCTTCTATTTTTCGCATGGCCATAGCTCGAAAAATGCTGTGAATTTTTTTTTGCAGTCTTCAGCAAAGTTGTAGCTCTTGACTCGGCCAACAAAAATGCTGAATATATTAAGTCGGAAAAATTTCATTTTCATGCTCAAACCCCCAAAAATGTCGAAAAAATTACCACTTTTTTCACCGATTTTTTCCGTGTGCCTTTTTTAAACTTTTGCTCAATAAAAACAATAAAATCAAAAAAAAAAAAAAAATGAAAATTAATCACATTTGTATGGCAAAATCCGTATCAAGGAGTGGTCGTATGAAGTTAGTATGTACTGGAAAGTTGTTCATAATTTTATAGGCTACATTTCTTCCCTTGATTGTTTGGTAAAATTTTCAATAGTTCAAGAGCTGTAGTCGAAAAACGGAAAAAAATCGGTGAAAAAAGTGGTAATTTTTTCGACATTTTTGGGGTTTGAGCATGAAGATGAAATTTTTCCGACTTAATATATTCAGCATTTTTGTTGGCCGAGTCAAGAGCTACAACTTTGCTGAAGACTGCAAAAAAAAATTCACAGCATTTTTCGAGCTATGGCCATGCGAAAAATAGAAGAAAATTGCAAAAAAGTGCTCAAAATCGAATTTGGCGAAGAAACTATAGAGGCTCATAAAAAACGAACGGCAACCAATCTAGCAAAATCCAGAAATTACTTTTCTCCTCTCATCGAGTACTTTCGGCTGGGATAAGTGTTTTTTTGTTTGGAATTTTTGTGTTGCACTGTGTTATTAGTTATAAAAGTTATTGAATCGGTGGTTTTTGTGATTGAAATGGGCTTTTATTTTTTTGTGTGTACTTAGTATTAAAGTACTCGAAGCAAGCATTTTGATACCGATATTTTGTGTATGCTGTGGTCGCAGGGTCGCCACTTATTGGTATATTTAAAATATTTGTTATAAAAGCACTTCGGGAAAAGTCGTGTTAAAGCCGAACGATTTAGAACATTGAATAAGAGCCAGACACCGCCTCTATAAAATTAAAAAAGCATTATATGTTAATTTGAAATCAAATCAACACAACTTCCCATACAAATGTGGTATTAAAAAATTTTTTTTTTAATAACAAAAATGTTCGGGCCTGAAGCGACATGCTTTATGCACAAGTGGATGCGTCTTTAAAATACCTTTAATTTGAAAGCCAATTTGCCTACCCAGCAACATTTTTTTGAACTGTTTACCTTAGAATATATTCCAGTACAGCTTATTTTGCCACCAGGTGCTTATAACCAGTTCTAGAATAGGTTCCTGGGAGTCAAAATTGAAGCCTTCACCGTCCCAGAACAAGTTTTTTAAATGGTCCTGGAACCGGTCCTAAAGCAACCTGTTCTTGTTTGGAGGTAGAGAACCTGTTGTAAATAGAACGAACTACATACAAAAATAATCGGTTTCAGAACAGAAATTAAAACCTATTGTAATACAGTATAACCCAGCAACATATTTTAGAACTTGTAACCCAGAATCTATTACAGAGCAGTTTCTTTTATTACCGGTTGCATAGAACTGGTTCTACAACAGGTTACTGGGAGTCAAAATGTAAGGCTTCACTGTCCCAGAAGCAGTTCTATAATTGGTTCTGGAACCGGTTCTAAGGCAACCTGTTCTTGTTTGGAGTTAAAGAACCTCTTATTTATTATTATATACATTACTTTGTAATGACTAATTATTACATTTTGGATTACTTTAAATAATAAAATAATGGGTTACCATTAAGAAACTTATAATGTATTACTTTCATACAAAAAAAATTGCTGAGCAGTAATATGCTATTCATCTTATTACTTTCAGACAAAATATAACGATACAACATTTTTCTGAAAATCTATTTTTACTCTCATTATAAATCGTACTTTTGTAAGCTATAGGTTGTTAGTTTTGGTATATGTTGAACGAATTTACGTAGAAGAAAATTTTATGTATGTTTTAAACTATCAAATATTATATGCCTCCTTGTCTTTGGGTATAGAGCAGTTGCCTGTTAATCTGACGATCCGGGATCGATTCTCGTCTCGACCTTGTTTTAAAAAGAGTAAATATATTTTCTTAAATTTTGTTAAAAATGTATTTTTAGACGCATTATTTTTTTCCTTCTGGTAACAGCTTATTTATTATTCATTCCCTTGTATGCATATAGGTAACCCATTATAATTCATATTTACGTAAGGCTGCTAGTAACACATAACTTATTACTTTTGGGACATTTCATATACAACAATTTTAGATACACACAGAGAAATAAAGTGCCAACCGAATTGAAAAGTGTATTTTAATGGTAACAACCTATAAATTTAGTTAGTACAACGATATATACATTAAATTTCAAAATATTTTGGGACTTTCAACTAAAATTCTGTTGAATTAACCGAATTTTGTTGTGAAAACTAATGTTAAGTTGTGTCAACCGACTGAAATTCGTAATAACCGAATTTGAGTCGTAGTAACCGAATTTCAGTTGGCAAATAGCTAAATTTTTGTCTGTGTGTATGAGTTCGAGTTTTGATCACTAGACTCATTATTTGGTAAGGTGTGTTTTTGATGGGCTGTTGTAAATAGGATAACCCAGTATAATAATAAAATCCAAATAACAGGTTGCAGTACAACTTTAACAGTATTATAAGGGGTTTCTATTTCTGTTCTACAGCCGATTCTTTTAATATGGAGTTTGTCCTGTTTGCAATAGGTTCTTTACCTCCAAACAAGAACACGTTGCTTAAGAACTAGTTCTATAACCAGTTATAGAACTAGTTCAAGGACAGTGAAATCTAACATTTTGACTGCCAGGAACCTGTTCTAGAACCGGTTCCATGTAGCCGGTGGTTGGTAAAAGAAGCTGTTCTGGAACATGTTCAGAGGTAACCAGTTCTAAAAAATTTGGCTGGGAAGTTGTGGATTTAACTATTTTACTGGGAAGTTGTTCTACAACCTGTTATTTGAATTTTACTTTTTTACTGGGTATACTTTAGAAACTTATAAAGGGTGGTCCAACCACAATGCACGATGTTAATTGTAAAAAAAAAACAAAAAGTTTTCAGAGAATTATTTTAATATTTTTTATTATAAGGGAATGATCTATAACAATTATGTGTGAAACAAAATATCGCCACGGCTTCGATGGCATACCTCTATCCAAAATATTTTAGGATGCATTTTGAATACTAAAGCATATAAAAGAGAAGTTTTGAACACAAATTATTTCTCTTACCAAGATATAACCACACTCCAAAAACTATTCTTTTTCTGCCCCTATTTAAGAAGATATCGCGATTTTCGCTTTTTGGAAAAAGCGAAATTAGACGAAAAAGTATCAAAACTTCAATTTTTATTGTTCAAACTTAAACGCTTTGCTATTAATACTTAATACTTACTTTTTTCTGCAAAATTTCATAAAAATCCGTCTTTTATTTTATAAGTTAAGACGATGTCCTTTAGAGGAATCCTGATAAAATCCTGTGAGTCCTTGGACTAAAGTAAGGACTTATTATTAAAGATAAAGCTTCAATCTTACTTATAGTTTATTATAAAGAGTTTTTGTCAACTTAAATTGGTTTTTTTTAGATTTTTGAAAACTATGTTTTTTTCAAAAATAATTAAGTTTTGTAATTTTACGAAATTTTGATTTTGATGCTTTCTCGCTTCCAACCCGTGGACGGCAATCGAACAATTTCTTCGCAAAAATATATAGCAAATTGAGTTTTCTAGCGGAATATATTAATTTCTAAATATAAAACGCTCATTTGACGCATTTGTGGTAAATTTTATGAATACTGCGCTAAGGCAGCCTTACCCGTTAGAGGGTTAAGATTGCGCACCTAACTGATTGTTGCGTTTTACAACATATTCGAGTTTCATTCAAATCTTCGGATTCACCACTGTGTAGTTTCCTTGTAAGTTATAAAAGAATTCAAAATTTAAGGTTGCTTTTAGTTTAAAGTGTGTTACCACATTAACAACGATGAATTTAAACAATATGATACAAGTCGGTTAAAGTTTAGATTACAAATAAAGAAGGCGGCTTTTAAGATCTTGGCTTTAATTTTGTTAATGTAAAAAAAATGGTATTAGATAACTTTAGATGTTTTTTTTTTTGGAGCAAAATGCTTAAAGGTGAAGAATATTGTTTGTAGTAAAAACCCAATTTTACAAATCTGTGATTTGCGGTCAGATATTTCATATTTCCAAAAAAGCTCTTCATACATCAGTTATTTGGTATTATTAAAATATATTGCCTTCTTTTTTATATTTTTTTTTAATAAAAAATAACATATAAAATCATAATTATAAAAAAGAAAAATATGTTATCAACAAGAAATACCTAAACACCACAAGAGTTCTTATCAAGTTATTTTTAAAATTTAATTGTTCCAGGAGTAGAAATGACTTAATAGCACAATTAATTTATACCACATCAAAACTGTCAAAACATAAAAAACAGCTCATATCAACTAATTCGCCAAATTACAAATCACTTACTTACAGTGGTGGCCACTTATTTAACACACACTCGTTTTTGCTAGAAAGTGCCATAGTAATTTTACTGTCCATACACTGTGCAATATTCTTGTGCAACTTTTGCTACTTCGTAAAAAATTACAAGTGTGCATTTCATATTGGAAAGTTGTACAATATATTGGAAAAAATCAAAAAGATTTTCATTCTTATTGCGCAACCAAGAAATGTGATAAATATTGTATACTGTGTTGGCCACATTTTGCAATTTTTATATCCCTCTACAACAGAAAAAAACAGTAGTGCCATATTTTGTGAAAAAGTATTGTACATCTTCTTCCTCTGTCTAGGGCAAAATAATAATACATAATAATAATATTGTCAATAATATTTGCACTGATATTGCAAGGTGTATGGGCACCTTAAGATTTTAGTGCAATCTGTTACACACCGTTTAAAAAAAAAATCAAAAACAAATATAGAGGCTGGCCACTAATTTAACGTACTTTAAATATTGCAGAGTTTAGCAATTTTTTACATTCTTTCGGAGTTAATTGGAATGTTAGTAATTTTGAAATGTTGAGGTTAAGAAGAAGAATAAACGTTTTTCTCTAAAAATTATAAACACTATTAATTTTTAAATCAGACTAGACTAGTTTCTGCCTTTTTTTATGATTATTCAAGTTCGAGGCCATACTCTATATTTATATATATATGGCCTCGAACTTGAATAATTTTCATTTTCATTGCACAATTAAAGGTCGAAAAAAACATAATTTTTATTTTTTAATAAAAATTATATTAACTTTATTGATTTTTGGTGGTACATTTTCCAAAACCTACACTGAAATCTATCATTGGTACTACTAGAATGTTTACTAACTCCAAAAGAATGAAAAAAATTTCAAAAATTCTAAACAAATAAAGCCTTTAACCAGTGCTTTTCTATCCACCTCAGTCTCTCTCAATCTGCCCTCGTTTTATTTGTTCGTAAACTCTCACCATGCAAATGAAAACATGTTGCAGAAATTAAAAAGTTGAAATTAATTTTTATCATATTTTTGAATAATAATTTAATAAAATGTGTACTTATTTAAAATGTTAACGATAAAAGAAGATACAATTAAAATACATTAAATTTTAATAGAAAATCACTAAATATAGGTAAAATAAAAGTGAGTGTTTAAAGCAACAATTTATGTTTCCTTCAATAACAAATGAATTAAATGATTTTCTATCTAACACAAACGGGTGTGGTAAATTAGTGGCCACCGTTGTATATAAAATTTTAAAGAAAAAAATAAATTATAAAAAATTCTTTAGCACCCTACACTAAATATAATAAAAAGCTCTATAACTTAAAAATTTTGAGAGAACAACAATAACTTCATGAGAATCTCATATTTTTTCAAAGTTTCTCACTAAATAGGTCATTCAAATTTTAATAAAATTTGGATGGACGAACAAAAGTAATAAAAATTCGTTATGAAACTTAACATTTTTAGGGGATACAAATTTCGGGAACATAACTTGTTCGAAACTTTGTAATCTTTGTTTAATGCCATTTTAAAATACCTTGGTTTTGATACCCGATTGGTATATGTGTCTTTGTGGCCAACATTGAGTACTTTAATTTTCATTAGGATCTGAGGGCCTGCCTTAGGAGAAATTTCTTGTCAAAAAATTTGAAAAAAAATTTTCTTTACTATAACAATTGAGATTGAGCTTGATGGAGATTTATTTTTATTGGAGTTTTAATAAATCCCGAAATACTAAAATATTACACGATGCTCCAAAATGGACCAAATTTAAAATACTTCAATAGCGACCTAAACTGACAGAATTCTCTATATGAAATTAATGAATTTTTGCATAGGAGCAATGAAGTTGAAACTGGAACTCGTCGATTGAAACATTTCATTAATGCAAGTTTGCAAAAAATTTTATGAAATATATAATTTTATTTACTAAAGGGTTCATTAAATCAATAAAGAAGTTTCACCAAAAAACTAGTTTCATTAAATGTACACAGAAAAAAATAGTAAATACCAGAAATGAATTTTTTTATAATATGAATGAATCGTATAAAAAAAGTTGTTCATACATATTATACAAAAGTTCGTACCAGACTTTTTTTAACGATTGCAATATTTTTGCTAAAAATCAAATAACTAAAAACTATTTATTGCGTCCATAGAAGACGGATTTTATGACATTTTATTAAATAATTTACATAATTTATATCATTTGAGTGGAAGACAAAATATATCTGCTGATCATTGTGTCGCAATTTAGGCATGTAGCGAGTATCATTCTGACTTACAAGGAAACTACACAGTGGTGAATTCGACGATTTTAATGCAATTTGGATATGTTGGACAAAAAATAAAATTAGGCACGCATTTGTTTTATGTGCTCCATCGCATGTTTAGGGGTTAAAAAGGGAGTAAAAAGTTCCAACATTTTATTTTACAAAAGATTTCGTTGTTTAGACATTTTTTTTCGTATTTTTAGCATGGATTATTATGATTGTATAGTTTAAAAATGTATAAACAAAGTATTTAAAAAAAACATCAAATTTACCCATTTTTTGAGACCACTTTTTAACATCTAAACTTGAGGTTGCGCAGCTAAAAAATACGTGTTTAATATATTTTGTCCTTTACAACATATCCTAGTTGCATTGAAATCTGAGGATTCACCACCGTGTTGTTTCCTTGTTAGAGTATAAATAGGCAAACCATCCACTTTACCGTGAGATTTTTAGACACATATTGATATGGGAAAATTTTTGTTCACCTTGAGAAGAAAAGAATCATTAGTGTTCTGAAAATTTTCATTATTTTTCGTCCACTAAAATTCTCTCTGTGTAGAAGCTTGAAAAACAGAAGAATCATGCCGATTATGAAGAGTACCGAATAAAGTCCAAATATTCTTGACATATGCAAAAAAAAAATATTTTGAAGTAAAAAAATTGCAATCAAAAAATGTGTTTGTTTTCAATAAGTCTAGACGCTAATTTCAGTGTTTTCAGCTAATAATTTTGTCTTAACTTAGCAAAGACACATTTTGAAATATTTAATTGTTTAATCTACCAGACCGTTACGACTATCAGATAAATTTTTTAGTAATTTTAATTAATACAACTCTTTACATTACTGTCTCATTATCACACATTAACAGTATAATCAAATCATCTGTTAGTATAACGGTAAATGTTAATGAACTTTACATGTTGCCTATATGTATGCATGCACTACGCTCTGTGGGTATTCAAAATAATTGTGTCGATGATCATTATCAGCATTAAAAACATGACGGCGACGACGACAACGCCGACGACACCAATAACGATGATGATAGTTTTAGTTCTGATATGATTGACATTTATGCTGAGTGGGCGTTTTGTAACCTACTGATGACTACAACTAGTTTTTTGTTTGGGAATGTTCGCTAATGTGGCCCTACATCTGGGTTTTGGGCTATATAAAAAAAAACTAAGTGGAATTTTTCAAATCCAAATATATCAGCTTATTGAACTTTTCGGGCAGCTTATTGGCCTTTTCGGGCATTTTTTTGTTATGCATAATTTTCGTGTGGCAAATTAGCTAAAGTGGATCTAAAATAAAAAAATTTCTTTAAAAGCATACAAAATTGTTAGAAATTAACTAAAAATAACAAAGGTTGAAAGCTCGTTATAAATTGAAAATAACATAAAAATAATCTCGATGTATATAAAAACAAAAAACTAATATAACTGTAAAAAATATTACTTGAGCCAGAGTACACACTAAAAATTTTTTATATAAATAGAACATTTTTGGTCTTCAAAATTTAGTAACGTCATGATGCTTGTTAGGAAAAGACCTAACCACGTGGTTGATTACTAAGAAGACAAGAATGGAGCAACATTGATTATTAATAGGTTTTTTGTTAAAGTTCTGCCTATTATATAGGCTCTAGCTTTTCTAAAACTTCGGGTTCTGATGAGATCTTTAGCCAGATCGAAATACTAGTATCAACCTAGCTAATATGTTTGATTTGCTTTATTTTTGTAAATATACGGAGGTTGAAAGCTCGTTATAAATTGAAAATAACATAAAAATAATCTCGATGTATATAAAAACAAAAAACTAATATAACTGTAAAAAATATTACTTGAGCCAGAGTACACACTAAAAATTTTTTATATAAATAGAACATTTTTGGTCTTCAAAATTTAGTAACGTCATGATGCTTGTTAGGAAAAGACCTAACCACGTGGTTGATTACTAAGAAGACAAGAATGGAGCAACATTGATTATTAATAGGTTTTTTGTTAAAGTTCTGCCTATTATATAGGCTCTAGCTTTTCTAAAACTTCGGGTTCTGATGAGATCTTTAGCCAGATCGAAATACTAGTATCAACCTAGCTAATATGTTTGATTTGCTTTATTTTTGTAAATATACGGAGGTTGAAAGCTCGTTATAAATTGAAAATAACATAAAAATAATCTCGATGTATTTAAAACAAAAAACTAATATAACTGTAAAAAATATTACTTGAGCCAGAGTACACACTAAAAATTTTTTATATAAATAGAACATTTTTGGTCTTCAAAATTTAGTAACGTCATGATGCTTGTTAGGAAAAGACCTAACCACGTGGTTGATTACTAAGAAGACAAGAATGGAGCAACATTGATTATTAATAGGTTTTTTGTTAAAGTTCTACCTATTATATAGGCTCTAGCTTTTCTAAAACTTCGGGTTCTGATGAGATCTTTAGCCAGATCGAAATACTAGTATCAACCTAGCTAATATGTTTGATTTGCTTTATTTTTGTAAATATACGGAGGTTGAAAGCTCGTTATAAATTGAAAATAACATAAAAATAATCTCGATGTATATAAAAACAAAAAACTAATATAACTGTAAAAAATATTACTTGAGCCAGAGTACACACTAAAAATTTTTTATATAAATAGAACATTTTTGGTCTTCAAAATTTAGTAACGTCATGATGCTTGTTAGGAAAAGACCTAACCACGTGGTTGATTACTAAGAAGACAAGAATGGAGCAACATTGATTATTAATAGGTTTTTTGTTAAAGTTCTGCCTATTATATAGGCTCTAGCTTTTCTAAAACTTCGGGTTCTGATGAGATCTTTAGCCAGATCGAAATACTAGTATCAACCTAGCTAATATGTTTGATTTGCTTTATTTTTGTAAATATACGGAGGTTGAAAGCTCGTTATAAATTGAAAATAACATAAAAATAATCTCGATGTATATAAAAACAAAAAACTAATATAACTGTAAAAAATATTACTTGAGCCACAGTACACACTAAAAATTTTTTATATAAATAGAACATTTTTGGTCTTCAAAATTTAGTAACGTCATGATGCTTGTTAGGAAAAGACCTAACCACGTGGTTGATTACTAAGAAGACAAGAATGGAGCAACATTGATTATTAATAGGTTTTTTGTTAAAGTTCTGCCTATTATATAGGCTCTAGCTTTTCTAAAACTTCGGGTTCTGATGAGATCTTTAGCCAGATCGAAATACTAGTATCAACCTAGCTAATATGTTTGATTTGCTTTATTTTTGTAAATATACGGAGGTTGAAAGCTCGTTATAAATTGAAAATAACATAAAAATAATCTCGATGTATATAAAAACAAAAAACTAATATAACTGTAACAAAAATTTGTATTTCAATTAAAATTTTTTTTCAATTTCCTGTGTTCGCGGGATCCCGCTTCATAAAAATAACATAATGTTAATTTGTTTTGCATTAATAAAAAGGGCTTTATTAGAAAGCATAAAATAACTTGATTACTAATTAAGTAAAAGAAACGCGTTTACTGACTCTTTAGAAAGTCTATTTCTGATTTTAATAACAAATTTCCATGTTACCGAAAGCATCGTTCATTTTCTACCGAAGTTGGACGAATAGTAAGAAGTACGTTATCCTGCATTTATAGTACAACCAAAAACTAGTAGTTTTGGAAAATATACTCACAGTTAGTAATAAAATTACACTGTGTAATTTTTTAAGTCATGGCAAAATAACCATATACGGACACCACTACATGATAAAAGACTAAAAAAAAGACCCGTGTCTCCCAATTTTTCCCAAAGTCATCTCCTTTTTTGTTTATGGGCCGCCAAAGATTTGGGGCCTTGGTATAATTTTCGCAAAAAAGTGATCATTTTCTCAGGCTCATATCTTGCAAACCGTTCAGAATGGTTCTAACACTAGAGATGATTCTTAACACTGTTTAGGTAGCGCGCAAAAGTGAAAAATTTTTTAATTTCATTTTTTTTTCCTTTTTTCTCCTGTTCAGGTGCATAGGTAGCAAACCCAATTCCCAGGAAGTTTATATGTTCTAGAAATTTGTTTATTGAGATCTTAGGTAAATTTTTGTAGTTGATTGTTTCCTTGAATTTTGAACGGTTTGCTACCTATGGATCTGAACACTAGAAAAAAGGTAAAACAAATCGAATATTTTTAAGTTTTTTGCGATTTTGATCTGGAAGGTGAAGTTTTTTTGATTTTATATGTTCGCAATTTTTGTTCTTTATGACAAGAGCTACAACTTTGCCATAGAGAGTAAATCGAATATCTGAACGGTTTGCAAGATATGAGCCTGAGAAAATGATCACTTTTTTGCAAAAATGATACCGAGGTCCCAAATCTTTGGCTGCCCATAAACAAAAAAGGAGATGACTTTCGGAAAAATTGGAAGACACGGGTCTTTTTTTTTTTAGTCTTTTATCACGTAGTGGTGTCCGTATATGGTTATTTTTTTTCGTGTTGCACTGTGTTAGTAAAATAATTTTCAATCTCTCTTTACTATTATTATACTAATTTTTTAATATAAAGTTATTTTTTAGTAAACTTTTTTGATAACATAATGTTTTTAGTTATATTTTTACCGGAAGAAGAAGAAAACCTTTTTATGGAAAAATTTAACGGGCACAATGGATATGCACAGTTTCGTCCTCTCCAAGGACTCGTCCGTGGTTAATTTTTGTGTCACTTGAAAAAAAATAGTTTATTTTGTTAAAATGCTCTATATGAAAAAGTTTTTACTTTGTGTCCTATTGAGTTTCAAACCCACAGCCATACAGCAGGATATGACTCATAGCATTCCCTCTTAGCGAGTTGAGCCACGGAGATTTTGTCAATCACAGCATTCCGAATGTATTGTTTTAATCAGAAGAGACAGTGTTAACTAATACCTATGAACAATTTACTTTTCAACTAGAATGCTTCCTCTTTTTAATTCTATTGTTATCTCTTTTGTTAGAAGTAATTATCACATTATGAAACGCTTTATTCACATTCATTAGTTGGATACCAAGTGTATGTTAAAGGTAGAGTTGCCGCTGGACAAATTAACTACACTCAGGGCAAAAAGTTTCATCATATTGATGGAAATGTTTCATAAATCGTTTGCCATCAATTATTCATCACATTTATGAAGTTTTTATAAATAGGACGAAAATTAAGGACAAATGTTACATAGATATTCATCATTTCATAAAAAAGTTTCATAAACTTTGTGCAAATAATTTTATTCATGTTAAATTAATATTATTTATTATTGGTACGAGTAAGATTAGATCAAAACATATTTTTTTTCCTTTAGCATATACTCGTAACATTTACAAAAAATGTTTATGACTTTGATAAATTTACAAAAATCAATTTTTAAATTTATGTAAACGAAATCTACACCATTGGAAAGATCTCCAAATTTCAAATAATATTCTGAATATTCATTTAAATTTAGAAACATCGATTGAAATTTTGATTTTTAATTTGAAATTAAAAATCAATTTTTTTTGTAATAACTTTGAATTCTGAAACATCAATTTAAAATAAGAAATTTCATATTAATTTTCACTGGTGTTTTTTGAATCTTAAACAAAATTTTCTGAATTAGTGTTTTTTTTTTTACTAAAAATAGTATTTTCTGAATTTCTATTGATATTATGATGTGTTATATTAAATGGAATTATTTAAAATTATTATTTGATGTGTTATATTAAACGAAATTTTTTTAATTTAACTTTTTTGATTTTTAATTAAAATTTTAACTGGAAAATTTCAATATAAAAAGTAAACAAAACTTTCCAATTGTAGTAAAAGTAATAAGACTCCTTTTTAGTAAGTTATTTTGCTGATTTCAGCAGTTTTATTTCAATTTAAGTTTTCCAAAAATATTACTAATATTTAGTAAAAAATTTGCTTGATTTTAGCAAATCGATTTCCACTAAGAGTTTACTAAAATTTTACTAAATTTTAGTAACTTTTACTAATTTTTTACTAATTCTATGTAACTAACAAATTACAGTCACGTTTTGCTAAAATTAGCAAAACGATCTGCTAGCCTAATAGGAGCAAAATTTTCTATAACAATTACGGTTTTTTATATAAATTAAATACTTTAAAACAATTCAGACCTCGAGTTTGCTTATTTTGTTGGAAAACTAACAAAAACTAGAAGTTTTCAAAACTATTGGTTTTTGGTTGTAGTATAAATGACGTTTCAAGCCAATATTCTATATTTTGTATTTTTTTAACCACTGCATTTAAAACTTTTTGTAAAGTGTTTCTATTTTGCCACTTTTTTATTGGTCGGGATCCCGCAACAAAATTCCCGGAAAATCCGAAATTAAAATAACTGAAATTCACGGAACGGAAAATCCCGGGAAAAAACCCTAATTTTATTTTGTTCTTTATTAAAAAGTATTATGTATCGTTTAAATCCGCTTAAGCGGTTACCAAATGTAATACTATCTTTTTTAATTAAGGTACATTTTTTTTTTGATGTTAAAATGTTGAAAAATTTTCCCAAAATAGACAATGTCAGTTAAAGCAGTGTGCAAGCCATTTAAAAAACACTAAAACTTAACAAAAAAAAATATTCAAAAATATCAAAGGTCCACTTTAGCGAACATTATGAAAATTAAATCTTTCAGATTAGTTTTTTTTTATTTTTTATGAAATCAATTAATTTCGCTTCAATTAATTTTATTAAAATTGTGCATAAAGTTCTTACCGTTTGCAAAAGTCCGACTTGGAAAATTCTAACTTGTTATTCACTTTTTAATAAAAAAATATAATTTATGCTTCGTTTTTTGCAACGATACAATAAAACCATTCACGTCGATACTTTTTTTAAAAGGAGACACTGAAAGTTAAACTTAGCGACAGTTTTGACGTATTCATAAAATAACAAAAAAAAAACGAAAGTCCACTTTAGCGGACATTCACTTATATTTTTAATATGCATTTTTTTCAATGTGTTGTCTTTTGTCTATAGTTTTTAACATAATTATTTATTTAATATTAACAAAAAAGGTTATTGTACGCTTGTTAAAGCTAAATTTGCAATTTTTGTTAAGATTTTTTTAGACAGACTTTTTAAAGCTGAATATCCGGGTTTTTATACTAAAATCTATTATAGCAAATGAGGTGAAATATAATTTTTTTATATACAATTTATTTAGAGTTCAACCTAATTTGAGTTAAAGATTTCGAACAAAAAATAAAAAGATGGCAAAACAGTAATAAACTGACCGCAACTGCGGATCTACATAATAATAGTTCATGGCATAAACGCTTATATATTTCAAACCGGCCAATTGTGAAAAAAATTGTAGTTGTTTTTGTTTTTTAACAAACTTCCTACTTCGACTCTTTCTAATAGACCGTAGGTGAATTTGGAGTGAAATTGTAATACACTCTTTCCAGTTTTTTAAAATACCACACCAACAACTTTTCGAAGTCGTTTTTGAAGAGTGATTAGTAGACTACTCTTATTTGCCATCTAACTTATTAACTTATCAAAAATGCAATTAACAAATCAGGATAATTACATTTTTGTGCACTTTTCCGAAAAGGACATTTTGGGGAGAAGTGAGAAATTTGGGGGAGAAGTGGTAATATACAAGAATTAAAAAATAGATAAATACTAAAGAAAGATATAAAAAAATATAAAACTACCGTGCCAGCAAACAAGCTTCAAAATGAGGGAGAAATGGGCTCAATATATATCATTAAAATTTGTATATGAAAGTGGCTCACCAAAAAGAGCCTTCTTTTTCGATTCAAAACTAACTCAGAAAAGACTTTTTAAAAAAATTATAAAACTTAAAAATCAGTCTTTTTAGACGCCTTTTTGAATTGTTCAAAAAATATTCAATTTCAATAAATTTTTGGATTAAATAATTTTCTTAAAATTTTTAGGACTTTTATGATTTTTTTTAGAAGGCTCATATTTTTGTCCAAAAAACTAGTAATTTTTGACAATAAAATTATGAAATTTCAAAAATATGTGTTTTATTTGATACATTTGCGATTCATAGAAAAGGAGTCTTCAAAAATGTTGACTGGGTAAGAACTAATGAAAAAATGGGCAAGAAATAATGAAAGAAAAAAATGTATATTTAATAACACTACTCGACGGACAAAAAAAAATCTAGATTTGAAATACATCTTTTATAATAGCTCTATATACGTTTAATACAAATTTGGCAAACATTTTTTTCTCAATTGCAATTTTTGAAATATAGCGGTTTTTATATTTTTATTATACAACCCATTTTTTTCGTATATATTGGTTTTGCTTGAAACTTTTTTAAAGTATATAAATCAACACGAGTTATCTTTAATTTGAGTATAATCATGTCTAGGTTTCAATAAATATTGAAGTGGTATATTATCGTAACGTGCGATAGAAGATATCTTTTGGTTATTTTTACATTCTTTATTGCTTTTACCAACTTACCTTTGTCTGTTCCTCGCTTTGTTGTTTTTTATGTATTTAATTCGCATGTCTCTTAAATTAATATAAAAAAAAAAAATCACATTTACAAAATACTCTGCTAAGACATCATAACTACGCTCTAAAATTGCTAAGTAACTGTTAATATTTTCCCCTGTATACTATTAAAACTTCCCCCCATATTGAATATATTCACAAAAACTCACAAAATTTTTACAATTTGCAATTTTTTGGGTAGATTGGTTCGTAACACAAAATATATTTTTGTAGGTGGGTTGAACCATCTCAACTCAACTTAAAATATGGCTGTTTTTTACATCACTGTTTCCAAATTTGCTGAATTTTGGCAGAAATAAAGTGTATCAGAGAACTAAGAAAAATCCAAAATTTGAGTTCGCTGACGCTTCTGGATCCGGAAATATGAGTCTTGAATATCGGAAAAAACTATAAAAATTTACAAAGTTGTACACTTACTTAATTATCATTTTCTTGAAAAGTATTATAGTTACGCAACTCATCAAGGTCGCATTTGAAAGGTTATTAAATTACCTTTAATTTGATATACAACATGATTTTTTTTGGAAAGGTCAAAGGTCACGTCTTTTGACCTATTATTCGGGAGGCTATATCTTTAAAAACGATATTCTTAAAAATCTGAAAAAAATATTATTTTTAAGATTGGTTAATTCCCTAAAGTTACGAAAAATTTCTGAGTGGAGGTATTCTTTGATCCAGAAATATTAAACATAGAGTAAAGTTAGGTATTTTACAAGGAAATTAAAACTATACCTGTACATTTTCCAAATTAAAGATGTTAACGAGAATATTTTTTTACAACAAAACACGAACGCGAAAATTTTTTTTCTTGAATTTTCCCCACAGCTCTCAAAAGACTATAAGAACATACACTCAAATCAAAAAGTCTATAAAAGTTACAGAATAACTATAATTGTTCACAGAAAATGTTGCTAATATTAGAAGATTGTTTTTCTAATTTTAACAAAACGTGACTTAATTTTAAAGTAAATTAAAAGTTGTGAAAAAATTAGTAAAGGTTACTATAATTTAGTAAAATTTTAGTAAACTCTTAATGGAAATCGATTTTCTAAAATCAAAGTTTTGTACTAAATATTATTGATATATATGGGCGGGCTAATGTCAAAAATATTTAAATAATTTGAAACTGATTTTATTTTTCAATATCTATCGAAATTTATATATTTAGATTATCAACACTTTAACTCGTAGCAATGCAACTTTTTTTGGCCATAGGTCTATATTTCTAATTTTTGTTGCTACGCAAAGATGAAAAATTTTAAAATATCGTTCCGGATTTGAACTTTTGGATTCCAATTGATAATACGAAAATCTCCCAACACTGGACAGATAAATTCAACAAGTAGCTTATTAGCGTGCCATCACCTAACAAATAAATACATGGTAGTAATACAGGTAGAAAATTTAAACCAATTTTTTTAGTTTTTAAATCTTTGGTGTTTTTTGTACCGAGAACTGACGGCCCTTCATGGAATAAAAATTTGAAAACAATGCTTCGTTAATGTTGTAATTCTTCGCAGTTTGTAGTATGGCTCGTTGATGTGCCCTTAACAGATAAATAGTACGACCATCACAAACGTTAAAAAACATGAGCGTGAATTTTGTTCAAAAAGCTGTTTTTTGCATGGCACATAAGCTGTTTAGTTTTAAATGTACCAGTTTGCTGCGTGAACTGAGTTTTTTTTTGTTATTTTACAAAACAAAATCAGAGAATCAAATAAAAACATTTAAATGAAAACATTTTATGAACTGTTTTGAAAATTGTGCAAAAATTGCATAATTTGTTTTTTGCTTTTTTATATAGCATGTAATGATCTTGATAAATTTAAAAAATCTAGAAATAATAGTGGCAACGCATGTAATTGATCGCTATATCAAATTTTTTTTAAAAGGGACTGCGTACTAAAAAATTTACCCTTTTATTTAAACACCATTGCTCCGTCATCAACATTTGTCAAAAATTTTTTTTTTTAATATTTATCAATGCTTTATCACAAAACCCGGGGAGCATTAATAAATTTTAAGGAATGAATATTTTATAGAAAATACATTTTCTCTTTAATTGATTATGTTAAATTCAAATATAATCTCCAAAACAAATTATAATTTTTAAATATCTCGTAAATTAAATTGTTTTAATAAAGAAGTAAATATCCATGAAATCGCCTAAACATATTAAACGATGGTATGTGCGACATTTTTTTGAATTCAATAAAAAAATTAATTTTGAGAATTTTTTAAATTTTAAAATTTAAACCGCAATAAGCTTTGCAGAAACTGATTATCGTCTCAAATCCTATTATTTATTAAAAAAATAAAAATTGTAACCCTTATTTGAAATATTTTTGAGAATAGCCCATATAAATAAAAAAAGAAATAAAATAAAATTAATTTACTTTCATTGAAATTATTTCCACAAAGGTTATGAAACTTTTTTATGAAATTATGAAGATCTATGAAACATTTGTCTTCTTGGGCATATTTATGAACACTTCCTAAATGTGATGATAAACGATTTATGAAACATTTTCATCAATATGATGAAACTTTTTTCTGAGTGTAATTAATATTTAAAGTTCAAGATTTTACCCTCTCTTGTGCCTAGATTAAATAATTTTAAGATTTAAAAAATATTTCATTAGTAATTTTTTTCCACATTTTAGCAAATCGGATTTGAAAATATAGTAGAATTAAATTGGTTAAATTAGCATTCAAAATTTTGCAAAAAAAAAATTTGTAAAATAAGAATAGGAAAAAAATTTTACTAAAAATTCGTATAATAATTGTAAAGCGAGATTGAAAACTGTTTTACAAACTTTTATACTAACTGGTTTGTTTAGTGTACGCTTCAGAAGCATGGATGGTAACCGATTCGATGCGGAAACGTTGTTTCAGTTATTAACATGTAACGATGTTTCAGTTATTTCGGTATCGGTTTTATAGCGTTAACGGTATTTTATTTATTTCGGTAACGGTATTTTAGCGGCAACGGTATTTTAGTTAGCATTATTTTAAGGATATCGCTTTTACAGTTATTTCGGTAAGGGTATTTTAAGGGTAACGTTATTTAAATTATTTAGGTAATATCAATGACCATCGATATTTTTAACGCCTATTATGACCAAATTACAATGTATAGTTTTTAATCAGCCCTTGGGAAGGTATATCTTATTAACAGCTATTATTTTTTAATCTAGTCAAATTATTTCGGTAACGGTATTTTAAAGATAATGCTATTTCTGTAACGATATTTAAATGATATTGGCAATGTAGTTATAACGCTAACGGTATTTTACGGATAACGATATTTCAATTAATTCGGGAACAGTATTTTAGGGATAACATTATTCAGTTGACTGAATAATGCCGTCACTGTTTAGAAGTCATAAACAGTTGAAAGTATTGAACTAGTTTTAAAAAACAAAACAAACAATGTATTAATGAAAAAAAAAAAAATTACCACTTCACCCCTATTACCACAATATCCTTAGTGCCCCTACATTATACACGAAAAAATGATTAACGGAAACTGTAGTAAACTATGTTTTATATCAAAATAATACAACTTCTTAAATAAAAAATTGTTTATAGTGAATATACTCGTATATCCTAAAATATAAACAGTGCCTTAAGTTAACCTTTGCTCCTTAATGGGTTAAATAAGTTCCAAACTTCCTCCTTGAATCTTTGTTATGTGTTTTTAAAAATTTTCAATGTTATGGTCTTATTGTTTAAGATTTTTTTAATAACACAATATTTTTAAGAAATCATGTTGCTTACCACAACTACATATTTAAATGACTTGCTAATATGATTGATCTAAACAAATTAATATTTTGTTTACAATTTTTAGATAATGACGAAAATATTTTGGTTATTAAAAAGGTTTATGGTATTTAGAAATTAATAAAAAAACTAGAAAAAAAATTTAATTGTTAAAAACTATTAAAAAAAAGGCTACATACACAATAAAAATAACCGCAATTTATTAACTTAACTTGAGGAAAAAAATAACATAAATTAGCGTTACATTTTTTACTTAAATTTCATAAAATTTTTCTTCAAGTAAGTATAATTATTAATATTTTAAGTAAAATCAAGGAGTATATACTAATAGAGAGACTACACTTCTCACGTCTCTCAGCAACAAAATACCAAACTCAGGCGAATTCAACATGTTGATAAACAATTGTTGCTTAAAACCTCACTTTTATTATGCTTATATTTTGTTATTTTCTATTAAAAATTAAGACATTTTAATTTTATCTAGCTGATTTTATCAATAATATTTGAAATAACTAAAAAAAATTTATTAAATTATTATTTAAAACCATGATAACAAATAATTTACACTTTTAAATTTCTGTAACATGTTTTCATTTGATTGGTGCGAGTTTGCGAACAAATAAAAAGAGAGCAGATTGAACGACACTGTGTAGTATGGAGACCCACTGGTAAAATTAGTTCCAACTTCTAGTAAAATTTTCACAATTTTAAGGTTCATTTTTTTAAGGCAACATCACAATTTTTATTATTTTTTCGTATAATTTTACTAAATATTAGAGTTAGTTCATGTATCCTTAAAATTTTCTTGTAATTAGGAAATTTGTACCAGGATTGAGGAATAATAAACTCAAATAAATTCAAAGTTTTATTTTTTTAAGATTCGTTAGAAAACTTTTATTTGGGAGAAGGAAGTTTTTCCTAAAATCAAGTATTTTTTCATAGGAAAGCATTGAACTGTTTTTGAGTATATACGCACTCATAAAAAAAGTTAGTACATAAGTCTATTAAACGGGTTCTAATTGAGTTGAACAAATTTTTTCTGTTGATTTAAATTAGTTATTTAGCTAAGATTATTAGTTATCTTATTTCGCCACAAAAACAAATTTTATTGGTTTTTGTATTAAATTTTCAAGCTAATATTTAGTAATTGGTGATTCTCAAATTTACTAATTTTCTAGTTAATTTAAACCACAATCTTTTTCAAAAAATATTTTTTGTGTTTCGCTATCAGTCTCTTTAAGTAGTCTTTATAAACCACTTATATTCCCGGTAATACATATTGACCTAAATCTAGTCAGATCCGAAGAGACCATTTTAGCCCACATTTTCTATTGATTTTGGCTAATTTACGAAAATATTTATCTGGAGCTAAAAAACTGTTGGTGCTCTTTGGGAAAAAAATTTTGAATTTTTTTAATTTTTATTTTAAAGGAATGCAGTTTCTTAATAAACGAGATATTGCATTCATTTTTTTTAATTATTCGAGAATTCATTTGGTTAAATAAATCAGATTTTTTAAAAAGTAATTTTCCTAGTAAAAAAGTTTTGATAGAATTATATATGACTTTATGCAATTGTATATAATGATATGTTGCAAAATATATATTCATACAAAATCATATATTTATTTTTTATTTTCACATGTAGTTGCATATATTTTTATACAATTGTATCTAAATGGATATAATTCAAACACCTTTTATGTATATAATTTGATACATTTGGATGAAAACAATATTCGGATACAATTGTATCAAACTATATCTAATTTCATGAAATTAGATCTAATCGTATTAAATAATATATAATTGTTTCAGATTAGATCTAATGTTATACAATTATATGTTCTAATTTGTCGGTCTATGAGACCCAACGTCAAAACTTAAGCTCAATATTGCGTCATTTATGCCTGTTCCAAATTTCTTTGCAATCGGAAAACTGAATAGGAAATGGCCATATTATTTTCACAAATTTTGGAAAATATCCTACTGTGCAACACACACTTGCACGTTTTGTAGCACGGTATTATCAATGTACTTTCTAATTTAATACTTAAAACAAAATTTGGGACTTTAGCACATTTAATTACTATAAATGCAATTAATGTTTATCCCGATGAGAATAAATTTAAATAACAAATATGCAGGTGCTTGTGCAAATTTAAATGTAACTGACACTAATAGAAAACATGATTTTCTATTGTTGATTTACTTGAATAAACGTCGCTACATTGCTAGGTCTGTCAAAAAAACAGAGTAGTATTTGGAAGATGACAAAGCCAATTTTGACAATTTTTTGTTGTTGTTTTTGTTTTTTTCTTTGATATTTGAAATTTTGAATCTCGCTCCTAGACGAGGACAAGAAATTCTCATTGAGTTTGTGATTTAACATAACAAATATCTCTAGAAATTCTAATAACAAAGTCCCCTGAAGATTTCCTTGGGCAGGAATGAAATCCGGATAGGGACACGCCTACATCAGATTGCTTTTCACAATTTGTTAAATAAGTTTTGGGACTTTAGCACATTTAATTACTATAAAATTTTCATAATTTTTTAAATAAATTTCGAAATACTAAGAAATAAATACACTCACACACAAAAAAATAAAAGTCCATTTCAATTAAGAAAACCACAAATTAATAACTTTCATTGCTGAAATTCCGCCAACAACGAAAATTGCTAATTAGAAATTTATTGAATTATTTTTCAATTAAATAATAACTCATTTGATTAAAAAGTGATCAATATCGTACACACAGAGAAAAATTTTGATATTTGCCAACTGAAATTTGACTACTACGACTCAAATTCGGATATTACTAATTTCAGTCTGTTGGTACAACTGAACATAAGTTTTCACAACAAAGTTCGGTTAATTCAATTCAATTCTAGTTGCAACAGCCAATTTATTCCGAACTCTAATGTAAATATCGTTGTACTAACTCAATTTATAGGTTATTACCATTAATATAGACTTTTCAATTCGGTTGGCACTTTATTTCTGTGTGTGTATACCTTCCCAAAAACCAACGAAAAAAAATATTGTTGCCATACCAAATGATTTTTTTATATAAGTGTTGTTGCCATACCAAATGTTTTTTAACAGCTTGAATTTTATAACATTGAATTTAATCAGGGATGAAATTCGCATTTAGTAAGCAGATTTATTTATACTTATGTGAACAAATTCATACAGAAATTAAACTCTACAAAGTTTTTGTTTTCAATTTTATTATTTGACCCTTTCAGTAATGTGTTGATAGATCTATTTCTGGAATTTTCTAGGTTCACATAATCAGAACACGTTTTGAAAAAAAAAACAATACCATGCCAAACATCAAACATTCATATAAACTAGTTTACTCACTACATGAGAACTAATATATATATATATACGTGTTCTGATGATGGGAACCTAGAAAATTGCCGAAATATTCCTGAAAAGGTCAAATAATAAATTTGAATACAAAAACTCTATAGATTATTTGGTAGGACAATATCCTAATAAAGAAATATAGAATATGGCCTCAAACTTGAATAATTTTCTTTTTCATTGCACAATTAAAGGTCAAACAAGTTTTAGAATAAATAAATATTCAGATTTAAACAACTGAAACTAAATTATTCTACTTAATAAAGTAATAAACCTAATAAGAATTAATATCTAATCTAATTGAAATGAAATTAATTTAAAATATACTAATACCACTAAACATAAACATTTACAAAAAAACAACTACATAGATATTACAAAAAACAACAACAATGTGTTGATGTTTGCTTTTGAGCGATAATATAAAAAAAAATGTCAAGCAAGTTCCGAATTTGAGCAAATATTTAATTGATTCAATTAATTTTTAATAATTTTTAACAAACCGATTTAATTGAAAAAATAGGGAAATATTTTTTTCTGTGTCAGGGAATTAAGAAGGTAGAAACGACTAAAACTTGCACTTAAAACAACTACAAATGTAGTTAAAAAGATGATGGCTACATATGTCATAAAAATGACAAAAAATTGTAGCTATTATTAACTATTACTGCAACATCAGTAAAAATAACTGTCAAGAAAATAAAAAATAACAAACAAAATATTACTGCATATACCAATTATTGTTGTTGTATTCGACGGTCATAAGTCGATTCCGAGAAGTTGAAAAGTATTTTAAAGGGTTGTATTTTTTATATATTGGAAATTAGACTCTCTGCGTTGTCGTTTAAACATTCTTTATATATTGTTTGACCAGTTTTTAAATAAATTAATATTATTAGGGTTTTTTATTTTTTTTACTATTTTCTGGAATGAATAAATAAATATAATTACAAAATTATTTACAACTTTTTTTACACGAATTTCATTATTTTTTGCAGCTTTCTGCGAAGTTGTCAACATAGCTACCCAAAACAACTGTTACTAAAATATGGTATTTTCAGTTAGTTATTTTTAATGACTGTCAAAAATAGTCATTTAACATTTCCCCATAGTAAACTGACTAAAATTACAGCTAAAAAGACTATTACCGGTTACAACACGAATAACTGACAAATAGTTTCGGGAAGAGTGTAGTGATAAGTATGTAATTTGTTTGCAGCAGTTATTTTGTAGTCTTGGGAATTGTTTTTTAAACCAAAAAACGCAAATTAAAAATACATAAATTTTTTTTTTATAATTAGTATTTTTTTTTTTTGGTTTGTATTTTATTCCGAGTTTAATTACCTACAATTTTGAAGTAATTTAACAATAATAAAATATTCTACAAAAAAAAAAAAAAAAAATATAACAACTAAAAGGCAACTTTTGGTTGAACACATATTTTGAACTTAATTAAATAGTTACGAATTGGGTGGTAAATGCACCGCAACTACAATTATAAAAAAGAAAAAAAAAATACCTAAAGGTTTTTTTGTTTCATAAAGTTTCACTATGTGAAATATAAAATTTGTTAGTACTCATAGAAATATTAAGCTAAAGTAGCAAAAAAAATACCAATCTGCTATGATAGTCATGCAGTCAGTTCAAGTCAAATAGTCTTGCAGACAGTTATATTATAGATTCCATACATTTAGCCTACCAGTTAGACTGCCTGCCAGCCTGCCTGCCAGTCAATGACGTACACACTTGGTCTGAAAACATGTATTAAAAAAAATTTTTTTTTAATAATATACTAGCCCAGAATGAGCACTAAATTGACCCAAAAGAACCTATCCCGTGCTCGATTAACTCCTTATGGTCCAACTGTTCCTTTTTCAACTCAGTGCACACAAAAATAAAAACCGATTTCAATCACGAAAACCACCGGTTCAATATTGAACTTATGACTCATATGACTTTAATTGCTGACATTGCGAAAACAACGAAAATTGCTAATTCAATTAAAAACTGATAGCTCTTTAATTGAATTATTTTTCAATTAAATAATAACTCATTTGATTAAAAAGTGAGCAATATCTTATACCTTCCAAAAAATCAAAAAAAAAAAAAAAATATTGGATAAAGTGTCGTTGCCATACCAAATGTTTTTTTATAACTTGAAATTTATAACATTGAATTTAAACCGGCATGTAATTCTCATTTAGTTAGCAGATTTATTTATACTTTATGTGAACAAATTCACATAGTAATTTATTTTTTTCCTTCTATGAAAGCATAGGGACTATGGCAAATTTTTTTTGGATCTTTACTTTGCAGAAATTTGACCTTTTGTTGAAATCGCAGTATTTTTTGTTTCCTTGAAATATTTTTAATTTATTTTTTGTTTAAAAAAATGGTTAAATTTTTATTAAACAAAAATAAACTTTAAAAATTATATTAATTGCTAATAGCAATTAGTAGACTCAGCAAAAGTTTTGCTAATGCTTAGTTGATTAAAAATGAAAAAATACTTTGCTAAAAGATAATAAAATTGTTGCTGAATATTAGTAGATTGAAAAAAATTCGAAAAATTTGTAAAAAAAATTGTATTTTAGTTAATTTATTTGCTGAAAATCTTAACCCTTTATAGCCTCATGTAACATTACTGTAACAAACCCCAAAATCCCGAAATAATACATACTGTATTTATTTAGCTCGCTCAAATTTGTGTCACCCTACTGTGACATACCACTGATCAAATTAGTACCAAAAAAATATCATAGATGGCATAATTTTTTTGACTTCCGTCAGTTTGTCCCTATTTGTATTTACATAATACGAATAGTGACAAGTTTAAAAATTTAAAATTTTATAAAAAAAAATACATAAAGTGCAAAATATTGGATTGTTTTTATGAAAACCTGTAGGTAAGTGAATAATATTTTTTACTTATTGTATACAATGCATATTTTTACATTTTTACATGAAAAAATTATATTTTTATGCTATGTAACAGTAATGTCACAATCCCTAAAATGTTAACTAAATAATAAATAAAGGATATTTTTTAATTTCTAAGTAATAGGTTTTTTTATTTACCTTAACCTTTCCCGTACCAAAAAAATTTTAAATTTTTAAGTTCATTCAAAGGGTTAAAAAAAATTTTTTTTAAATAATTTGCAATACGTTACATAACATAAAAATTTTCATACTCTTACATTGACGACATGAATTAATTTAATATCTCAAAATATATAGAAATAATTATATATACATAAACCAAATTATCTTTCAACTACTTACATCAATGGTTGCCTAAATATACAAACCGTTTTTTGCAATAAGGAAAGGAAACATAAAAAATTAGCTAAGATGTGTGTTCTTGTCTATCGCTTTAGTCTGTCTATCTGAACGTATATTTATTTGCAATTTGACCAAATTACATTCATGATCACTATAAAGATTTAGTTTACAAATACACATCGACGCCCGTATTCATAAAAATCTTTATTAAAATATTTCAAATATATTTTAGTTAAAACACATTTTAAGTCTTAAAACTGTATTCAATAACGAATATTAGCTTAAAATATCTATTTTAAACCTTGTGTAAAAGTTAATATTCGTTTATGTATCCAGTTTTAAAGCTAAAATTTATGTTTTAACTAAAATATATTTGAAAGGCTGTTTAATATTTTTATATTTATTACATTTAAATATTTAAGTTTGCCGTTAATTTAATTAATAGACAATTACTTTGACAAGCCGGTGACAACACAAAATTAAAGTTTTTTTAATCTACATATGTATGTATGTGTTCACATTGTTAGCGTCCTTTTGTATGAAAAACAGATACAAAAATCTTCCATGGTTGATTTTTTTATATGTCTTACAAGAATTGTACATTTTAGTATCATTTTCCTTATCAGCACAATTTTTTATAGCAAAATCAATTAGTGAAACATTAGTTAAATATTAGTAAAATATTAGTTCAAATCAGTTAAGTGCTGAATAAGTATAACTAAAATTATAGCTGAAAACACATTTTCAACAAAAAATTTGCTGAGAAATAGTATACTTGATTTACAAGACGTTTTACTCATTTTTCTACTAACTTATTTTTTTTTTTGAGTGTATAAGTACTGACAAAATTTTTTTTGAAAACGTTGGCGAATTCACTTTTAGTAGATTTTTGACAGTGGTTTTTTTTCATAAACAGTTGTAAATTTTGTAGATCATTTAAAGGCAAAGAACTTTTTGCAAACGTTGGCAAAGCGTTCCAAATAAGTGCTTTACCAATGCTTTTTCTTTATTTTTACACTTAACCAACGCGCAGCCAGTGCTTTGTTTTGTGTACTGTCAAATTCCATACAAATTTTAAATCGAAAACTTGAAAAAAACGAAAATACGTATTTTAGGATTCAATATGAACGTAGTATTAATAAAAAAAATAAAAAATTTTTTCTCTGCTAAAAATTAGTTCATTGATTGTATATAATTTGAAAATCTGACCGATCGGACCATACATTTTTCAAATACACATAGTCGAAATATGACAAAATTGATTCCGTGTTTACTTAAAACATAAACAGTGGCTGGTTTTTATTGAAATACTACATTTATAAGAAAAAGGGTTGCCATATGACAGTTTCAAAATATTTTCAAAATTCAAGATATTTTTAAAATAAAATTTTTAAAAATGTATTAAAAACATTATTTTTAAATAGTTTAATTTGAAAGCGAATTAAATTAAATCAGCTTTAGTTAGCTGCTTTACCGGCTTATACTTCTTTTTCTATTGCATGTATATTTTTCAATTGATGATTTCAGACCACGTGTACGTAGTCAGTCAGTTAGTAAGTTAGGCATGCGTATTGTCTTCTTTTATTACCCAAACAATATAAACCACCACCTTCCACATCTATTCATTTGTACCTTATAATATTGTAGAAACTTTATAACAAACACAAAATAAAAAAATAAAAAATGAGGTTGAGAGACTGCCTTCAGCAAGGTCGTTTTTGGTTTTAATAATAAAAATTACCACAATTGTACTATTCCAAACACCATACACATTTTCTTAACATACCATACAATAACAGATCTTCGAAAGAATTTATTTGAAACTTTAAATATTTAGAATCTCTGACTATAACAAGGATTTTCCAGCTAAAATATCGGATTTTGAGGGGTTTTAAGGCAAAATTTAAAAAACTTTACAATTTTGAATTAAAAGATTAAAATTTTATTTTCAGCACTATCATATTTACTTTAATAAGATTTATACATAATTTTAAAATTTATACGTTTTTAAGACTTCGCAGTGAAAATAATGTTAAATTAGTTATTGTAAATTTGACCGATTTTTTGTTTTTAAAATTTGGCGATTGTTTTCAATTTTGGTGTGAAATACGTCTAACAAAAAATAGGTGTGAAGACGAAAAAGTTACGTAGGCGTTTGAAATTTTAGCTTTTCCAACTTTAACGGTTTGTCCCCATTTTGACGATTTTCGAGTAGAAATATGATAAAATTCGTTGTATGGAAAACGACGATTTCAGAAAATTTCGCCATTTTCATCAAATTTTTGAATTTTTGTTCCTATAATTTACTGACAAAATTTTACCGAGATCTTTTCATTTAAAACATATTTATTTACCCATTTAATGATCAAAAACATCATTTGCAATTAATTATTTCTAAAAACTCAAAATATATGACAAATTATTAAGAATTCTGAAATATGAATTAAATATTATTTGACTTTTTTTCTTAAAAAAACGCAAACCATTTGAGATATTTCCAAAACTTTATTATCGACTTGAAATACAATCAAAACATTTATGAATGGAACTCGACTTCGTTCATATGGCCACCGTGGGCACGTCGGCAGCGGTCGATTCGTTGGACCCAATTTTCGATGACTCGGTCACACATTTCGGCCGTAACGGCCGCTATTTCGCGTTCAATGTTGGCTCTGAGTTCTTCCAACGTCGTCGGCTTGTTGACATAGACCAATGATTTGACGTAGCCCCAAAGAAAAAAGTCTACAGGCGTTAAATTACACGAACGAGGCGGCCAATTGACTGGTCCATTTCTTGAGATAACACGCTTACCAAACTTACTCTTCAATAAATCGATTGTAACGTGTGCTGTGTGGCTTGTGGCACTGTCCTGTTGAAACCAAATGCCGTCCAAGTCCATGTTTTCCATTCGGGCCAAAAATAATCAGTAATCATGGCGCGATAACGGTCGCCATTCACAGTAACGTGGCGATTGTTATTGTCTACGAAAAAATATGACCCAATGGCGCCGCCGGCATGCAAACCGAACCAAACAGTTATTTTTTGTGGATGAAGTGGTGATTCATGAAGCACATGTAGATTATCACCCAACCAATAACGCATATTTTGCTTATTGACGAACCCATTGAGCCAGAAATGAGCTTCGTCACTGAAGATGATTTTGCGATGAAATTCGCTCTTAAAGTTGCGGTCACCGACTCCGAATTTTGGTAGTATATTTATATAATTTGCATACGTTGTTCGTTCGTGTACTTTACCATGATGAAAATGTTGAAAAAAGGAAAGTAACAGTTAGATGATCAGTGAAATAGTGCGTTCACAAATTAAATTCAAAGCTGTTAAGTACCGATTGGAAAACCCTTTACTTAATTTTAAATACAATAAAATTAATATAATATAAAATTTCGGAATTTTCATTGATGTTTTCTAAATAGAAAATTATATTTTTTAATTTCAAATGGAAATTTTTAAAATTCGAGAAAAATAAATAACTTCTATTAACCGTGTTTTCGATTATCCGTGCTGAGTCCGGTCCCGTGCAACCCGGATAATCGAGGATCAACTGTATATGGAACGTTTCATAAATGCTTATGAAGCAGCATTAACTTATTTATGAAATGTTTCATAATAGTTATTAATCACTTCACAAAAAGTTATGAAACTTCATTTTCATATTTATGAAATGTTTCATCTTCATATTATGAAAGTCTGTTATCAATTTGCTATTTTATGACACAACTTTATCATATTTATGAAGTGTTACATTGGATAAAAATCAATGAAGTTTTTCTTCGTTTTTTTGAAGTTTTTTTTTATAAATATGACGAAGTGTTTTCCCTGAGTGTACGCTTTTTTAAAAAGTATATTTTCTCTGTAGCACAGTGTAATTAATTCAACAATGATTTTTTTTCCGTGTAATACATATCTCTGTACAAACCTTTGTATTATATAGTTAAAAAAAAGAACAAAACTGAAAAGGAAACACAACTCACACCTACACTCAAAAAATTAAGTTAGTAGAAAAATTAGTAAACATCTCGTAAATCAGGTATACTATTTTTAAGCAAATTTTTTGCTAAAATTATGCTTTAAACTAAAATTTTAGTTATACTTATTCAGCACTTAACTGTTTTGAACTAATGCTTTACTAATATTTTACTTATGTTTTACTAATTTATTTTGCTAAAAAAATTGTGTTGATTAGCACATCAATAGTGTGAACCACAACCAGACTGAAACATATACTCAGAATGAATTGTTTGTCGCGGCATGTCACGATGTAGGAGTGACGAGGAAAATTATACTAAAAAGTACAACTCTAGTAAGACATAATATAAAAAAATCAACCACGGAGGATTTTTGTATAAAACAAAATTGCGTATTAAATCAACTTAAATTTTGCTTCGTCCCCGTCTTGTGAAAGTAATTGTCTACTAATTAAATAAAAGACAAAATAAAATATTTAAATTTAATAAAGATTAAATGTGTATTTGTAAACTAAATGTTTATATATATTAATAATCTTGTGTGTTCAAATTGCAAACAAATATGCAATAGGTAAACTAAAGCGAAAGACAAAGACATACATCTTAGGTAGATTTTCCTGTTTTTCTTTTTCTTATTGCAAAAAAGGGTTGTATATGTTATATTTTGCTATTTTTTCGTTTTGTTTCTATAATTCTCAGCGGCATTTGCGTTCCTTTAAAAGATAGCATCATTTAGACAATAATTGATGCAAGTAGTTCAAAGATAATTTCGTTTATGTTATATATAATTATTTTTATTGTTTTCAGATATTACATTAATTCATATCTTCAATGTGGGAGTATTTTTATATTTTGTAACGTATTGTCACTTATATGAAAAAGAATCACACAAATATGTTTTATGATTTTCAGGAAGTTAATTTACTAAGTATAATTTTTCTACAAAATTTTTAGAGTTTTTTTCAGTCTACTAATATTCAGCAAAAATTTACAAGGGTTTTTTAATTTCTAATCTACTAAGTGTTAGCAAAACTTTTCCTGAATCTACTAAATTTGAGATTTTGCTGGCATTAGCAATTTTTTTGCAAGCACCCTCCTGACTAAAATTTTGCTGACTCAGCAAAATTTTTTGCTGACTTTACTAACTTTTTTATTTGAGTGTAGTTCAAAAGTGATTCAACTCAACTCAAAATTTTAATTTTTCGGGTTTATATGCTTAAACTAAGCTGCAGGAAATGTCAATAGTGAAAAAGTATTGATTCACTATTGACTGTGTTACCAGTACTACTAACCAAATATTCCCCAGGCAATGTAATTTGCTATAGACATTTAACATGTACGTGTCATTGAAAATCACTAGTGACATTAGAACTATTGACTAGGTAGTAAATAGGTAGTTCTTATGGGACCATATGTAGGCATTGGAACCAAAGATTCACTAGTGACTCGTTAGTTCTTATGGGACCACATGTAGACATAAGAACCATAGATTCACTAGTGACTAATTAGTTATAATGGGACCATATGTAGACATTGGAACCAAATATTTACTAGTGAGTTAATAAAGTAAAAAGTGTAGACGCTTAGTTGACAATGTCAACAAAATAGTAGACAAAAGTGAAGACTTGGAGACACTTGACCCCAAGCTTCCTGCAGGGTATAAACAATACACTTGTTTATCTATAAAAAAAAAATATCAGTGTATTTGGTTGTTGTTAACTGTTGCTAAAAAACAGTTATGTCTTTCTTTATATTCCAATTGGTACAAAGTTGCAAATATATTTTTTTTTTTCGATTTCTGAAAAATTAAAGTCACTTTTGAACTAAGTATGCGACAATTTAGTTTTAAGAATTTGTCTTTTAAAATTAAATTCGTTAAACAATTCATTCTATAATTACTCTGTTCAAATAATTCAATTGAAATCCCTGCATTCTGTTCAATTATGTTTCATTGAATTTATTTGTGTCTATAAAATTCTTATTACCAACATTCATCTCTTTACGGATGTTAAATATTTTTATATTACCAATTTTATTTTGGAGGTTTTTTTTTAAATTTTATTTTTTTAATTTGAATTCAGTTCCATCTAATTTGTTCTTAAATATCACAAGTCAGCACAAATTATTTTCAAACTCAACACCCTTCTTTGTTTGTTTAATTGATCGCAAAAAATAAAAAAATAATGTTCATGTTTCTTTTTTGGTATGGCGTGCAAAAATTTGTTAAATTTTTGTAGATTTTTTTTTTTTTTTTTTTTTTTTTTTTTTTTTTTTTTTGTTAAAAGAATTATTAAGTGTAACAATCAAATTGAACAACACAAAAATTAGAAAAAATGGCAAAAAAAAAACAAAGAATTCTTGCCATTGTAAATCAACAAATTAATT
Organism: Delia radicum; assembly: GCA_021234595.1. NCBI lineage: Eukaryota > Metazoa > Arthropoda > Insecta > Diptera > Anthomyiidae > Delia > Delia radicum. Next base: position 146,370,827 of record CM037855.1, read on the forward strand.
ACTGTACATAGTCATGTATTTTTTTTTATTAGTGTTCGTTTTTTGTTTTGCCACTAAATTAGAATTACAAAATTATTAAGAATTTCAAGAACACTTGAAGTTTTTATTTATTTTTTTTTGCTTTAAATGAAAACGGATTTAGATTTAAAAAAAAAAGCTTAAAAAACTTATAGGTTTTAAAAATATGAGGTGTGTCATAAATTGGATATTAAAACATTTTTTTTTTAAATCGGGTTTTAAAGTTAAAAATAAATATTTTTATAAGTAAAAAATATAATTTTTTCGAAACGAAACATGTAAAGAATCATATTTTGGTCAATAACACTGCTCTACAAAATTAACCCCTAAAATAGAAAGCAAGAGTACCGACCATTGATTCTAAATATTTCGGTCACGCTGATTTTAATGGCGTACTCAGTTTTTTCACTTATGGGCCAGATTTTTCCCAAAAGTGCATTAAAGTTTTGCATGATCTAATGAAGTTTTTCATGCATAAAGCGTTTTTTTTTTTTGGAGTGTCACAACTTTGAGTTGGCATCAGTGCTTTATTTGACCACCCATTTAACAGCTGATAGTTACTTTTTGTTTATTTTGTTGTTTGCTTTAAAATTTCATTATGCATCGACTTACACCAGAGCAACGCGTGCAAATTGTTGATATTTTTAATCAAAATAATTGTTCTATTCGTCAAACTCATCGTGCGTACACTTCTTCCATTTTATGGTGTACATAATCGTCCTTCAGAGCTGCTAATTCGAAGAACCCCATTTATTATTATTTATTATTTTCTTTGGGGTTATGTTAAGATTATTTTCTTTGGGGTTATGTTAAGTCAGTTGTCTACGTCGATAAACCACAAAGAATTGAACACCTGGAAATCAATATTCGAAGAGTTATCGGCGAAATACTGCCGCAAATGCTGCGAAAAGTTGTTGAAAATTGGTGTTCCAGATTGCACCTTCTCCGCGCCAGCCGTGGCGGCCACATGGCAAAAATCATATTTAAACATTAATTTCATAAAATTTTCTTTCCAATAAAGCCCGTTTCATTGATATTAAAAATATATTTTCTTGTTTTATTATGATTTAAACTTGTGTCACTCTATAAAAAAAAAAACACCCGATACAATAAATTTTTTTTATCTTACTACACTCACGGAACTTTTGCTTAAAAAATATGTAGTTGTTTGGATTGTTATACAGTTTCTTTACCTGTAATGTAAATGTTAGTCATTTGTAGAACAAATTTAATTTTTTTTACTAACCTTGTAGTTCATTTAAAAAAACAAACCACATCAAATGACTGTTTTATGATTTTACATTTGTTTTTTTACGCTAATTTTTTGTTATTTAAAAAAATAAATGTTTGTTTATTTTTTACTAACATATGTGGTGCGTTTTTACTACAATTGTTAGTATTTTTTAGAACAGGAAAAACAAATGACAAATGTTAGTTGAATTTAATGAAGTGTTATTTGTCCTTTGTTTAAGTGAAGTTTCCCTTGTTTTTGACTACAATTGCTGTCGTCTTTTCCTACATAATATCCTTAGGGTAGGGAGATATCCTGACCCGGGCCTGCATATCTTAATGAACTTCGGATATGTTGTAGAGAATATAAGTTTAAGGGACCAGTGTTTTTTAGCTGCCCAATCTAATGTTTAGAAGGTACTAAGTGGGGTTAAAAATGACAACATTTTACGTTTTTTTCGGTTTATTTCGTCCTATTAAAAGTAACTATAAACAAATTTGTTATTAAATGAAAGGTTTTTGAAGCCACATGCACTGGTGTACAAATTATACCCAAAGATTTTCAAGTATTTTTGTTATTCAAAAAAATGTGTTTTGAGTAACATTGAAGTTTAGTTTTATTTAACTAAAAATAATGCATATCAATGCCAATTTAATTTAATCGAGCGGGTGTCTGAGCTTTTTCCGATATTCCAAATCATTCGGTTTTTATGGGACTTTTCCCGAAGAGCCTATTTCTCCTATATTTCAAATAACACAACAATGTGACAACTCTGGGTCCACTATACAGGTCATATGGGTATAAAATTTTTTGTATTCTTGAGTAATTTAACCCTGCGTAGAAATAAATCTAGTTTTCGTAAATTAAAGACATGTTTTTATATCCCCCCCCCCCCCCTCCCACACTAACTTTTTAACCCTTAAAGGTAAGATTAGGCAGCTAAAAAAAATTTCCTCAAGCGCGATCTCCAATTTAGCAGTTTTGTCCAACCTAAGTAAAAAAATCTTGAATTAAACAAATTTTCAAAATTAAAAAAAGAATGAAAACGCAATAAAATTAAAACGTACAAAAAACTTCTAAAATTCGAAAATATCGAAAAACACAAATTTTAAAAAAAATCACATTTAAAAAAATTAAATAACGTTCAAAATATCAGCTGGAAAAGTCAAAAATATTAGAAAATTTGTATTGAAAAAAATCCAAAATGATAAAATTTTCTTGAAATAGATAAAAATTATTAAAATGCAATTAACAAATTAAATGGAGTAAAAATCACTAAAGCAATACAATAGCGGTCGCAAATTTGGACTCCCCAAGTAAAAGTTATATTCAGATATAATTTTATACAATTAAATGTAGAAATGTATAAATTTATATAGTCATATAAACATATATGTTAAAGCATAAATGTTTGTATCTTGCTTTGCGTTGTTTAAAAAAATTATATATGGGGGTATATATAGCAATATATTATTTTATATTGTCTTATATGCAATTATACTTGATATACCTAATTATATATTACATTAAATTATAATTATTATATTAATTATTATTATTATAATTATAATTATTATTAGTATTAATTATTATTATATTAATTATATATATAATTATATATTATATATATTATATTAATGTTAAAAAATATTGGAACATTTTTGGCCCCAAGTGCACAAAAGGGTTAATTAAGTTTTTTTTCTTTTTAAATAATAAATACCAACTACGAAAAATAATTTAGTCAACTTTCATTCAAATACGAAGATACCACATGATTTTTCGTTATCAATTTCATGAAATCTTGAAAATTTCGAAAAAATTGACCTTTGACCTTAAAATTTGATTTTTGCCGTAGTTCGATTTTGACCAAATTTTCAGAATATAGTGCTTGTAGTTTGTTTCATAAAACTCTGAATAGCATTAATTGTTACTTGTAAAAGTAGATAAATTTTACCTTACGATCGAATTTTGTGCAAAAAAAGGGTTTTCTTCGAAATCCGCCGAATTTAAATAGCTGCCCTTACTAAATTAAACGTTGGATATGTGTAATTTTTGGTATTTTTATTTTAAATTTTATACTTAATGAAACCTTAGTGTGCAAAACTATTTTTTTTTTAATTTTGTTGAACAAAATTTTTTAAAATTTGAAATTGGAGATTTTAAAAATACCCCAAAAATATTGTTGGTTTTTGACGTCACCTTAGGACTGTATACCGACATCCTAAAAATTAAATATTTCATATCTAACAGTTAATGGGTCCAGTAAGTAAACAAAAAATATTTTGGTATTTAATTTCGAAAACGTTTAGGATGTGGGCTCGAAATGTTTGATCAAGTGGTATTTGGCACATTAGTGGTCTGGGGTATTTGTTTTTACTCGGGTAATTCTCAACCGATTTTGGATTTTTATATCTTTTTGAAAACACTTTTTTGTCTTCATCTCGATTAATTTATAATATGGAATAAAAACTGTTTCAATATTAACAATTTTTTGAAAAAACGCAAAAAATCCATTTTCCCCCATAGAAAACACACTTTCAATTTTCAATCGATTTCCGCCTCGTATTTTCTTTACCCAATCGTCACCGAACTTCATTTAGAACTCATTTTGAAAACGGCCATACAAAGTTCAACACCTCTAGTGACAATGTCTGAAAAAAACTAATTTTTTTACAAAACAATACTGTTTGAAGTTAAATTGTAAAAATAGAGCCATGATTTTTTGGCGCTACAGTTTCACTTTAGTAATAAAACTGTAAAAATATTATTAGCCATATATATTAGTTTATGAAATTAGATATAATTTGATATAGCTATAACTAATTGTTTAGAAATTGTTTGTATCAACTTTTATCTAATAATATCGAATTGTATCTGATTCGATACAATTATATATGATACACAAAATTTGTATGGGAACACAATTGTACAAATTGTATTTAATTGCATCGCATTAGATCTAATTCGATACAATTGTTTCGAATTCGATACAATTTAATGTATTTTAGATATATTCTTATATTTCGGATCAAGTTTGATGTCATTGCATATCTAGTTTATATGTAGTATAATATGATGATGCCCCACATTAATTCTTTCGACTTGGATATTTATTTTGATTTTTAAGTTTTAAAAGCTATGCGAGCTAATAAAAATTACAAACATTTATAAACGTAAAATAAATAAAATGAAAGTAATCACCATTAAATTAAAAAGTCGTCAAAACTAGAAAAATCTCCTTAAATCCCAAATAAGTATTCCTTGTTACCTCCTCTCCTCTAAGTTTAGGTTAAATATGTATTAAAATATGCCTATATCTTCTTGGTAAAACTTTATCAAACCAAAAACATTGTTGCTGGTATTTGTTAACATTGTGGTGTAAAACTATACGCCCGCCAATCACTTGCTTTTTTTTTTTGAAGTATTTGTGGTTAAAGCCAAAGTGAGCGCATTTAAACCAACTATTGCAGCAACTTTTTGAAATATAGTGGCATACAAGTATTGATGCTGTGCCATTGCATGCCTGCATGGTTTTTAAGTTTTATTTAATTTGCATTGTTTCGGCTTAATAATAATAATAATAATAATTGGATCTTCTTAAATAAGTTTCAATTACAGATTTGCATAGATATTGCACATGTGTTGTTGCAAGTTTCGTCAAAAACTAAAAAAACCCCCTACTGTGAGTGGCTTAACGATTAGTTAAATTATCTTTTAAAAAAGACCACATCCATCATTATTTTGTAGGATTTTTGTTTGCTGTTGGTTTGTGAAAGATTTATTTCAAACTTGTAACCACATATGTGCCTCATGTGATTTAGATTCTTGCAACAACTAACCATATATGATCATGGCTGCAAGCTGCTGCCAATGTAAAATAACAAATCAAAGAATTATGATCGTGACAAACATTTGAAATGTTTGTCATTATAATGTGTAGCTTTAAGAAGAGCTTAAAACTATATTTGAAAGTAATTCTTTTAGATTTTAATTGTGTGTTGTTGTTTCTATTGAAACTGACAATTTTTGGGGTTTTTTTTTTTAATATGATCTATGATATTATTACAAAATGTCTGTCGGCTTTTAAGACATTAAGTGTAGGTAGTCAGTCAAGTATTAAGATAGAAACTTATCGATTTCATAAAGAAGTTGGTCAAATTAAAACATGTTTTTTAAATACAGATTTTATAATTTTAATATATTTGGAAAATAGAAGAAGAATATTTAAAATTAAACTTTAAATTTTAAAGAATTTGTTTAAAAATTTCACAAAATCTGTTCATTTGTATTAGAAAAGGCTCTTATATAGATCACATGTTCTTTAAAAAAAAAGCTCTAAAACTAAAGCTTTTATATAAAATTTATAAATTTCTATTACACAATACAATATAAAAATTTAAGAATGTATCGATAATGAAAAGTTATAAAAGCTTTTTCTAAGAAGACTTTGCAAAACAAAAGCTATTGTATAAAAACTTTGTAAACAATATTTTTACTACCGGTAAAAGCTTTTATAGATACCAGTTTTTTTCAAAAGAAGCTATGCTAAGCTAATGCTTTTATATGAAAACTTTTTAAAATCTATAAATTTATTTTATTAGTAAGCAATACCAATAATTCCAAAATGTATTAATAATAAAAAGCTATAAAAGATTTTTCTAAAAATGCTTTAGAAAATCTATGCTTTTGTATTAGGACTTTATAAAATCTGTTAGTTTTTATTTTAAAAAACATAATTTTTATTTTTAATAAAAATTTATCAAACTTGTATAAAAGCTTTATATATTAAATCTGTTTTCTAAAAATAGCTTTCCGAAATAGAAGCTTGTATGTAAATTTCATAAACTTTATAATTTAAATTATTAGACCAAAAATTGTAAAAATGTATTTATAATGGAAAGCTTTTGAATAAGTAAAAGTTTGCTATATAGAAAATCTTATTTCTTAAAAAAGCTTTAGCTGTTCTATAAAAAAAAATCATGAAATCTGTAAACTTTAATAATAGATAAAAAAGAAAATCGAAAAATGTATTTAAAATAAAAATCTTAACTTTTGTTTGCCTAAAGCTTAGTAAACATTTTTTTAAATTGAAAATGAAAATTATTCAAGTTCGAGGCCATACTCTATATTTCTTTATTAGGATATTGTCCTAACAAATAATCTAGAGTTTTTTTGTTTTAAAATTTATTATTTGACCCTTTCAGGAATGTGTTGATAGATCTATTCGGAAATTTTCTAGGTTCCCATTATCAGAACACGTTTTGAAAGAGGGAACAATTCCATGTCAAACATCAAGCATTCATATATACTAGTTTACTCACTACATGAGAACTAATATATGAGCTTGAAATTAAAGATTATCACCATTGATCACAAAATAAATTGAACACTTTTTTTATGTGCAGATATTCAATACACTTTTTTTGTTTTTTTTCTCCTTTTTATTTTTTTGTGTTGTCTATAAACAAAAACAGGGGGAGTAAACTAGACTGTACTTTGTCTTTAATACAAGTTTGATATAATTTTTATTGAAAAAAAATTAAAGGTCGAAAAAAACATAATTTTTATTTTTAATAAAAATTATATCAATTTTTTTTTAATTTTTACATCTGGCTCTTAATGTCAAGTGTATTCATGCTGCCAATTTTTTTTTTTTAACTCGCTTACGCATTTTTGATTTAAGACGATATACTTTAAGTGTAAGTGGCATATTTTAAGTCCTTAAACAATTTATATAATTTGTTTTCAAAAATTAGACCTCAACCTTCTTTCAAGTTCATTATTATCTTTTTCCAATAAGCTTTATTATTTTGTAAAGTTTTAAAAAATTTTGTTTCCTTGAAAATGAAAATTATTCAAGTTCGAGGCCATACTCTATATTTCTTCATTAGGATATTGTCCTAACAAATAATCTATAGAGTTTTTTGTTTTCAAATTTATTATTTGACCCTTTCAGGAATGTGTTGATAGATCTATTTCGGGAATTTTCTAGGTTCCCATCATCAGAACACGTTTTGAAAGCGGTAACAATCCCATGCCAAACATCAACCATACATATGAACTAGTTTACTCACTACATGAGAACTAATATACATATGAGTTTGAAGTTAAAGATTATAACCATTGATCAAAAAATAAATTGAAAACTTGTTTGATGTGCAAGATCCACCTCTGGTGGATATTCAATACACGTTTTTTTGTTTCTCTCCTCTTTTTATATTTGTTTAGTTTGTAAACAAACCAGGGGAAGTAAACTTGGCGGTACTCTGCCTTTTATACAAGTTTGTTTATAATTTTTATTAAAAATAAAAATTATGTGTTTTTCGACCTATAATTGTGCAATGAAAATGAAAATTATTCAAGTTCGAGGCCATACTCTATATTTCTTCATTAGGATATTGTCCTAACAAATAATCTATAGAGTTTTTTGTTTTCAAATTTATTATTTGACCCTTTCAGGAATGTGTTGATAGATCTATTTCGGGAATTTTCTAGGTTCCCATCATCAGAACACGTTTTGAAAGCGGTAACAATCCCATGCCAAACATCAACCATACATATGAACTAGTTTACTCACTACATGAGAACTAATATACATATGAGTTTGAAGTTAAAGATTATAACCATTGATCAAAAAATAAATTGAAAACTTGTTTGATGTGCAAGATCCACCTCTGGTGGATATTCAATACACGTTTTTTTGTTTCTCTCCTCTTTTTATATTTGTTTAGTTTGTAAACAAACCAGGGGAAGTAAACTTGGCGGTACTCTGCCTTTTATACAAGTTTGTTTATAATTTTTATTAAAAATAAAAATTATGTGTTTTTCGACCTTTAATTGTGCAATGAAAATGAAAATTATTCAAGTTCGAGGCCATACTCTATATTTCTTCATTAGGATATTGTCCTAACAAATAATCTATAGAGTTTTTTGTTTTCAAATTTATTATTTGACCCTTTCAGGAATGTGTTGATAGATCTATTTCGGGAATTTTCTAGGTTCCCATCATCAGAACACGTTTTGAAAGCGGTAACAATCCCATGCCAAACATCAACCATACATATGAACTAGTTTACTCACTACATGAGAACTAATATACATATGAGTTTGAAGTTAAAGATTATAACCATTGATCAAAAAATAAATTGAAAACTTGTTTGATGTGCAAGATCCACCTCTGGTGGATATTCAATACACGTTTTTTTGTTTCTCTCCTCTTTTTATATTTGTTTAGTTTGTAAACAAACCAGGGGAAGTAAACTTGGCGGTACTCTGCCTTTTATACAAGTTTGTTTATAATTTTTATTAAAAATAAAAATTATGTGTTTTTCGACCTTTAATTGTGCAATGAAAATGAAAATTATTCAAGTTCGAGGCCATACTCTATATTTCTTCATTAGGATATTGTCCTAACAAATAATCTATAGAGTTTTTTGTTTTCAAATTTATTATTTGACCCTTTCAGGAATGTGTTGATAGATCTATTTCGGGAATTTTCTAGGTTCCCATCATCAGAACACGTTTTGAAAGCGGTAACAATCCCATGCCAAACATCAACCATACATATGAACTAGTTTACTCACTACATGAGAACTAATATACATATGAGTTTGAAGTTAAAGATTATAACCATTGATCAAAAAATAAATTGAAAACTTGTTTGATGTGCAAGATCCACCTCTGGTGGATATTCAATACACGTTTTTTTGTTTCTCTCCTCTTTTTATATTTGTTTAGTTTGTAAACAAACCAGGGGAAGTAAACTTGGCGGTACTCTGCCTTTTATACAAGTTTGTTTATAATTTTTATTAAAAATAAAAATTATGTGTTTTTCGACCTTTAATTGTGCAATGAAAATGAAAATTATTCAAGTTCGAGGCCATACTCTATATTTCTTCATTAGGATATTGTCCTAACAAATAATCTATAGAGTTTTTTGTTTTCAAATTTATTATTTGACCCTTTCAGGAATGTGTTGATAGATCTATTTCGGGAATTTTCTAGGTTCCCATCATCAGAACACGTTTTGAAAGCGGTAACAATCCCATGCCAAACATCAACCATACATATGAACTAGTTTACTCACTACATGAGAACTAATATACATATGAGTTTGAAGTTAAAGATTATAACCATTGATCAAAAAATAAATTGAAAACTTGTTTGATGTGCAAGATCCACCTCTGGTGGATATTCAATACACGTTTTTTTGTTTCTCTCCTCTTTTTATATTTGTTTAGTTTGTAAACAAACCAGGGGAAGTAAACTTGGCGGTACTCTGCCTTTTATACAAGTTTGTTTATAATTTTTATTAAAAATAAAAATTATGTGTTTTTCGACCTTTAATTGTGCAATGAAAATGAAAATTATTCAAGTTCGAGGCCATACTCTATATTTCTTCATTAGGATATTGTCCTAACAAATAATCTATAGAGTTTTTTGTTTTCAAATTTATTATTTGAACCTTTCAGGAATGTGTTGATAGATCTATTTCGGGAATTTTCTAGGTTCCCATCATCAGAACACGTTTTGAAAGCGGTAACAATCCCATGCCAAACATCAACCATACATATGAACTAGTTTACTCACTACATGAGAACTAATATACATATGAGTTTGAAGTTAAAGATTATAACCATTGATCAAAAAATAAATTGAAAACTTGTTTGATGTGCAAGATCCACCTCTGGTGGATATTCAATACACGTTTTTTTGTTTCTCTCCTCTTTTTATATTTGTTTAGTTTGTAAACAAACCAGGGGAAGTAAACTTGGCGGTACTCTGCCTTTTATACAAGTTTGTTTATAATTTTTATTAAAAATAAAAATTATGTGTTTTTCGACCTTTAATTGTGCAATGAAAATGAAAATTATTCAAGTTCGAGGCCATACTCTATATTTCTTCATTAGGATATTGTCCTAACAAATAATCTATAGAGTTTTTTGTTTTCAAATTTATTATTTGACCCTTTCAGGAATGTGTTGATAGATCTATTTCGGGAATTTTCTAGGTTCCCATCATCAGAACACGTTTTGAAAGCGGTAACAATCCCATGCCAAACATCAACCAAACATATGAACTAGTTTACTCACTACATGAGAACTAATATACATATGAGTTTGAAGTTAAAGATTATAACCATTGATCAAAAAATAAATTGAAAACTTGTTTGATGTGCAAGATCCACCTCTGGTGGATATTCAATACACGTTTTTTTGTTTCTCTCCTCTTTTTATATTTGTTTAGTTTGTAAACAAACCAGGGGAAGTAAACTTGGCGGTACTCTGCCTTTTATACAAGTTTGTTTCATTTTCATTGCACAATTAAAGGTCGAAAAACACATAATTTTTATTTTTAATAAAAATTATAAACAAATTTTGTTTTCTTTTTAAAAAATAATTTTTTTATTAAAATTTAAAAAATTTTGACTTATTTGCCCTTCTAAACTGCATCCTAAATACAAAACGAAACGGTGACAAAATATGTGCCAAGTTAGGTTTTCTATTCAAGCAATTGAAAAACTTATATGTATATTAAGGAATTTTTAATGCATATTTTAAATTTTAATATTTAGTTTAACAATTTTTTTTCTTTTAGCTTAACTTGTTTGTTCTCCATAAACCATTCTACCATTTTTTGTGTTTTTTTTATTGTAAAAGTAGATCAACAATTCGAAAAATCAAATAATTATAATTAAGCTTGTATTTTTTGTGCATACTTGCCAAAGCAATTGGGTGTGGTGTTGTTGATGGTGATTACTTGAGCTTAACTTTAAAAAAAAAACGCTAATAGATTTATTTCTACATATGACTAGAATTATTCGTGTGATTAAAAAAACGATCATAATTATAAAGTGGACAATTAAAATTAATAAATCAATTTGAAAGGCATAGTAACAAGCACATGAAACGGATGCAAAATTAAAAAAAGAATAAAAAAATCGAAAAATTAAAAGCTTTAAAGTTTTCTAAAAAAGTTTTCTTAAAGTTTTTAGAAATTGATAGAAAATTACACAACATATTGTTATCATTATAAGAAATGCAAACAAATCTTTAAGCTTTTTTGTAAAAAAAAGTTGAGCATTTTATATTTATTTTTGATACATTTCTTGTATTGAAAAGTGTTTTTTTTTTAAAGCTCTTATAAATGGAAAGCTTGTACCTATATTAGAATTTCACAGATTTTATAAAGCTTTTTTATTAAAGCTTCAGTTTTAGAAATTTTTTTTTTATATAAGTTTATATAATCTTTTTGTGACCAAAAATTTCGCTTTTCAGTATTCGTATTATTTTTGTATTGGAAAGCTTGTTTTTGGAAAAAAAAAATTTACATATAAAAAGCTTTTACTAATATTAGAATTTAATAGATTTTATAAAACCATTTTATAAAAGCATTAGTTTTAGAAAAGTTTTTTTTAGAGAAAAAGCTTTTATTAATAACAAAGTTGAACTTTATTTGTAAGCAAGAGTTAAGTTTTTCATTATTGAGACATTTCAAAATTATAAATTTTGTGTACTTATATGAATTTAAAGTTTATATTAAGCTTTTATGTAAAGTTTTTATATAGGAAATCTTTTTTAGAAAATAGCTATTGCATATAAAAAGACTCTATTAATGAAAACAAATTAACTAAAACATGTATCTTTCCTGTTTTGGAACATCTCATTGTTGATACATTTTGTGTATTTCACAGATTTTTTAAACCTTTTTTATGAAAGCTATTGTTTCAGAAAACTTTTTATGTAAGTTTATATGGCTTATGTAAACCAAAGTTAGGTTTTGCATTATTTATAAATTATCGAAAAGCTTTGTTTTTATAATAAGGTTTTAGTAATATTTTATTTAAATACATTTTATAAAGCTTTTTAGAAAAGTTTATAGTTTTAAAGAGATTTTTAATTTGAAAGGTTTTTTTTTTAATATAAAATTTAAAAACTTTTTGATAACAAAAGTTGAGCTTTACCTTTCTGATTCATTTTAAAGCTTTTGGGATTGTTTAATAATAGAAATTTTCTTACTTTATGAATATTTAATGCATATATTTTATATTACATATTTTTTTAGAAATAAAGCTTTAATATTTAAAAAACTCCACAAAGAATGAACAATTTCAGTAAACTAACAAAACTTATTTTTCACAAAGTGAACAAAAAACGTATTAAAATTAATGAAAAGCTTCATATTGTTCATGGAAATAGTTTTTTATAAAACTTCTTCGTTGAGTGAATGAAACTTTTATAAACTCGAATAACATTTTTTATAAAATTTTATGAAAACTTGCATTAATTTAATGAAAAATTTCAATGGCCCAGTTTTAGTGCAACTTCATTTTTTGATGAGATTTTTTATGAGCATTGACTAAAAGAAACTTTTAATAAAAATAATGATATTTTTAATAAAATTTTAGGAAAACTTGCATTAACTCAATGAAAAGTTTCAATGGAAGAATTCCAGAGCAACTTCGTTGATTTTATGCGAAAATTCATTAATAATGTAATTCTCTCAGTGCATTACTAATAATACGAATGATCAGATTTTATAAAGTTTTTACACAAAAGCTATAGTTTTAGATAGCTTTCAGAAAGAAAAATTTATATATAAAGGAACTAGCTGGTAATTAAAAAATCTTATTTATTACATCGAATGTAAGTACAACTTTTCTTCAAATATGAAATATTATCTTTTTTGTATATATGTTAGGTATTGAAGCTTTAAACAAAAAAATATTAGAAGTAAACGAGCTTTCGGAATGAAAATAAAAATAAAGAAACTGTTGTAAGCAAATTATAGAAAACTATGTTTTTTTTTTATCGAAAAAGCTCTGCTCTTACATGACTTTTTCGATTAACAAAATAAATTGGTAATACATATTTCTCAACAAAAGCTGTTTAGACTGCTTTTTAATTCTTAAATCTTGTAAAAATCTAATATTTATATTAAAAATGTTTTCTAAATTACAGTTTCATAAAAAGCTTAATATCATACTTCAAGAAAAGTTTTTAATATTATTTAAGCATAGCCAAGTATTTTGATTAAAACAAAAATGTACCTTCATAAAATATTTTGAAATGTTCTTTTCTATAAAAAAAAAAACTTTTCCAAAAGAAACTTTTGCTTAACCAAAGCTTTTGTCTTAAAACTTCATAAAATCGGTACACTTATATTATTAGTAACAGCTTTTGTAAAATAATATTGTTGAAGCTAAGCTTTTTTAATGAAAATTGTAAATATTGAGCTTTTTAATACATATTAACAAAACTTTAAAAAAGCTTATTAAGCGTTTTATTCAAAACAAAAAAAAAAATTATACAAAAAAGTTTTTTTAGCTTGATTTTTTTCAATTATAAAAAGCTTTTAAAGTTTAAAAACTTAACTTGGCTATATGAAACTATCCCTAACACTTGCTTGGTTAGTTTTTTGTTTGTTTTATTTCTAGAGTGCATTGACATGGTTTATAATGTTTGAATTTTTTTTTTATATGAATATCATTTTTTTTAAACATTTGTTGTTTTATTTTAATCTAAATCGTTTACTTGTGTGTAATATGCATCTAGTTTGTTGTCATAGTTGTAGTTTGTTGTATAGTTTCTCTTGTCTTATATATATTTTTTGAAAAGTGAATGTCCACCAAAAGTCCTTGAAACTTAAAACCAAACTTACCAGTTTGTGTGTTTAGTTTTTTTTTTTTTTGTTGTAAGTTTGCTGGGGCAGTAGTATCAAAATCTAAAAGAACATAAGTATGAATATGTGTATGTTTTTTTTTTTCATTTTTTGGTTGCAATTACAGTTTAATGCACCACAAACAACAGCAATAACAAGACATCACCTCATATTTATAAGCAGAGCTTTTAAGGAATTAATTCAATTAAATTGTTTTGAATAAACGAACAAATTATTAGAATTTAAATGACTTTTCTAATGAATAGACATTTGATATCTATATTTTTTCCGTCAGATTTTCAACGTTTTTCTGTAAAGAATGATTGTAAGAATTTTAATAGATTCTCGATATCAAAATCTCTTAAATTCTGAATTATTTTTACAAACTTTAGCTGAATTGCTCACATGTCTTTGTCATAGACTTTGCCCAATTAACCGCGTATGAAATGTATCAGAATTGTCGTTTTAAGTAGATTTTGGTTTCATGTCATAGGCTTATCATTCCATACATGGAACTAACCAAATGAGTGAATTACGAAGTTAAGGGTTTTATGAAATAATTTCTATTAAATTTTTCTAATTAATAATAATGATTTTAAGGTTTTGATTTCATTCATTACTGCCAATTGTTTTAAATTTCATTATAAGTAAAAAATAGTTACAATTAACAGAAAAAATTTTCGAAAAACTTTAAAGAAAAAAAAAATTGCTGTGATATAAAGAAATCGGTGGTCATGAAAATGATGTTCAAATCGATAAAGACCACTTTTATCCAGGGGGCGGGGGAATGGGAAATTCCCCCAAATGATATATTTCAATACAAAAATGTAAAAAAGATTAAAAAATTAATTAAAAATACTCTAAGATCCCCAACACAATCCCCCCTCCCCCCACCTAACAAAAACTTTTTCCTGGATCCGCGCCTGCTCTCTTACATCCACTCGTTCCCCCGTTCCATTCCAGATTGTTTTCCTTTCCTTTTGTTTAAATTCCACTCGTTCTCGGATATTTTTAGGATTTAATTAATACATAATTTTAGTTTGTTTCCTGTGTTGAGTGTTTCAAATCCACTCGTTCCCAGTTTCATTCCAGTTCATGCCCTTTGCCTTTAGTTTCAATTCCACTCGGTTAATTTTATTATATTTAGTGTTTTAATTTCACTTATTCCCTGTTTCATATCATTCCGATTTTAACCAATGTTTTTTTCGATTAATTTTCAAATCGATAAATATTACCAAAATCAGTCTTGCTCTATCCCATTTCCTTCCCTATGTTTAGTGTTCCATTTCCACTCATTCCCCATTCCATGCCAGCTTGTTGGCCTGGATAGTATCGAGAAATCTTCAGAATTTTAGTATACAAAATACTTATTACTTAAACTATGATTTAAAAATAAACTAAAAATTTATTTAATCGTGGAATTTTAAGAAGAATACAAATTTACTTAATATAACTAAAGCTTCACATAATTCACTTAATTGTGGATTTTAAAAGTATTAAAAATTTACTTAAAATAACTAAAAATTCACTTTATTTATTAAAAAATTACTTAATCGTGGATTTTTAAAGGAACTAAAATTTACATAAAAGAACTAAAAATTCGCTTAATCGTGGATTTTTAAACGAACAAAAATTTACGTAAAAGAACTAAAATTTCGCTTAATAATGGAATTTTAAAAGAACTAAAAAATTACTTAATCGTGGGTTTTCAAGGAACTAAAATTTACATAAAAGAACTAAAAATTCGCTTAATCGTGGATTTTTAAACGAACAAAAATTTACGTAAAAGAACTAAAATTTCGCGTAATAATGGAATTTTAAAAGAACTAAAAAATTACTTAATCGTGTGTTTTTCAAGGAACTAAAAGTTTACTTAATTGTAGAAAGATTTTTAAGGGGATGGCTTTTTAAAGGTTTTTTGAGGGTTTTTAAGGGGACTGCAAATTGACGTATTCGTCGATTTAAAAAGGAAATAAAACCATACTTAATTGTGTTCATTTAACTTCAAATTGACTTACTCGTAGATTTTTTTTTTTTAAATTAAAAATGTAGTTAACTAATCCAATTCCAACCATTCTAATTTAAATTCCAGTTCGTTCGCCTGCATATTGTTTCAATTCCACTCTTGCCGCGATCCATTTCATTTTGATCACCATATTTAGTGTTTCAGTACCTATTTCCTGTTCTATTCCATATCTTTCCGATTTTGAAAAAAAATTTCTTTCCACCCATTAGCAAATGTTTGGTGCCGAGATATCTTTAGTGGTTTTGTATTAGGTGTCCATTGGAACCACTAAAATGTTTTTTAATTTTTTTTCCCTACACTCAAAAAAAAAGTTTGTAAAGTGAGCAAAAAATTTTGCTGAGTCAGCAAAATTTTAGTCAGGAGGGTGCTAGCAAAAAAATTGCTAATGTCAGCAAAATCTTTTGCTGAAAATCAGCGAGCAACAAAATTAGTAGATTCGGCAAAAGTTTTGCTGACACTTAGTAGATTAGAAATAAAAAAGCCTTGGTAAAACTGAATAAATTTTTTGCTGAATTTTAGTAGACTGAAAAAAAAAAAAATTGTAAAAAAAATTGTAATTTAGTTAATATATTTGCTGAAAATCATAAAACATATTTTTGTGATTCTTTTAAAAATAATTTACAATAATTACGAAATATAAAAATTTTCATTTTCCCACATTGACGACATGAATTAATTTAATATCTGAAAATATATAGAAATAAATATATATAACATAACAAAAATTTTCTTTCAACTACTTACATCAATGGTAGTCTAAATGATGCTTTCTTTTAAAGGACGCAACCGCCGAAGATAATTATAGAAACGAAACGAAAAAATAAACAGAAACAAACGAAACGAAAAAACAACCCTTTTTTTGCAATAAGAAAAAGGAACCATAAAAATCTACCTAAGATGTGTGTCTTTGTCTTTCGCTTTACTCTGTCTACATGTCTGTATATGTTTGTTTGCAATTTGACCACACTAGATTATTAATCTATTAACATTTATTATAGAAATACATATTAAATTTTAATATTTTCTTTTGTCTTTTATTTTATTAATAGACAATTATTTTCACAAGCCGGTGACAACGCAAAATTTAAGTTGTTTTAATCCTCAAATTTGTTTTATGTATGAAAAACAGATACAAAATTCTTCCATGGTTGATTTTTTTATATGTCTTATTAGAGTTGTACTTTTTAGTATCATTTGCCTCTTATCTACTACATCTTGACATGCCGCGACATCTGCTTCATTCTGCGTATATCTTTCAATCTGGTTGTCGCCCACACTATTAATGTGCTTATCAGCACAATTTTTTTTAGCAAAATTAATTAGTAAAACATTAGTATATTAGTAAAGCATTAGTATAAAACAGTTAAGTGCTGAATAAGAATAACAAAAATTTTAGCTGAAAACACGATTTTAGCAAAAAAATTTGCTAAAAAATAGTATACCTGATTTACAAGACGTTTTACTAACTTTTGTACTAACTTATTTTTTTGAGTGTACATGTTGCTATTTCACAAAATTTGTAGAAATAAGTCGGTCATTTCATACTTAGTGGTCCGATTTTAATTAAATTTGGAACAGGCATAAGTGACGTAATATAGAGCTTAAGTTTGGACATTAGTTCAAACATACCCCCAGGGGAGACAATATAACACTCCAAAGTAGGTCGCTTTTTGCATACAATATTTTGAGTGCTCGCCAATATTTGGTTTCTTATCCGCTTTTAATTAAATAAAAATATTTGTAATCTGCTAATAGAGACCAATAAATTTGAGTTAAAGACTACGCGCAGGAAATCGAAATGTTTGCTATAAAAAGCTCCATTCCATTTCGTTCTCTGTATTTAGTTTATCAGTTCCACGCATTCCACGTTTAATTTAATTTTGATCCCCATATTAAGTATTCCACTTCCATTCGTTTCTCGTTTCATTGTATATCGTTTCCCATATTTAGTGTTCCAATTCCACTCTTTCCCTCTTCCATTTCATATCATTTGGATTTTAACCAATGTTCTATTCAATCAATTCCATTAGTTGCATTTCTTTTCCCATATTTAGCATTCTAATTTTCCTCATTGCCTGGAACAGTTCCAGTTGCCTGGAGTAGTTCAAATTTTTAACCATATTTCATTCCATCCATTTATAAAACAAAAATTAGCACTTAAATCCAGGCTTGTTACGTTCCATTTCGTTCTCTACGTTAAGTGTTTCAATTCTATTAGCTTCGCGTTTCATTACCCTTTGCTTTTATTTTAATTCCACTCGTTCCCTTCCATTTTATTTACTTTAGTTGCATTTTAAGCCCTGTGTTTAAATTTCACTTGTTCCCTTTCCATTCCTGGTCGTTTCTTATATCTATTATTTCAGTTCTACTCGGTTGCCGTCCCAATGTATTTCGTTCTTCATATTAAGCGTTCCAATACCTCCAGTTCTCTGTTCCATTTCATATCGTGCCGATTTTGTTTTCAAATCCATTAAAAAAAGCACTAAAATCCAGGCTCACTCTATTCCATTTCGTTCCCTGTATTAAGTGTTCCAAATCCACAAGTTCCCCGTTCCGTTCTAGTTCATTTACTCTGCCTATTATTTGGATTTCACTCATTCCGTTCCATTTCGTTTCCCATATTTAGTGTTTCAATTTGATTAACATTCTAATTCCTTTATACCTCTGCCGTTACAACTTGCCAGAAAACAGACAGACGAATTGGAAGGAAGGACAGACAGAAACAGGCTAGAATTCGATAGTTGGTTTTTTGTTTTTGTGCAGCAATAAACAAACATTTTGTTGTTGTATATTTTATTCAATATTTTGGTTTTGCTGTTACAAACATTTAAACCGAACAAAATCGACTGCAACAAACAATTTTTATAAGCTTTCAAAAAATTAAACATTGTTGCTGTTTTTTAATGCAGAAAGACAGACTTAACAACAGCCAGCCATGATATCTACCAACAACCAAAAGAAAAAGGAATGTTGTTTTTCTTTTAAGTTTTTTTTCTTTTTAGTAAATGTCGTTTAACGAAAAATATTTGTAGAAAATTTGATATTAAATAATAGGCGTTTATTTTTTTTTTTTATGTTAAAACTATACAAACAACCTTCAAAAAGGCGTTTTTTTTCAAATTAATTTCAAATAAAATAAAGGTTTGAATTTTCATATTTGCAGAGAATGTCTTGAGTTGTTTTTGTTTTTTGTTCCAAGTCTTAAATCAATACAAGGTGTTTGTTTTTAACCGCTTTGGCGACCGAACTTAAACCGTTGAAGATTTTTTGACAAAACTTCGTGCAGACTGGGGCCTATGACTAAATTTTGTGTTGCTTTTGGCACTTTCCTCCTCCCCTATCAGAGAAATGCAGTTACTACTAAAGCTAAACCATTAATGGGATGTCGTTCCTTAATGGGTTAAGATTTTGCCCAAGTTTTAATTTTGAATTTCGCTTTAATTTTTGAATCATCCAAAAACTTGGAACTGAACTAAAAATAAAAACTTGAAAATAACAGAAAAAAATTATTTTTTACTTTTAGTTGACCTTGTAAGGCTCTGAGACTACTAGGTTACAATATATAGGTATAGCTAAAAAGCCACTTCAATCTATTGTTGCTCACAGCAAGTTTCGTTAAAATCGACCTACAGGTTTTTCTAAAATGGCATAAATTAAAAATGGGACATATAGCTACCATTCGTCGTCAAAGGGTTAAAGCCAACAACAACCAGCACCTTTATTACGTTTACTTTAGCCACTTGTTGTAATCTTGTTCTTGTTTCCAATCTGTCTCCTTATGTGTCAACTTTTTTTTATTATTTTTGCGGCCAATTTATTGGACATGTTGTTCTTTATTTGACTAAACAAAAAATCTAAAAACCAACGCCCTACTTTCAAATGTTGTTTGTTAAAATTAATATTTTTACATTCTATATGCAGTAGGGTTATAACTTTTAATCTTTTTTTTTTACAGTTATTAAATTTTACCTATCCTAGTCGTGTTATCCATAAAAAACATAAAGAAACACATTTGACTTACTTTTCGTTTAAAACAATTGTATTTTTTTGTTTATTTTCAACTGTTAAAACATTAATTAACAAAATCGGTAAAAACAATAGATTGTTTTCGTTTTTCAATATAATATAAAGAGTTTTTGTTTTAAATAGAAAATTTTAATTGAATATTTTAACTATTACCGGAAGTCCGTTTTTTGTGTTTATTTTGTTTATTGAATAACAGACAGAAAGTTAAAAAATATATTTATTTGGTAATTTAATTGTATATTCCATTGAAACGCCTTTACCGATTAACTTTCAAAATAACAGTTGAACTTTTATGGAAAAGTACTTCTCAGTGTAGTATAATTATTTTAAAATTTTAGCTAAGCATTAATTTTTAGCATTTTTATTTTTTCGCGGTTTTTAAATAAGTTCCCGCCTAAACGTTTTTGAAGTTCGACACAATTTTTTTTTTTTGTTTAATTATAATTAAACAAGTCTTAAGTCAACACATTAATTAATATGAAGCAAAAAATTGGGTCGAACTTTAAAAAGTTTTATGCGGGAACTTTTTTGAAAACCGCGAAAAATAAAAATGATAAAAATTAATGTTTCGCTAAAATTTTAATAATTATAATTATACTACACTGACAAGAACTTTTCCACAAAAGTTCAATAGTTATTTAAAAAGTTAATCGGTAAGGTGTTTCAATGTTAAACAGTTAAATGACCAAATAAATATATTTTTTAACTTTTTGTCTGTTATTTAATAAATAAAAAAAACAAAAAACACGGACATTCGGTAATAGTTAAAATATTCAGTTAAAAATTTCTATTAAAAACAAAAACTTTTTATATTATATTGAGTATTGAAATAAACGAAAACAATCTATTGTTACCGATTTTGTCAATTAATTTTTTAACATTTGAAAATAAACTAAAAAATACAATTGTTTTAAACGAAAAGTAAGTAGTACTTTTTTTAACAGATTTTCAATTAATGTAGTTTAATGTGTAGTCTTTTTTTTTTTTATTTATTTAAGTCTACGGAATAAATCCTTAGGTAGGTGCTTCGTAAGCAGAACAGCAAAAATTGTTTTTGCACTGATTCAATTTTTCCAATTTGAACAATGGATAATGGATCCCAAATCACAGATCCATATTCCAAAATTGGTCTCACGAGCGATGTATATAATTGTTTTGTTACATTGGAATCTGTAAATTCCTTATCCCATCGTTTTATAAAAGCTAAGGTGCCACGAGCTTTATTAATAGTCAATAAAATATGACGTTTAAAATCCGATTTTGGGTCGAAGAGAATACCCAAATCTAGAATATTATCTTCTAATTCCAACTGAAAACCACCCAAAGAGTAAAGACCAAAAGATTCTGTCCTTCTAGAGAAGCGCATATGTTTACATTTTTTCAAATTTAGTTCCATAAAATTAGATCAGCACCATTCGTAAAAACTATTTAAATCCTGCTGTAGATAAATCTGATCGGAATTTTTATTAAAGCCACGAAAAATTTTAACGTCATCCGCATACATACTAACGTTTGAAAACTTTATTACCGATGGTAAATCGTTAATAAAAAGAGAAAATAAAATTGGTCCAAGATGGCTACCTTGAGGAACCCCAGATGTTACAATAATATTTTTCGACATTGTGTTATTAAAATTAACCTTCTGATTTCTGTCTTTTAAGTATGACTTTATCCAGCTTAAACAATTTCCAGCGAAACCCATCATATCTAGTTTTTTTAGTGTAAATGACATCAGTGTTTTCGCCTTTAAGGAAACCACGATTTACCAAAGTTGTTAATTGTAATAGATTAGTTGTTGAGTTTTGCTATTCCTCTATAATTAATAACATTTGTCTTATTTCCAGATTTAAATAATGGAATTAAGAAAGATTCCTTCCATAATTTTGGGAAATAACCATTTTTAATGGAGATATTAAACATTATGCTCAACGGATACGCCAAAGCATCTGCACAGTTGATTAAGATGCAACTGGGAACACCATCAGGCCCACAAGTTGTTGAGTTTTTAAATTCTTTTAAATTTTTAACAATTTCATCAGTAGTTATAAGAGGAAAAGTTATTAATTGATGTTCTGTAACTGGAAATGGATAATCATTCAAAGTGTCATATTGGGCATTACAATAAGTTGAACCAAAGAAAACAGCAAACATGTCACTTATGACAATATTATCTCGGGATTCACGATCGAGATACTTCATGACAGTTGGAAAGCCAGAAGATTTTCTCTTAGAATTTACAAATTTGTAAAACGATTTAGGATCTCTTCTTAAATTTATTTTCATATTTTCCAACTAATTATCATAAAGCTTTGTATTAAGCAAATTATATTCAGCACGCGTAACAGAATATTTGCTATAATCAGTTACTAAGCCAGTTTCTTTATATTTTTTAAATCGTTTATTCTTTAAATTTTTTAGTCTCGATAATTGTTTTGAGTTCCACGGTGGACCAGAATGATTAGCAGGAATATGTTTCGGGATACAATCGTTCATATAATTTAAAATAGTTTTGTAGAATACATCGATCATTGAATCAATAGATGTTGATTTGCCATTAGCGATAGATAATAAATTAAGCCAATTTGTATTATAAAAATAATAATTTAAATCATTATAATTTGCCTTTTTAAAACAAAATACTTTTGAATTATCATTGCCAGAGTTTTGTTTAATGGCAAACGGTAAATTCAGACTTAACTCAATAGTGGGATGGTATGGATCTTCCGGTAAGATTACAGGGTCAGTGCGATTTAATGAAACGGAAAAAATATTGTGAGTGTATAACTATTACTATCGATCTTAAAGAACTCAAATGTTTTCAAACTTGACAAGTTTCGCGGATTTGGGCATTAAAATTCGAAAAACAACGAGCACATCATGGCGGCAAAAGTAATTTTAAATATATAGTTCAATTTATTGGTTAAAACGTAAAACAATTAATTTTTAGAAAAGGCACTTTTTATGTTGCAAAATGACCCGAAAAAGCGATTTTTATACAGTATTTCCAATTACGTGGTGACAGTTAAAAATTTAGCAAAAAAAAAAATTTTATATCCCTAATATGCAGTTTATTTTGTAGCGGTTTTTGCTGTTACGTATTTACCTTATTTGTTAATAATTTTTGAAAAAATAAAATATAGTTGTTGCGATATCAATTAATTGTATTGTAAAAGACAAGGTCGTTCTAAAAAGATTTTATTTTAAGATATTGATACGCCATGGAACGGATGTTGTTTGTCAAAAATAAAAAGAAAAGGAATATTGTTTGATATGAATTTTCAAAAGGTGTTAAGCTGCACCCCTTTCAGTTCACATTTCTTTAAAAAGCTGTTTTAACTCATTATTGATACAGTGTTCCGTTTTCGACCCAGTACATTTAAATGGCTATATTTGTTCTACTGGATAAAGATAACTAAGCGATTTTTAAAAGTCTTAATTTAAATTATACAACTAGAAATACACAATTTTTGGACAAACTGTTAATCCGATTTCGCTAATACTTTGCACAAATAATCTGACGACTTTATAAAAGATGACTTGATCTAAATAAAAGTTCCCTTTTAAACATAAAAAATGTTATAAGTAATAATCTGTGCCGGGAATTATTCGATCTCACTCCTTATATTTGAAAAACTGACCTTTTTGATGGAACGTTTTTTTGGAAATCTCACCGATTTGACCATGACATTTTCAAATACCCAAAGTCTAAAATATGTCAAAATTTATTTCGTTTTCACTCAAAACATAAATAATAGCTGGTTTTTATTCAAAATACCACCACACTTATAAAAATTATGATGTCAGGGTTGCCATATGACAATTTTAAAAAATGGTAGAAAACCCACGATATTTTTAAAAAAAATTTTTAAAAATCGGTTAACTTAAAAACGAAATTTTTTATATAGTCTTGAATAAAGATTTCATAAGAGAATTATACATAATTCAAATTTTTAAAATACTCCTGTCTTCAAACGTCTAAGACTTATATTCACTAGATGGCGCTTTTTGGCTAAACTAGTTACAAAAACTTCATAATGAAGCATACATGGTAGCTTGTCTCTTAAAATAACGATTTGTTGAGTTTCGTTCACTACAGCCCCCGTTTTTTTTTTTTTTTTTTGTTGAAAACGATCACCTGTGCCGCTAGACTGCCGAAAATAGACCATTTTGGGAAAAAAAACCTGTATTATTATTAAAAATTCCCAAAATTCGAAATTTCGACATAAAAAATTACTTTTTGCTTCAATTATCTAAATAGATAACTTAAGTTTACTCAAAGTTATACAAATATTGAATTATGACTTCATCCGATGGCATTAACCCACTTTAGCCAGGAATTGAAAATGATCCACACATTTGATACAATTGCAGAAACGTTTTTTTTTTTTTTAAATAAATTTTTAAGATTTTTTAAAAGGTCTAATTAGCAGATGTCGATTGCTATTTTAATAATATAATAGTCGTTATTACTGAAAAAACAAAAAAAAATAAATTTGAAAAATGGAGCGACTCCTTTCCAGGAAATTTTATGAAAATAGCTTATTTTGTGAAATATTTAACAAAATTTGAATGTTTTTATCAAAGTTTGCATAATTTTCGAAAAATGTCACTTACATTTATTAAGACTATAATTATTTTTACTGTTATTTAAAAAATCTTTAACCCTTAGTGGTTAATGAAACTTGATTTTAATTATGACTACAAGATTATAAAAGCTCATAAATTGATAAAAAATCTCAACTATATAAAAATTATTATTTTGTGGAACTTGATCCATACATAGTTATTTTTGCACGTTTGGCCTAAAAAAAGACCCACTAGGAAATTTACAGAATAACACATAGCACAATTTTCGGAAAAATATCACTTACATTTGATAAGACTATATACTATAAGACTATATACTATATTTACTTTTATTCAAAAAATCTATAACCCTTATTGGCCGGGGGACAAAATAGACCCACGAAACTTTGACTAAATTATGACTTCAAGATTATAAAGTCTTTAAATGGATCAACAAAATAGTTTTATCCACTTGATACAAATTATTAATTTCACAAAAAAAGACCCACTACGAAATTTACAGAATAACATTTTTCAGATTTTTATTATATTTGGCTATGCGATAAAAGGTATACATACAACTAATGAACAAGCGCAATTTTTTATAGTCCCAATCTTATTTTAAGAAATATTTTTGACCAAACGTTATTAACCCTTAAAAAATGTTATTCTCTAAATTTCCTAGTGGGTTATTTTGGTGAAAAGTGAAAGTTACAAAAAAAAATTAATTTTTATCAAGTGGAAAAATTATTTTTTTTGATCAATTTAAAGGCTTTATAATCTTTATAAATTAAGTCTCATGGGTCCTTTTTGTCCCATGGCCAATTTATTTGATTTTTCTTAATAACAACTATTATATTATAAAAGTTGTAATCGACATCTGCAAATTAGGCATTTTAAAAATTCTTTAAATTAATTTTAAAAAAAAGACGTTTCTGCATTTTTATCAAATTTGTGGGCATTTTGGACTCCTGGCTAAAGTGGGTTAGTAATATCCGATGAAGTCAAAAATCAATATGTAATTAATTTTGAGTATATTAAATGAATAAATAAGATAAAAAGTAAATTTTTTGAAATTTTAAATTTTGGGAATTTTTAATAGTAATACACTATTTTTCCGAAATAAGCCATTTTTTATCGTCTAACATTTAACGTGTTAAAGTTTTCACAAAAAAAAAATTATTTCTTCCATTTGGAAACATTTGTTATAGATTTTGTAATGACGAATCTATTTTTAAGGGACACCCTTATACATGGTTCTATGTATTTGCAAAGTTTGGTTGTCCAACGCATTTAGGTTTGCCATATACTTTTTGAATTTTCCTCCCAAACAAATCCAAAAATATCCTCAAAAAATATCCAAATAGAAAACACAAACGGTAAACAAAGAAGTAGAGTTAAAGTTATTTTTTTAATTTTTCCAAATTTACCAGGCCTTGTCCCACACTTTTTTTTTATATAAAAGCAAAAAATATCCCCAAATCAGAGCTCATAAATAAATAAAATAAATAATCCCAAATGTACTTTACAGGTGAAATTACTAACTAGATCTGAAAAATAATCAAATTAAGAATATTTTTTGAACGCCTTTTCTTCTTAGTTCTCAAACTTTAATAATTTTACAAGGAAACCCTTCGAAATTTATTGATGTTCAATTTTAAACCTTTTTATCTATAATGTATCTAAATAAAGCCCACCACCATTTTTTTACTATGAATGCCGATTCTGTATAATGATATGGATTGATTAATTTCATCAACTCCTCCCATGCCCTTGTTGTAATTTTGAAACATGTATGGGATCTGCATATCAGTTATTAGCTTTTTTTGGGAACGTCATCTTTTAACAAATCCTGCTGGTTTATAAGAATCATGATTGGTAGCCATTGTGCAAATACTGTTATCCTTCCAGCGGACCAATAATATCTCGAACTCTGCTATTGGTTTTTTCATCATCTTCTTTACATTTGTCAGGGGACATTTCTAAGTGCGGTCGGTTATCTCTTATTGTTTATGTAGAACGGTAACCTAAATTACGTAAATCATTCAGCAAGTCGCAACTTGTAAAAAAGTTATCAAAATAGACTTTGTGATTGGCGGGGTTCGTCGATAATTTATCAAGCAGCATTTTGACAACTCTAGTACCTAATGGCTTAGAAACAGAGTTAGCTGATCTGCCACAGTAAATATCAAAAGAGTGGCAGTATCCAGAGGAACTTGCTGCGACCCAATTTTTATAGCCAAAACGAACTGGTTTGCCTCTAATAAACTGCTTTGCTGAATGACGACCATAATATTTAACCATAGACTCGTCGATAGAAATATTTGCGTGGAAAACGTCAAATTGCTGGAACTTTTTGATAAGAACATCTGAAAGTTTGCGTAACTTGAACATTTTGACAGTGGTGTTTGAAGCTTCATTATAATCGACAAGGTGCAAATTTCTCTTTATTTCTTTAAACCTATTCCTGGACATAGAATTTGACACAACTTCTACTCCTATATCTTCATCTAAACTCCAATACATGCTTTCCCCTGGAAGTTTGTGGTATCTAGATAGAATATGTATACCAAAGAAAATCTTTAGCTCTGCAACGGTGACTGTAAAGTTGTGTCGATTATTTTGACTCGCGTACAACTGGCTAAGATTAGCGATCATTTCAAAAACTTCTTCGTCGAAAAACATTTCAAATATTTGAACTGGTGTCAATTCCTTTACTGCGTCTTTCATACGGCTTTCACTTAGTAACCGCTCGCCAGTTTCCGCATAAATCTTCGAATAATTAGGAGCTGATTTTCGCCAAGATGAAACTTTATATGCTGATGAAATCTCATTTTCTCCACACCGTGGCGTATTGGTTCTAATCCTAATCACTGCAATCTTCATCATCCAAAAGAGTGCCAACATTGCGAACAAAAACCTCGACTTCTCCAGGAACGTCATTTGCAAAATTGACAAATTTATATTGTCGTCAAACCCCTCTTCTTCATCAGTAACAATACTAGGCTCTGGTTGAAGTAGATGTATTAACAGCTTCTTCTAAACCACGAAAGCGATTACTAGAGCTAAAATGTCGGTTCATCTTAGTAAAGTTACTACGCGTGTTAAAAGCTCTAATATACTAGTTCAACTAATATTTCAATGTTTCAGCAACTAATGAATACAATACATACAATAAAATACACTTAGATTATATATATTAGAATATTATACTTGTAGCCATTGTACCCAAATTGGCGTTATAAAATCAGATATATATAAAATATCAAATTAAAAATCATTTTGTGTGATTCTTTATGTATTGAATTTGATCAAATAAAAGAATGTATGACTTTAAACTGTACACGGAAAATTTAATTATTGTTAACCAAAACCTACCTCCACATCTATATTATTGGCCAAATGGCACTACAAATAAATAAAATTAATTCATTCCACATTTTTTATGACCATAGATCTTCCTAGTAATTATTAATGCATATATTTTTTAATAAATATCAATACTTTTTCTATACACCCTCAATAACTAAGTGTTCCCAAATTGACACGGTGGCCGTAAATGGGTTAAGGAGTTCTTATCGAAAAAATGGCTCATAGATCTAAAAATTTTGTGAACAATTCAAACGAGTCTTAAAAATTAAACATTTGTAAGCGTCTAAATTATTGTTTTTTAAAGTTTTGAGATTAACAAAAATTTTATATTTTAGAAATATAGTTTTGGCTCATTTTAGTTTAAATTAATCTTAAAGTTATTCGTCTAAATACTATATGACTTCTGCTTTTTTCAAGAAACTTTTTTAAAGTTGCTTGGAAAAATCTGTTGTCATATAGGCTTTTACTCGATTGATTTGATTGTAAATCTAAGTTTAATTGAAATATTTATCAACAATTTTTGAAATCGCAAAAAAAAATTCCCTGTCCCAAATTGAAAAAATCTATCTCCAGACCAATAACAAATCGCCAAATTTGGGGAAAAACCCAAAAGTCCGGTAAGCCTGAGCGAATCTATGACGTAAAATTAATTAGTTAAATACCTGTCATCAAAACACTCTCGTTACGTCAGCTATCCTCTCCCTCTTATTGCTTTAATATGCCACAATTACACAATTCCCATCCAGCGTCATCTTATAATTCCAAACAACTTTATATAATCATTAACCAAAATAGGCTGTATAAAATGAATGGTTAATATAAAGAATGTATTAAATACACTTGTGTTTTGATAAACGCTGCGTTAGCAACACGCCAACAAAATCTTAGCAACACGCCAACAAAATCTTCGGAATTTAAAAATTTCTTTAAACTTTCTCAGAATCTTTTTAAATGTTCTCAAGAACTGAAAAAAATTTTATGAAAAATATTTAAGAATCTTGACTAAACCGGGGATTTGTAAATTTACTTATTCGTGGATTTTTAAATCAACTAAAAGTTTACTTAATCATCGATTTTTAAAAGAACTAAAAATTTACTGAAACGTATTTTTTAAAAAACAACTAAACATTTGCTTAATCGTGGGTCTAACACAAAAACTAAAAATTTACTTTATCGTTAATTTTTAAAACAACTAAAAATTTTCTTAATCCTGCATTTTTAAATCAACTTCAAAATTTTCTTAATCGTGGATTTTAAAAACAATTAAAAATGTACGTAAACGAGGATTTTTAATAGAACTAAAAATTAAATTAATCGTGTATTTTTAAAAGAACTAAAAATGTAAGTAATCGTGGATTTTTTAAAAGAACTAAAAATATGCTTAGTCGTGGAACTTCAAAAGAACCAAAAACTTACTTAATAGTGGATTTTTTAAATAACTAAAAATTTACGTAATCGTAATACGTAATGTTTTTTAAAAGAACTAAAAATATACTTATCAGGGATTTTTAAAAGAACTTAAAATTTACGTAATCGTTGATTTTTAAAAAGAACTTAATTGTTGATTTTTAAAAAGAACTTTAAATTTACTTAATCGTTGATTTTTAAAAGAAATCAAAATGTACTTAATCTTGGATTTTTAACAGAACTAAAAAATTACTTAAGTGAGAATTTTTAAAGGAACTAAAAAATTACTTAAGCGAGAATTTTAACAACAACTAAAAATATGCTTAATCGTAGACTTTAAACGAACTAAAAATATACTTAATAGTAGAAATTAAACGAACTAAAAATATTCTTAATCATATAATTTAAACGAACTAAAAATATACTTAATCATAGAATGTAAACGAACTAAAAATATTCTTAATCGTAGGATTTAAACGAACTAAAAGTTTACTTAACCATAGAATTTAA
The DNA here is from genome assembly GCA_021234595.1 of Delia radicum. Classification (NCBI taxonomy): domain Eukaryota; kingdom Metazoa; phylum Arthropoda; class Insecta; order Diptera; family Anthomyiidae; genus Delia; species Delia radicum. Next base: position 146,400,643 of record CM037855.1, read on the forward strand.
ATGAACTAAAAATATACTTAATCGCAGAATTTAAACGAACTAAAAATTTACTTAGGACCGATTACCGAATGTCCATTTAAAATTTAACAAACACTTAAATTGAAAATTTATATTTGAAACAACAACAAACATGTCAGTTAAAGTCCCTGTTAGTAGCTTACGGGAGATTGTGGAAATGAGGCTTAATCGTATAATTTAAACGAACTAAAAATTAAGCTTTTTTATTTTTAATATTTTAGAAATCGTTTAATTTTTTCACTTATTTTTTGCATTAATAATTTTGTTTAAACCTCTGCAATCTTTATTTGATAATTATGAATAAACACTTTAAACTACAGGGGAGGTTGGGGTGAAACGTTAACACAAGCTATTATTTTAAATCGTTCAATTGACACATCTGACAGAATGATTGGTGGACTAACTTATTTGACAACTTACTTGTCAACTAACTTATTTGTTGCATTTGTATGAATTTTTAAAAAAATTTATTTTTTTGGTAACATTAAAAATAATGTCCACAGAGAGAATTTTTGTGGACAACAAATAATCAATATTTTTGATAGACTAATGACAATTTTCTTCAAAAGCTTCATATTTTTATGAAAATAGCTTTTTAATGAAACTTTTTCATTGAGTAAATTAAGTTTTTAATAAATGAAATGACATTTAGCATAGCATTTTATAAATACTTTTATCAGTTTAATGTGAACTTTCAAATTACGAATTTCAGTGCGACTTCATTGCTTCTATGAAAAAATTCATTAATATCATGCAGATAATTCTTTCAGTGTTCCTCAATTTATATTTAGTAATAGATATATACAAAAAATATAGAGATAAAGAAATATAAAACCAAGAAATCTTAGTCTTCGTCCAACTATTCTGAGCCACAGGTGAAAAAGCTGGGCGTTATCAAAGAGTTTAGATAAATAAAGAGGTTGCAATACTCTCACTTACTGAGATAAAATATATAAGTTGTGGCCGCAAATGAGGAAATGAATACTTTTTCGCGACTTTAAAATGATAAATTAATATTTTTTAATGTTGCTGCTGAATTGTTTTCGAATTATTTGTTATGATTTGAGCAAAAATTTGTTCAATTTAGATGTGGTTGTCCTTAAAAACGGCATGTTTCCTGTTTGCCGGCACAAGGTGTTAACAGAGGGTGAGAGCATTGTATAGCCTTTGGTGTTATGTCTGTACAATTCAACTGAGCAGCCCTCTAGCATATGTTACAAAACAATTAACGGAATTCTTAAAATTCAATTTTATTAAGATTTCGTTTAAACAAATTATGTTCCTTTTTCTTATTTTGATATAATTATTCAAGTTATTAAGAAAATTCACATTTACAAAATATTCTACTAACACAACATAAATACCCTCTAACAATGCTTAAATTGCTATTAAAATTTCAACCAAAGTACACTCAACAAAAAAAAGTTAGTAAAGTCAGCAAGAATTTTGATGAGTCAGCAAATATTTAGTCCGGAGGGTGCTTGCAAAAAAATTGCTAATGTCGGAAAATCTGCGAGCTATTTTTTGCAACAAAATTAGTAGATTCAGCAAAAGTTTTGCTGACATTAAGTTGATTCAAAATTAAATAATCCTTGCTAAAAGTTAAAAAAAATTATTGCTGTATGTTAGCAGAGTGAAAAAAACTCCACAAAATTGTAGAAAAATTATTCTTTAGTTAATTTATTTGTTGAAAATCTGCAATTTTTTTTTTGTGTTATTTTTTAAAAGTTAGTTACAAAATATAAAAATGTTCCGAATCCCACATTGACGACACGAATTAAGCTTAACGAGAATATTTCTTTAAAACAAATCACGAACACACAACATTTTTTTTCAGTGAATTTTTCCAACCGCTATCAAAATTGTATCAAAATCCTATATAACAAACGCCTTCTAAGGCATGACTTGTTAAAAGTAGTAGTATATTTTAAACGGTAGAATGTCTAAAAATGTATTAATAGTATAAAAATGGAATTTACCGCTTTACCGCTTTTAACACAATAGTCCAAACTCCCCTTTATTAATATATGATTTTTGAGTATTTTTTAATTTTACTTATCTCGTTTGAGCGTTTTTTAGGTTCTATCACTTTTTGTTACTTTAGGTTTTTTAAATATCTTCGTTTTTTATTTTTTTTTGATTTCGGCATTTTTAATGATTTTTATTTTATTTTTAACAATTACTATTTTATTTAATATTTCTTCGCAGTGTAAATCGAATATTATAAATTTTAATTTATATTTAAACCTGATTTTTATAGCTATTTTAGATTTTTTTTTTGGTAAAACACACCACCTACCACGTCACCAAGTGTTTTAAATGTGTGAATTGATCCGCTTCTTTGACAGGGCCATGTTAAAGTGGCCATTCCCTTTCGTACAAAAAGTCCTATCAGGGACCTGTCCCTGGCATCTAGGACATCTTCTGCATGACACTTAGGAAAGCTCCCTTTGCCCGAAATGTCCTGCTGTTTTTGGATCTCTTTTTATGATTTGTTTGTTTCATCATTTTAGTATATAAAAATCGTATAATGAGGGAGTGTAGTTTTAAATGTAATCCTCTAGTTACCAAAACAGAAACATGTTTGCTACAATGTTGCTACTTGTTTTAAAAGTTGTTAGTAAATTTTTAAAAGACATACTAAATAGTATATGTTGATATTTTAAACACATGGATTTTTGTGAATAAATAATTGGAAATTATTAAAAGATCACAGAAGATCACAGTAGTAAAGGGTCCGCCATCTAACGTTTTTTTTTTTTTTCAACTAGTGCTCATTTCGTGAATGGTAACACTTAGCTCATGTCTGATTTGACAGATAATTAGTTTTATCCTTCCGCTGAACGAATATGGTCCGTATGTTCGTTATCTTGTGAAAAAAGTGAAAGAAACTGGCATCCTCATCGATAAACCAAAGCGTGAAAAGCCAAAAGCAGTGCGTACACCCGAGAATATTGCTGCTGTGGCAGAAAGTGTGCGTGAAGCGCCATCAACATCAATTCACCGTCGTTCTCAACAATTGAACATTTCGGAGACATCATTGAGACGAATTTTGCATAAAGACCTTGGTATGACGCCATACAAAGTCCAATTGGTTCAGGAGTTCAAAAAAAAAAAAGTTATTTGGCGGACCCTTTATTTTTGTAGCAAAAAAAAAAGTGATTGGGAATAAGTTCTGCAGAACAAAAGTTAATTTGTTGACTGAAACAAAAATTGGCTGACAATGAAACTCTGTTTTGTGGTTCCTACAGATTTCGATGAAATTCGTATACAGTAGAATCTCAGAAATTAGAACCACTTTGTACATCGCGCAGTTATAATTTCTGAAAAGTTCTAATTTCTGGACATTTTTTTTTACAGAAAATTATAATAAAACTAGTTATGTAAGCTTTATGTTAACACAAAACAATTTTTATTTAATAATATTTAATTAATTGAACATATTAAATTCATAGGAAAACTTTAAAATTTTTTTTTATTATTAGGTATTTAATTTTGTACAAGCATATCAAATTTCACATGCATATGACCGAATTGTACTCACCACGAATAACTCGGGGACTCCCCGTTTTATTTTTACTTCAATGAGCAAAAAAATAATTTGTAGTGAAAATTCAAAACAAAATAAAAAAAATTTCCAGAAATTAGAACCACAGGTTCTAATTTCAGAGCGTACAATACATTGGAGCGTACAATACATTGCTAAAAAATAGTTTGTAGTCAAAATACAAAACAAAATAAAAAAAAACTTCCAGAAATTAGAACCACAGGTTCTAATTTCAGAGCGTACAATACATTTAAATGGCCGGTTCTAATTTCTGGACGTTTCTAATTTGTAAGAGTTCTAATTTGTGAGATTCTACTGTATATGTAAGTAATAGGTGTCGAAACAAAAAAATAAATGGTATGAAACATACCTGCCCTATATTATGCGATATTTAGGGGGTAAAAATTGATTTCAAATTTGTCCGAAACGTTTTTGTTTAAAAAACTTTTTATTATTTTTGACCGTAATGAAAAGGTTATCCAAATACCTTTCATTTAATATCAAATTTGTATATTGTTTCTTTGAAAGAAGAAAAGTTTAACCGTTTAACGTGAAATTGTGCAGCTATAAAGGTACTCATTCTTTTTTATTTTGTATATATTCAAATTTTATAGCATTCGATAGAACCCATCAGCGGTGCTTCCTTGTGAGACATTAAAACTGCTAGAGACAATAACCATTTGTTTGATAATATTTTGTTGAAATAAGCAAAGAAAATTAGTAAAAAAAAAAAAATATATAACGTTTTACTAATTTGTCTACAAATTTTTTTGTGACATATTTCGTTGTCGTTTAAAACACTTTTAATTCCAAAAAATGGTATAAGCAATTTATAACATTAAAACTTTAAAATATAAATTTAATAAGTTTATGATGCAAAAAAAAAAACGAATTTAAAAATCGCTCTCTAGTGAAAATATTGGCAACCAAAGTTGAAACTTTGACAGCATATAAATCCTAGACGGTTGAAGATATTTTGGAAACTAAAAATTTGTGAGCAAATCTTTATTTATTTTAGAAAGATTTAAGTTAACCGATTTTTAAAAAGTTTTGAAAAAATATCATAGTTTTTGAACTGTTAAATGGCAACCCTGACGATATAATTTTTATACGTTTAGTAGTATCGTTCGATCGGTCAGATTTTCAAAAATTATATACAATCGATAAACTAATTTCTATCAGAGAAATACATTTTCAAATATTTTCATCAACACAACAATCAAAAATATAAAAGATTAGGCTTGTTTTTATAGTTTTAAATAATTTTTGAAAAAAAATCCTTTGAAAGAGGTCAACAATTTATTTTTTTTACAATTTTTTATTCACGATTGTAGTGAAGATGTTGAATAATTTTATAGTTTTTAAATCACTTAACTATCTTTTTCCAGTATAAAAATTTTAGCCGTTTAAAAGTACTGGCTCTAAACACTGGATCTACACACTGTGTCAAAGATGAGTTAATTAAAATATTTGACAATTCAATAAAAGTTTAATTGAATTCGGTCATGTTAGCTCATTAATGTCACGTCATAGATCCGCTGGACTTTGCAGATATAAAGAACCATGCTTCATTAAGAAAAGTTTGCAACTTTTTTCGAATAAAAGCGCCCTCTAGGCAACTAAAGTTGAATCTTTTATAGGATGTGAATCCTAGACAATTGAAGATATTTTAAAAACTTTAATTTTGCATAATTCTGTGAACAAATCTTTACTCAGATATATATGTATAAAGAAATATTTTTTAGGTTAACCGATTCTTGAATTTTTTTTTTGGAAAAAATCGTGGTTTTTGACCAGTTTTTTTTTGATATTTTCACATGGCAACCCTGACATTATAATATTTATAAGTGTGGTAGTATTTAAATAAAAACTAGCCATTAATTATGATTTAAGTAAAAACGTATTAAATTTTGGAATATATTAGACTTTGAAATATTTCTGGTCGGTCAGATTTTCAAAAATTACATGCTATAGATCAGACTTGGGCGACGTCAATTACATTTCATAATTATTCACTTGTGAAATTTTTCTTTATCATTCATAATTTCAGACCTACGCTTTCACTTATGGGCTTAAACGCTTCCTTTGAAAATTTTCAATTTTGTCAATACCAGACATGGGACATAATACCAATATCTGTGTATTAAATTACAGGCCAATTACTTTTGTATGGTCAATTACATGTAATTGGGTGTAAGTGAGTAATTGCACTGTAATTAAATACCCAGATGTTGTTACTTATCCCCATGTTTGGTATTAAACATTTTACAAATTTTCCAAGGAAGCGATTCAGCTAACAAGTGTGAGTGCAGGTCTCTTATTATTAATGATATAGAAAAATTTCTCAAGTGAACGACTGTGAAATGTAATTGACGTCGCCCAAGTCTGCTATAGATGAACTAATTCTTAACAAATAAATACACTTAGAAAACTATGTAGGTAAAGAGCACTGCATATGTAGTTAAAAACAAATGAAATTTCACTTAAAGAAAGGACGACTTACATTTCAGTTAATACAAATAACATTGTCATTAGTTTTTTACTGTTCAAAAAATTAACAACAATTGTTGTAAAAATTAACCACAAATGTAATAAAAAATTAAAGAAGAACATTTATTTGTTTTATTTTGTTAAATAAAAAAAAAACTGTATAAAAGAATGTAAAATCATAATACAGTAATTTGATGTGGTTTGTTTTTTTAAATAAACTACAAATGTAATCAAAAATTAAATTTCTTCTACAAATTACTGTTTTTTTCACTTAAAAATAAAGATACTGTATTACAACTCAAACAACTATAATTATTTAAAGCAGAGTGTAAATTTTTATATTTTCTCATTAACATAACAATAAAAAATATAAAAGATTAGCGTTTTTTATATTTTTAAATATTATTTGAAAAAGGTCCCATCAAAAAAGGCCAAAAATTGATTTTACAAATAATTAATTGGCAATCTTTCAAAAAAATTTTATTCCCGATTGTATTCAAGGTGTTGAATAATTTTAAAGTTTTTAAATCACAGTACATTTAAACGGCTATATTTTTTACTGGATACAGATAAATCTAGTAAATCAGAAAAATAAAAGACTAGTCTTTATACGAGTATATTTTTAAAAAACTTTTGAAAAAGATCCGATCAGAAAAGGTCAAAAATAAATTTTTACAAATGAAAATCATAATTGAAAAAAATTACAAAATTTAAAAAAATCACCAAAATGTAAAAACGCCGAAATTTAAAAAGTCCTAAAAATTGAAAAAATTTCCAAAATTCTAAAAAAACACCAAACTTTAAAAAAATCACAAAAATTAAAAAAAAACCTGCAGAATTAAAGAAATCACTAATGTTTTAAAAATCTTCAAAATTAAAAAATCACCAAAATTGAACAAAAGGAAATAAAGAAAATTTTCAAAATTTAAAAAAATTGCCAACATTAATTGAAATTTAAAATAAAATAATAAAATTTAAACCGTTCATATCTCGAAGACTAAGAGAGCTGGAGACAAAAGGTTTGAGCCGTTGGCCAAAACTCGCCCCCTTTACCCCTATACCGACTTGATTACCTACACGCAGAGAAAAAACATGATTGCAACATGATTGCCGCAACAAAATTATGATCCCTGCATTCGAACATGGTTGCTACAAACAAATGTTGGGTTTAAAAATAAATTCTGACCAATAACATGGTTGCTGATACCATTTTTTGGTTGATATTATATTATATCATGATTCCCTCTTCTTACCTTACAATATGGCTGATAATATGGTTGATACGGCCAAACTATGATTGTAGTAATTGTAATTTTTAAAATATTTATTTATTTATTTAGATATTTATTATAATTAAAATTACAATTACAATAAATCTTAAAACTAAAGCACTAGCAACTAAGGCTATGGGCTTTTTTAAAATATAAATTTGTATTTTTCGCTAGAAAGGTTTCGAAAAAAAAGACTATACATTTTCTTCAAATTGGATTAATATTAGACGGGTAAGTTGAAACAAATATATTAATTCAACATTCATATGTTTAATGAAAAAACTCAAAGTATAACAGCATATTTTACTATTTCAGTAAGCAAGTTACCTTATTAACTTTTAAACGTATCTATTTTTTCCACAACAAGCTCTCTACCTTATTATTGTGAAAACAACAATTGTATTGTTGATACAAATGACGCTATGCACAACCATCTTATAATAGAAAAACACGTTTTATGTGCTTTCCCACAGTTAAAAACAACCATGCTATAATTGGCGAAAATCATTTTATAGTTGCTGTAACTTTGTTATGATTTCGCCAATCATTATATGGTGAGAGAGATCACTGATTATTCTATTTATTAGTGAGCGTCAGTCTAGTTTGAGATTTTGAGCAAAGTACGTCTTTTTATTAAAAAAAATTAAATTAAATAAAAAAAATAATAAAAAATAAAAAAATATAACATTAAAAAATATATGTAATAGCTCCAACAATAAAATTAACATTTTAAAAACAATTTTTGTAAAATATCAAATAAAATAACTAGATTTTCTTATAAATTACAATGAAAAAAAGAAAAAATTGAAGCAGGACCTTCAGAAATAGTACCAAAAGGCTATATGGAAAAATATGGAATTACTTCAGAATTTTAACTACACTCTGTGTCATACCTCAGTATGAACACATACTTTTTAAACCAGAAATGGTGGTTCACATTGGCGAATATGAAGATGAAATTCTATTATTTGGTCTAATTAAACATATTTGTTTAATTAATAATTTGTATTTTTTGTGCATTCAAAGACTTTTGTACCATGGATTTGATTAACATTATCATGCTTTTCGCATTGAATGCGAAAAAAAATTTTTTCTGTTTATTTAGATTCTTTAGAATCTGATTGAAATTATTGATCAAACAAAAATGTTTATTGGACCAAACAATAAAAGTTCGCCTTTATATTCGCCATTGTGAAAATATATTTTTTTTATTTTAAAATGTACTAGGCCCAACAGTTTTCAGATATTTCACACTCAAAATTATAGCGCACTTACAATCCGAATTTGGCTGTTGTTATAGCTCTTTAATGACTCATTGGACAACTTTAATTTTTGGAATTTAAAAACATTTTTTTATTGGCAATTTAAAAGTGCAGATACATCACGAAATATGTGGAAACTTTTGATCCTGGAACCTTTTTGAACTAAAAAAAAATTAACCAATTTACTGCACATTTTGTCTCAAACAATCCTATTTTATACATATCCATGCACAGCATATTTTTAATAACTAAAATTAATTCGTTTATTTTATATAGATCTCTTATGTTCATTAGATAAAGAAATGTAATATTTAAAATAAAAAAAAAATGTCTTTCTTTTTAATATAGCTCAACCATAACATGGTTATTAATTTGCTAAATATCATCCTGCAGTCATATTATAGCTTATTAGTAGTCATAATATGATAATATTGATCATTTTATGAGATTTTAGATACCATAATATGGTTATATGGGACCATAACATGATAACTTTATGATTAGTTTTTCATCATATTATGATTAGCGGGTACCATATTATGATAATTCCAAGGTCATAACATGTTTATGAAGAACCATAATATGGTGTTATTAGGACAATTTCCGAACTATAATATGATTTATTAGGAATCATATTATGGTAAAATAATAGAAGTTACGTAATCATAACATGATTATTATACTATGGTTACTATTATGGTTGCCGCAATCATGAACCCAACAATGTATGATGCTCTTCGAATATGGTTGCCCCAACCATGTTTTTTCTTTGCGTGTACACACAGAAAAAAAATTTGACAACCGAATTTAAAAGTGTATTTTGGTAGCTACAACCAATAAATTCGATTAGTACAGCCATATTTATATACATATCCGAATATTTTGTGTGTTGAAACTAAAATTGAGCTGTGTTAACAGAATTTTGTTGTCGAAACAAATATTCAGTTGTGCCAACCGACTTCCGTCGTAGTAATTGAATTTTAGTTGCCAAATGGCGAAACTTTTTTTTTTGTGTGTAGATTCTTAAATATCGTTTTTTTCTCAAACGAAGCATGACAGCAAAAAGTGAATCTATTTGGAACATCGCCTAGATCAGAAAAAGGCACTAGAAAAAAAATGTTTGCACCAATAGTCAAACCTCGCCTGCAGTACCCCCATACTGGCCATAAATTTGTACTTGATTGGCTAGATTTTTAGGTCCCGAGTTTTTCTCGAAAACTGAGCATCGAAGAGGGAAACGAGCATTTATTTGGAACATCGTCTGTGTCTTTAGAAGGTAGAGAAGTGTTTTATTAATTTCCAATTTTTTGTGAAATCAAACGAAAATCACATTAAAATGTAAATTCCTTTACTGTGATAATTTGAGGTAGGTCGCTGTATTAAATCAGAATAAAAATCCAAAATTAGGTAAACATATGTTTAAGTTTTGATAAAGAAAAATAATAAAAAAAGATTAGGGAAAAAATTTTTGTATATACAATAGAAAAAATCTACATGAGTCATTTTCAATGAAGATAGGAGGAAAAGGGAGTGTATGAAACACACCCACTTATTATTAGATTAAACCGGCATGTTCCAGCATGTTTTATAAACCTTTTTTAAACGGAGAGTAAATGAGATAGACTTTTAAAACCATAACATAACTAGAGTAAGCTCTCTCTCTCTCTTGGGAGCATTGAAAATTCTTTAATATCTTATGTATAATTTCTAGAATGTACCCAACTTTATAATAAAAAACTCAATTTTTTTTTTATATAAATCTAACATATGTTTTATTAAAATTGGCTTAAATCTGTTAAAAATTTAAAGAAAATTAAAGTTTATTTTTGTTTTAACAAAAATCCTGTTAAGATTTTTTAATTTAAATAGAAAATTTAGGAAAAAGTTCCGTTTTAGTTGTTATCACTCAATTTAAAGGTCATAAAAAGGACTCTCAATATTCTTACACCCAATTAAGGCTCACTCACACCCACTTGTTTGTTAAACCATTTGAACTCCTTAAAATACTCAAAATCTGTTAAAGCTCTGTTACTTTTGCGCTCCCTTCTAAATAACCGTTACTTTATTTTTGTTTTTATAGAAGAGATTTTCTATTTTTAACTCAAAATCTCTCTCATTATAATTTGTTCCATATTTATCATAATATTTGTCATAATACGCAAAGCTTCCGGTTGTAAATATTTCTAGTAAGTATTATCTTTATTTTCAACTCATAGTATCACAATAAAACTCGTAATTGTACTTTTCGTTTATACTCGGTTTTACAGTTACACAGTCGAACAATAGATTCAAATTCATGAATGAATGTCATCCACGAGAGTGAGTGAATGTGCACCCTCATCTTTGTAAATTTCTTTTTGGTCTTTCTTCTTCCTTCAGTTTATTTTTGTGAATGAATGACGTAGGTTTGCACTACATTCCACTACTAGTAAGTACACCATTTGATGCATACTACGTTTCCAGATGGTGCTAGTGGTGGGCATTCACATTTTTATCTGCGATGACGTCAAAAATACAAAAACATTACGATACAACAAGTGCTACAATTTGAAGATTAAAATACCGAAAAAAAGTTTTTTTTTTACTCTTTTTAGGTTTTTTTTCTGATAAGGGGTAAGGTTTATGGTGGGGTAGGCAATGTATATAGATTTACATATATTTACAGTTTATTTTATCGTCAGCCAACATGATGAAATTACACAAAATTGTTACTACGTATCTGAATGTATCAAATTTGTTAGTGTCATTTTGTAATCTAACAAGGAAACAACACAGTGATGGATCCTTAGATTTTAATGAAACTTGATAGATGTGTTGTTGAGGACAAAAAATATTAGACACGTAATTTTTTTAGTTTGCAATCGCGCAAAAATTTTAATATTTTTGTATGAAAACATCTTTAAAATATAAAAAATTTACATTTTTTTGCACGCAGTGTTAAAGTACTCGAGAAAATAACACATTGCTCATGTTGAGAGCCCAGGGTTGCCACTTATTTCAAATATTTAAAATATGGGCTATAAAAGCTTTTAGGAAAAAGTCGTGTTAAAGCCGAACGATTACAAAAATTGAAAAAGCCCAGACCCCCTGTATGAAATTAAATAAGACTCATTCCATATAAAACCATCAAAAAATATCCAATTTTCGACCTATACAACTTTTAATTTTAAACAAACTTAGTTGTGAAAGTAAGTAAGTTTTGGGTTCTTAGCTCTAACGGATGTGGAAGTATCGCATTTTAAAATACGAAAAAAGACTGAAATTTAACAAAAGTAGTCGCACTTAATCGTATCTTTTTAACGGTTAAATCAACATGATTCTCATTTTAAAACCACTGTTGTCACGCTTTGAGTAAAATAAGCGAAAATTTTATTTTTTTAAAGGCAAAATGCATTGTTTTTAAAATCAGCGGTTTAAACCGCTATATTACAAAAAAATGGCTTTTTATTAAAATTTTCAAAAAAATATATATTAATTCTAATTTATTCCATTATGCTCTTACGCAGTTCAAAGTTGTGGATGGAAAATCTCTAAAAATATACTAAATATAGTAGAAAAAAATATTTTCATAAAAAAATAAAAATAGCAGTTTTGCAAAAGTAGTTGAACATAATTGCAGATATTTTTAAGATACAAGAGTCATTGATCCCTCATTTTTAAGGTACTTAAATTGTGGTTTTACTGGTTTTTAAAAATAATTCACTTCTTGACGGTAAAATGCATTTTTTTAAAATCCGTGGTTAAAACCGCTGTAACATATTTTTGACAACATTTTAAAAAACTAGCTTTTTGAAATACCGGTTTCTAAACCGCGGTTTTTGAAAACAATGCATTTTACCGTGAATAATGTGTGCACTAGTACAACCGCAAATTAAGAAGCTAAAATGAGTTATCATTGGCTCTCGTAGCTTAAGCCGTTAAAAAGATATGGAATATTATGTACACTCAGGGAACTTCTGCTTTAAAAATATGTAGTTGTTTGTGTTGTAATACAGTTTCTTTATTTTTAATGTAAATGTCAGTCATTTTTAGAACAAATTAAATTTTTTACTAACCTTGTAGTTCATTGAAAAAAACAAACCACATCAAATGAGGGTTTTATGATTTTACATTTATTTTTTACAGTAGTTTTTTGTTATTAAAAAAAAAAAAATATTTGTTTATTTTTTACTACCATGAGGTTCATTTTTACTACAATTGTTAGTCATTTTTTGAACATTAAAAAACAAATGACAATGTTAGATAAAATTTACTGTAATGTAAGTCGTCCTTTCTTTAAATGAAATTTCATTTGTTTTCAACTACATTTGCAGTGGTCTTTACCTACATAGTATTCTAAGTGTACCAATACTTTTTGAAAATTTTCAAATATTTTTCATATTTTGAAACGCGATATTCCAAGATCCGCTAGGATTAGCAGTCCTACCAGACTTGCGCGACGTCAATTACATTTCAAAGTCATTCATTTGTGAAATTTTTCTATATCCTTAATAATTTCAGACCTACGGTCACACTTGTGTTCTTAAACGCTTCTTTGCAAAATTTTAAATTTTCTCAACGCCAAACATGGGACATACTACCAATATTTGTATATTTAATTACAGGCCAATAACTATTTTACGTCTAACTACATGTAATTGGGTGTAATTGAGTAATTGCCCTGTAATTAAATACCCATATGTTATTACTAATCCCCATGTTTGGTATTAAACACTTTACAAATTTTTCAAGGAAGTATTTAAACTCACAAGTGTGAGCGTAGGTCTGAAATTATTAATGATATAGAAAAATTTCACAAGGGAATGATTGTGAAATGTAATTGACGCCGCCCAAGTCTGTGTCCTGCATTTGTACGAAGTTATACTTATATGATGTACATCCTCTATGCCAATTTTGGTTGCAATCAGAAATCGAGAGGTTGATTTTATATGTTTTCAGTCATAAGCATTATTATATGCCAATTTGAACTCAAACCAACAAAAACTTCTCCTACAAATGTGGTATTCGAAAAAATTGTTTTTTGAATAAAAAAAATTTTCGGACATGCTTGTTTTATATACCTGTGGATGTGTCTTTAAAATACCTATAGTAGGCATATAACTTTTGGCATGTTTTAACAGGCAAGGCTGAATAGTCCATGGAAAAATATGAATAATTGCGTTTTTACTTTTTCGCTATCGTTAAAAAAGGTTACGCACCACATGCGATGAAGTTTGGAATTAGGATTTTTTTGATGGCACTATTTAAAATAATTTTTCTGATTTTAGTTCCTCTTTGTTTCAATACCGGGAAATATAATTCATAACCTGAATGAAATTTTGACTTTATTAAATAAAAAAAAATAAAAATCTTGGAAGGTTTTAGAAACTGCATTCGGTGAGAAAGGTTTTTGTTTCAAACTGACCGAAGATAACGTTTTTTATTATCAGTACAATAATCCCCATAGCGTAGTGACTGTTAAATTTTAGTCAAAAAAAAATTATATGCCTTACACTCATAATAATCTATACATAAAAATACGAAATTATTGTCAAAACTACAAAAAATTTCGTAAAATGTACAGAATTTCGTTTATTTAACGAAAAATTTTGTTATTTTGACATTTTTTCGTAATTTTACGCATGGGTTATTATCAGTGTATAGTTTAATGACTTTTATAAGAAAAATATTAAAAATAACGTTTAATGGGGTCAATTTTGGCCCCAGGTTCAACCCCTAAATTGCGCATCTAAAAATAATACGTGTCTAATATTTTTTTGTGCTTAACATATCCAAGTTTCATTCAAATCTGAGGATTCACCACTGTGTAGTTTCCTTATAAGATTTGTACACTTTGTGTCATATTATAAAGTATAATTTTGCATGTAAAAATAATATTTACAACAAAAAATTGCTTTAATGATATCACTAACAAGGAGCTTTTCGACTCATCCGCTGTAACTTTAGTTTTTTGTGCGTCCCAACGGTGAATTAATTGCTCTTAAGGATAGACTGACTAAAGCGGGACTTATCAAAATTTGCCATTTCTGTGTTAAGCAGCGTCAATTATATCGTAGCAACTGGTCTGTGTCTTTACTAAAAAAAGAGGACCTGATTTAACTCATTATTGACACAGTGTTCCTTTTTCGACAGAGTACTTTTAAACTTCTAAACTTGGAAAAAAAACATAAAAAAGAAGGAAACTTAATTTGTCTTATCTGATAATTAAATGTAAACATATATGGTAGAAAGAAGAAAAAAAAAATTCATTACCCTTACAAATAATTGACAAATTAAAATCACATACAATTTTAAAATCTATTGATTTATATTTAAATTTTCATTATTTAAAATGTGAAACAAAATATTAGTGCGGATTTTCAAAAGATTTTAAAGAATTTTATGAAGTTATATCAAATTGTATCAAATTATATATAAATTTATCAAATTAGATAGACCCATATTCCGGATCAAATTATATCAGATAAGATTATGTATGGGATTTTTCGGATCAGCTAAGATATGATGTGATATGAAATTATATATATGTTTATATATACCCATATTGGAGTTTTTTTTATCTTGCTTTCTAACTTTATTTTTCATAGGGGAATAAGTAATCAGTTGCCCTTAAAGAACCTGTCCTGTGACTGGCTAAATAGGGACTTATCATAAAACTAGTAAAATTTACCATTGCTTTGGGAGAAGCACTGTCAGTTATATTGAAAAACTGGTCACTTGACTGGTAAAAAAGGGACATATTTTTCGCAATATTATTATTTAAAATTTTAAATTTAATTTTTAAATAAAATTTTCAAGCTATTAAATATTTAGTAATTCGTGATTTTCAAATTTAAAAATATAAAAGTTAACTTTATCAACAATTGTTTTTAAACCATTATTTTTTTTTTTTTGTCTCCGCTGTAAAGAGTTCAACAATTTTTTCTTTTTCTACTTAGTAATTTTTTAGTAAGTACTAACTAATTACTAAGTAGAACAAGAAAAAATTCTTGAACGCTTTACAATGTAAATAATACTTAAGAGAAATGTAAAATATAAAGATATAAATAAATTGAACTGAATTGTCTCCGCTGTCATTTGTACATAGCGTTATTTTTGCACATTTTATATTCATAAAATAGGCTATATCTCGGAAACTAAGCGAAATATGTATATTAAAAATCGTATACTGTAAGTAACTGAAATGGACATGCCAAAAACCCCGGGACATGTAAACTTAATTTTGGTTTACAGTATACAGTGGGGTATTTGAAAAAATAATGTTAATAAATATAGAACTTCGGTACGAATCAATTTGGAAATTGTAAAAGAGGTTAATCTTTTGTGATATTGTGATTTGGTTACTCTGTTTTAGTACAGGCTGTAAATACAGGTTGTCAAAGTTGACTACCTCGTGTATAAAAAATCTGTTGAGGTGTGTAACTTTTGTGAACCGATTTCTAAAATTTTTAACCTGGAGTAGATTAGATTAGATCAGAAGGCACTATGCACCGCGACCAATGTAGGTCTTTTGTGCTGCCTAAAGTTACCTATAGATTCAAGCTACCTATAAAGCCAATTATCCTATTAGGCAAAATGTTAGCGATGTCGGAAGGCGAAATGAACCGATCACCTAGAAACCTAAGTCTCCTATCACAAAGCCTGGGACATTCGCAGAGAACATGCTCCGAGGTCCTGGAGTAATGTACGTTGCTTATCGAAATGGGTTATTTTTATATATATCGAGATTATTTTTATGTTATTTTTAATTTATAATGAGATTCCAACCTCCGTGTATTTACAAAAATAAAGAAAATCAAACATATTAGCTAGGTTGATACTAGTATTTCGATCTGGCTAAAGATCTAAAGATCTTATCTTCTTAGTAATTCTTTTTCTATTATCGTAATAGTTCGGCTTTGAGACGACTTTTTCCGAAAAGCTTTTATACCTCTTATTTTAAATATTTCAAATAAGAGGAAACCCTGGGTCCACAACATAGGCCATATATGAGTATCAATATTTTTGTTCTCTCGAGTAATTTAATACTGTGTACACATAAATATAAATTTCATAAAATGTAAACTTGTAATTTTAGACTAGACTAGACATATACTTTTTGAGCTTTAAGGAGATGAGCCAAAAAGTAATGGGTGGGCACATTACCTAGTGGGGTTTAAAGTAAATGGTAACTTATATGGTTACCGGGTTTTGAAAAGAAATGTGTCTAATTTATAAAAAAAAATTATTACAAATATTTTTTTTTTAAATAAATAACGTGGTCTCGCTGAGATTCGAACCTGTAACCTCTGGTTATTAGGCGACCACTCTACCAACCGAGCTATCGTCACATATAATAACGGGTTGCTTAAAATGTAAATAAATTGTTGTACTTAGAGTGTTAGTTTGTGATGTTAAAAATATATACCTTACCCTCATGCTTACAAAAAATGACAAAGTAATGTGTCTAAATATATATTTTTAAACAAATATTTTAAAAACTACTTTACGCTTATATTTCATGCATTATGTAATTGATGATCTGTAAATCATTACTTTATGTATTTAAATAATGTTAAGTGTAATGCTGTATCATTACAAGGTAAGCAGTGAGTGCCCAATTATTGGTAACTCATTACTTTATATTTTGAAGTAATGATGAAGGTAAGGATTATTAATTACAAAGTAATGCATTATGCAACCCATTATTGGTAACTCGTTTCCAATAATGATACAGGTAAGGAGTATACATTACAAGGTAATGCATTACTTTATCGCACCCATTACCAAAGTTTTCCGGGGTATATTACTTTAAATTAAAAGTTATTAATTTATGCAGTTATTGATCGATCATCTTTTATGTCACCAAATTTTACAATTGCACTTCACAAGTGGTCGTGGATAGACTTGCAAAAAATAATAGAGATTTAGAATATTTGGGATAACTTTTCTATTTCGTATATTAAAAAAAAATACCCTTTAAGATGTCGCAGCGTTGATATTAATTTATAATATTAACACGATTTGTATAAAATTTATTTCTAAAAAGTGTAAAAAAAAATAAAATTATGTGAGCGACTGATCATGAAGCACATATTTACGCCAGACCGCTATGTGGGGTAGTTTCGTCAGCAAAAATTGGTATCACTCTAAAAGACGTATACGCAATATTAATTTATTACATGGTTATAAATGCTCCCCCTTCTACTATACATGCATTAAATATATATAAATAAATAAAAATATGTTATGACGTTATATTTATAAGAGTTCGTCAGAAAAGTATAAAATGTCTTTGTTTTTTGGAATATCATCACTTTTTAAAATGTTTTCCTTCCGCATGCGCGCAGAGACCAAAATCACAGGTCCCTTTCCTACAGAGCAAAAAGAGCTGCATTTAAATGAAATTTAAATTCACCTTTCGATTCTACACCACACATTAATATAAAAAAACTTTTTTTCCCAGTATTCAAAATGCACCGCTAAGGATATTATATAGGTAAAGACGACAGAAAATGTAGTCAAAAACAAATCAAATTTCACTTGAAGAAAGGCTGACTAACATTTCATTAAATTCAACTAACCTTTGTCATTTGTTTTTACTATTCAAAATATGACTAACAATTGTAGTAAAAATGAACCACTAATTAATTTTTTTATTTTTTTAAATAACAAAAAACGACAGTAAAAAAGGAATGTAAAATCATTAAACAGCAATTTGATGTGGTTTGTTTTTTTAAATGAACTACTAGGTTTGTAAAAAATGTTATTTGTTCTACAAATGACTGATATTTACATTAAAAATAAATAAACTGTATTACAACCCAAACAACTACATATTTTTAAAGCTGTAGTTCCCTGAGTGCGTGCAATGAAAAAGTTTTTTAAGCTACGAAAAATGCTACAAACATTTCCGATATATCGCGGCTCTTTGTTAATCAGTAAAATATTGCATTATGGTAAAGAGAATATTTTGAAAACTGAATAACTTTTCACTGGGTTACCGCAAAGCGAAATTGTTCTCTGTTAAAACTGCCTTTTAATTGTGTGTCATATAAAACAAGACTTGGCCTGGGTTCTATATTCCACTACGAAGTGAAAGTGGAGTCGTTTTTAATTCCACATTTTGAATTCCGCTGTGTTCTGAAAAACGAGTGAATCGTTTTTTTCACGACGATTTCATTTTCATTTTGTTTTTAGCAACAACGTAAAAAAATGCGGGAAAAAACGAAATTATCACTTTAAAGTGAATGAAATTGCAATAAAGAAGAGTGCATTTTTTAACAAAAATAAAAATTAAACAAAAAAATACTTACTTTTAAAATAATATAAAATGAGTGACGCAATTGTGATTTCCTGGTATATAATTGAAAAAGAAAAACAAAGAACGGAAAATCTAAATAGAAAAAGGTTTCGTTACTGTTCAAATCCTTTGGAACTACCAGAAAAATCGTAAGAAAATAATTAGTGTCCGACCGAACAGTTCGGCCAAAACACTATATTTTGTCGGTTTTTTGATATCTAGAGGCAATGATGACAGATTTTGGTATTGGAAACATGTTTGTTGAGCCGATTTAATTCGATTTTGTGTATAAAATTTAAGAGAAAAGCCGAAGTTTAGCTATAAAGTTAAAAGTTCGGCCGCCGAACTATTTTCAATTTGGCCGAACTTTCTGAGGCCGAACAGTGAATTCATTGCTTAACTACAGACTTTTCTTCAAATTTGACAATCAAAATAGCATCTAATCAGCCCAATAAACATTTTTCCAACCGCCAAATTTGTCCATAATGCTTTAAAATACCGAATACAGACCAAATGCATTTTCTGGCCGAACTGTTCGGTCGGACACTAAAAATAATTAAAACTGAGTCGCAAATGTTTAAAATTAATAAAAAAAATAGTTTTATTGCATATTTTAGAAAATCCCGAATGATTTTACAGCTGGAACACCTTTGACTGCTGTATAAAGGCCAGAAAGTTTGGCAACTGAATTGATATGTGTTGGATATTGTTGGGTCCTCCACCTGTTGCCGTTACCTCTGCTCTATTTTCGGCCAATTTTTTACGAATGGTAGCCTCCCAATCAGCCCAAGCCTTTTTCCAACCAGTTGCATCCTTTTCTGGAGGTCCTAAGCTGTTTAATGTACTTGCTAAGTCCTTCCACAACTGGGGTTCAACTGTTTTGTTGTCCCTCTAAAAACCTTTGGCCAAACCAGAATTTTTTTCCATGAATGTTAAAAATGGAGCCTCTTGTCTGGGATCCATGTGTTTTCCTCTAAAAAAATACAACACTTTTTCAGTTTAATAATTCCACTAGAAACAAAATGAAAATGAAATTTTTCTTTTCAAATCACTTATGTGGAATTGAGAACACAAATTGAGCGTAAGTTTCACTTTCACTTCATTTTCGAAATGAACCCATGCGTATAAGTTTTTTTTTTTAAATTTGATTATTTCCGACCACTCTATTTTTTAAATGGTGCACTTTAAAAACGGGAAAAAAAAGTTTTTTTAAAATAATTTTTTGTGTAGCATCAAAAGGTGAATTCAAATTTCTTATAAATACAGCACTTTCAGCTCTGTAGGACAAGAGTCCTGAAATCAGCGTTTTCGACTCCGCGCATATGTGAAAGGAGTTGAAACTTAAAAAAAATAATTACTCCATTTTTTTATTGATGCAAACACCATAAAAGATTGATCGGGTCTTTGATCAAAAAAAAAAAAAATATCTCAAAATGAGATTTTCGCTTTTATGAAATTTGTATGAAAAATTTTGAAGACCTTCACATTTTCAGTCATAATTTTTGAACCGCTCGACCGATGTGTGCATATACTTTATGGGATCTTAGACCTATATTTAGATGCGTTACAATCGGAATGACAAACTGATATATACTCTCATCACAATATCTGTACACTGAAAGATATATCTGCATGCTATCAATGAGTTTTGGCATTAGATCTATGAAACCTCACCGGAACTCGTCCATTGAAACTTTTCATAAAATTAATGAAGTTGTTCATAAAATATAGTGAAAAATTTAATTTTATTTATTAAAAATTTCATACAACAAGTGAAAAGATTTCATTACAAATAGTTTCATTAAAAATATGAAGCTTTTTCAAAAAGATTAAGAAAGTTTTCATTCACATTGTGAAGAAAATTTCATTAGTTTAGTGGAAAAATTTCATTAAAACTTTTACAAGGAATTTTTTCTGTGTAGGGTATAAAAAAAATTGATTTGGTGCAAAATATCTCCACAAAGTTTTGATAAACCTAAATTCTAAATTCGCTTAAGAATTGATTTACTTTAATATTTGTTAATCCGTGTAGACTTAAAAAATTGTTTTTTTTTTTCAAGAACTTTATCATAATTTTATTTTTAAATATGTTATCACTGTTGCATAGTGTAGTTTTTCTTTGAAAATTGTGGAAAATTATGTTTAAATTTTGATTTTCTTTTCTCTTTACAGGTAAGACAACTTTTTTCCTCTACTTACCATTATAATTTTTGCAACATTGTAAGTATGTATTATAATATTATTTCCATAGAAATTAAGTAGGAAATGTTAACACATGTTTAACATTAAAGTCCTTTTAATAGGAAAAAAGTACATAAACAGGCGCCAATGAGTTCTTGAGAAGATGAGAAAAAAAAATCAGATGAACCTCATATGCAGCAAAATAGTGCTAAAGGCAAAAACTTACAAAGGAAGGAAAGCCAAACACAAATTTAAGGGTCAATACAAAAACTTTAAAAATGTTGTACTAACAAAATATTTCATTGTAGACATGAATCTTTTAATTATATTTATGAAACGTTTCATATTCTTTAAATAATACTCCAAGTCGCTTCAGGGATGACTTCTTTAGTGGTTACGTCCATAACAAGTGTGCGGAATTACTTAATTGTTCTAAGAAAATTTTTAAAAAAATGTTTGCATTTATCTCAAGCAAAAACAAAATGTTTTACGAGCATCATGGAATGATTGGAAATTATATTTTATCATACTATGATCCTTATGATAATAAATATGATTCCAATGACCATAATAATTCGTAATTATCATAACATCAGCTGCAGTAATCATAATATGGTGAGATATGATCATATTTATTAACATAAGCATCATATCTAAGACAAAATCTAATTTCCAATCATTATATGATGCTCTTAAACCATGAACATTCTCTACATGAATATTCTAGTTAAAAATTTAAAACCTTTAAATCACTTAACTTTATCAAAATTATAATCCTGGCATTCTATCCCCAGTTAGTTGTAAAAATATGTAAAATTTTCTTCACAATTTTGTTGCAAATACTACTTACCACCATACAATATTACACCAGAATAATATGACGCCTTTTGAAAATCTGTTATTAAATAATACATATAATTCACCCACATAACATTTCATAATTTGCTATAATGTGTGCTGAAGTGTGAGTGTGCGTATTATAAATTTAATATAATCTCTGCTTCATTTCATATCAAATGAAACATACGTACCTACTTACGTACACTCAAAGAAATAAACCTGTAAAAATAGCCGAATAAGCTACTAAAAATATGTTAAAATTTCCAGAAAAAACTGCTGAAATGAGTAGATTCTTTTAC
Organism: Delia radicum; assembly: GCA_021234595.1. Taxonomy (NCBI): domain Eukaryota; kingdom Metazoa; phylum Arthropoda; class Insecta; order Diptera; family Anthomyiidae; genus Delia; species Delia radicum. The sequence goes on from CM037855.1 coordinate 146,422,833, forward strand.
TAAATATTAGTAAAATAAGAATAGCAAAAATCAATCTGTTGAATTTACAAATAAGTTAAAAAATACTTTAATTTTTGTATTAAAAATACAAAAATTGTTTGTCCCGGTTCACACACGGCAATTTTACTTGCGCAAGTTTTCTTCAATTCTCCTTTGAACTTGCTTTTCTGTTCACACAGGATACGTTTGTTTCAGCAATTTTCGTTTTGAAACTTCGTGTTGAAAATTGCGGATGACGAAACAAAACGGAATTGGAGTACGGGCAAGTCTGTACCCCCTTCCATTCTCTTTTCCTCTCGCTTCTATAAACTCAAGACTTGCGCAAGTGAAATTGCCGTGTGTGAACCGGGACTTTTTTTCGGACATTCAATATTTTAAAATCCAAATATCTAATATGATATTCTCATGTTAGATTTTATTTGTTGCTTTTCAAAAAGTTTGATAATTTTCATGATAGGCAATACATTTGTTTGAGTTAAGTCAATTATCTTTTTCTATTGTAGACAACTGACGATTTGGGTGATGCCAATGAAACATTTGTATTGTCTATCATGAAAATTACCAAACTTGTTAAAAAGCAACAAATAAAATCTAATATTTCATAATTTATAATGACAATATCATATTATATTTTTGGACTTGAGGTAGAACAATATTCTAACTAAATATATGAACATCTAGAAAGTCCGAAGAAACAATTTTTCTATTTTTAATAAAAAAATTAAAACATTTTCGAACAACTAGTTTGTTTGGATATACATATGTTGTTTTTACAAATTGTAATACAACAAACACACATACATATAGGCAACTTCAAAAATTTACGGCACCTAGACATTTTTGTGTATAAACCGATATTTGAGCATGTGGAATCCGTTCGCGTTAATCATTTTTATTAAACGGCGCAAATTTTACGGCGGCTTAAAGTTAAAAATAACAAAAAATATTAAAATTACAGTTTTTGTTAAAATTGAAAAATGATAACGCGTGTGGATAATACACCTTAAGGGCTTTCTTAGCACACTAAAATATTTGTAAAAGCTTCAATACTTTTTAAAATACACTGAAAAAAATAAAAAAAACTTTTTTTTGATCGTGTATGCATATAAAAATTTATTTAAAATTGTTAAACATTTTACAAAATTACGGCTGGTATAAGACATAATTTGCAATATTTTGGGAAAAAACTATTTGCCTATCGCTAATGGTTTAAGAGATATAACTATTTAAACTTTACCACTCATGATTTTTTGTTATTTTGATTTGTTACCTTTGATTTTGTTACCTTCAAACATTCGCAAGAATTTCCACATTCTTTTCAATTAAAATTGTTCTGCAAATTGGAAGCTGTAACTAACGTTTTGTTAGTTAAATCTTGGGTTTCAGTGATAGATTCTAAGCCGTTTTCAATTTTTTTTAAATCCGCAATTTTTTGTTTTGCATCGGCGGTAATTTGGCGGTTTTCGCGGTAGTATGTTTCAATTGTTTTGTTAAAATTTGTTAAGGTTGTCCTCGTGAATATTGTTTAAAAATATAGTCTCACTTTCTAGGGGTTCAAAAAAAACGCGGTTTTTTGCAAATATTATTATTTTACCGATTTTAAAATACTTGTTGGGATTCTGGGTTACTTATAAAAAAAAGCTTAAAAAAATTGTTATTTTGCAAAAATTTTCAAAAGTTCATAAAATTTTTGCGTTTAAAAATTTTAAAGTGCTTTTGCACCTCGGAGGTGCACTTTACGAAGTTATTCACATCACGCAATACACTAGCCAACTTAAAAGATAATTCAGATTGTCAGACGCAAAGAAGATACATTTTCAAAAAAATTACGCTAATTTCTTTTAAGTTTGTGATGTCCGTGATACGTTATTGGTGCGCTGACACCAACTTGGTATAGCTCAAACTTTATAAAATTACGCCGTTTTGTTAATTCTGCGCTTAAAACACATTTTTATTAAACGGCGCAAAACCCATATTAAAAATCTTCAAAAAGTTCAAAATTCCGAAAATTTTGGTTTCACTTGTAAACCACCATGCAACTTTTCACCCAGCAGCGATATCAAATATTTCTTTTTTGTGGATATATCCTCCAAGTCTAATGACTATATTTTGTATTGGTTTGGATCTGCAAGCTAAAACCTCTTACAAAGAAAACGGAATGAATGAAAAAACTCTCGCAAATTTCAAGTCGTTTTTTTAATTTTGCGAAGTTAAGATGACCACCAATTCTTAAGGTAAAGACTTTTCAACGTAAAACTTTGCACATCATATCCTTCAAGTATAGTCATCCAAACCCTGTACAACGTTTTTTTCAATTCATAAAACTTAACGAAATAAGAGCCATAGTATGTCGGTTTCAGCAGGTGCTCAAAAAATTTGAAATAGCCCATATACTGAGATACAAAGTACATCGACATGTAAAATTGTTGTTTTTCAAATAGTTTGATTTTATAATTGCGTTACCAGATCAGGCAGTTTTTACACTCAGGCAGACAAAAATATTCCCATAGAATTTATTTTGTCTGTTGTATGTAAAGTCTCGGTTTGAGTTAAGCCAATTATCTTTTGCTATTGCAGACAACTAAAGATTTGGGTGATGCCAATGAAACAATTGTATTGTCTATCATGAAAATTACCAAACTTTTTGAAAAACAGCTAATATAATCTATCATGACAATATCATAAAAGATTTTTGGATTTATTTCTTGACAATATTCTAACTAAATATATGAGAATTTACAAATATTTAGTTATATTTGAGCTAAATTTTAGTTAATTGAAAGTTACAAAATAATCTACTAAAATCAGCAAAAACATTTTCAAAATGTATAATTTTTTAAGATTTTTTTAGTTTGTTTTTAATGTGACTAAAAGTCTGCCCTTATGAAATCAGCATTCTACTGAATTTGAGTAAACGTAGCAAACATTTTGTTAATATTACAGTTTTTGTTTTCTATTTTAAATCTACAAATATTTAGTAAGTTTTTTTTGCTAATTTTACAGAGTAAAATGCTTTTCTCAATTAACTAAAATTCACATCGAATATAACTAAAATTTTGTAAAGTTAACAGATTTATTTTTCCTGTTCTTATTTTATTAATATTTAGTTTATTCTGCAAGCTCATTTTTAACTAATTGTTACTAGCTTTTTCTGCTATTTTTACAGGTTTATTTCTATGAGTGTACTACTATCTTCTAACTAAAGTACTACGTACATAGACCGACAGAAGGACGGACATATGGATATTAAATCCATACGCTGATGATTACAAAGCAATTTTTATTTTATTTTTGGCATACCATTTCATTGTCTGTTGACTAACAGGGTTATAACTTTTGATTTGTTTTGCAATTATCAAATTATTTTTTCAATAAAATAAGTGCCCACATAAACCTTTCTAAAGTCAGACACACTTTTTGTTTTGTTTAATTATTTATGAATTCGCTAAAATTTTAAAGTAATTAGAATACACTGATAGAAAAAAATTAGTAAATTTATTTGCTAAAACTACTAAAAATTAGTTAAAAATTATGTTGCAGAAAAAACTGCTAAAATTAGCAGTCTTTTTTTTTTGTTGCAAAATATTAGTAAGATAAGAATAACAAAAATAAATCTGTTACATCTACAAATATTTAGTTGTTTCTGAGATAAATTTTAGTAAGCTGAAAGTAACAAATTAATTTCCTAGAATTAGCAACAAATTTACTAAATATTAGTACACAAAAAAATCATTAATAATTGTGAAATAACCTCTAATACGAATAAAAATCTGCCATTCTAAATCAGCAATCTACAATTTTTACAAAAAATAGATAATTTTAACAAAATATACTGTTATTTGCGATCTACAAAATTTATCTTAAATATATTAAACATTTTGTTGCTGTTTAGTCTACAAATATTTAGTAAATTTTTTTTTTCTTATTTTGGCAGATTAAGTTGCCATTTTCAATTCTACTATAACTAAAATTTAGTAAAGTTAACAGTTTTATTTTTGCTATTCTTATTTTCTTAATAGTTAGCAAAAAAAATCTGCTTATTTTAACAGTTTTTTCTGCTACGTCATCTTCAGCTAATTTTAAGCAGCTTTTGCTGCTTAAAATTATCGATTTGAATCCTTTGACGACGGATGGTTGTCCCATTTTTACTTTTTGCCATTTTAGGCATTTTATCCAACCAAATCGATTTGGTTGCTGCAACCTCGTAAATTCGGTTGTCATAACCCCAAATGCGGTTGCAACAACCGAATTCTGCTGTGACAACCAAATTTACGGGGTTTCAGCAACCCTTAATTCGGTTGCAACAACCGAATTCTGTTTTGACAACCGAATTTACGAATCAATTCGGTTGGATGAAATTCCGTTGAGACAACCGAATTTGTCATGTAAGTGTGCATGACGATTTTAATAAAAATTGTTGTAATGGACAATAGCCAGATGTAACTTTTTTGCGATACCTATATAATACCGACGAATGGTTGATATATGTCCCATTTTAATTTTTGCCATTTTAGGAAAACCTGCACTTTCATAAATATTCTAACATCTTATCTAACCGAATCGAGTTGGTTGCTGCAACCTCGTACATTCTGTTGTCACAACCAAATTCAGTTGTCGCAACCGAATTCGGTTGTCACAACCCCCAATTCGGTTATACTCCCGTATTCATAAAAATATTAAATATCATTTAATTTAGTTAAAACACAAATTTTAGCGTTAAAACTGTATTCATAAACGAATATTAGCTTTTACACAACTTTTGAAATGCATATATTAAGTTAATATTCGTTTATGAATAAAGTTTTAAGGCATAAAATGCGTTTTAACTAAAATGTATTTGAAATCTGAATTATGATTTTTTATGAATTCTGGCGTTAAGGTCAATCCAAAGTCAAAAAATTAGTTTTTTTTTATTGATTTTTATATGTTTTTGTTTTTAATTTATATAATGTGTGCAATTCAGTTTTAAGTTTGTACAAAAATTGTTTTTATTTTTGAATTTTGTGTGACTTAAAGTAAAATACAAAATTAAAACCCATTAAGGGGCGACAGCTCATTTTTGACTTAGCTGTAGTACTATATTTATCCAATAGTGGAACAGTGAAGCTCCAAAATCAGTACAAAATCTAGTTTTAGTCATAGGATCAAATCTTCACGAAGTTTCGTGAAAAAATTTTCAGCGTTTTAAGTTCGGTAGTCAAATGCTTAAAGAACACAAACGTTTTAAAATTTGACGTGTTTCGCGGATTTTAATATAAAAAGAAATTATACCGTTGTTTCGCGATTACATTAGGTAAAATATAATTTAAAATATGTTGTGCAGAAATTTTGTTCCACTAATGAAACTATTTATTTTATTTATTTATTTGTTATTAATTACATTAATACAATTATTGTAACTAACTTAAGCTAAGAGTACTAGCTACTGAGGCTTTCGACTCTGAATTGTAAATTTTACATATTTAGATAATATTTTGTAGGTTATTTTCAAAAATATATTTACAAACTAATTTAATATTTTTTTCAATGACTAATTTAACGAGATCAGAAGGAGGACTAGGTCCAAAAATTTTTGTTCTGGATGAATGGTAAGTGGAGCACTCGTCTAGGATGTGGGTGACATTATTTACTTTGTTGCAGGAAGTGCAAATTGGGGGGGATGTTTTTTCGAAGCGATATTTATGGGAAAATTTACAGTGCCCGATACGGAGGCGCACTATTATGTTGGTTTCCTTTCTGCAGCAGGTTATGGGGTATGCTGGTTTGGTTCCCATAGGATTGTTAGTTTTGTAGTTATGTTGATATAAACTCCATTTATGTGCATTCGTCGATTCTATATAAGCGTAGATAGTATTTAATATGTCTTGAGTTTCGTAAGTTGGATATTTTATTAGTGGTTTTAGTTTTGCTTTCGCGGCTTCAGAATCTGCATGTTCATTCCCAGGGATGCCAACGTGGGATGGCACCCACATTATTTTAATTTTGTTTGAATATTTAATAAGAATATTTCGGATATGATTTATTAACGGAGAGTCATACAGCGAATTTTGTATCGCACGGATACACGATAGACTATCAGTGCAGATGATGTAATTTGTTTGTTGAGAAGATGCGAATTCAATAGCTACACATAATGCTGAGGCTTCAGCTGTAAAAATGGAACAATAGTTATCGATATATCCAGTTTTAATGAGTTTACCTTCGCGATCTACTAATGCAAATGTAGTGAAATCTTTTGATTTAGATCCATCTGTAAATAAAAGGTTCCAATCGTGCCGAACAAAGTAATCAGTTATGTTATAAAAGATCTGTGTGTAAACGGTAGGAGGTGTAGTTGATTTTGGTAGATCTATCATAGATAGAATAAAAGAGGATTTTTGTTGATGCCAGGGGGGCTCAGATTCTTGATTTAGAAGTTTAGGATGTTGATCAAGTCCAAGTTGGCGAGAAAAAAGGATACATCGATTAATAGTAGATAAGAGCTTTGGTGTCCTTATACTATTGATTGCTTTATTTGTTTCGTTGAACAATATTTTATTACGACATATAAGAATTTTGGGGATTAATTTGAGTGTTAGATGTGATATTCGTTCTTCGATAGATGGTAGTCCAGCTTCGGCCAGAATTGTAGTAATTGGACTTGTACGAAAAGCTCCAATGCTGCGACGGACTGCCGCATGATAAGGGCTTTGGATTAATTTAATAGTTGAGGGAGCACACCAACCGTATATTGGCAGAGCGTAATCAATTTTTGATAGGAGAATTGCACGGGTAATGTTGATCATTGTCGATATATGGATCATAAAATTTTTTGATGTTAGGAATTTAATAATGTTTACTCTGGAGAATAAGCTTTTCCGTAATTGTAAACAATGATTCTTAAAAGTAAAATTTTTGTCGAAAATAACTCCCAATATACGTAGTTGTTAAACTCTTTTAATTAATGTATTGTTATACACAATGTTAAATATATTGCAATTGTGTTTTATACAGATGTGTAATAAATTGCATTTGTCTACTGAGAGTTTTGCACCTGATAACTTACACCAGTCATCAATATCTTTAAGAGTGTTTGAAAAAATCTCTTTTACTTTGTTGTTGTCATTATTTTTTGTGAAAATGATCGCATCATCAGCGTAAATGGCGTGTTCAATGTATTTTTGTTTAGAGATTATTTTGCTTAGTTGATTGAATGCTATAACAAACAAAACTACGGATAGTGGTGATCCTTGTGGGATACCGTTGTACAATGGAACATTTTTTGAAGATTGGTCGTTGATTTTAACTTTGAATTTCCTGTTCGTTAGAAAATTTTTTATTATATAGAACATTTTTTTCCTATTTTCCATTTAGTAAGTTGTTCAAGAATCACGTGTATACCAATCCTATCGAAAGCTCTTTCGAAATCTGTGGAAAGAATGTTTATGTGGTTTTTGCTGGATATAGGCCTATACCCAGATATATTATAGTAAAAACTTGTAAAAATGCATTTTTAGGAAAAGGTTTAGGTTTAGGTTTTTGTTTCGAAATTACTCGAAAAAAATTATTTTTATTATTAATACAGTATTGTCCATCACATGGTTAAACCAAAAAAAATGTTTGCAAAAAAAAAAAAAAAACGTTATAACCCTAATGTATACGTAAAAGCTAAAATAGAATAACAGTAGCTTTTCAAACAGCAAACGAAAAAACAAAAAAAATAAATGAAATACTATACTATATACCACAAAATGAGTTTTGTGCTAAAAATAGCATCTCATTTTGTTAAAAAAAAATTGTCGACAACATGTTGATTTCGAAAACGCCAACGCAAACGGATGTAGTTAAATTTTCTACTCACTTCCTGTTAACTTTTGTTTTTCTCTTTTAAGGCGGGAGGGGATATATACACAATTACAATTTCATCAGATACCTACTGACTTTAAGGTCACTCGATTTTTTTTTTGACAATTTTGGCTCTTTATCAAACAGAGGCAACATGTGGTTGTTTTAGAGACTAATAGGAAAACTACAGACATTTTTTGTGTACCTTTACTTAAAAAATTGTGCGTACTTTGTAATTGAAAGTTAACGGATATACAACTTAATTCAAATACAGTCACTTTAACCCTCTAATGCTTTTTCTTTTTTGCAATACAATTTAAATCATTTAATTGCCAAAAAAAGTTAAAAACTTATCTTCAAAAACGCATTTAAGCTTAAAAAATACCCTTCATCAAGCTACAATTAATAATTTTATTCTATATCCCAGCAAAATATTGGTACACTCATAAAAAAGCCCGTGCAAATAGTTGAAAGCTTAGCTACGAAAACAACAAATAGTACCTGAATTTGCGCCAGAAGAACTTTCAATGACGTCGAGAATGACAGTCTGCTAAATTAAGGTGACCTAAATATTAGAAAACCTAAATTTGAGTTGACATTTGTAGGTAAATTAACTAAGAATTTAGCTAAATCAACAGAAAATTTCTATTAAGAAGGGCTTTCCGGATCTGACCAGAGACAGGTCAATATTTACTACATAGAATATAGAAAGTTAATAAAGAGTACTTATTAGGTAGGGAGTAACGATTAAGTGCGACTACTGATTTTTTAAACTTCTGATTTTTCTCGTAATTTAAAACGCGATATTTCCACAACCGTTAGAGCTATCAATTGAAAACTTGTACAATGACATATATACGAAGGCGGATCAATAAGTTTGTGACTTTTTGAATGAAACACAGTTTTTTTTTGCAAAAAAAAATTATTTTTTAACATAATCTCCTTTTACCTCAATACACTTAGTTCAACGTTTTTTCCAATTTTTGTATCCTTTTCAAAAAATACGATTTTTCTAGATCCATAAAATAGGCATTTCTTGGCCATATGGGGTCGTTTTTTTTAATCCTCTTTAAATCGGTCCAATAAGTTGGCATAATATTCGCCGTTTATTGTTTTTCCCTTTTGAAAGTAATCGATTTGGATTATCCCGCGTGCATCCCAAAAAAACTGTTGCCATCACCTTATTGGCCACGATTACGTTTACGGTCAATTGAGGGCAAACCCGGCACCCATCTTGCAGACAGCTTTCTTAAACCCAACTGATCATTTAAAATCGAAACCACACTGCCATATGAAATGCCTATGGCATCAACAATCTCACGCACTTTTACTCTTCGATCGGCCAACACCATATCGTGGATTTTTTCGACATTTTAGCCGCCCAGAACGTTCAGCGTCATTTGTACTTGTGCGAACACAACGAAAGTCAGTAAACCACTTTTTTATCATTGAAATCGATGGTGCAGAGTCCCCATAGTATTTATCAAGCTTTTTCTTGGTTTGATTGACGGTTTTTTTTTTTCGCAAAAAATATTGTTTAATGAGCGCTCGAAATTCACTTTTTTCCATTTTTAAAAAAATCCACGAGGTTGTATGTTTTGAACAGCTGTTAAACGCAAAGTAAATGACGGAACTTGCTCAAAATTTGACAGTAGTCAATTAACAGGTGGTACTTGATAGGATCAGTGTTGCATATTATATAACTACGAGGGAAGTTCAAAAAGTCACGGACTTATTGTTCCGCCCTCGTATATGACACTTACATTCCATACCTAGATTGGTTAACACTGAAGGGTGTAGAGGTCGAAAATTTGATATTTGGAATGATTTATCTACGTTTTTAATAGGAACATAATCATACGGTTTTTTTCAGTTCAGCAAGATTTTAAAATGATTTAGATTAAATGAAAATAAACAAATCTATCGAAATTTTATGTTTTTAAATAAATTAAAAAAAAAAAAAAATTATTAAATAATTGAATGAATATTCAATAAAAAGCCCAAAAAATGTATACAAATACAAAAAATGCTAAATTATGCACTTTTGCCACTTGACATTTGATAATTCGGATAAATAAATATTTATTCTATATCAGTTTAAGATTATCGAGAAATAACATACATTTGCATGAAATTCCTAACCCTAGTTATAAAAACAAAAATAAATTGAAAAATATGAACAATTTTCTGAAGGCGTACACAAAAAAAAAATATTTAACTACTTTTTTCAATTAAATCGATTTGTTGAAAATTTTCAAAGCTGTCAATTAAAAATTAATTGAATCAATTAATTGTTTGCTCGAATTCGGAACTTGCTTGACGTTTTTTTTTATACTATCGCTCAAAACATATTGTTGTTTTTTGTAATATTTATATATGTAGTTGTTTTTTATAAATGTTTATGTATTAGTAATAAATATTTTAAATTCATTTTAATTAGATTTTATTAATTCGCATTAGGTTTATTACTTTATTAAGTTAAATAATTGCATTCCAGTGGTTTAAATCCAAATATTAATTTATTCTAAAACATTATCATAAAATTTTGAAGTCAAATTTTGTTTAATAAAAATGTAACCATTATTTTGAAAACAAAAAATTAATTAAATTAAAAATTATTTAAAAAAAAATAATTAAAGGTCAAAAAAAACATAACTTTTATTGTTAATAAAAATTATATCAAACTTGTATAAAAGACAAAGTTCAGTCTAGTTTACTCCCCCTGTTTTTGTTTATAAACGAAACAAAAAATAAAAAGGAGGAAAAAACAAAAAACGTGTATTGAATACCCAACAGAGGTGGACCTTGCACATAACAAACACGTTTTCAATTTATTTTTTGATTAATGGTGATAATCTTTTACTTCGAGCTCATATAATACATATTAGTTCTCATGTAGTGAGTAAACTAGTTCATATGAATGTTTGATGTTTGGCATGGAATTGTTATCTCTTTCAAAACGTGTTCTGATGATGGGAACCTAGAAAATTCCCGAAATATATATATCAACACATTCCTGAAAGGTTCAAATAATAAATTTGAAAATAAAAAACTCTATAGATTATTTATTAGAACAATATCCCAATAAAGAAATATAGAGTATGGCCTCGAACTTAAATAATTTTCATTTTCATTGCACAATTAAAGGTCGAAAAAAAACATAATTTTTATTTTTAATAAAAATTATGTATATTAAACTTGAAAAAAAATGTTTGCAAAAAAAAAATTTGTCATACTCCCTAAATTTCAATAGAAAAAAAGCTAATATCTGTGTGAATTTGTTCACATAAATATAAATAAATCTGCTAACTAAATGAGAATTACATGCCGGTTTAAATCCAATGTAATAAAATTTAAGCTATAAAAAAAATTTGGTATGACAACAACACATCCAATTGTGTTTTGCTTTTTGCAATAATAACTCAAATGAGTTATTATTTAATTGAAAAAATAATTCAATGTTCCTTGTTGGCGGAATTTCAGCAATTATAGTTATTGAATCTGTGGTTTTCGTGATTGAAATTTTTCGTTTTTTTTTATTTAACAGTCGATTTTGTACATTAAAAAACCTTAAGTTTTAACTAAAAGCTAAAGTCTTTTTCGTTAATTTAAATGATTTTTAAATTATTTTTGTAAATACAAAAACTTTTTCTCCAAAAGTGTTAGCTTTTCAGACCCAATTTTAAAAGTAACTGTATTCATCTCCCTTCAAAAAAAAAATAAAAATTATAATATCTATGGGGTGTATTTATTTTGAGTAGGTAAAGATTAACAGTTTTTACAATATGATCGTATATTTTGTTTGTTACTACCCACCCAATAATAATCATAATAATAATCTTTGGTTTATATTTAATCATTTTGGTTTTAGTTCTTGTTCTTACTTACAATAAAAATGTATTACATAGCCAAGGACGTCACTTTTGTGGCGCCTCTTCATAAAGCTAGTATAAACATCTTTTATAAATTTCATACATCCACATATAGTTTTATATATCAAATGCGTATATTTTTCTACATTTTTTTTTGCCATCATCCTCCACAATTTACTATTGCAGTCATCTTTCTATTCATTTTAACCATTCATTCATCCATCCTGTGGTTTTTGTTACACAATTGCTAACAACCACATACAAACATAAAGTCATTTTGCTATTTTGTCTATCCATATGGTAAGTCAATATGTTTGGCGTCATTATAATTCTGTTGTTTTAATGATTACTGAACAGATATAAAGTGGGAATATTCGTTATAATAAAAGGATGAAACTTGAATTCTAAAGAAATTTCTATTGTTTGCAATTCGCGTTTTACAGAGAAACGAGATTTAGTTAGAATAATGACTATACAGTATCCATGTTTTGTAGCTAACTTAGGAATTAACCCTCTAACCGGTAATGATTTTATAAGACGGGGTTTGGAAATGAACCAGAAATGCGTAACACTTTTATTTTATAATTATAAATTAGCCTATTATTGTGTGCTACAATTCGTATGAGCAATACGTTTTTTTTTTATTAAATTATTTAATATTACTCATACGCCTCGTAGTACATACTTTTGTGTTAATTTTCAAATAATAAAATAAAAATGTAACGCATTTCTGGTTTATTTTGTAAACCCCGTCTAAAATGTTATTAACTATTAATGGGTTAATTTCTTAGTTAGTTAAAAAAAAAACATGGATACTGTGCAGACATTATTTTAACCATCTAACCCCCAAGACCGTCTCCATGCGTGGTATTTTAAATTTACAATAAGTGCTCAAAATAAGTGTTCAATAATAAGAAGTTGAGCTATTTCGATAGAAAACCAAATTTACAAAATCTTTTGTGAAGTAATTTTTTGTGTTTGGATGAAAGAAAGCGTTGATGTTAGAATTTCGTACAATTAAAAAAAAAAACTATTTCGAAATGAGCAAAATTTTTAAAACGTGTTTACGTTCACTAGAAACCGTTGATTCTTAACACTAAGTAATTTTATAGCTTTAACATGTTTGGGTACAAGGACATACTGGATTCCAACGGCTTACCTTTAAAAGACATCGTCTTACCTGGAAAACATATGAATGCATTTCTATGCAATTTGGCAAAAAGGTTATTTTTTGTAGTATTACATTCAGGGAACTTCTGCTTTAAAAATATGTAGTTGTTTGGGTTGTAATACAGTTTCTTTATTTTTAATGTAAATGTCAGCCATTTGTAGAACAAATTAAATTTTTTACTAACCTTGTAGTTCATTTAGAAAAACTAACCCCATCAATTGACCGTTTTATGACTTTACATTAATTTTTTACATAAATTTTTCTTTATTTAAAAAAATAAATGTTTGTTTATTTTTTACTATCATGTAATTCATTTTTACTACAATTGTTAGTAATTTTTTTAACTTTAAAAAACAAATGACAATGTTAGTTGAATCTACTGAAATATAAGTCGTCCTTTCTTTAAGTAAAATTGCATTTGTTTTTAACTACATTTGCAGTGGTCTTTACCTACATAATATTCTAAATGTTTAAGTTCAGGTGGGGTTCGCTCAATTTCTCATTTTTCGAAAAACGAAAATCGCCATATCTTCGTGAGTAAACCACGAAAAGGGTAATTTTTGGACTGTAGTTATAACTTGGTAAGAGGAATAATTTATGCCCAAACTTATTAATTTTTATGGATTAGTTTTTGAGATTCGCTTTAAAGGTTTTTTTTTCGCCTAAAATATGCAAAGAAAAAATTTTTGGTGTTAGAACATATTGTTTATTTTTCGTACCGAACAAGTTGTAAAAATTTCATTGCAAAAAAGCTTAGGCTGGTTTCAGCGTTAACTAAGTTTCGTTTCCCTTAAAACGCGAGTTAAACCGGAAATTCGTAACATTTTTATTTTATAATTAGAAAATAACATAAAAATATGTAGTTACTACTAGGCGTATGAGTTATGCATTTTGGTATTAAATTAACATTACTCATAAGACGTACAGAATTTATTGTTAATTTAGTAAGCATTTGCATTACATATGTATTTTTGTTTCAATACATGCCTAAATTTCTTTATTTTAACCCTTTCACTAGCGACTTTTTGTTTGTGAATATATACCCTATGGGGAATGGGACCGGTTCTGCGTGTGCCACAGGATCGGTCCCTTCGTGCCAGAGACCGGTCCTCTGCTAAACCCTTCCAACTGGCAACTTTAACATTGGCTTGTCATAGGAGGGGGTCATTTGTCCTGCTTTAAACCACATAGTGGCATGCCACAGGACTAACCAAAGATGACCATACCACAAGACTGTCGCAAAAGGGCCATGTCGTATAACCCTTTGAGATCCAAGCTACATGCAAAAGGTTCTTAATTTTTCAAGTTTAACGTAAAATCAATGAAAAAGTATTAGAATTTCCCTATAACTATACAAACATTATGAAATATAATTTAGTTAAAAATATAAGAGGACTTTTTTCATCTCAATAAATCTATTACTCTCTTAAATATTCGCAGTTTTAGGAGATAACATCAAATCTCACAATCGTGAGCTTGGGTCTTAAAACTTGCAATGGGAAAAATTCTGGCCAACTGACTTTTTCGTGTTAATAAGCATTCTGGTTAAGTGGTATGTCCTCCCTTTCACATTATTGGCAATTGTAGGACAATTGACACTGCTTAACCCACTTCAATATTAAATTATACCAGTCCTTTGATAAGTCCTTCTTCAACCAGTCACTTTTAGGTCAATTGACTCCTTATTCCCCATAGGGTATCTATCTTGAAATGTTAAGTTTTCTATGATCTTCTTTTATTTCATTCTTCTTATTTTAATCGAGCTTAAGATCATTTATTTATTATTAAAAACATTTCGTCTCCACATTGGGTGACTTCTTCAGGGAACAATTATTACAATTTGTTTAAAAAAACTTGTTTTAATACATATGTATATAAGTTTTTAATTATTAAAACAAGTTTTTTCAAGCAAATGGTAGTAATTGTTCCCTGAAGAAGTTACCCAATGTGGAGACGAAATATTGGAAATAATTAATAAATAAATGATCTTAAGCTCGTTTAAAATAAGAAGAATTGTATCTTTTTTGACTTCAGATTCTTTTTAGGGGTTCTTAAATTTAAATTACAACGGTTTGCATATATGACTCCACCTACCTTCCAAAAAATGGTTCCGAAAATCGAATTTTTGAAACTTCTTGGACCATTTTTAGCACTAAAACATTCTAATAACCAAAAAAGTTTTTTATCTTCTTCTGGTCATTAGATTAAGCTACGTACTAAATTTCGAGATTCCTGCTTTTCCAGTTTAGGGGATACACCAAACGCCCCTTTTCTCGGAGGTAAAGTCAAATAAAAAAAAATATATGTTAAATAAAAATTAGTTCTCTATGCCGTGTCCAAATCCCTACGTGAAGGTGTTACGTTGTGAAAATATTTTAATAAAAATGCGATAATTCAGAAACAGGTAGGAGTACCCCATAGGGATTTGGTGACGGTATAGAAGATTAATTGATAATTAGCATATATATTTTTTTTTTAAATTTTAGAAAAGTTTTTTTAAATACAGCGGTTTTAACCATGGATTTTGGAAAAAAAAATGCATTTTACCGTAATGAAGTGAATTATTTTTGTGAACCAGTAAAACCACAATTTAAGAACCTTTCAAATGAGGGATCAATGGACTCTTGTACCTTAAACCGTTAAAAAGATATGGGCAATTATGTTCAACTACTTTTGCAAAACTGTTACTTTTTTTTTTTCAATAACTTATTTTTTTATGTAAATGTTTTTTCTACTATATTTAGTATACTTTTTAGATTTTTATCCATAACTTTGAATTGCGTAAGAGCTCCGCATAGAGGAATAAATTAAAATTAACATATATTTTTTTGAAAATATTTAAAAACCAGTTTTGAAATACAGCTTTTTAAACCGCGGATTTTAAAAAAATATGTATTTAAACTTCAAAAAATAGTTCTTTCGCTTAATTTATTTAAAGCACGATAACTGTGGCTTTAAAATTAGATATCAGTGAATCGCGTAGGTTTGGACGATGAAGTACGACTAGTTTTGTTAAATTCTCGTTTTTTTTTTTTTATATTTTAAAACGCGATATTCTGTTAGAGCTAACAACTCAAAACTTGTACGCTGACATATTTATATGATACTTCCGTACCAAGTTTGGTTAAAATTAAAGGGGATAGATGTCGAAAATTTGATATTTTTTGATGGTTTTATATGCAATGAATCATCTCTGGTAATGACTGTAAAGGCTGAAAAGGTTTCTCACCAAATCAATATTGCAATGCAACTTTTAAAGTATGTCATGTCAATAGCTTTTTTCCTCAGGAATAATTTTGGTCATCACTTAGTTTTTCGTATCTCACACAGTTTTCGAAAAATTTTGAAAATTTTAGCTTCTGAAAATTCAAAACATTTTTATACAAAAAGTGCTCGATCGAAGATTTTGATTTTTATCTCAAAATTTGTTCTGAGACAAATCCGAAATTCCCAAACATTAACGTGTTCTCAATTTGGGTTGGATCCACTTCCGTTGACTAGTGATTTGAAACTTTATTTTTTTCAAAATTTCTACAAGACTCTTTATTGATTCTAAACTAAATTGTGTTGTCGGAAATTTAAGTTTTTTCTTTAATTATTTTTCATCATCCTTTCTCAAATTTCTTTTAAACAGTTCAAGGAAAATATTTTTTATAAGAAAAAAAAAAAAAAAAAAAAAAAAAAAGAATAAAACACAATTCATAATATTGTGTATTGATAATGATAAAGACGCCATTTACACGGCAGGATATTAATTAATATGTTGGCGTCGTCACATTTTTTCCATTCCATTGTCTACAACAGCATAATAATCATTTTTTTTGCACTAGTTGCAAATTAAAAACTATAATCGAATGGATGAATGAAAACGAATGAATGGTAAGATAGATGGATATATTTGTATTTGTACTTAAATGCGTGTGGGTTGATTTATATTAACGTGACTATTACACAATATCCCTATAATATGTTTTCCAGTTGGTGTTAGATTTCCACTACATTTAAGGCATATTAAAAATAATTGTGCAAATACCGAAAACAAAAAATATTTATAAAAAAAAATTCTTGTACAAATAAAAAAAAAAAAAAAAACTAAAGCCCACATAAATCATGGATTACAAGAGTCAAATGAAATTCAATACTATTGTTATGTTATTCTGATTTCCCAATAAACTCTAGTTAATTACTTCATTTTCTGCAATTCCATCTGAAATAAAATTAAAACCCTCCAAATCGAAAACTACAAAAAAAAAAAAATTTTTTTATTAACTTTCAATTTTTGTTAGTTTACTATTAGAAGCTTTTTTTGTTGTATTTGTTAAAGCTTAAATTGAAGTCGTTTTTTTTTTTGCTTTTAGTTTTTCCACTACATTATCAAATTGGTTCATGGCAATTCATGTCTAAGACCTGTATGTTTTAATACTAGAGTTTTAGTACGAGAGACTAATACAACTATTGCCACCATTATTTTACTTGTTGAATTCTATGGTATTTTAATTTAATTTTTTTTTTTTTAATTTTTTTATATGCGTGCCGTTGTAAAATGTTTTATATGTAGTTACAAAACATGATATTTTTTATTTTTTTATTTTCAAAACTTTATTCGCCTTTACAACAGGGAAGATTTGCTAATGTAAATAATTTATTAAAGTTATTAAAAAATATGGATTTTGAAATAAAATTAGAAGAATATTAAATGATGGGATAAAGATAAGTAGTGTAGAATGGGAAATCCCAGCAAAAAATAGTGCTTACCCAGAAGCACTTCCGGAAAGCATTATTTAATTACGAAGTGCTTCCAAAGTGTATCCAGAAGGCATGGTTTTTGTTCGTGATGTCCCACTTGGTATGTCTCTTTTAAGCAGGTCAAAAGCGCTTCTTTCATGTGCTCTAAGAAGCAATAAATTCATGCCTTCTTAGGCAATAAGAAGCGCTTTTTTTATATGTTGACAACATTAATGATTCGTGGTATGCATTCTTTATTGCTTCATTGTAAGCATTATTCACTGCTTCAAAGAAGGCATTTTGAGAAGCACAACAGAATGCCTTCCCTAATTGCTGAATGCAAGGCGGTTAAGCGCTATTTTGGAAGCATACAAATGTAGTTACTGCTTTGCCAAATCCAGGTAATTTTTTCCTGGGATTGATGTGGCTCCAAAGCTTCTTTTAATTAATTCATTCCATAGACTGATTGGTGGTCTAACTTTCTGTGATAAAAGCATACAACAGATTAAACTTTTAAGTTCTTATTCAAAACATTTTGATTTCTCACATTACCGCATGCTCCCCTACATTTACAAGCAATTGTTTTTTATTTAACCCTCTAATGACCATTCTTTTGATTTCTTTGAAATTTTTACCATATATTTGACATTGAAAACTTACAATGGAAAAATATAAAAATTTTGATTTATCGCTTAATTTGGGAAAATATCTTAACCCTTTGACTACCGACTTTTTGTTTGTGGATATATTTCTATTTTAAAATCAAAATCTTGTTAGGGGTCCTTAAATTTGAGAGAAAGGGATTTATCTGTATGCCGCCTCCCCTTCCTAAACTCCCAAAAAATGGATCCGAAAATTAAAATTTTTAAACTTCTCGACACAATTTTACCTCTTACACATTTGAGTAGCCTCAAATGCTTTATCTGATTTGGTTCTGGCCATTAAAAGAACCCTCGTGCCATATATTGAGGGTCTAGCGTTGCTAGTTTATGAGATACAACAATCGCCCTTTTTTGGATATAAAGGCTAATTAAAAAAATTGGACTTTGTTTACAAATATCGCGGCTGTATTGACCTGATGAACTGTTTATACATATGATGATTTTTTTCAATGACCAAGATCCAAATAAACCTATTTAAACAAATATATTAAGTTTTCAGGCATTATCATATTTTTCTTATATTTGTTTAAAAATGTGTACACTGTAGTGAAATTTTAAAGACGAATATTTTTGCATTAATAACAATTGAACTTGAAAGAATTATTTTTTGTTGGCATGAATTCGATTAAAATTTAATTCAATTATTTAGTTCAAGGATTCAAAAAAAACAAAATTTTAAGTGACCAAAATATTAAAGCGTTAAAATTTAAGAATCCATTCAATAAAGAATTCATTTAAATCTATATAATAATATCTGAATCCCTCCTAATTCATTAAATATTGTAATTAATTTCCTGTAGACATTAAATTAAAATGCTCGTTTCCTAAGGATCTTTTTTTTTTGTAATAGCCAGAAGGAATAAACTTTTCCTTTTATTTCCTTGAATGAATAATTTTTTTTTTTTTTAGTTAGAATTTTATAGGAAGAAGAAAAAGAAAACATTTTATTGAAAAATTTAACGGACTGCCGCAATTTCGTCCCCTCCAAGGACTCGTCAGTAGTTAATTTATGTGAATTGAACAAAGTATTTTATATTGTTAAATTGTTCGATATGAAACACTTTTTACTTTGTGTCGTAGTGCGTTTCAAACCCACAGCCATACAACAGGCTATGATTCGTAGCACCACCTCTTTTCGAGTTGAGCACCGGAGTTCTTATCAATCACAGCATTTAGAATGTATGGTTTTAATCAGAAAAGACAGAGTTAGCTAATACCTATGAACTATTTATTTTTCAACTATAATGCACAAGTAATTATCACATTATGATGCACTTTATTCACATTCATTAGTTGGATACCAAGTGTATTCCAACAAAAAAATAGAGCTTACCCAGAAGCGCTTCCGGAAGGCATTATTTAATTACGAAGCGCTTCCAAAGCAAATAAAGAAGGCATGATTTTTGTTCGCGATGTCACACTTGGTATGTCTCTTTTAAGCAGGTGAAAAGCGCTTCTTTCATGTCCTCTTAGAAGTAATAAATTCATGCCTTCTTATGCAATAAGAAGCGCTTTTTTTGTATGTTGACCACATTAATGCTTCGTGGTATGCATTCTTTATTGCTTCATTGTAGGCATTATTCACTGCTTCAAAGAAGGCAGAATGTCTTCCCAATTGCTTTGTTTTATGCAAGGCGGTGAAGCGCTATTTTGAAAGCATACAAATGTAGTTACTGCTTACCAAATCCATTTTTTTTTTTGCTGGGATGTTACAGATAGAGTTGCTTTTAAGTCCCAGCATTTAAATTTTTTACAATTTTATTAGTTTTTCGATTTTGTATACATCGAGAATATATTTTTGTTATTTTCATTAATTTATAACGAGCTTTCAACCTCCATATATTTACAAAATTAAAATTGATACATGTATTTCGCTCTGGCTAAAGATTTCATAAGAACCCAAAATTTTAGATCTTAACTTCTTTAGGAGAAGTCTTAGATCCGTTGGACATTGTTGCTTAAGTAATGTTTGTATTTTTTTGTTAAAAGTGCCCAGGTTGAGGTTTAAATGCCAGTTCCGAGGCATCAATTTGTGGCCATCGATATTATATTTGAATTTAAAACGATTAACTACAACGGGAATCGCACCACTCTCTAACACAATGATCACTTTTTGTAGTCAGTAGAGCCGTAGTTACCCTATGGAAAATGAAGAGTCAATTACCCTCAAATGACCTTCACCCAGCACTGCCTCTTTTTAGTGTCAATATTTTGGGAATTATTTACTTTTTGCACTTTTTTAAGCTATAAATATAATTCCATATATTTAGTTAGAATATTGTTCTACCTCAAGTTCAATATGACAATATCATAGTAGATTTTGGACTTGAGGTAAAACAATATTCTAACTAAATATATGAAAATATAGAAAGTCCGAAAACCCATTTTTTGTATTTTTAATACAAAAATTAAAACATTTTTAGATAAATATAATTTTTAAATATTTTTTTTTTTTTTTTTTTTTTTGATTTTTTAGTTATTTAATTTTAATTTTAAAATTCCTCCGTGTTTTTTACAGTTTTTTTTTTGTAATCAAAATTTAAATAAATTTTTTCTTATTGAAATTTTTTTAATTTCAATTTGTATCACTGGAATTTTAAAAATTTTAATTGATATTTAATTTTTATTTTGTATTCTAATTCTATTTTCTAAATTTTACGTCAATTTTAGATTTCAATTTACTTTTTGTTTCCTAATTTTTGCTTGTATTTTTGTTAAAGTTTTTCTATTTAAGTAAAAATGGAAAAACAGCAAAATAAATAAGTCAATTGAGCTCAAAGGGTACATACTGTGACCGGTCAACTAAGGGCATATCACTGCACTTCACAAATATATATAAAGGGTCCGCCATCTAACTTTTTTTTTTCAACTAGTGCAACACTTAGCTCATGTCTGATTTGACAGATAATTAGTTTTATCCTTCCGCTGAACGAATATGGTCCGTATGTTCGTTATATTGTGAAATAAGTGAAAGAAACTGGCATTGTCATCGATAAACCAAAGCGTGAAAAGCCAAAAACAGTGCGTACACCCGAGAATATTGCTGCTGTGGCAAAAAGTGTGCGTGAAGCAACAGCAACATCAATTCACCGTCGTTCTCAACAATTGAACATTTCGGAGACATCATTGAGACGAATTTTGCATAAAGACCTTGGTATGACGCCATACAAAGTCCAATATATTTTTAATTTTAATTTTAATTTTCGTGTTATGGTTTTATCTTTTGTATAAATACACATGCAAAATATAAAAGTGCGCTGTTAGCCAGCCAACATGAATACGAAAAATTAGCTCAGATGGTCGATCGTGTGATTAACGATAATAAAATACACAGTGGCGTAACCCGCAATTTTTATGAAACTTGGATATGTTGTACAGAGCAAACAATTAGTGGACACATATGTTTTTTTTCAAACGAGCCGCTCATGTCAATGGGGGGAAAAAGCTACCCCAATTTGGTATGAAACATGTCTGCAATTTACAGAATTAAGATTTATTTGTACACAATATTAAAGTACAGAAAAAAATCAAAAATTTTGATACACATATTACATATTTTGTGAATATGTTGTGAATACGTTCTGAAAAAAGTCGTGTCAAAGCCATACGATTACGATATAAAAAAAAACCAGACACTTCCTCGATAAAATAATATGTGATCGGACGTTCATGAACATGTTTTAAATACCGGTGGATGCATCTTTAAAACATCTTTCATTTGTCTATAGTCTATTAAATTTTTTGCCAAACAACTTTAATTTGGCCATGGGTTCTCTGGTTGTTAACAATAAATTAGCCGAGAACTCTACCAACTGAGCTATCAATACATATAATATTTGATTGCTTCAAATGTAAATGAATCGTTGTGCCTCGTGTTTTCGTTCGTGATGTCAAAAATATATACCTTACTCTCATGATTACAAAAAATCACAAAGTAATATGTCTATAAATAGATTTGCAAAATTATATTTTCGTTGTTACTTCACGATTACAAAGTAATCCATGAGTGTTCAATTATTGGTAACTTATTACTTTATGTTTCAAAATAATGTTGTAGGTCAGGATTATACATAACATTGTAATGCATTATGTAACCAACTATTGGTAACTCATAATTTTATATTTCGAAATAATGCTGAAGGTAAGGAGGATTAATTACAAAGTAATGCCTTATGTGACTCATTCTTTTTGTTGGAAAATAATGATACAGATAAGGAGTATACATTACAAAGTAATGCATTGCTTTAGCGCGCCCATTACCAAAGTTTTCCTGGGTAAAAAAAATTGGTAATTATTAGTTTTGGAATCTAAAGTAAATGAGTTTTGTAATTGAAATATGCTTTAAATTCTTTTAATATTTTGTAGCACAAAGACTTCTGTTTTTGGTTATACTTCCCTTTAACATCGAATAAATCTTTTAATTTTTGTTCGTATCCTAATATTACATTTTGGTGGCTGTAAAACCAGTACTTTTGTGGCAGCTACTACTGGCTTTAACATGCTTTTGAAATGCCATTCTAAAAAATTTTGTTTGATTTGCATTTGAAGTTAATCGTTTTTTTTTTTTTTCTTATAAAACATACATGTATTTTCCAAGACGATGCCCTTGAAGGTGTATTTAAACTTGTCAAAAAAAAAAATTTATATTAAAAAGAACAAATTTAATAAGAAAAATAAAAATTTATATTAAAACAAATTTAAGACACTTAGAGAAAAATTATTTTAAAATTCGGGAAACAAAATTTATATAATTTAGAAAAGTTTTTAAAGGGCGTGTACTAATTTCATATATTTCAGTTTATAAAAGAGGTTTTAAAAGATCTGTGCGCCTCGGTAGGCTAGTTGCTAGCGTGCTGGCTTATCAGTGCGGGGTCGTGGGTTCGATTCCCACCAGAGGCACTGGTATGTTTTCGCTACAACGAGCCGAAAGCCATATTAGCTAGTGCTCGTTTAGGGTAATAGTATATAATTTGTAATTATATGATTATTAATTAATAAAATAAAAAAATAAAGGACCAAGTCGTGTTGGAAAATCTCTCAAAAGGAAATTTTTTGTAAAACAATTAAGATAAGTTTTTGCAGGGCGTGTACTAAGTTCATGTATTTCAGTTTTTAAAAAAAAGTTTTAATTGACCAAGTCTGAGGTTATTTCAGTCGTGTTGAAAAATCGACTGAAATGAACGTAACCTTAAAAGTTGTGTAGTGTGAACAGTAGGTTTATAACTGTTTCTTTAAACCACTTTATGGTTAATATTGTATTGAAAATAAATTCAGTTTTTCAGGTCAATTCGGAACAGACACCTTAACCGTTTCATGTCCGAATTATGGTCCGTGGTGCCAAAATTTAGTTTACAATATCAAATAGTGTAATCTTACACATTAAGTGTTTGTGCACAATTTGGGGTCCCCGCGCCTCCCTGAGAGCCGCTGCAGAATGTTGCTTGTGAGCAACATTGGGCAATAGTGGTATAAAAAATGTTTACGAAATTTTTATATTTTGTATTGCATTTTATTTAATATTAACGTCTAAAAAAGTTTTTGTTCCATTTTTAAGTAAAAAAATATAAACCAGCTGCTCTACATTAAATTATTGGTTTTGATACTAAGTTAAATTAAATTAAGTCAAAAAAATTTAAGTATGAAAAGCCAAGAAACAATTTAACATTTAACACATTTCGATTTTGGAGTTGCAGTCTGACAGAATCTACAACGGCCTCTTCCAGCAAATACTGGCCAGTGCCAAATTTGCTCATATCTTTTTGAACTTGAAGGAGTTGGTTTGAGATTGTTCTTTTTGGAACCTTCATTCACAAAGCATGTTGGTTGCTCGTTATTTTTGTTCGACGGTCGTCCCCTCTTTCTTTGGGTATTTGGTGAATCCGAGTTAAAACTCATGTTGTTTTTTTTCCACTATGGACCCATGTTGCGTACAGGCAATTTGTTAATTCTAAAAAATGTTCACTTTTTATAAAAAAACACTTAACACAAACTTTCGTTCCAGAAAATTTAATTTATGTTATAAAAAAAAATAATTGCACTCTCACTTTTAATTTTTTGTAAGTCTTTCTTCGGAAAAATCTTTTTTCCGAAAAATTTTGTAGCTTCTGAAATTCAGTGTTTTTGACATAAAATTTAAACTAAAGGGAATTTTGACACGTTCTCTTTTGATTTATATTCTTCAAGGTTATACCTTTCAATATGTAAACTAAGATGAAAATAAAACTAACGGTATTTTTTTAATGAGCTGTCAAAATAGCAATGCTGCTCCTGAGCAACATTGGGGCTGAAAGGGTTAAACACAGAAAACAATTTATAAAAGCCTTTTTATTCAATTATTTATTTTTAATATTTTTATTTATAAAGTATAGGTAAATAGCAAAGAACTACATAACTTTAAGTATTTTATTTTTTTTATTTTATTTATTAATAATCATATAATTATAAATTATACCATATTACCCTAACCGATCACCAGCTACTATGGCTTTCGGCGCTTTGTAGCGAAAACAAAACAGTGCCTCTGGTGGGAATCGAACCCACGACCCCCGCACTGATAAGCCAGCACGCTACCAACTAGCCTACCAGGACGCACTAATTTTAAGTAAAAATTAGATTTTTTAAAAGCTAAAAACAAAATGTTTATTCAAAACTTCATGTTTCATAAAGTGTTTTCAAGCCCTACACGGCTGGAGCATTTAAGTTTTGATATTTGAAAAATAAAAGTTATAACCCTAGTGAGCAGCCTTAAGGGGCGACATTACATTCACGGCAGAGAAAACAGACCTTTTTTTTAAAAATTCATAACTCAGTCAAAACCAAACATTTTTCCAAATTTTTATTTACTGTAGAGCATTGAACAAATTACAAGAAAATTCAAATTCACTCCAACATGGTGTTATAGAGCTCCAAACTGGCGGCAGAGAAAAAAACGGGGCCTCGTGGTTGCAGCGCTGGGAGTCGCAAAAATTGTCCGATCTGGAAAAAAAATTACTTTTTTAAATCTTAACAAAATTGGTTATCGTATGACACGAGCTTTTTTTTAAAATTTTTTTTCAATTTTTGGTGATGTTCCAAATTTAAAAGTGTGTTTTTCGAAAAAAAATATTGACTTTAAAAATTCATAAAAAATCTTAAAAAAAAGCTCTGTCATACGATAGCGAATCAAGTTTACAAAAATACAAAAAAAAATTTCGTCAAAAAATGAGCCCGCTAGTGCCGCAACCAGTACGAAAAACATGGTTTCGAGATAAGCGCGTTCAAAATTTGTGAACAAAGAAAAAAAAGGTTACCTTCAATCTGCCATGACTGCTTCGTACTGTATGCCTTCGTTATCTTGTGTTGTGCTGTTTCTTACAGTGTTTTTTAAAAAAAAAGAAGTTATTGGCGGACCCTATATATACCAGCTGGCGTACGTAGGTAGCGCGAAAATTAAAAATTCGCTCTCACTAATCCGGCTGTAACCTTTGAACCCGTAGGAATTTTTCCATGAAATTTTTTTTCTTCGAATCTTAAGAATATTTACTAAAATACAAAATTATAAAAAAGTCGATTTCAAAAAACGGCCAATGTAATGGCCCCCCTTAATTCACACTGCGTAACTTCACAACTTTTAAGGTTACGACTAAAGAAAAAATTTTCTTTTAGGAGATTTTTCATCA
The DNA here is from genome assembly GCA_021234595.1 of Delia radicum. Lineage (NCBI taxonomy): Eukaryota > Metazoa > Arthropoda > Insecta > Diptera > Anthomyiidae > Delia > Delia radicum. The sequence continues at coordinate 146,448,745 of CM037855.1, forward strand.
ATAAGTATGGGATACTACTGAAATAACTACAAAATTGGTATTTTTATAATTTTTCAAAGCATTTTGGACGAGTGTTTTCGAAAAACAAATTTTATTTTCGTTTTTACAAAAGTTTTATTGGATTTAAATCAATTTTTTCAATCATAGTTTAAAAAAGTTACTATTTCTTTAAGTGTATTTTAAAATATCTTAAGCCCATATTTGTGCATGTAACACGAGGTGGTATTACCAACTGACAAAGATTGTTAGTTATTAAAAAAATTACAATTTTTTTTTTCAACTGTTGCGTTTGACAACCATTTGCAAAGTCATCACCATCATCATCTGAAAAATATCTGTAACTAATTATCACATAAATTTTCCATAAGAGCTTTAAGTTTAATAGCAAAAAACTGGTCATTTTATGATCAGATAAAAATTAGAAAAAAAAATCATATGTATATTAATAAAGTTATTGGATTAGAAATACAAATTATTTAGCCTTTAAAGCAGATTAACCTTAACCAGTGACCACAACATTGAAGACAACACCATAGTCGTGTTTTAATTAATTAAAGAATCATAGAAATGTGCAGAAAAAATTTAAGTAAAGTACATTATGAAAATATGACCAAATTAATTTTAAGGTTAAAAAATTTATTAACCAATTTTTTCAAAAATCTTTAAAAACTTTGCATTTTGTTATAACGTTTAGTAAAAACATTCAGATTTTTCACATTATCTTATTTCCAATTTCACCATAGAATATTGTATAAATTTTTTAGGTACGTATGATTAATATTTTTATTTTATAATTCTATATCACTCATACGTATGAATAAGTAATGTTTAAAAAATGTTGTTTTGGACATGAATTATTCTCACTAACATGATTTAACCCATTAATGCCTGATCCCCGATTCCATTGTCCAATATCGATGAAATTTCACACATTCTTTACTAAAGGTTTTGGAAGTTATTTGATATCATTTTCTTTTCGATTTCCCATACTTGGGACTTATGAGTTAACCACTGATATAAAATAATTCCTCTGTGGTTTTTTAATTAAATTATTTTGTTATGTTCTTTCATGTAAAACTCTTCATTTTTACTTGAAAATAATCGATATTTCAAGCAAGGGTTCTTCATAAAACTGTAAAATACGTATTTTAATGGTCATGTCATGAAATCATACCTGTAGCCCAAGTGAGTGGTCCTACCCAGCTACAAATTTTTTGCACTTTAAAGAATGCCTAACACTATTAGCCAACAATAAAGTTTTCCGATGTGTCGCTTCTAAAATTTTTCAGAGGCAATTTCAATTTTTCAGAATATGTAAATTTGCAGACAATTGAACAGATAATTACCAAGTATTTTAATCCTTTCTCCACCTAAATGTAAAAATCAATTTGATGCAACTCTTACCTGGCTTTAGCTACACCCAAAAAAATAAGTTAGTAGAAAAGTTAGTAAAACGTCTTGTAAATCAGGTATACTATTTTTTAGCAAAATTTTTTGCTAAAATCGTGTTTTCAGCTCAAATTTTTGTTATACTTATTCAGCACTTAACTGTTTTATACTAATGCTTTACTAATATACTAATGTTTTACTAATTAATTTTGCTAAAAAAATTGTGCTGATAAGCACATTAATAGTGTGGACGACAACCAGATTGAATGATATACGCAGAATGAAGTAGATGTCGCGGCATGTCAAGATGTAGTAGAGAAGAGGAAAATGATACTAAAAAGTACAACTCTAATAAGACATATAAAAAAATCAACCATGGAAATTTTTGTATCTCTTTTTCATACATAAAACAAAATTGAGGATTAAAATAACTTAAATTTGCGTTGTCACCGGCTTGTGAAAATAATTGTCTATTAATTAAATAAAAGACAAAATAAAATATTTATTTATTTAAACTAAATGTTTATATGTGTGGTCAAATTGCAAACAAACATATACAGAAATGTAGACAGAGTAAAGTGAAAGCCAAACCAACACATCTTAGGTAGATTTTTATTATTCCTTTTTCGTATTGCAAAAAAGGGTTGTTTTTTTCGTTTCGTTTGTTTTTGTTTATTTTTTCGTTTCTATAATTAACTTCGGCAGTTGCGATAGCATCATTTAGACAACCATTGATGTAAGTAATTGAAAGACAATTTTTGTTATGTTATATATATTTATTTTTATATATTTTCAGATATTAAATTAATTCATGTCGTCAATGTGGAAAAATGAAATTTTTTATGTTTCGTTATTATAGTAAATTATTTTTAAAAGAATCACAAAAATATGTTTTATGATTTTCAGCAAATAAATTAACTAAATTACACTTTTTCTACAAATTTTTTGCGTTTTTTTTCAGTCTACTAAAATTCAGCAAAAAATTCATTAATTTTTAGCAAGGATTTTGTATTTCTAATCTACTAAGTGTTAGCAAAACTTTTGCTGAATCTACAAATTTTGTTGCTAAAAATCAGCTCGCTGATTTTCAGCAAAAGATTTTGCTGACATTACCAACTTTTTTGCAAGCATCCTCCTGACTAAAATTTTGCTGACTCAGCAAAATTTTTTGCTGACTTTACAAACTTTTTTTTTGAGTGTATAACTTTTTTAAGATGGCTCCTTTTTGGGCAGGGATGGGTTAAATACAGTGCAAAAGTTTAAATTGTTGTGTTATTTATTTAAGAAGTTAAAGCGTATGCTTAATATTATTAATTCAATATTGCTTATACGTAAAAATGAAAATATTTTTTTTATTTTAGTTTCGCTAAATCCAAAACAATAGTTCAAAATATTTATAAAATATTTGTTCAGATATTGGCTCTGTTAGAACTAACTTATAGCAACCATTTGTTCAGTTATTGTCTCTGTTAGAACTTCCTTATCTCAGGTGTCAATCAAAATGTAACAAACATCACATTTGGTCTAGACAACGCTACTACAAGTTTAATTAAGTTTTGAATAGGGAAACAAACTGTGGCCATTTTTTTACATTGCAGTGTTGTTGTGGAGGTTTGCGGCATGTTTTGTTGTAAAAATTAAACAAAATGCAATTAAGCAAAAGCGTGTTTAATAAAATTACACTATTTTGTTGGGGTTGCTGAAAACTAAAATCGTAATTTGCAAACAAATCGATTAAAAGATAGTAAACAAACAATGTCATGCTTTCAAGAATGATACATTTTTTGCAATCACAAAAATTGCTATTAAAAAGGAGAAGGTTTAAAAATAAATTATTTTTTTTATGAAGGTATACCCTGCATTAGGCCTGTGACAGGTTCATTTGCTCCAATTCCACAACTGAACCTGTCACATTTTATAAAAAAATTTGTTTTCATTATGAAGATCAATCGTGTTTAGTAAAATATTCAAATAAAATTATATACTATTTAGACAAATTTGTGCTTTCGAAAGCATATTTGTACCACTGCTCTTTTTTCACCTCTTAAACCACAGGACAATTACAATTAAAAAATTGTAACATTACCGATTTAGTTTTGATATAACTTATTTTAACTATTTTCTATTATACTAAAAACATTTATTCTAACAAATGTCAAATCGCCGTAAATTCGATTTTAAGTTAAATCTCTGGCAATGGGTCCTTAGAAATGTATGCACGAAAAAAAATTTAAATTCCCTTTTATATCGACAAAACTTGATACATTTTAGAAATCCTGTGACGTAGATTTTCAAATAAATTAAAAAGCGTATGTATGTAGGCCTTAATCTCAGAACTGTTTGCTTATAAACGTTCTACCGTCTGAGCTAATGTTTCTTGTGCCTATTGTCTGGTAAACAGCAAAGTTATATTTTTTGCTTGTATGCTTATAAAAAAAAAAAAAAACACACACTATAAGAAAAGACAACAGAATTAAAAGATAAACTCTATGAAAAAGCTTCATACTTTTTATGAAAACATTTTTAATGAATCTTTTTCATTAGGCGTATGTATTTTTAAAAAATAAAACTATATTTTTCATAAAGTTTTATGAAAAACTGCATTAGATTAATGAAAGTTTTCAATGGACGAATTCCACTGACACTACATAGATTTAATGCATAAATTCTTTGATATCAGGCAGATAATTCTCTCAGTGCAATGCATTTTCAAAACATGCATGAACTTCTTAATATTAAAAAACTTGATGCCTCTGTTTCATAAATTCTATAAACGTTTCATGGTGAGAATGATTCATTAGTTTTATGACGATTTTCATTAATTCTACAAACATTTCATAAACATTGACTTTAATGAAACCTGTTTCGTAGATTCTATAAAAAGTTTCAATGAACGAGTTCTAGTGTTTTCAATAAAGCTATGAAGAAATTCATTTCTGAAGTGAAGATAATTCTCTCAGTGTATCACCAAAAAAATGTCGTCGAAGTACGATGATATGCCATAGATTAGCCGATCAAGTGATATTGCATTGAACTCAATAAACTCATTAGTTTACTTTATTTGGTTTTAAATTTTTGGACAATTAATTTTAATCTTTAACGATCTTGAACGATAATTTTTTTGAATCGAAAATCCCTATCTAGCTATATAGATGATCTTAATCAATGCCCTCTTCTTATTCCCAGTCTGGGAACCAAATCTAGTATGTTATAAGATCACATAAGAAACTCTTTATTAAGATTGTTCTTAACTTTTTATGACTGTTAACCTACTAACAGGTTAATCTTTATAACGAGTCCCTGCCTAGGCGCCAAGTTTATGGAAAACCACACTATCGGTTTTCACCAAAGGTTAAAGTACATATCGCACACCCAGTTCAAAGTGACTCAACTCAAAATTTAAATTTTTCGGTTTTATATGCTTAAACTATGCACAATATACTTGTTTATCTATAAAAAAAAATATCAGTGTATTTTGTTGTTGACAACTGTTGCTAAAAAACAGTTATGTCGTTCTTTATGTTTCAATTTGTATAAAGTTGTAAATATTTTTTTTCAATTTCTGAAAAACGAAAAAATTTTGAGTTGAGTCACTTTTGTACTGGGTGTGCGATATGTACTAAGAATCAGAGTTATAGCTGTATCGCGTTTGAAGTAGTAACGATTTTCGTAAATTGCGAAATTGGACGAAAACATAACTTAACTTTAATACATTGCAATAAAATCTACCAAATCTCTAAAACGTATTCATTTGATAAATTTCAATAAAATACGCTTCCTCGTTTTTAGTTAATATGATGTCCTTGAAACATATTCTGACAAAAACCTGTGAGTGCTTGAACAAAAAACGTAATTTATTTTTTATTATTTATTATAGACGTCTATTCATTTTAAAAGAAATATTTTAAAGCAATTACGAAATTTTGACTTCGACTATTTGTTGGTCCTAAAGCGTATCTTGTACAATAAAAAAAAATTTCGACCAAATATGTGGAAATAATTTCACTTCTTCAATTAAAAATACAGCTTAAAAGCTTTAAAAAGGTCTTGGCCCAAGAATGTTAAAACAATGCCCAAGCATTTCCTTTAATTAATTAATTTTTTGATAGAAGAGTAAACAATTGTAAAATAAGAATAGCGAACAATTTTACTTAAAAATAACTATACTAAAAATCATTATAATAATAGTAAAATTGAAATTAAAAGTAAGATTGAGAACTGTTTTACTAATTTTTATACTAACTTTGTTTTTTAGTGTATTTATCATTCACTGACATTTTAAGCTATAAATTGTTATAAAGGGTCCGCCAAATAACTTTTTTTTTTTTGAAAATGCTATAAAAAAAAAACTACTGAATATTTTCTCAAATTTCTTTTTTTATTTGAAAGTACAATCCTTCCGGTTAATAATGGAAAATAATTTCATTCAAATGGCTGCCTCGGCTGGCCATGCAGTAGCCTACACGATCGGTCCAATTTGTAAGCACTAGGGTGGTCCTTATTTTTCAACTTGCGATTTTTGGGGCTGCCCCCCTCTTAAAATATTTGTTTGGGTACAAAAATTCACCTTGCAAAAAATTAGAGTTCTAGCATAACGGGAAGATGTCCCGCATCGCCCTTGAAAATCGGGCCACTTGGAAAAATGGTCATAATTAAAAAAAAAATTCAAATTTTTTTTCTTCAAAATTAAAACAATATAAAATAATTTTTGTGTTGGGTTTAATCATAACTACTCAGATAAAAAATATTACTTTCCCAGAAAATCGCTAACTTACCCTAACTTTGTGTCAAAAAAATTAATAAATATTTCGGGGTACCTCAAAGTGACTTTTTTGCATTTTTGAAAATTTTATTCAACAAAAATCAAAACCCTGATGTTTGCTGTCAAGTATTTTATTAAACACATCTCAAGTATTAAATAAGCCAAGTATTACGGATATCCGTTGGCAAAATTTTTTGTTAGAGCATTTTGATTCTAGCGGATTTCAACGTTTTTTTAAATTTGTATAGACTTTTTTTTTAATAAGATTTTTGTAATATTTTATCAATGTTATTGTGTATGCTATTTTTTATAATTGTAATAACTTTATTATAAAGTATAATTTTTCGTGTTCATAGTTAACCTGTGATTTCATGGGGTCACAATTGACCCTCGTATTTTAAAGAGTCAAAAATCACAAAGATGACATAAAATAAATTTTTTTTATGTTTCTAATTGTAATTTATTTACATTTTAAAATTAATTAAAATTAATTATTTAGTATAAATTCAGACATTTGTATTCATATTAAAATTTATTTTTTTGTACATATTCAGGAGTATTTTCGAAAAACATATTTTTAATTTAATAGTGTAAATTTTTTTCCCTCAAAATTATTATTATGGAAAAGTTTTAAGTTCTAATTTTTACTTAATTGACCTACTCGAAGACTAGAAACGGTTAACGAAATTTTTTTTAGAATAAATATAAATTGAATTATTCCTTTCTTTATTTTATTTATAAATTTTGCCACAAAGCTGCATTTTTCTTACGTGGGTCATATTTGACCCCAGGTTAACATGGGTTAACTATCAACAGAAAATATAGTATTTTTAAATAAAGTTATTACAATCATATAAAAAGGCATATACAAAAATATTGATGAAATATTATTAAAACCTTGTTTTAAAATAAAAATGTATAAAAATAAAAAAAAACCTTGAAATCCCCGAGAATCAAAATGCCCTAAAAAAAAATTTGCCAACGGATATGCGTAATACCTGGCTTATTTTATACTTGAAATGTGCTTAATGAAATACTTGACAGCAAACACTAGGTTTTTGATTTTTGTTGAATGAAATTTTCAAAAATGCAAAAACGTCACTTTGAGGTACCCCCAAAATATTTATTAATTTTTTTGACACAAAGTTAGGGTAAGTTAGCGATTTTCTGGGAAAGTAATATTTTTTATCTGAGTAGTTATGATTAAACCCAACACAAAAATTATTTTATATTTTTTAAATTTTGAAGAAAAAAAATTTGTAATTTTTTTTTAAATTATGCTCATTTTTCCAAGGGGCCCGATCTTCAAGGGCGATGCGGGACATCTTCCCGTTATGCTAGAACTCAAATTTTTTGCATGGTGAATTTTTGTACCCAAACAAATATTTTAAGAGGGGGGTGCAGTCAAAATCTCGTTTTTATTTTTCGCCCATACAACGAAAGACCACCCTAGTAAGCACATTATCGATTGTGTGCAGCTGTATTTCACCAATGGCTTCACGAATATTGTCCTTTAAAGCGTCAATTGTCTCTGTCTTGTGGGCGTAACACTTATCTTTGACGGCATGATTTTCAAAGTAACGTTGCAATATTTCCCAGCATTGTTCAAGCGTATACACAACCATATTCGTTCAGCGGAAGAATAAAACTAATTATCTGTCAAATCAGACATGAGCTAAGTGTTACTATTCACGAAATAAGCACTAGTTAAAAAAAAACGTTAGATGTCGGACCCTTTATATTTTGTCTGCTCAGCAGATAGAGCTGGAGGCTGCCAATCTGGCGGCCAGGGTTCGAATCCCGACAGGACCAAAAAACTATAATTGAATTTTTGTAATTTAATTTAGAAAATCAATTATTCGACTACCTATTTTATGGTTTTACAAACTTTTTACTAACGTTTGAAATTTAGTTTAGCGAGGGCTTTTCCGACACTTTTTGAACTGACAGACCTTCTGTCTAATAATGTTATCATTTTGGTATTGTGAAAGCACTTGTTGCCAGACCTTATAACAATTGTTAAAGAGCCTTAGCATGGTCCGTTTATCTTTTTCTGGATATGCATAAAGTGTTAAATTTTTTGTAGTTATTTCGATAACGGTATTTTAAGGGTAACGTTATTTTAGTTATTCAGGTAACGTGAATGCACACCGATATTTTTAGACCCATTAAGCCCGAGTTCTAATGACTGTCTAGTTTATAATAAAACTATGGAAAAGTATAAATATTTACAGCTTTATTTTTTTTTTTCAGATCTTGTCAGATTATTTCGGTAACGGTATTTTACTGATAACGCTACTTCAATTATTTCGGTAACGGTATTTTAGCTATAACGGAATTTTAGTTATTTCGGTAACGGCATATTAAGGATATTGATATTTTTGTAATAACGGTAATGAAATTTTACGGGTAACGGTATTTCAGTTATTTATTTTGGCGATAACGATAGCCAGATGAAAAGGATTTTTTTGTATATATAACAGTGTTTTAGCGGTATTGCCTACCATCCCTGGTATTCTGTTTTAAAATTAATTTGTAAATTTTGTCACACTTAATTAGCCATAACTTCCAAATTTATTCATGGATTTTCCTGAAATATATCTTGTTTAGAAGCTTTTATATGCTCTTTCTAATATTTTTGGCTACTGCCCCTATCTACAAGACTGATTTATAATAATCTTTGCAATAATTTTGGTTGGTTATTTTAGAATTATTTAATAGTCAAACTTTATACAACAAAAACCTATAAGAACCAAAAAAAATCCATTAATGCGTCTTTAAATTTACCACGTCAGAGTAGGGGAGTATAGGGTAATTTGGAAATTGAAATTATCAAATTAAACTCCCTAAATAGTTAAATTAATAGAACTCCCACAAAATAGATGATAAGTCATAGCAAACGTGCTTGTAAATAGGGTAGTTCGATTTATTTTGCCGTTTTTCGCCAAACAGAGTAATGAAAATCGCCAAAAAAAAAACGCCAACAATTTTTTTTAGCTTAGTTTTTGCATTAACCTTATTTTTCCTTGAATTTCGACTCGGCACTTTTTGCACCTTATACGTTTTTAATCGTTCACTTTATTTTACCTTTTCTGATCAAAAACTCTGAACTGTTGGCTTTACAGATGATTTTCTATTTAACAGTCTAGGATTTTTCTTCAAAAAGCCCACTATTTTCTTAGCATTATTTGAATCAGAAATAACATTTTTGATATCGGTTCGCGGCCTTCTATTAACAACACGAGTGTCATTACTTTTTTTCCTTAAGGATATAACATGTTGTTGCAGAGTGTTATCGAAAAATGCATAAGATTTTATGTTCCACCAATTATAAAAAGCATTTGACTTACTTCTAGTTCACAATATTTTAAAAAGAAGGAAGGCATAAATTTTTGCAAAACAGAGCAACAAAATGTTAAGTCAAAAATTCTCAAAAATCGCCAAATTACTTATACGTTAAAATTCGTTACCAAAAAAACTGTTAAAATATAAATTAACAAGATATTTCGCAAACAATATGCGACAATTTTGTAATTTAAATGTATATTCTGGTAAAATTTATCAAGTATTTGAATAATATACACTCTAACTTTTGTTTAAATTTACCCAACTTTGAGTGGGAAACTATACTCCTACTATAAGTTGAGTAAATTTACTACAAATGTGTAAACAAAATTATTACACATTATGCGTAATTTGATTACAAACAAAATGCGTATATTTACACTGAAATTGTGTACACAATTTTTAGAAATAACGTGTAATTTTACTCTACCATAAACTTCAATATACAGCCCAAAAATAAGAGAATAAAATTATTTTAAAAATAATTTATTAATAAAAAATAATATAGTAAAATTTAATAATATTTAATATTATTACACTGTACAACACAAAAAAAAAAATTACATGGTCCGACTTATAAATTTTGATAGAAGAGACAAAAAAAAAAGACACGTGTATCGGCGTTTTGAAAGTTTACATCTGGGCTTCATTTTAGGGGGAGGTAAAGTTTCCCCCAAATGCAAATTTTGTATTGTCAATCGGCATAGAAAATCGAGTAAAGCTTACGCTTAAAGTATATGGTGTGTTCAGCATTTTTGTAGAATATGTTAACCCTCTAATCCTCAAAAAAGGGTCTCTTTTGTCCTTCTTTTAAAAAAGAGCAAAAAACACCATTAAAACAGGGTGTCTTTTTTTTGTCTCTTCTATCAAAATTTATAGGTCGAACAGTGTTATCAGACATTTCTTAGACATTTTAAAGATTTTTAGTTTTTGCTAACTTTTCCTGTAAGATCTTTCAGATTTTAAGTTCGTATCTTAAGGAAACGTTTTTTTTTGTTGGTTTTTATGACTTCCTGTCAATCAGTTGTTTTTGCCTCTTCATTAGCTTTTGCGAAATATTCGCCAAATCTGTTTTCATCCCTAAAAAAACAGAAATAATCGATTGACATTTTGTTTTATGAAATTTTATTTTCTAAAATTCACATACGATTCATACATACCATAACAATAATACATTCTTTCGGAACATATTGCTATTTACTTATACATTGACTGTTCACAATATCCACATGGTATAATATCCAATTGATATCTTGGACGATTTTAAACAATAATATAAACGTTGTTACTATTTTTTACATTTTATATATTTTTTTTTTCAAATTCTAATTTATGTGTTAATTTATTATTTTATTTTTTCAAAATAATCAAATTTCAGATATTTTATTACAACATATTGTGGTAAATTTACGTTATGCCTAATATTTGTTTTTGAGGTAGTTTCACTAACAAAATGCGTAATTGTAAATAAAAAGCGTTGCATAAATACTTCTTTTGCGTATTTTTGCTGCCAAAATGTGTCTTTGAGAAGTTTGCGCTTAATGTGTCTAAATTTAGGCATTTTTCGTTAAATTACACAAAATTTTACATACTTTATAGTAGTGAATTTACAAACAATTTTTAGAGTGTAGGTGAAAAATTGTATTCTGTTTATATATTTCCAGTTTTTTGGTAGGGATTTTGTATGTATAAAATCTAAAAGAAAATCGCCATTTCAAATATTAAAACGCCAAACGAGTTTGAAAATCGCTACGTTTGTCGAGAAATCGCCATATCTGACAACCCTGCTTGTAACCAATGTAATGTTACAACATAATTTGTTGGTAGTTGTGAACGAATTACTGTTGAGACAATCTAAATTATATTGTCGTGACAGAATTATTGTTGTTTCAATAATTTCATTTTTACTATAGCCGAAAAATTCGAAAGCAGCAACCGAAACATATGATTTACAATAAATACAGTAGCCGACTCGGTTTTCTGTGTGTACCTAATCTGTAAACTCACACATTAAACCACAATCTAATATATAGATTACACAGTGCGTCAGAAAAAAATACCTTGGAAGTGATACTATTTTTCTAGTAAGTGTTGCCGAGTACAACAAATATACGGAGGTTGAAAGCTCGTTATAAATTGAAAATAACATAAAAATAATCTCGATGTATATAAAAACAAAAAACTAATATAACTGTAAAAAATATTACTTGCGCCAGAGTACACACTAAAATTTTTTTATATAAATAGAACATTTTTGGTCTTCAAAGTTTAGTAACGTCATGATGCTTGTTAGGAAAAGACCTACCCACGTGGTTGATTACTAAGAAGACAAGAATGGAGCAAAATTGATTATTAATAGGTTTTTTGTTAAAGTTCTGCCTATTATATAGGCTCTAGCTTTTCTAAAACTTCGGGTTCTGATGAGATCTTTAGCCAGATCGAAATACTAGTATCAACCTAGCTAATATGTTTGATTTGCTTTATTTTTGTAAATATACGGAGGTTGAAAGCTCGTTATAAATTGAAAAAAATCTGTTTTATTGGGGATTTTTGAATTTTATTCATCGTCTTCTTAGACAGTGTGCAATTAATACTATAATTAATATGCACATATTTTCAATTGTTTGAGATAGGCGTGGTAGAGAAGATTAAGCATACTTTTCTAAAAATCATAACTACATTGTAAATTTTTTTCTGATTTTGAAATTTGCCAAAATCTTGAACGGGTTAAAACCCTGAGTTTCGTACCTTTATGTACTTGTAAGCCTGTAACTTAATTAAATACCATCCGATTTTAAGTTTCTCAGCGGATTTAGAAATAAGAAAGTGAGGCCTATTGAATGGTGTATATGTTATATAAGTTACTTTGAGAAATCTGTCTGAAATTCTCCAGCAAACACATTTTTTTTTTAATTTTTTCTCCATTTTTCAAATTTGGAGACGTTTTAAAGAAGTATTTTGTCAGGGAACCGTGCTATATATGAATTTATTCACAAAGAAAATTTATTTGAGTAAAACGCAACTTCGTTTTTGAAAATCCGTTAAAACTTAAAATCGGATGATATTCAACAAAGTAACTGGCTTCTAAGTGCATAAAGGTACGAAAAACTCAAGATTTTGAAGGTGTTTGGCAAATTTCAAAAACAGATTATAGTTATACTCGACAACATTTACCAGAAAAATAGTATCACTTATCTGGTATTTCACCTTCACTCTTTTTTTGTATCACTGCACTTCTTTTGGCGGTTTAATAGCCTTATCAGTTTCCCACTTTACCCCTTATTACTCTTAATAAATATTATAGTGGGATTTTAGTGCCCAATATAGTTGTAAATTGAAGTGTAATACAACTGTGTAGATTTTTTTCGTTTTAATCTCATAGTTTTTAAAATTTTTTAAAAACAATTAATCATTATTAGCGGACCACCTAAACTTCTTAATAAAATTTTAAATTGATTTTTATCTATTATAAAAAAAAAAAATTAAATAAAAAATTTGAAGTAATTTATTCTAAATACTTTCAATACAGTTGTCTCGTTTTTTATACAAATTGTTTTTTTTTTTGGAGTATAGAAATTAAACTAAATGATTGATGAGATTCTAATATTGTTTTAAGTTTTTACGTTTTTTTTTTTAATTGAAATCACAATCCAATCCAATTAATTTAATTTAAATAAATTAAACTTTCGTTTAATCATATAAAAAAGACGTTTTGAGCAACAAAAAACAAAATGATTAAACAAATTTCGAATTTATACTTAAAACACCAACACTAGTCTTCAAATTATACAAAAGCAATATAAACTCAAACTTCTACCACACATTAAATTTGGTTGGGTTACTTTACAAAATAAATATATATGGGATATTCTCAAAAATTTTTAGAATTGGGATAAATTTTTTTTTTTTAAGTTTGTGGCACATTAATAGGATTTTACACGATTATAAACCACATAAGGCACATAAAATACGCTTGGCTGAATGACTTTCAGCAAAGGGCGCAAAAGTTATGGCGGGTTTAAGTTTTAAATTTCTAAAATTTCTCAAAATTAACTTATAAAAAACAAATAAAAAAAGTTATAAAAATTTAAATTTTGTAAAAAATTAATTGCATAACTCCAATTTATTTACCTTCAAAATTGTTAACATCGCCCAGCAAAAAATAGGGCTTACCCAGAAGCGCTTTCGGAAGGCATTATTTAATTACGAAGCGCTTTCAAAGCAAATGAAGCATGATTTTTGTTCACGATGTCCCACTTGGAATGTCTCTTTTAAGCAGGTGAAAAGCGATTTTTTCATGTGCTCTTAGAAGCAATAAATGCATGACTTCTTAGGCAATAAGCGCAGCATTAATGCTTCATAATATGCATTTTTTATTGCTTCATTGTAAGCATTATTTACTGCTTCAAAGAAGATATTCTGGGAAGCTCTACAGAATGCCTTTCACAATTGCTTTATAGTATGCATGGCGGAAAAGCGCTATTTTGGAAGCATACAAATGTACCCAGCCAGAAAAATACGAACGGCAAAGCATTGGCCCAGTGCTTTCAACGGTGGTATGAGCGTTGGCAGAGCGTTGGATGTCTGCTTTGCCAACCCCAAAATGATAACACCGGGCAGGGCTTGGCCGTTCCTTTTTTAAAACGTTGGTAAAGCACTGGCAATGAGCGCTTTGCCAGTACCAAAACCATAATTTTAAAACGTTGGCAAAGCATAGGTAGAACAACCAATAAAGTGCTTTTTTAATAATATAATAAGTGCTTTGCCAAACCCCAAAATGATAACACCGGCCAGGGCTTGGCCGTTTCTTTTTTAAAACGTTGACAAAGCACTGGCAATAAGCGCTTTGCCAGTACCAAAACCAACAACGACCAATAAAGTCCCACTTAGTAATTCACTTCAGTAAAGAGTTGTATAATTTCTTATTGAATGATTTTGGTAATTTGAACAGAAATAACAATAGGCTTGCTTCGGCTAAGTTAATTACAAAATAACTGAACATTATTTTTATCAAATTATTTTTGTAATAAGTTAGCACGATTTTTTACTGCAATTTTACTAAAGAAAGAAATTTGAAAATAAATTTCTTAAGTAAAATTTTAATACAAAAACTATACTTTGTGCTGATTATAATAGGAGACCTTAATATTCTTAACTTCAAATCATAAATTGCAATTTAGTTTTGAATTTTTGAGCAAGTTATGTGGGACTGTTTTTATTAAGTTAACGGTTGTAAATTTTGTAAATAAGTACTGGCAATGCACTTTTTGCCAATGTTGGGAAAGCGTTCTAAGTTAGTACTCTGCCAGTCCTTTTTTATTTTTACGGTTGTAAATTTTGTAAATTAAGTACTGGCAAAGCACTTTTTACGACCGTTGGCAGAGCGTTCTAAGCCAGAGCTGTGCCAGTGCTTTTATTATTTTTACTGTTGTAAATTTTGTTAATTAAGCACTGGCAAAGCACTTTTTACTAACGTTGGCAGAGCGTTGTAAATCAGTGCTTTGCCAGCACTTTATTTGTTGGATCATTGGCAAATAGTGCTCTGCCAGTGCTTTATTTTTCAGACCATTGGCAATTTCTGGCTGGGTAGTTACTACTTACCAAATCTAGTTTATTTTTTGATTTTTTACCATAAACAACAAGTATGTAATTACACTGTGTGTAATTTTTTAAGTCATGGCAAAATAACCATATACGGACACCACTACGTGATAAAAGACTAAAAAAAAAAGACCCGTGTCTCCCAATTTTTCCCAAAGTCATCTCCTTTTTTGTTTATGGGCCGCCAAAGATTTGGGGCCTCGGTATCATTTTCGCAAAAAAGTGATAATTTTCTCTTGTCATAAAGAACAAAAATTGCGAACATATAAAATCAAAAAAACTTCACCTTCCAGATCAAAATCGCAAAAAAACTTAAAAAAAAATCGATTTTTTTTACCTTTTTTCCCGTGTTCAGGTCCATAGGTAGCAAACCGTTCAAAATTCAAGGAAACAATCAACTACAAAAATTTACCTAAGATCTCAATAAACAAATTTCTAGAACATATAATATGAACAAAAAAAGAGATGACTTTGGGAAAAATTGGGGGACACGGGTCTTTTTTTTTTAGTCTTTTATCACGTAGTGGTGTCCGTATATGGTTATTTTTTTTCGTGTTGCACTGTGTTATATATTCAACATTTATTTATTTTTAATTTTTTTATAATTTATAATTTATAATTTATACCTTTCTTATGGACTTATCGTCGCTCCAGCTAATAAAAGTTTTAGGTTTTTAAAATCATATATTGTAACATTCACTTTTGTTTTGGACTGTAATCTGGATGATTTCTTTGATTCAATTTGAGTTGTTTTTTTTTTATTGATATATTTTTGTGACGTTCACTTCTTTTAAACTGTACTAAAATACGTTACAAAATTTTAAAAATTTTTAAAATAGATACGGAGAAGATTAGAAAAATAAACAAAAAAAAAAACTAAAAATAGAATATTTGTGTTTGTTAGTGTTTGTCATTTCTGAGTATACGAGTAATATACAATAACAGAAAAAGCTAATAGAAAACAAAACTTCAATTTAGCTGCGTTACACTCTTGGCCATACTTGGGTGTGAGCGCTAAACGGTTATGACTTGGTATTGTTACGTTTGCAATCTAAGAAGAAGCGCAGGTTTGATTCTAACAGCCGGCAAAAAATTTATCATATAGAGACACAATCTGACAATAAGACACAAATAATAATGCAATTTAAATGAAAAATCACTGATGACGCCTGTCCACCAAAAAGAGGCAGAAACTAGTCTAGTCTGATTTGAAAATTAAAAGTGTTTATAATTTTAGAGAAAAACGTTTTTTCTTCTTCTTAACCTCAACCTTTGTAAATTAAATTAGTCAAATCCTAATTAATTAAAAATTAATTGCGACTGTCTATATGACGTTAAAATAACACTATTCTATTTTTTTTTTTTTTTCATGTTTAGACTTTTTTGCTTTTCACGAATTTTCATGGCTTTAATTGAAATCATTATAACGAGGTAAAATTTTAAAACTGTTGAACCAATTCAATTGAAACGTTTTTACATTAATACACTCAGGGAACTTCTGCTTTAAAAATATGTAGTTTTTTGGGTTGTAATACAGTTTCATTATTTTTAATGTAAACGTCAGTCATTTGTAGAACAAATTAAATTTTTTACTTGCCTTGTAGTTCACTTAAAAAAACAAACCACATCAAAGTACTGTTTTATGATTTTACATTAATTTTTTACAGTAGTTTTTTGTTATTTAAAAAATAAAAAAAATAGATTTTTTTTTTTATTTTTTACTAACATGGTGTTAATTTTTTGAACATTAAAAAACAAATGACAATGTTAGATGAATTTACTTAAATGTAAGTCTGAAATTTCATTTGTTTTTAACTACATTTGAAATGGTCTTTGCCTACATAGTATTCTAGGTGTATAAGTGTTTCCTTTTTTTGGCGTGTAAATTTACTTTCTTATTTTGCGCTTTCCAAAATTTTGTTTTTTGTGAAATTCTGAGATATTGCAAAAAATTAAGTTTTTGACTTAAAATCACGGTTTAAGCGCTGTTTAAAAATGATAATTTGATTTAGAAATTATTTTTGATGTGAGCACGATTATTCAAGTTCAAGATCATTTGTGTTTTGGTAAATAAAAACTGTGCAATGTTTATTTATTATTTAAATTAATTTATTTATTTATTATTTATTTCATATTATTTAATTAATGAATAAACATTGCACGGTTTTTTGTTTAACAGAAAACAAATGGTCTTGAACTTGAATAATCCTGCTCACATCATAATTTATGATAAAAGATCGAAAAATAAACTTTTGGTTTTAACTTTTTAAAATTTAACAGTAAAACATTTGATTTGGGAAAATATATTTTCTACAAGTTAATTTACAATGGACCGTATTGGTCTCCGAGTGGAGATGTGCCCTTGGGCACATAACCCTTCCTAACCTAATTCTAAATAGCTGTAGGTTTATGACATGATGCTTTTTAAAACTAATTAAGTTTGGTCCATAAAATCTTTATTTCTTAAAATTTTTTCATGGCCCAGGTTTTGTGTTAAAGATATAATTTTTTACATTTTTAAAAATCTTAGAAAGAAACTATCTTCGGGAATTGATAACATTCCCAACATTATTTTAAGACACATTCCAGACGAATTAATTCTTGAATATTGTACACTATTTAACAGTATGCTTAACAACTCGTATTTTCCTCGGGCTTGGAAAATAGCAAAATTTGTTGTATTGCCTAAAAAAGGTAAAGACACAAGTACTCCTAAAAACTTACGTGCAATAAGCTTACTACCAAACATTAGCAAAGTTTTTGAAATTTGCATTAACAATAATATAATACAAATTTGTAAAAAGGAGAATTTAATTAATAACAGACCATTCGGGTTCAAACATAAGCATTCAACAATTCATGCCATACAATTATTGGTATCAAATATTCATTGGAATTTTAATAAATTTTTATGCACCTGTGCCTGTCTGGTGGATTTTGAAAAAGCCTTCGATAGTATTTGGATACCGGGTCTAATATATAAACTTCTAAAATATAGGTTTCCCCTTCACTTAATAATTCTTATACACAATATGTTGAATAATAAATCATTTCTCGTTTGTAATAAAAACGAGATAAGTTCAAAAAAATTTGTTATAGTTAATGGCTTACAACAAGGTACAGTCAATTCTCCAGTTTTATTTAATTTGTTTGTTCTTGAACTTCTTAATAAAATTGACAATGTTATTGCGTTTGCTGATGATATTGTTATATATCATGCCGATAACAAAATTGAAAAAATAAACGGAAAATTACAAGAATATTTTAGAGTGGTAGAAAAATATGCCGCAGATTGGCAGATGAAAATTAACATTAATAAATGTGAAACTATTCTTTTTCGTCCTCCTGTTGGAAAATGTAATAACAATATAAAAAATAACTGGAAATACTTTGGTATAAAATCCAAGAACAATACCAACATTCCAAATAAACAAGTGGTAAAATATCTAGGAATAAACTTAGATAATTTTTTGTAATTTAATGATCACGTTAATTTACAGCTAATAAAAGCAAGAAAAGCTTTTTTTATGCATAAAAAACTATTTTTCTCAAAACATATTAAATCAGATGTTAAAATTATTTTATATCAATCTCTAATAAGACCGATCCTAACATACGGTTGTCAAATATGGTTCAACATTTCACCATCATATATGGAAAAGTTGAGAATTTTCGAAAGAAAATGTCTAAGAGCCTGCACGTCTCTTTACAGGTCCCCAAATAGTAATCATATAAAATATATCTCAAATCAAAGATTATATAATGTAGCTAAAGTAAGTAGGATTGATAATTTCATTATACATTTAATAAGAAATCACATAAAGAATAGCTTAGAATGCTATGAAAACAATTTAATAATGGCTCCTTATTATGAGAATTTTGAATATATATATACAACCTTGCAAAATGGATATGTACCACCAGAGACCTTTTTGTACCTCGATAGTAAGGGTTACATACAAAACGAAATCGGCATTCCAATATTCTATCACATCTATAGAAGAGCCAATGTTAAAGCTGTTCTAAGCAACCAACTTACAATTGATAATACCAGATTTAACACTAGTGTTTACTCAGGAGACAAAAATATGATTCCAAACATAGATATTCTGGTATGTGATGAATTTCACTTTCGATCGAAATCAAAAATTTTTATGTCATTATTTCGCAACAATTTAATTTTAAACAACATTTAATATCATAAATTGAAATATTTCATTTAACTAAAATGATTGACAAAGGTTTTATTCTTTTATGTATTTTCTGAAGCAAATTAAAATCGATTGCATTTTCAATTTCGATCGAAAGTGAAATTCATCACATACCAGATTAGAAAATTTTGGTGGCTCACCGAATAACTCCCTATCTTTAATTTTTATTTCCTGACTATGACTTTTATCTTTTGCGATATATTAGTAAGGTTTTTTTCAATTTTTTCTTTACATACTAATTATATTTATTACATATAAATCCTTGTATATATTTTGTAAAAATGTATATAACTAATTTCAAAAGATAATTTAAATATTGTATATAGATACGTAATTTACTTGAGAGCCCGAATATGGGACTATGTATATTTGTAAGATATATTTTCTATTGTTTGTTTATTTATAGTTTAAACATATGAAATTTTCAGTAAATAAACATTATTAAAAAAAAAAAAAAAAAAAGCATTGAATAAAGGTCCAAATAATGCTAATTTTTAAAATTTCGCGCAACAGTGTTGATGTCCCGGAAAAAATGTTTTTGGCTAAAATAGTCAATTTTTTTTTTAGCACCCAGTCGCTTTTGAAAAAATTTGTTATGGCGATCAATTATATGCATTGCCACTATTATTTCTATGTTGTGAAAATCTGTCAATATCATTGTTTGCTATATAAAAAAGCAAAAACAAATTATGCGATTTTTGCACAATTTTCAAAAAGTCCCTAACATTTTAGCGTTTTCATTTTTATTAATGGCCCTCTGATTTTTGTTGTAAAATAACAAAAACTCAGTGCACGCAGAAAACTGGCCTAATTTAAACTGGGCACATCAACTATTACAGCATCAACAAACCATTGCTTTCAAATTATGTATAACATAAAGGGCCGTTAGTACCCGGTTCTAAAAACATTGAAAATTTTAAAACTAAAAAAAAATTCGTTTCAATTTTCTACTACTGTATTTGTTTGCTGGGTGATGCCACGTCAAAAAATTACGTGTTTAGTTTATGTCTCAAGTGTTTGGGAGATACACTCAGAGAAAAAAGTTTCATCATATTGATGATATTGTTTCACAAATCGTTTGTCATCAATTATTAATCATATTTATGAAAAGTTTCAGAAAAATGTAGTGCAAATGTTCATCATTTCATAAAAAAGTTTCATAAACTTTGTGAAAATCAATGTTAGCTTTTTATTGAAATTTTTATTTGGAATTTAGAAAATATCATTTGCAATTAAAGGCTGTTGATATAAAACGAAAATTTGGAAATGCAATTATTTATATTTAAAAAAAAAAAATATTTTCATTTCATACCAACACCTGAAATAAGTAACTTAATCCAATTATGTTGCAGCCTTAACCTCAAAAACTACCAGAAATTATTTAAAATTCTGAAACACAAATTAAATATTATTTGATGGGTTTTTAATTTTAAATAGAATTTTTTGAATATAATATTAAATGTTTATGAAATATTTCATAATATTTATGAAACATTTCATAAAAATTTAAAAAACTTACATAAAAATGTATGAAACTGCTTCATCCTATTTATGATAGATTTAATAACATTTATGA
The DNA here is from genome assembly GCA_021234595.1 of Delia radicum. NCBI lineage: Eukaryota > Metazoa > Arthropoda > Insecta > Diptera > Anthomyiidae > Delia > Delia radicum. The sequence goes on from CM037855.1 coordinate 146,469,629, forward strand.
ATCATTTCATAAAAACTTTTTCATCATAATTATGAAACATTTCATAAATATGAAGAAGTGTGTCATCAATTTTGCCTCTTATGAAACAGCTTCATCATATTTATGAAGTGTTACATTGGATGAAAATCAATGAAGTTTTTCATAAATATAATGAAGCTTTTTCCCTGAATGTAGATGTAATACCAAATGAAATCCAAAAGTTGAAAGCCCTAAACAAAAAAATAAAATGAACAAAAAAAAGTGAGGTTGTTTTGAACGATTTTTGAACGAGCTGAAGTGTTAAACATATATCCCGATTTTCTAAAATATAAAATTTGCTAAAGTTATTGAAAATTAATATCAGTTTCAAAGGATTTAAATTTTTTTGACATAAGCCCATATATATATATTTTTTTTTTTGCTAACAAACTCATAAATAACTTGTTAGTTAAATTTCAATATTGTTGTTATTTTATATTTTGCACAAAAACAAACTAAAGACCTTGCTTTCGATTTTCAAATCTTTTTAACAACAAATACAAACAAAAAATGTACATTCAATTTGCCACAATACAAAAAAAAAAATCTAATAAAACCGCTAAAATGCCAAACAAAACTTGAATAAAATAATACTAAAAAAAAATCTATCTATAGCCTAAGTTAAGAAGAAGAAATCGAAAAACACTATCAATTTTTAAAAAATTTCAGTTATAGAAACACAAAAAAAAAAAATAAAAGAATTCATAAAACTATCGTTGGTTTGGCATTTGTTTGATTTGATTTGGTTATTGGTAACTAAGGAGTGAGATCAGTGAAACTAGTGCACGAATAAATCAATAGAACTTTTGATCAAATCAATCAATTTAATAAATATAACGGTTTATTAAATGGTATTTTATACAAATTTATATTTTATGAACAGCATTAAAATTTTTTTTTTATTTTTATTTTTATTAATTAATAATCATATAATTACAAATTATATACTATTACCCTAACCGAGCACTAGCTACTATGGCCTTCTGCGCGTTGTAGCGAAAACAGACCAGTGTCTCTGGTGGGAATCGAACCCACGACCCCGCACTGATAAGCCAGCACGCTACCAACTAGCCTACCGGGGCGCACTGCATTAAAAAAAATTATTTGTTTGTTTTTTATTAATTTTTTAGAAATTTCTGCCAGTGTAGCTTTTATAGTCTCTTTAGTGACCTCCTAGCTGTGAAATGACGATTTTTTTTTTTTTTTTTTTTTTTTTTTTAAAAAAGAGAGGCAACACTCAGGAAATACTTCCTATATTTAGTGTGTTGCTTTCTTTGGAAAGGGATAGTATAGAGATGAAAGGTGGGGAAAGATGAAGGGCTTCAGACATGGCAACACTGTAATTGCGCGAGATGATAAGTCTTAGAACAGTTGTTGCTCGCCACCTGATGGAGAGTTAGCGAACTTATTGAAGCTTTTTGGTTCATAGCCCTGATTCATTATTTTACTTCGGTGGGGTTAATTGCTATGGGAACACCGAAGGTGGACATTGCGATACGTATGAGGGATAGAAAAAACTCATACATATTATTTTGATGTTGCCGGCACCGGGAATCGAACCCGGGACCTTCTGTGTAAAAGTCCAACGCGATAACCATTACACCACAACGCCCACAAAACTACAATTGCTGTAATGACAATATCAAAGGTCAGGTCTTAAAAAACTAGATACGTCATGTTACCGAATAAATGACTAAAGCCGTTTTTCAAACGCTGCACACTGGGATAATGGAGCGTTTGAAAAACGGCTCTGGTAGCAGATTTATATTTTTAAACTTAAATAAAAAACGTAATAATTGACACAAAGTTTTATTAAGAGCATTGAACGATAGAATGGAATTGCGAATTTTATTTTTTAAAGAGTATGTCATCCAGATGTGTTGGGAGAGGAAACCGCCTCGCTAGTGACTTCCACGGGAATTTAGAATAAAGAAACACTCAATTCCAAATAAAAATACAATTTATTTAAAATTCAAGTTTCTTATATTAAAATTCCTATAAGTACAATTTAATTAGATAAATTCAAGCTATTTATAGAAATTAAACTTATTTTTTGGTATGGAAACCACTAGAGTAAATTTCTATACAAATTAAAATTAATATAATCTTCAATATTAACAACAAGTCACCACGCCATGCCAAGCTAAATACAATTTTTATAATAAAATGGCGCAGTTTAACTAACGCAAGTAGCGTCTATTCCGAAAAATATAATTTGACATTTAGAAATAAAATAATAAACACATCTCATTAGAAAATTAGCAAACAGGACTATTTTCTAGCAATTTTGACACAACAAGATGTCTTCCGTCGAGTTGAACACACTGTTCAAAACGGAGCTTTGTGTTCTGCGCCACACGCTGCAGTAAACTTGGTTCAATTGAGCTGATTTATCGACGAATATTTTCCTTTAAAGCCACAAGAGATTGGGGATTGTCATTATAAACCCTCTCTTTGAGATAGCCACATAAAAAAAAATCCATGGGAGTTAGATCGGGCGACCTCGGTGGCTATGGGATGTCCCCAAAGCGACTGATCAGTTTTTGGGGGAAATTTTCCCGTAGCAAATTCATCGAAGCTCTGGCTGTGTGTGCAGTCGCCCCATCCTGTTAAAACCACGTGTGTGAAGAGTACGATGGATGAGCTCGCAGGTTTGGCAAAAAGAATTCCGTAATCATGCGTCGATAATTTTCACCGTTGACATTCGTCGCCTGGCCTCGAGAATTTTCGAAAAAAAAAATGGTCCAATTATCTCATGCGTGGATAAGGCACACCAAATAGTTACCCTGGGGCAATGCAATGGTTTGTGATGTTTCAATCGAATGTTGCGGTTCTTGGAGACCAGTAACGGCAGTTTTGCTTGTTGACGTGGCCGTTTAAATGAAAATAAGCCTCGTCGCTCAAAAAAATGGAATTTACAGTGCGAAAACGCTCCCAACATCGTTTCACAAAAATTTTTCCGTAAATCAAAGTCACGTTCTTTCAAATCTTGAACGATTTGAATTTTAAAAGGATGGAAATTTAGATAATTTTTTAAAATTTCATGAATAATGGCTCTTGAAAGTCCCAGTGAGGCTTCTCTTTTCAGTATTGAAAGTCGCGGATTTTCACGTAAACTGCTTTCAACCAGTTCGCTGTTTTCGGGAGTCCTTGAAGATCGACTGGGACCTGGCGGAATCTCTGCACCCACGAACGAATTAAATTTACACTCGGTCCATCACGTATTCGCCGAATACCGAACTTTGAACAAAATTAACGACGAGCAATTACGTAAGAATCATTACTCTTAAAAAATGTCTCCACAGCGATAGCGAGATGCTCACTCGACCACTGCGACATCGTGACTGACAAATCCGCACAATCGATAATTCAAACGACGCCACCCTCCCTCCGCACCGTTTATTACTTTTTGAAATAATCGTATTTAAAAATATAAATTTGCCACCACACACCCTGTATATCATAAAAATTTTGAAAATAATTCTGCCATTTCTTACTTAGTTTTCCGATTTTGGAACAGGTATCTGAAATTTTTAACGGGCATATGTGACGTACTATCGAACTTAATTTTTGATTTTAAATATTCTAAACCCCGAGATCGGCAATATGACCACCCAAAACAGGGAACTTTTTGTATTAAAAATTTTAAGTGCTCGCCATTGTTTTTCTAATCCGATTTACAAAAATGAACATATTTGTAATCTGTTAGTAGACACTAACAGAAAAGATGCTTCCATGTGTTGGCTATCTCTACTAGCTCCCGAGATATTCCCATTTGAAAATGTGGAATTCCAAATTTCGTCCGACTTAGGTCCAGTGTTTTGCGAATAGCGTAACGAAATCGCTAGCAATTTATATTTTAAAACATTGGTTATTTAACTAAATAAATTCTTGATTAAATAAAAAAAAAACTAATGCAATATCTTATTTCACCCAAAAACTACATTCGTTTAAAGTAGAAATTAAAAAAAAAAACAATCAAATTTTGGGATTTTTTCCAAAAAAAACACCAACAGTCGTTTACCTAAAGATACATATTTTCTTTCTGAACAAATAACGGGGATTGGAAGAGACTTACCAAATAAATTAGGTTATGTTGGAGTTTCAACAACCGCTTCCGCTACTTAATTGGAGGCGTGCACAATTTTTAACACTGCGTTAAAGTTGATAATCGCCTTAAAAATGTGGATACTTTAGAAGCGGCTGTAAACCTTTAATTGTTTAGCAATTGCTGTAAGAGTACTTTTTTACTTTTTATTGATTATCATTTTTTGACGATCTAACTAATCGTGTTGATTGATTGATACTTTTTACACACAATTTAGGTAAATTTTCTAATCTCTCCTGATAAAAAAAAATATTTCGTTTGAAGTATGTAAAACACCCCTTAAGATAAAATGCATGCACTAGTTTGACTGATCTCACTCCTTACCAACTAACGTCATTTTAAACTAAAGCCTTTAGCAGACTAAACAACAATTCTAAAAACAGTTACTACTATTATACGTTGATACACCATTTGCACAATTTATTTTGAAAATTATTTAATGAGTTAAGTTTGTGATGAAAAGATATCTACGAAATAAGCGTCCCTGCCTGGGCGCCATTGTATAGTGGGGAATTTACTAAGAAAAATCGACAATATTCGGTCATTCCTTACTAAGTAGTTCGATTGCAATAAAATTTAACATAGTGATAAACAATGTGTTAAGGAGCTTAAGTTTTCGAGATGGCCTATGTGGCCAATCCGAAACTGAGGCATAGGGCGCCAAAGTCAGGCACCTCGTGTCTAACAAAACTTTTAAAACTAACCAATGTTTTAATATAAATGTGGAGATTTTGAAGATTGTAACACATTATTCTAGTAGCAAATATCGACAAAAACATGTTTTGAGTTGTTCAGTTAAAAACAATGTTAGGAGGGTATTTTGAAAACTCTGGCCCCAAATATGGGCCTGAAATTTTTTGTAATTAACGTATCGCTATAACATTTTTAAAGCAAAAAATGTTAACACAGAAAATAATTAATATAAAAGTTAAACACACAATGTATGACCACTAAGAGCCAGTTTTTGGGAGGACGATCAAACTTAGTTTTACAGCTGTTTAGTTAAACTTAATAAGATATAAACTGCTTTTAAACCTCCATGCTGTTTTTCAGTGATGGTTTAAAAAATCTCAAATTAAATAAGATTACCATATTTTACACCAAAAAGAGTAATGCCATTTTCAAAAGAAATATGGTAGCACTTGCGAATGTCAAAAATGAAAAACAAACAAAACAACGCGCATAGACAAAAATGTTTGTTTATTTTGTGCCCAACTATTAAATATTTCTTTTGTTTAATATTGGTTGTAATTAAATATAAAATGGACTCTAAAATAAATGTAAAAATATAAGCCGATGGTTTGGACGAGCGGAAGCGCTGATAAAACTCCAAATCATTATATAAATAAAAACACAATTTCAAAAATTTCGTATATATTGTTTTTTTTTTTGGACTTTTAGTTAACAGCTGCTTTATTTATGTATAATTTTCATTCACAGCTGTTATGATTTGACAACTCAAAACTTAGTTTAAACGGCCAACGCTGGCCGGTTAAACTACAATTAAAATATAATAAACTTGATCTCAAAAACAGCATTTTAAGTTTAAACTTCGTTAAAACTATAAACAAGGTTGAACTACATCCCAAAAACTAGCTCTAAAACATATTTTATTGATAAAAATTTTTTTTCCAGTTTATTAGCAAAAAAATAAAAACAGGTTTTATTCTCCCTTTATAAATTGATTCACATTTTCGGAAAACACTCTTATTAAGGACTTTAAAGTACTTTCTGTAACTCTCTCGGAGCAGGTTTTCCATCTCTGCTTAAAATCGTCCATGCCATGGGACACCCTTCTTGTGGTCTATAATTCTCTTTTAGCAAGAGCCCAATATGTTTCAACTGGTCTTAGCTTCGGGCAGTTTGGGGATTTGCATCCCTTGCACTGTGGTCAATATTTTGAGATAGCGGCCAAAACTCCTTTTGGTTTTTGTTCTCCGATTTTAAAGTTATTAGACTCATATGAAAGTAGACAGTAGTAAACCTCGGGAGCCAAAAAATTAGAACTCTATTTCAACTATTTCACTGGGAACAGGGTGGTCCAAAATGGGCTTTTTCAGAATTTAGTAAATTTATGATATTTTTAGTTAATTTTTAAAGTTTAAATGATCATAACTTTTTTGTTTTTCAAGATTTTTGGACGAAATAAATTTTGTGTAGTAACTTAACTTATTTCCTATTACTGGTAAAAAAATTTCTGAGCAAAATTAATTTTAGGAATAATAAATAAGTATTGGTTGTAAAATACGATTGAAGAAATAAGAAATTATAAAAAAAATACCTATTTAAAATATCAAAATATTCAACTTTTACATGGAAACTCAACAAAAAATTAAAATGCATTTTTAACTCCACATTACTTACGTTCCTATCAGTCGATTTTTACGTTTGAACACGCAAATTGAAGCTTAAGGTCCCTCCTATTGAACAAACCAAATTGCGTAAAAAAATACCAATCCGGTCATAAGTTATAGAGTTTTGACCGCTATCTCGCGAAATTGACCACTGTGCCTTGGTAAAAAAACAATGTTATTTGCTTCATATATGCAGAAAAAAAATATGATTGCAATATGATTGCGGTCACAAAACTATGTTTTCCTACAGCCACATATGGTTGTTTCAATTAAATTATTATTGTATCAATCATAAATCACCAATGATATGGTGGCTTTAATCATGTTCTAGTAAAAATCTCTAATTTTTCCTGTTATCATATTATTCTTTTGTCCTCTCACTAACTTCAATCATATAATTATCTAGTTTTAGAGATATCATTTTATCATTTTAAATTTTTAGCAAGTTGCGCCAACTCTAAGTTGATTAGTCTGTTTTATTATGAGCTTCTATTTTAACAAATTAAATAATATTAAACAAAAATACACAAAAATAAAAAAAAACCTTGTGAAGAAGGAATAATTTGGTGGTCTCAACCCGGTCTACCCTGGGAGTCTATGCAAAAGTTAAATTGACACGCTTCCCTTAAAAAATGTATTGTTTATTATACAAAAAAGTGTTATAAATTAGGTAAAAAGTGATAAAAAAGTGATTTATTTTTCAAATTTTTGTACTCACGCAAAAAAATAATGAAATATTAAAGAAAATATTAAACAAAATACTCGTCCTTTTTAATCTGTAGTATGAAATAATCATAATATATTGGAAATGATTATAATTTGGTAATAAATGATTACGAAATTCTTTTCCAGGACCATACTATGATAATCAATTTGGAACCATAGTATGGTAATCTAATTATCATATTATGACTAAGAAAAATATGGGTATGGTTGGCACAACAATAGTAACATGGTTGTCGCAATCATAAATCCAAAAATGTATGACACTCTTAGATTATGGTTGCCCCGGATTTTTTTTTTTTGGATTTCGTGCCAAATTTTAATAGTTTAAATAAAACATCTAAATAAAATAATTCATTAGAAAATTATATTACTCACATCTTACTGCATGAAGAACCAACAAAACAAAAGCTATTAACTCATTATTGACCAAGTGTTCCGCTTTCATCACAGTATTTTTAAATGGTTATATTTTTGAATTGATAAATAAAAATTTAGCGGTTTAAAAGCCGTAAACAGGGTTTTTATTCTGTTTATTCACGCTACAAGCGTCAATAAAAAACTTATAGAAAATCGTTGTTTAGAGTTGCCAAATAATTATTTGAAAAATCAACATTTCAAATTTTTTTATGTGACTTTTTCCAAAATTATTTAAACATATAAAAAGCCAAATCTTATATATTTTGTTTGCTTGTGCTGATGAGATAACACGAAAACTGATTTTTCTGATAAAAGTTAGTTCATCGATTGTGTAGAATTTTTAAAAATCTGAACGATCGGACCACGATAAATATCAGTTTGCCATTCCGTTTCGTTAAAATATTGTAAATAAATAAATTTTCCAAAATCACAAAAATATAAATCAGCCAAAAAGTAGTTCAAGCTCAATATAAAAGAGGCCAAAAATGGCCCTTAACATTTGACTCACGAACATTTTTTAAGATTTTACTCACTCTCACGCATGATCCACGTGCATCAGGAAAATTCTGTCCCATTGCTGGTTTTTAAAATGAATATTTTTGTTTGAATTAGTTGTCCTATGGTTTTAATTTTATTAGATGAAAAAAATTTAAATAAATTTGAAAAAATTCAAAAACTTTATAGTATTTCTTATGTTTCTTATCGTAATTAAATGTCAATATAATAGTTTTTATTTCTTTTGGTATAAGTAACATTTTCTTAGAGAATATTGGAAATGGTATGGTGTTTGAGTGACTGTATATTTTTGTCTATTGGCTTTGGCTTACAAGCAACAGACACTTTTACAAAAATCAAAAACTAACGTTAACAAAAGGAACACATTACCAAAAAAAAAAAAGAAGTTATAAACCTTATAGTTGTTGCAGCATAGTTGAAGTTGTTGTCGGTCTTGTTATGGTCAAATCGATCGAACAACTATATATTTATAGTGGCAATAGTCTTGAAAAAAGAGAGCAACTGAAACTAAAAACTAGCCACATATTGTTAACGTCGTTAGGCGTTGTTACTGTTTTTAATTTTTTTTAGAAGTGGTCAAAAATTTAAGTTTTTTTTTTTACACAGAGCTACAAAACAATAAGTACTAACTATTTACTTGTATACCACAAAGTTTTTATCAAAATTGATTACATTGAAAAGTCCCTGCTCGGGCGCCAAATATCATAACATATTAGTTGTTCTAGTACTGCTCTGGCGCCGCCAATTTAACAATAATTTCAGTTGTTTTATTTTCACTCGACCAACTTGTCGGAGTTCCACATTTTAGTTTTTTTTTTAATTTTTTAGCACTTTCGGTGTATTTGCAATTTTATGCGGGAACTATTTATTATTTATTCTTTGCGAGAGATTGTGAAAATTGTCCTCTCATGTGTTCGATGTTATAGATTTTTTTTAACCATTTTTGATGCATTTAAACTAATGTTCGTTCTCTTATACACTTATAAACTATAATTACACATTAATTTCACTAAATTTCGTATGTTTAAACAAAAGTAGAAGATTTTAACCGGCATAAATGTAAAACCAATGTAAAGTTAATAGCATTTAAAAAAATAATAATTTATTTTTTATTTTACAATTAAAAAGAAATAACAAAATCAATTTGTGTTTCATAACTATAATTACACTTAAGTTAATATATCAAAATTTACAAAAATTTTGGAAAAATATTTTAAAGAGTAGTTTTATTAAAGCGTGAGGACTCCTTTGTTTTAATCAACTCGAAAATTCGATCAGATATACTGTCTACCAGATTTATTCGAATTTCTTAACTTTTATATCTCCACGCATCAATAACTGCATCTTTGGGACGAAATACGCTTTCATATTGTAAAATATCGTGGTTCGTTACGTAGGTCTCTTCAATAGCTGTTAAAACCATCTGGACCATCAAGACTGAACTTTTTCTCATCAGAAAAAGTCACCCTTAAATGAAATTTGCGTTTAAACAGTCCTACCGACAACAGCGATTATTGGCTTACCTTTCTGCAAATGGTTTGTAAATTGCTTTTGGCGAAAGTCGAGCAGTTTCGTTTCGGCACATATATCTGTTTTTGGCGAGTACTTCTCTGAGGAATCCTTTAAAAGCCTACTTATGGTTGATTTGTACATATTTACCTTACATTCATCGATTATCTGGCTGAGACTCTTCATTGTGTTGCTGGTACAGTTGATTATTTTACGCCGGTCCCGATCCGAAAGATTTTTTTTATTTTTACTATAAGGGATTATTTGCAACATTTTTTGACAACCACATGCGAACGGTTTATTTTGTTTATCAATTTTCCGAAAACTTAAGGCACTTTTAAAAAACGCTGAAATTTGCCCTTTTTTTAAATCACTTAGTTTGAACCAAGTGGCATTTTATTGTACATTGATTAAGACTGCATAGAAAACAAAAAAAAAATTCTTTAATTTTTCTTTTTTTGCCATTCTTCTTTGGCTACCGTTTTATATAATTATGAAACAACACTAACAATCAGTGATGCATTTTGAGTTTTTTTGTTTTGGGCCAAATTGACAATTTAAAAGGGCCAAATGGTACTCTTTGACTCTTTTAGTACTATTTACATATAAATAAAATTAAAGATTGAATTTGAATTGTAACGTCTTTTTCACACAATTGCAATTAATACTATAATTAATGTGCAATTTTATTTAATTTTAATTGTGAAAGACGTGGTAGAGAAGAATGAGTGTATTTTCTAAAAATCATAATTACATTATAAATTTTTCAATTTTCCTGAATCAGACTGCGCAGTTTCTGGTATTGAACCTTCGTCAGTGACCCTGTTTTTTGAATAATGTAATATTTGTTATGTTTTTATTTGTTCGATTGCGTCTATATGAAATTTTCTGTGCAATCACTGACCGTGGTATAGATAAACTGATTTCTAATGCCAAATGCACTCGCACTGATCTATCGTCAGGTCGGAGTTTTGTTGTGATTAAAACTAGTTTTATTTAATACACGGTGTTTTTGTTCTTACATACATAATCTCAGAAGTACAACTCCAACAACACAACAGTTCTATTTTTAGAAACTTCAGAGAAACTTCAAGATTCAACATTTAATTCAATTACTCATTCATAAATTAACATTTATCAAATGTATTTATTTGGACCCAATCGTTGTAAATGGAATTAATTAAAGATGATTTTATTTGAGTTCGAGTAAAAAAAAAAGCGTTCGAAAAGTAAAAAATAAATATCTTAAAAAAGTACAATTGAAAAAAGGCCACTGAAAACATCTTCAAATTTGCATTGTGATTCTAAAATCGAATGAGTAATGAAATAGATTTCCTTGCAAAAAAAGGTGAATTTAAGAAAAAGTCTGATAATTTTTATAAATTCTGTAACTAAAATCAACTAAATTTTGTTTTTATATACAAATAAATTTTAAAAGCGTTAATTTATAATAAATACTTGTATTTAGTACTATGAGGGCCGAAAAAGCTTATGCTGGTTGGTACTATTTGAAAATCCCATTTATCATACCTGTAGGGCCATATTTTTAAAAAAAGTCGATTATTAGATTTTTGCTAAAATAAAAATTATATTAAATAAATAAACCCTCTGACAATAAAGTTTAACATATTTTATGAATTCTTATAAATTATTTCTGCTCTTGCGATAACATAACATTTTTAAAAAGCCTCCAAAAACACATTTTTTTTAATAAAAAATGAATTGCGGCACTTCTTTTAAAATTTGGACAAATTAAAAAGATTTAAAATGTTATCGTCCTGCATTCAAAAATTTTAAAACCTGACCTCCTGGTACGAATATATATGATTTTGAATGCGATTTTTTATAAAAAATTAAACAACTCCCCGTTTTTCATTCTCTAAGGAACTAACATATGCTCTCATCGAATAAAAAAATCAGGCAAATTTCATAAAAATGAACTAAACGGTTTATAAAGTAGTTAGTTCAATTTTGATCTGAAAGGGCCAAAATAGATAAGAAAGTACCACAGGGCCATCAAGCAGTCAAAAGTGCCACAAATGGCCCTATTGTGCCACGTTTTGCAACACTGCTAACAGTATATTATTGCACAATTTTTCTCTTAAATCAAGTAAATGAAAATAAATTTTACACAATAAGAGATCAGCGTCACACTCTTAAAAATAGTTATTAGTTTTAAAAAATGTTGGCAATATTAACAAAAAATCATTTGTAATTATGGTTATGCAACGCAGTGTATGAGTAATTTCAAAATTTTTGACACCTGTTGAAATTGACTTTAGATGCCTCTTATTTCTCAAGTTTTTTTTTTAAATTGTGAGAAACGATGTACAGGGTTCAGGAGGATATACTTTAAAACTATAACATGAAAAGTATCATGCTAAAAAGTCTTCACCTAAAGAATTGATGGACATTTAAATGTCCAAAATTACTAGAAACTTTCAAGAGTTTTTACAATCATTCTATTTTTTTGCTCATAGTTTTTAACTTTCAGATTAAAACCAATACAAAATGAAGTCACTAGACTTGGCAGATGCATTTACTAAAAATGTCATTTTCAAACACGCAGAGAAAAAATATGACTGAACATGATTGTGGATAAGAAATTATCATATTATGATTTCAACAACATAAACATGATTTTGGCTGATAATATTATGATCACCGAAGACAATTTTATTGTTATCTAGGATCATAATATGATTATGAGGATTATATTATGATTGTTAAGTGTTTTAACAATAACATGATGTTCTTAAACTATCATAACATGATACTCTTTTTCTGCGTGTATCGCTGATTTTTTAAATTTCGAAGTTTTTTCCATAGTGTTTTTGCTGTGTTTAATGGAACTGAGTTTTGGGGCAGCATTTTAAAACAGTGTTATTTTATGCAGTTTGAGGTATACCAAGTTAATGTCAGCACACCAATATCGGGATACGAACATCACAGATTTGTATAAAATTGAAATTGAAAATATATATTTTTTGCGTCTGACCCTTTAAAACCCAAACTGCATGCAAAAAGTACTTGATTTTTCAAGTTTAACTTACAATAATTTAAAAGGTATTAGTTACACTTTCTCTAGTTACACTTTTTCTAGTCTACAAATATAAAGCAGAAGTTTTTGCTAATTTTAGCAGCGTAAATTGCTATTTTTAATTAACTAAAATTTTATAGGATATAACCAAAATGTTTTTAACTTTACAGTTCTATTTTTGCTGTTCTTGTTATATTAATGTTTAGCAAAAAAATCTGCTATTTTTAAGCCGTTTTTCTGCAGCGTAATTTTTAACTAATTTTTAGTAACTTTTTCTGCAATTTTTACGGGTTTTTTCTATGAGTGTAGCTTAATACTAAAATCAAAAATGCATTAAAAATTTTAACAGAGATTTACTGCAAATAAGTAAACCTGAACCAAATTAAACATCATAAAACCGGCATAAATGCATGTTTTCTAATACACGAAAAAAAACCGGGGGAATATTATTGAAGTGCTTAGTAATTATAAAGGGTCCGCCAAATAACTTTTTTTTTTTGAAAATGCTATAAAAAAAGCTTCGTAGCTTCGGCTGTGTGGCACGTAGCGCCGTCCTGTTGAAACCAAATGTTGCCAATATCCTCTTCAATTTTTGTGAAGAAGAGAAGCATACATTCTGCAACATTAAAATGATTTTCAAAGTAATGTCGCAAAATTTCCCAGCGTTGTTCAAGCGTATACACAACCATATTCGTTCAGCGGAAGGATAAAACTAATTATCTGTCAAATCAGCATGAGCTAAGTGTTACCATTCACGAAATAAGCACTAGTTGAAAAAAAACCGTTAGATGGCGGACCCTTTACAGCTACATAAGTTTCAAGTTAGTTTTACAAAGTTCTAGTAAAATATTTACAAATTTTTTGTAAAATATATACAAGTCTAGTAAAAAATTTCTTAAAAAAATTCACATATTTTACAAGAAATTTTGAAAACTAACTTGGAACTTATGAAGTGGTATAAATGTTAAGAACTTCAATCATATCCCCCAGTTTTTTCTGCGTGTATAATCGCGATTTTGTTCTTAAGTTATAATATGTGACATATCATTTTTTAAGTGTATTTTTATATTTTTTGGATGTGTTATATATATTTTGAAATGTCATAAATACAATGAGATCTATAAATTAATGTAACTTTAATTACATCCAAACAAAATATGTTGAAATACCGATTCGAAAAACTGTTTTCGAATTCGACGAATTCGCATAATGAAGTCCAAAACTTAGCAAACCTCTGTTTAATCATTGTTATACACATTTATGAACAAATATCGAGAATAATTCAAAAATATATTTTTTTCCCGTGCTCAGTCGCCAAAAATCTGTTGACTATTGACTCCAAAGCTTAACAATTTACCAATTTCACAATTTTAAAAATGTTCTATTTCATATTTTAAAATTTTTCTTTAACTTTCTATTGGACTGGTAGATTTTTCTATTTTATATTCCGTTGACTGTCTGTTTTTTTGTCACCCTGTGTATAATAGCAATATGTACACGCGATCTATTAAACGTTTAAAAGCATTTAAGAATATAATTTAAAAAAAAAAATCTGCATTAACCGACAAACAAGCACCTTTAATAAAATACAGGTTTTAATTTTGTTAGTTTTTTTTTTTTTTTTCTATAGAAAAATCATTAAATAACAAACATTTTTAACGTGGATACAAACTAAATAACGAACATAAGACCGTCGACTGGCTCTACCTTCAAAATAACAAAATATTATAGTTTCTTGGACTAACTAAATATTTAAGAGTTACTTTAAATTGCTTTGATTAAATTAAATGTTACTAATATTTTTACTGGTGGTGATGGTGGTGGTGTTTGGCTTAGTTTCAGTTCGACGTTTGGTTCTTACAATAATTGCAAGCTGGCTGACTGGCAGGTTTGGTTTAGTTTTGTTTGGTTTGGTTAGCAGCTACATTTAGGGTGTTGGCTCTATTTTATGCATATTAAAAGCTTGAATTAACTATTTGATAGCTATGTACATTTAAGGTAACATTAATATAGTTAAAAAAAATATTATTAAATGAAAAGAATGTTGTTTTTAAAGGTTGTTTATATTTAGATTGAAAAAAAACAAGAAATAGTTGAAACCAATTAAAAAAATACTTGCAAAAGAATAATTCAGATAAGGTTTTTAAAATATAAACATTTTGCAATGTTTAGATTTTTTTGAAATATCAGAATACAGGATACCTATTAGGAATTTAAAGAATTTCTATGGCATTTCTTAATAAGCAACTTAAATGGCGCCCAACGTAGCAGCAGCTAGAAAAATTTTAAATATTTAAGGTCTGGTATTTTATGTAATGCTAAGCAATGATTACGAAGGAAATCAATGATTACGTAGGAAATCATTGATTACGTCTTAATAACAGTAACTCATCAACTTCTAATCTCTGATTTCACTCTAAACACTGATAAAATTTAATTACAGAAATTTCTATGATTAAGAAGTTAGTAGAAATGTTACTAAAACGTCTTGTAAATCAAGTATACTATTTCTCAGCAAATTTTTTGCTAAAGTTAAGTTTTCAGGAAAAATTTTAGTTAGTACTTAACTGTTTTGAACTAATGTTTTACTAATTTATTTTGCTAAAAAATTAGATTTGATTACATCTTAATTACAGTAACACATCAGCATTTAACTCTGATTTTACTCTGAACATTGATTAAATTAATGACAGAAATTTCTATGATTAAGAATTTAAACATAAATTTTTTACCCTACACTTAAAAAAAGAAGTTAGTAGAAAAGTTAGGAAAACGTCCTGTAAATCAAGTTTACTATTTTCAGCACATTTTTTTGCTAAAATTAGGTTTTCAGGTAAAATGTTTGTTATACTTATTCAGCACTTAACTGTTGTAAACTTATGTTTTACTAATGTTTTGCTAATTTATTTTACTAAAAAAAAATTTACGATGTGGAGAATGATGTAGCCGCATGTCAAGATGTGGTAGAAAAAAATACTAAAAAGTACAACTCTTTTAAGACATAAAAAATCAGCAATGGAAGATTTGTGTATCTGTTTTTCATACATAAAACAAAATTGTGGATTAAATCAACTTAAATTTTGTGTTGTCACCGGCTTTTGAACGTAATTGTCTATTAATTCAATAAAAGATAAAATAAAATATTAAAATTTAATAAAGATTAAATGTGTATTTGTAAACTAAATGCTTATAGTGATTACTAATGTAGTGTGGTCAAATATACGTTCAGTTAGACAGACTAAAGCGAAAAACAATGACATACATCTTAGGTACTGTTTTATAAGTCCTTTTTCTTTTTCCAAACCTGGTTGTATATGTCATATTTTAAAATTTTTCGTATTGTTTCTAGAATTATCTACGGCATTTGTCTTGATCTTTGAAGATACAATCCTTTCGACAACCTTCGATGTAGGCAGTTGAAAATAATTTCGCTTATGTTAAAAATTTCTATATATTATTTTTAAAAGAATAACAAAAAATATTTTAAGATTTTCAGCAAATAAATTAACTAAAGTATAATTTTTCTACAAATTTTTTGAATTTTTTTTTTAGTCTACGAATATTAGTATAAATTTTGGTGAGTCAGCAAATTTTAGTCAGGAGGGTGCTTGCAAAAAAACTGCTAATGTCATCAAAATCATTTGCTAATAATCAGAGAGCTGATTTAAGCAACAAAATTAGTAGATTCAGCAAAAATTTTGTTAACTGTTAGCACGGATGTTTTAATTTTTAATCAACTAAGTGTTAGCAGAACTTTTGCTGATTCTATCAATTTTGTTGCTGAAAATCTTCTACCTGATTTTGCTGACATGAACAATTTTTTTTCACAAGCACTCTCCTGACTAAAATTTTGCTGACTCAGCAAAATTTTTTGCTGACTTTACTAACTTTAGTTTGTGAGTGTACAATTCATGTTAGTATTTAGGTTTTTTTTTTTTGTTAATTGTAGCTTACAATATCTCTTTGTGTCATTTCAATGATGTAGGTTTTAAGTGTTTATTGTTTTGTTGGAATCGGTCACAATTTGGATCTTCCTTTCCTACAATTACTGGCGGTTCATGGGAACAAATTTTAGCCCAAAAATGTCATTAGCGAAAATATTTCTTTTGACACTAAAAGAAAAAAATTAGTAAAATTTTTGCTAAAACTATTAAAAATTAGTACGAAATGACATTGCAGGAAAAATTGCTAAAATTAGCAGATTTTATTTGCTAAATATTAGCAAGATAAGAATTTTGTTGATCTTATTTTACTAATATTTAGCAAAAAAAAAAAAAAACAAAGCTGCTAATTTTAGCGGTTTTTCTGCAACGTGTTTTTTACTTATATTTAGTAACGTTTTCTGCGGAGTATTTTACTCCGATTTTAATTAACTTAAGCTGTGTTGTAAAGGACACGATAATAGACTAGATTTTGTTTTTTTTTTTGCGTGAAATTTGTGTTTTGCAACGGCTACAAATAGGCGATTTTAAGGTTTTTATAATTTTACAGGTAAATTGCATACGAAAGTATTTTGCTAAGTATTGAATATTAAAATAATTTAAGTAATGCTTAAAACAAAAAAGTTTCGAACGTCTCAAAACGTGAGATTGGGGAGCTAAAAGAACTACGGATAATTTTTTTGTAAAGTATTTAACCTTTCTTGTCTCATAAATAGTGCATAATCTCGAAATATAAACGAAAATGTAATTTAATGGAAAAATGTTTTCAAAATTTACATTTCTGAAATAACTGAGTACAATTTAAATACTTTTACCACATTTTTTTTAACAAACTTAAAAAATCCATATTAATGGCGGCCAACGTAGGGGCTTTTCAAAAGTGTAATTAGTAAATTTAAAAAAAAAAAATCTTTACAAAACTTTATCGCAAACTTAATTATAGAAATTTTATGTAATATATCATTTTTTTTTCTAAAATTTAAAACACAAATACTAAAATTATAATTTTGTTTACCATTTCACTTTTATCTTTTCGCAGAGGTAAAGTACCAAACTTCTCTATAGTTATCGAATTTTGTTATACAATTTGTTTGTGTTTTTTAAAGGAAATTACAAATTGCTGTCATCTATGACAAAAAAAAAAAAAATATTGAAAAATTATAACATGTCAGTAATTAGAGATATTAGCAAAACAAAAATATACATACACTCAAATAAAAATGTCTGTAAAAGATACAAAAAAATCTGTAATTGTTACAGATTGTTTTTGCTAATATTAGGCTAGCAGATCGTTTTGCTTATTTTAGCCAAACGTGACTTTTATTTTTTAGTAAATTAAAAGTAGTAAACAAATTAGTAAAAGTTACTAAAATTTAATAAAATTTTAGTAAACTTGTAATGGAAATCGATTTGCTAAAATCTAGCAAATTTTGTACTAAGTATTGTTATTACTCATATTAAAAGTTTGATATAATTTTTAATACTTTTTTTATTAATTTTTAATTGTGCAATGAAAATAAAAATGGAAAATGAAAGTTCGAGGCAATTCTCTATATTTCTTTATTAGTATATTGTCCTAACAAATAACATATAGAGTTTTTGTTTTCAAATTTATTAATTGACCACTTTCAGGAATGTGTTGATAGATCTATTTGGGGAATTTTTTTAGGTTTTGCACTTTTTGAAAGAAGTGACAACCTAATGCAAACTTAAAACATTCATATAACCTACCCAGCAAAAAATTTTCAAAAATTTAAGGGGGTTTGTAATCAAGCATTTTGGGCAGAACGCATTCCTTACTAGATTACTTACTCGATTCTTTTAACCGGGCGTGAGACTAAAATCATTGATTCTTTAGAATTGATTATTTTTTTTTTATCGAAGAACTATTTACTTTATATATTTAAGAACTAAATACATTTTTTAATAAAGAAATAGTTCCCTTGTAAAACTACGAAGTACTTACACAAAAAAAAAATAAATAGTTCCCTAGATAAAATAAGAAGTACTTACAATTTTCGTTAAATTGAAATACGAATAAATTATATAAGTTATTAATTGAATTTATTTTTCATATAATTTTAATAAAACTTAATGAAGTGCTTTGCATAACACACCGTTCAAAAGATATCTAAAATTAATTTAATAAATCAAATTAAACCAAGATCTTAAAATTAAATTAAAATTAAGTAATTCATTAATTAAAGGTCCACAAATATCACAGAAGTGAACATGATAATTTTTCTAGAACAATTAAAAAAAAAAAAAATAAACGATTTAACTGAAACATTAATAAAACTACTAAATGTTTCCTGCAAATAAAAATTTGTTTGGAAAACATATAAGATAAATTCTTTAAAATTGTATTTCTTCTTTTTTCAAAATGAGGAACTACGTCCTTTTATTAAGAAAAAGTATATGATTACTTCTTGAGTACAAAAAGTTATACACACAGGGAAAATATTAGTTGGAAAACGATCAATACTGTTGAATTTTCGGTACTCCATAAATATTTTAGTTGTATATCGAGCCATATCCGCCGAAAAGACGTAAGTAACAATTTCATAATTTTACAGGAAAGGCATTTTTAAGTTTTTTTTTCTAAGTTTTCTTTGGCTTATCGGATTTTAATGAAATTAAAATATGCTATAAAAGACCAAAATATAAAGAAAACTAAAATGTTTTTTGGTACCAAATCTCACTTTAAGGGGTTAACCAAGGGGGTCTAATTTGACCCAATTTACTTTTTTTGATTTATTTCTTGCTTGGTTTAAGAAAAGTATAAACATATGATAAAAAAAATTAAAGTCTTTTGAATTACGAATCCAACGATGAATAAAACATGACCGAGCGTGACCTAGATTTTGAGTTATTTGTAAAATAAAAAAGGACGTAAGTAACACTTTGCCGTCAGGAAATATGTAAACAAACTATTGTTTGTCATATAGGAATAAGCACTTACGCCTTTTTTGTTTTTGTCTAACTTTATAACGGTACTTCCTAGAGCTATGAAGTTTTGACCAATGATGCAAATGGTCGCAAAATAAATATTTTCATCAAAAACCCGAAAATGGAAAAATGGTTACTTACGTCTTTCTGGCGGATAGGGCTCGATATGTATAAATTAAATAATTATAAATGATAGCCTTTCCTTGTGCATATTTAAATATTGGGACGCTTAATTGGTTAATTATTACAAAACTTAATTATTACAAAAACATGCAAATTTATTATAACACAAAATATTGGCTGTCGTAAGTATTAATTTCCGTGTTCTACAGCATTTGTTTTAATAAATATCAATTTTGCAGCAAAATTTATATCATAGGCAACAACTACCTATTATTTCTATACTTTAGAAGAAAAAATGGCAAAAAGTGTGAAATTCCACTGCTTTCAGAAAATCCTGAAATCAGCAACGTGTGCATTAAGCAGAAAGTCAATTACTGAACATTGTGCAGGAGAATTCTGCAGTTGAAATCACTATTTTAATGAAAAAAAAAACATCAGACAGCTCTTTGCAACTAATTCATGGCGATGGTCTTGGGATTGAAAGATTTCTGAGCCGTGTGCTTAAGTAGAACTTCTAAAGGGATTGGGTCTGCAATGTTAACTCCTTCGCGGAAATAATCTATATGAGACTTCAGTGGGAGTCAATTACTTGGGAAGAAAATTAATTAGTAAAATCGAGAAAAAAGTTTAACTTTGATTTAGCACTGGCAATATTTTGGTGCCAAATGAATTTGGCTGTTTTATATAAACTTCCATATAGATTTGCTTACTAATCAACGCATCACAAAGCCTTGCGCTTCATAAAACAACACAGGAAATTTAAAAATTACATAATGTAGTCGCAAATATTTTAAGCCTTGAAATTAATTTATTTAAAATATCGGTTTAAAAAGCTCTTTGATTTGGGCATCATTTCTCTCAAATTGTTTGAAACAATTCGAAATAAGCCGAAAAAACACACGATATATCCAAATTTAATTAAGATCGAAGAGAACCCATCGAGAGAGTCCCCTTGTTAGCTATCTCACAAAAAAGAAGATTAAATACTGAAGCCTTTACTAATATTACGCTCAGGAAAACATGAAGCGTTGGCATGTAGCCTCAGTCCTCCAAATTTTTAACAAGTCATAATAATTCATTAAATCTGATCAAAAATTATTCAATCCCAAAGAAAAATAACAAAATGAAAATAAAAATTTTTGTTAATCGAATATACAAAAAAAGTCGAATTCATTTTTATCTAGAAAAATGCATAAGAATATTAACGTTTTTCGTTAAAAAATTGTTTTGAATTTAAAGCTTTATGTAATATGTTTAACTTCTATTTGCATTTTAATATCCTGAAAAATATATTATTTTTATATTATTGGAAACAGTTTATTATTTAAATTAATTCGATAGGATTTACCATATAATTTGAATTGCATCAACAACGTGATTCGGTGGGTACAAAAAAGATTTCCGTATTCGTAACTAACCCACATAATTACCTCAAAAAAATTTGGTTACTACAATCGACCTAACAAAATAATTAAAAGATAGTACATGTGACTACGAAAATTCGGTTGGCAAAAAATTCGGTTGGAACCACAAATTTTTTTTTCTGTATGTACATATAAGTTAATAACATTGATATTTTCTTTTAAGTAAATAATTACTTTATTATTGAGTTCATGCTTTCTGGTTTAAAATTAAAGAATTGATTACAATACTACTTGCTTTTTTGACTCTATCGTTGGAATGTGTTTGGTATTGCAGTTACCAAATTTGGCAATGAGATATGTAAGCAAGTGTGGGCATCACCTTCATTTTGGAATGTGTAATTTTTTCCTGGGTAGTTATCCCACTAAATGAGAACTAATATATGAGATTAAAGTTAAAGACTACCACCATTGATCAAAAATATATTTAAAACTGCTTCGTTTTGTGCAAGCTCTACCCTTGGTAGATAACAATATAAGCTTTTTGTTTTTATTCTCCTTTTTATTTTTACACTTGCTTTGTTTTATTTATCGGTCTAAGATATATTATTATTATTAATATATCTTAGACCGACTCACCAAAAACAGTTTATTTTAGTATCAGTTTATTTTAGTATTTAGTATGTAAAACATGTCAGCGCTTGTCCAAACATATCCCGTTTTAAGGGATATTCTGTAAATAAAATTATTTTTTAAGTTTTTTGTACTGAGATTTTTGTTATTTAAATGTGAAATTGAAATATTTCAATCTTTAGACGATTTAAATTAATAAGTGTTTCAGTTTTTTTTTGAAATTCGGACTAGTTCGCGTTTTACCAAAAAAATTCTTTTTTTTGAGAAAGCTATGTTCTAATCATATCAATATCAGTATCAATATGTTTCTTAGGCATCCTATACATATGTATGGAAATATGTATGCTTTTTCCTTGGTGCACTTGATCAAATTTTGAGAAAAAAAATTATTTAATCCAATCTGCAAATGTATTCTGTTTCTAGTTGAGTTAAGGATAAAAATATAGCTTATGACGAAAACTAAAATACGCGTTTTTTCGCGGCATAACTTTTTTGCGAATTAAAAAAATTTACGCAATTTTTTATTTTTATATATATTATATATATATTATATGATCTTAAATCGTTACATTTTTAAAATAAAAAACTTAATAAAATTTTGAATTCGCGAAAAAAAAAATGATGACGCCAAAATAAGCTCGTGGTGGAATTTCTTTCAAGCCGAATTTTCATACTTACATCCACCAAAAACTCAGTCCGCTTGCAGACTTTATTAAGTGATAAAATTTTCAAAATGTGGTTTAGTCCACCGTGAAAAATGTATTTAATTTGCCAAATATTAATTTTTTTCCACACATAGGTTATGCACTTTACTAAAGAAAAGTTTTAATAGCGAAATTGGTATTAAAACTTTGGACTGATTATATCATAGTGAACTGCGAATTTCAAAAAAAGCTGAAACACGTATTTGCATAAATCAACTAAAGATTAAAATATAAAAACTTAACATTTATACCGCAAAAATTTCCGCACAAAAAACTTAAAAATCTATTTTTTTACAAAATATCAATGAAAAAAGGATATGTCTTCACTTGAATTTGACACATTTTATATGTCGTTTTACACGCCCTTTAAAAACCTTTCATATGATACTAATATTGTATACTTTATCTTTAGTTAAAGTACAAAATTCTTTGAAAACGGTCCAGCTCACGGGATCCTAGACACGATATATTCTGGGAATCATCATAAAACGAACCAAGGTATATTTTGCGGGGTGGACAAAAAGCACTGATAGACAATACAATTGTTACATTGGCATCACCCAAATCCTCAGTTGTCTGCAAAAGAAAACGATAATTTGCTTAACTCAAACCGAGACATTACATAAAATGGACACAATCTCGGTTTGAGTTAAGCCGCTTATCTTTATTTTTGGATTTGGGTCATGCCAATGAAACAATTCTATTGTCTATCAGTGCGCTATCACTAGAAATTTAGATTTTTTTTTATTTAATTGAAAATCCTAGCACAACAGGATTGACATCTTATAAATTACAAATGTATTGTCTCAAGATTGTTAATCCCACGTTCTGTCAACACATAACCGACAGTCGCCGACGCTTTGCCAGTACTGTGCCGATTGTACTTATCTGACTGGGTTACTTTGTCATAATTTGTATCGAAAAATGCAAATTAATTTAATTTTTTGTTAATGAAAAATCGTATAACCAACTTAACGTACCGCTATCAGTTTTATACGGCATTCACACCTGATTGCAAAATACGTAAACTATTGGAATGGGAAAAATATCTTTAATACGTGTTTTGACCAACACGTGTTTTACACTTAGTTGTGAACGTGACTTTAAATTTGAGTGGAATGTAGTTTCTCAATAATACCGGTATTGATATTTCGGTATCGGGATCACCATACCAAACCCAATATCGAAACAAAGAAAAATCGATACCAATTCCCAAGTCATTAGCTTTATTCGTTTTAGTTGCCACCTTTGATACTCGTATATTCTGAAGTTATGGTGTGTTTTCGCGCAATTTCACGCTTTTCGAACAAAGAAAAGTAATCGATACCAATTCCGAAGTCAATAGCTTTATTTGTTTCAGTTGCCATCTTTGATACTCGCATATATTGAAGTTATGGTGTGTTTTCGCTCAATTTCGCGCTTTTTGAAAACGTCAGTCTTTTACCTCCAAACATATAAAATGTGCATACTATTCTGAAAAATCTTCTTATATAAAAGCGAGCTGTGTTAAAAAAATGTTTGATTTGTATATACTTTTCCCCCCGGATAGATTTCTGTAATTAAGATTTATTATTAATACTGTTTTTTTGATCTGAATAAAAATATTGCACTTATAAATATTTAATTGACTTCAAAAATTTTCTGAAAATTTATTGTGGGCGTTTTAAGGTACACCACCCTATTTTTCTATGCATCTACTTAATTTATGGACCTATGTGTATGGTAAAATAATTTTTTCACTATGTGCAAAATATACGCAAAACATGTAACTTTTTCTCCTACACGTATTCTGCCTGAATTCGGTTGGCGACAAATTCTGTTCTCACAACGAATCTGGTCTCTGTGTGCACTATGGATTGGGTAAAATTTCACATTTCATAGTGGCGCGATATTTCATTGTCTAACCACTCCAATATTGGGTCCTTTTCAAAAAAAAATTTTGATTTCATAGTGGGCGATATTTCGTTTTCGAATCACCCCTTTGAATCATCCTTTTTAAAATTTTTCGATTAATTATTTAGCAATAGAATTCACGAAAACATAAAAACTCCAAACAGTGGGTTTAATTTTAAGCAGTGGGAATCAAAAATATTCCATAAATATTCCATAAATTGTCCTTAGAATTCAACAAAAATAAATCAGATTTATTGCATTTGCAGCAAAAAGATGCATGACATTTTAAAGTAATTTTGACCAAAACCTGTATACATCAAAAAATAAAGTACACCATTAAAATTAGATTTCCCGAAATATATAGAATTGATGGTCATTCCTATTTTTAATGTCATGCCATGTTATTTAAAGGTGGGTGACGTATGAGTGATATGTCAATTAAAAAAATAAATAACAATCATACGCAACCGAATACTACTAAATAAATATAACTGATGATTAAGGTCAAAAATCTACATCGAATGAAATAAAAATTAGTTGATAATTTTAAACCACATTGTATTTCTTAAGAATTAAATAAATTTTTGAATATTAAGCAGATGTTTTAACAAAATTTTAGCGATAACCTGCAACTTTTTAACAGAAACACCAATTAACAATTGAACTACTTATATTAAATAAATCAAAAAATAAAAGAAAGCAGATTTTTTTATAATACAATAAATAAAGCTGGCAACAGAGAAGTGCTGTAGGGGAAAAATTAAATTTCGTTGCATTAAGCAATAAATTAATTAATTTATTTAAATATAAAAAAAAACAATGCAAACGCATATAAAAAAATAACGAAATAAGAAAACAAGTACAAGCCATATAAAAATCAACTTAAAAAAAAGAGGCGACATAGCAACTATTGACGATGATAATAAAACAAATAAATAAAAGATACAGAAAACAGAGAAATAAAGAGAAAAAATGTAAAAAACAATATTTAAAAAAAAAAAAAAAAAAAAAATGCAGAAAATCTATTTTATTATTGATAACGATCATTTTGTTTAAACAAAATACAAATTTTAAATTTATTTAAAAAAAAAAATAAAAATTAAGAATAATTGAGAAAAAGGAGTAAAAATTTGTGAATTTTAAAATTTCTAAGAGCAAAGTTTAAAATTTAAAAGAGCAAAGAGTACAATTTTTGCAGAGATATAATGAGTTAAAGTTTAAAATAATAAAGCTTTGCTTTTTATAATAAAACTTTTAATTGAGTGTTTTTTTGTGTTTTGTTTAGAAAAAGCTTTAAATGTTTAAAAGTTTTTGTGTTTTTAAACAAAAATGTGAAGGTATTTTGTGTATTTGCAAAAAGAAAAAAAAATATCGATGAAATAGATAGAAAAACCAGCCACAAGTTGTAGCCACATTTGTCGGCTAGGAGGTTTTTTTAACCTCTCCCTCTTACAAGAATAATCCATAGACAATAGTACGAGGGGGAAGGTCGTGGCAAGCGGATTGTTTGATAGAGAAGGGGTGTTAATAGATTTTTTTTTTTTTGTAGTATGTAGCTAATGTATGACGGTATGATGGCGTATGATATGCAATGCACTCAATTATTGTACATACTCGTGCAATTTTGATTACCTTTTTACACCAGTCGTTCAACGAATGTGACCGCGTATAACAGTGTCTAATCCACACATAACGGGCCTAATACCAACAACAACATTTTAACGGTTTTTCTTTTTTTAATGTTTATAAAATTATAACTTTGAATACACAAGAAGTCCCTCTTTAATAAATAACTAAACTTTTATTAAAAAAAAAATTGTAAAATTTTTTTTTTATTTTTTATTTTTAATAAATTTTGAAAAAATTGTGTTATTTTTTAATAAAAGTCTGCTCTTTATTCTAGTGACCTCAATTCAATATAAAATACAATTTATAAAAAAAAAATTAGTTTCTAGAAATTGTTGTTTGGCAATTTGTTTTTGAAAAAAAATCACTAATTGAGTCATCTTATTTTTAAACACGAGCAATTTTTATGAATTTTTAAATCTTAATAATTTTGTATTCTTTTGTTTAAAAATATCAAAAGAAAAAAAAAATTCACCATAAATAGAAAATAATATACAAATAAAAAAAATAAATTAACGTTTTGCCTTGAGGTAAATCGAAATACAAATCAAAAACTATACAAACAATAAAAAGAAATAATTCACTATAAAACTTTAAATATATATTCATATATCTGTATATATATATATATAATATATTTTTTTTATATCTTTCAAGCATTTTCATAAAACATATGTTTTAAGCAAATCTTAAGGGAAATATAAAAAATAATATATTCCCCCAAGTCGAAGAAAATAGAAAAAAAAAAATCACTAACCACCGCATTATTATTAGCAAAAAAAAAAGATATATATATATTCTATATATATATATATATATATATATATATAAAGACTTTGCCAAAACAAAAAAGTTAAAATAAAATATATACTAGAAACCATCGTCTACACATGTCTAACACATGTTTTATTAAAAAAAAAGTTCTATAAAAGCTTTTAAATTAATACTTAACATAAATTTTGTGTGAAATTAATTTACTATATTTATTTGAAATAAATTAGTAAAATTTTTGCTAATTTACTACAGCATTTTAAAATTACTTTATAAACATAAAATTTTTCAATAAATTTTTTTTATTTCAAATTTTTCTACAAAATTGCTTTTGAAAAAACGTTCATATGAAACCTGAAAATTGGTTAGAATCACATAATGAAAAGGTGAGTTTATGACATAAATTTCTCCATTGTTGTGTGTTTTTTTTTTTTTTTTTTTGTTTAAATGCCACCCACCTAAACGTATGATTAATATAATTTCTATGGTATCTAACGAAACCTACATCAAAATACAAAAGGGAATATGATAGATTCACAGGTAGAAATTAGAGACGGTACAAAAAAATCAAACGCTGTCAAAGCGTTTGTTGTTGATGTTACACAAATAAAAAAAGCATTTTCAGAGCGTTTAGTTTGCAAATGGTATGAAATAAAAACATTATCTTAGATGGCTTTTGTAACGTTCGCAAAAAGTACTATGAGAGTAGTTTACATACAAAATTAACAATTGTTTATAAAATAAAAGCCCTTTAAAAATATTGCTTTAAAGCGCTTTTCTAACGGTTTGCAAAAGGTGCTTTAGCAGTACTTCATTCACAATATATATATTTTATTCTTTAAAAAAACACTGTCACAGAGCTTTCTAACAGGGACCGTAAATAATGATTATTAGAACACTTAGAACAGACATAAAAAAAATTTATTGCACCATTATTATTATTTTTTTGGAAATCTTTGCATATCCGTCATGATTTTTAAAATTTTGATTTTTAAAGTTTTCTTCAATGGTAATGATTATTTTTGAGTAGTAATAAAAAAAATCAGACATAATCATTATTTTTGAGCAAAAAAAAATAAAACTCAAAAATAATCATTATTTATGATTTTTATTTTTTTCGCTCAAAATAAAACTCACTTTCATTGTCCAACTCGTGGTACTACGCCAAAAATTTGGTTATAGCTCTAATATGCATGTAT
The DNA here is from genome assembly GCA_021234595.1 of Delia radicum. NCBI lineage: Eukaryota > Metazoa > Arthropoda > Insecta > Diptera > Anthomyiidae > Delia > Delia radicum. The sequence continues at coordinate 146,497,517 of CM037855.1, forward strand.
ACATGAAGAATAGTAAAGCTGGTATTTAAATCTATACCCAATGAAAAAAAAAAAAAAAATAAAAAATCAATGTCACGAAGACTGCAAGCTGTAATTCAAATTGAAAGCAAACTAATACTAAATTTTTTCCATATCATTTTTAATGCTACGAATATTTAGTCTTTTTATAGATTGTTGCTTAAATTGTGTACGAGTAAAATACTATTACTAACTCGGTCAGTTATAAGGAATATTCCAAAGTGAGCACAATATTAAAATTATTAAATTAATAATAATAATAATATTAATAATAATAAATAATAATAAATTACCGCAACCAGTGCTTGATGTTGCAACTCGTTGGAATTCAACATATCATATGTTGAACACACTCCAAAAGTTCGAGGATTTTTGTGAAAGGCACCTTAAAAATTCTATGAAAGTCAGTTTTATTTTGAGCGAAAAAAATAAAAATAATAAATAATGATTAAATTTGAGTTGTATTTTTTTTGCTCAAAAATATTGATTATGGCTGATTTTTATTAATATTACTCAAAAATAATCATTACCATTGAAGAAAATCCTTAAAACTCATAATATAATCAATATTGTGTAATTTTTATTATAAAACTCATAATGATTACGGTCCCTGCTTTCTAAGCAGTTTTATTTTTGCAAAATTGTCTTTATTAATAAAATAACGATAGAAAACCAATAGTTTGAAGTGCTTCTCAATATAGTTTGAATCTATAATTCAATTCAAAATTTCCAAATTCAAAACTTTAATTTTTGAATTAAATTGATTGTTAATTAGAAATCTTGTTTTTAATATTTCGCTTCTAAATTTCAAATGTAAATTTAAACAATATAAATGTGAGTAACATTTCTATTTATAACCAGAGTTTAACTTTAAACACAGATACTTCCATATACATTTCACATACATAACTATGGTTAAGCTCTAAACTTTGGTTAATGTGAGATAAGGTAGTAGGTCTAAATCTTTAATTTCTTTGAAAATGAAAGTTATTCAAGTTCGAGGTCGTATTCTATATTTCTTTATTAGTATATTGTTCTAACAAATAATCTATAGAGTTTTGGTTTTCAAATTTATTAATTTACCACTTTCAGGAATATGTTGATAGATCTATTTCGGGGATTTTCTAGGTTCCCATTATCAGAACACGTTTTGAAAGAAGTGACAATCCCATGCAAAACTTCAAACATTCATATAACCTAGTTTTCCCACCAAATGAGAACTAATATATTAGCTCGAAGTTAAAGATTATCACCATTGATCAAAAATAAATTTAAGACTTGTTCGTTATATGCATTTGGTCAATTGATAAATTCCTGAAAGTGGCCAATTAATAAATTTGAAAACAAAAACTATAGATTATTTGTTAGGACAATAATAATTAATAATAATTTTCATTTCCATTGCACAATTAAGGTAAAAAAAAAATTTTTTTTTTTTTTTTTTAATAAAAATTATATCAAACATTTAATTTCTTTACTAATTTAATTTGTATTGAATTTGTATGCATATGAATTATTTTCAATCATATTAACAAACAAGTAAGTTGTATTTACAAATTATGCTTTTAAAAGTTAAAAGTTTGTTAATACAGTCAATTAGGTTGTCAATATGACAAAATGGAAATAGAAATGAGAAAAAAATTAATTAATTAATAACATCAAAATAATCTCGATGTATATAAAAACAGAAACTAATGAAACTGTAAAAAAAATATTACTTCAGCCAGACTAATTTTATTTCATATAAATAGAATATTTTTGGTCTTCAAAGTTTCGTAACGTCATGATGCTTGTTATTAAAAGACCGTAGCCACGTGTTCGATTACTAAGAAGACAAGATTGGAGCAAAATTGATGATTAATAGTTTTTTTTTGTTAAAGCTCTGCCTTTTCTAAAACTTCGGGTTCCGATGACATGATGATGCTTGCTTTTGGACATGTAACATTTGCATGTAGCATTTGTCGAAAATGAAGAACTTTTGTGAAAAAAATTACTGATTTCCGTTTTTTAACGACTGGTATAATTATTTTGTAAAAGATTAAAAATTTTTTAAATTACATTTTAGCTACAATAAATTAATGTATTAAAAAATTAACAACAAAAGTGGGCTTAAGAAAACGCGTATGGTGACCTTGCCTGTGTATCAAATTTGAGCGAAATCCGTTAAAAAATAAAAATTTCATTATTAAGTAACACATTCATATTTTTATCTAAAAAGTGGGCGTGGCAGCTCAAAAAAAGTATATGATGAATTTTCTTGGATTAAAAGGATCAAGCGTACCAAGTTTCAGAGAAATCCGTTAATAACTAAAAATTTGTGTAGAGAACAAACAAACAAACAAATAAACCAACAGAAACTAGATTATTCATATATATATAGATTAGGGTGTCCCTTAAATATAGATTTGTCATTACACCCATCAGTTTTATTATAAATATTTCCAAATAGAAAAAATCTGTTTTATTTTGTTTTTTTTTTTTTTTAGACCGGACACTAATGGTTAAATATATTTTGAATAAAAGTAAATATCTTAACTTTAAACACAAAGTTGTCAACACTGAACGTAAAACCCATACGTCAATCTGGTGGCGTTGTGAAATAGAGACGGAGGAGATTAGAAAATATTTGTGTTTGTTAGTGTTGTCACTTCTGAGTATAATATACAATAACAGAAAAGCTAATAGGAAAGAAAACTACAATTTAGCTGCATTACATTTGAGACCATACTTGAGTATGAACGCTAAACGATCATGACTTGGTATTGTTACGTTTGTAATGTAAGAAGAAGCGTAGGTTTGATTCTTACAGCCTGCAGGTTGTTGAACGAATTTATCATATAGAGACAATTATATTATATAGACAATTTATCATAAGACACAAATAATAATGCAATTTAAATGGAAAATTACTGATGACGCCTGTCCATAAAAAGGCAGAAACTAGTCTAGTCTGATTTAAAAATTAATAATGTTTATAATTTTTAGAGAAAAATGTTTATTCTTCTCCTTAACCTCAACATTTCTATAATAAAAGAAAAGTAAATAAATTATGAAAAGTGTTATTTTGTAAATTTCCTGGTGGGCCTGGTGCCAAAATTGAAAAAACTAGCACTATATTGAATCAAGTTACATAAAATAATTTTTATTCTTCCTATTAGTTAATGTGTAGCTTTCTTTGGAAAGGGGATAGTGGAGAGATGAAAGGTGGTGAAAGATAAAGGGCTTCAAACATGACAACACTGTTATTGCGCGAGTAGATAAGTCTTAGAACAGTTGTTTCTCGCCACCTGATGTAGAGTTGGCGAATTTATTGAAGCTTTTTGTTTCATAGCCCTGATTCATTATTTTACTTCGGTGGGGTTAAGTGCTATGGGCAGGCACGTAGCTAGGAATTTGTTTCGGGGGGGGGCTTTTCGATTTTTTATTTTGATTATATATTTTTTTTTTTGCACACTAGAGTTACAGCTTTTTTTTTTTTTTTTTGCTAAATTTTTGCTTACACGTAATGGGCAATCATGTATTAATAATAGAAATCGTTTTCTCAGGTCATTTTGCAACAAAAACCTCCCGCATAAAGTGCATTTCCTTAAAATGCATTTTTTAATTTTTTACTTATTGTGTTCATTATTTTGCGAATTTTGATGTCTATATCGCGAAACAACGCTTTAATCTGTTTGATCACAATCCGCGAAACACGTCAAATTTGAAAACGTTTGTGTACTTTAAGTTGGATATGCATCGTTATTGTCTAATTACGTTAAATTTTTAGCTAAATATTAATTTTTAGTTTAATTAAATAAAAAAAGGATTATGCGGAAAACTTTTTGAAAACCACGAAAAATAAAATTGCGTTACTTTATATTTTTATTTGCTAATATACGTCTAGGCTAGCTAAAACTTTATAAATGTAAAAAAAAGTAAAAAAAGTTTCAACTTCTAATAACCCGATTAAAATTAATATGATGCTTTATATAATCATACGAAATTTAATATGAGTCTTAATACAGTTTTATCAGAGAAATGGGCATAGTAATTAAATAACACCCGAATAATGACGCGATACAATTTAATACGATTTTATATAGCGGTATAAATTTATATCTGAACTGATACTGATATATACAAAATAAGCTATAGTTGTATCCGGTTTTTGATTTTAAAACGTCATAAAAATCCGAAATATCTATTAATCCTTTTAGACTTTAGCTACATTTGTAACAAATTCCATAGCATTTGGATATTTTATTATATTCAAAAATAAAAAATAATATAATGAAAATGAAGATTTTGTGGAATTGATTAACTTACACAATTGAATAACAAACACGGAAAAAACATTGAAACTAAATTTAGAGTTTTAGATTGAAAAAAATCTTAGACTAAATTAAGAACTCATAACGTTACAAATAAAACAAATTATTTTTTTAGGGTTGAGAACCAGAAAGAAATCAATTCAAAAGACAAAAATTGGGGTAAATTTTGTGTATACAATTATACACAAAATGATACAATTAATTGTACTATTGTATTGTTGTAATACATATTTATATCCAAAATATGATTGACAAATTTTCTAGTGTGACTCTGCATGGGGGTAATATACAATTTTATCTAAAATAAAATTGTGTTTTTTTAAATATGATATAATATCAAAATATATATTATTTTGTAATGTCTAGGTATATAAATATAACGTAATTATTAATTGGATTAGTTTTAGCGAAATTAATTGTATATTTATATAGTTATGTCCGATTTAACTCGGGAAATTAAAGATTTATAACCGTCCAAAAAACAAATTAAAAGGCAAATATCCTATATAAATTGTCTGACACTTACAAGGAAGCTTTTCCTTTAAATTTTCCCTTTAAAGGTTCCCTTTAAAATTAATGAAATTCGGATAGGTGATAAAGCAGCAAAAATATATGAAAAACGTATTTGTTTTTAAAATTGTTATAGCACAAAGACTGGTTTAGCTGCTTGATTTTAAAATGTCGCATTTCAAGGAGCGCCGATAGAAATTTGTTTACATTTAGTCTAAAAAAAAGTTGAGAAAATTTGAGTCACATTGAACCACGTTAACACATTATGCATATCGATCAATGTTTGAGGCTTAAATTTGTTTAAAAAAATTAAAAAAATATATGAGATATCGTAATATATATCGTAAAAAAAAAATACTGAAAACTTTGTTACCAGATGCGTGCGTAGCAAATCAAATTTAAATAAAAGATTGCACTGTAAGTAAAGTAACGACTTTTACGGCACAAGTAAACTTAATTTTGAGTATTAGTGGTTTCTCCATTTTAAAAGATTATGTCAAAATATTGTTCAATTTCAAACTTACTTTCAATTAACTGTTTAATTGAAAATGAATTTGGTATAAAAAAATTTCAGTTTTTATAACGTATAATAACAACATTGAAACAAATGCAAAAATTTTAAAAAGTCACCAAAATTAGAAAAAAAAAATCGTTTAAAGTTGAAAATACGCGTTTCTTTAATTTTGGTGATTTTTTTTTAAATTGTTTTCAAATTTTGGCGTTTATTTTGGGAGTTTTTTAAATTTCTGCAATTTTGAGGATAGTTTTTTAAATTTTGGCAATTTTTTTTTCAAATTTTGCGATTTTTTCAAATGGTCTCGATTTTTTTAAATTTTGGCGATTTTTTTATAATTTTGGGGATTTTTTTTAAATTTTGTAATTTTTCCCAATAGTAAACAATATTCAATTAAATTTTTAAAAGATGTGAATAAAACTATATGTAATTGAAATAATATTAATTAAATAGATATAAATTATTTTAGTTGTTACTACAATTGCATCAACACGACCGAATTCAGTTTAACTTTTCTGAATCAACAAATTTTTTAGTTAAAACTCAATTTTAGTTTTTTCTGTGTAGACATATTTAATTTTTGTTTGCATAGTCTCAAACAATTTTTTGATTATATTTTAAGTCAAAGACTTCGAAATCTCTTATGAAATGATTTTATTTTTTGCTTTTTGTCGAAAATCAACTCTAACAATGACAGCCGCCCATTTGCAGGCGATATTTTCTAACGAAATTTTAAGATTCGAATCATATAAAACTAATAAATATTTTCATATTAAATTTATCAATAACATTGTTACTTTCTAACGAATTGTATTAAGTTTTTAAATTTGTCAAATCATTTCGGGGGGGGGGGGGCTCTAGCCCCCAAGCCCCCCCGCCTAGCTACGTGCCTGGCTATGGGAACACCGAAGGTGGGCGCAGCATTACATATAAGTGATATAAAACTCATACATATTATTTTTCTTAATTGATGTTGTCGTCACCGGGAATCGAACCCGGGACTATCTGTGTAACAGTCCAACGCGCTAACCATTACACCACAACGCCCACAAATAATTATTAATAAATAATTAAAATGAAGTTTCATGGGTCTAGTTTGTCCCCAGGCAACTATGGGTTAAATATTTTTTAAATAACAGTAGACAATTATATTCTAGATAAATTTAATTGATATTTTGCCAAAAACTATGCAAAGTTTGATGCAAATATTAAAATTTTGTTCGATTTTTCACAAAATAAGATATTTTCATAAAAAGTTCTGGAAATGAGTAGCTACAGGTACAAACTCGAATTATAATTTATCCAATTTTTTTTTTGTCTTTCTTTTGTAACAACTATTATATTATAAAAAATAGCAATCGACATATTTAAATTAGGCATTTCAAAAAATTTTTAAAAGTATTTAAAAAAAATTTTTTTTTTCGCATTTTTATCAAATTCGTGGGTCATTTTGGATTCTACGCTAAAGTGGGTTAATGATATCCGATGAAGTCAGAATTTCATAACTGAATAAAATTCAGTATATTAACGGCTTGTTTTTACAATACGTGTATAATTTCAGACGAACGTGTGGCACCCGAACGAATACGTAAGGAAATGAGTTTTTATAATTCGTTCGTGTGACTTACGTTTGAGTACGTTAAGCTTTATGTTATGTCAAACAGTAGAGATTGCCATGACATTGCTTTTCGGTTTTTGTTAGTTTATTTCATATACAAATAACTCATTTTTCGTTGGTAGATGGCAACCCAACACTATAAATGAAATATAAACAAAAACAGCTGATTTTTGCTTGAAAAAAAAATTAATTTATTTTGTTTTAAAAGTGGATATAAAAATATAATTTGTATAAAAAAAAACAAAAACATTTACGACTAAAAATGTAAATAAATATAAATATAAATGAAAATAAAAATAAAAATCATTATTCTTTTTTTTATTACAATTTTTTGTTAAAAAGTATTACAGTAAAACCCGGTTAAGATGAACTCCGAGGGACCAAAAAAATTAGTTCGTCTTAAGCGAGGTTCGTATTAAGCGGGTATTTTTAACGATTAAAAATATGTATTTATTAAACCAAAAACAAGATTTTTACATAAATAAAAAATAAAATTAGCATTTCATGCATTCACAATTAAAAATTCAATTAAAATTCTTCATTAAAAAAAATGTGTTATTTTTTTCTGAATGACTGAATTAACGATTTCATTCGTTTTAAGTTTTTCTATTACTAAAATATGATTGTCAGCTTCTTCGGCACACGATTTTGACAAATTTTCAACATCGGCAGGATTAACCTGATAAAGTATGTGACGTCAAAACATTAGCATCTATATCTAGAAAGTCATCCATGGATATGAAATTCATATTAGGTCTTTCCCATTAAACGGATATAGAGTGTACTAAACATGGTAATTTGTATGAAAAACGAGTTTTTGGGACTGGTTAAAACAGTTCGTAATAACCGAGGGCTCGTATTAACCGAGTTCGTATTATAAGATGTATTTTATATGAAAATTGTTGCCAAAACGTCGGGACTTTTAAATTAGTTCGTATTAACCGAGGGTTCGTCTTAACCGAGTTTTACTGTATTTTTTATAATATTAATTTCTGTTGCCTTTTTTCTTTGACGAATACTTTTTTGTGAACGTCTGTTTTTGAAGTTTGTGACGTTTCAAATCGCATTGTGGAAACCAAAAAAAGAGACGAAAACGACAACTCTTACGTTTTCACTCAATTCAAAGTGACATTTGCGATACAAAACCCCAAAATGAATTTCTTCACTCATTTACACGAATTTTTTTGAGTGACACGTCTTACAAAAACAGACCGTTAATGAATAAATGAAATAAAAAGTAAATTTATTTGAAATTTCAAATTTTGTTAATTTTTAATAATAATACACGTTATTTCCAAAATGGGCCATTTTCGTTACCGTTTTCAAAAAAAATTGATTTCTTCCATTTAGAACCATTTGCAATAAAATAAAACTGGGGGGTGTAATGAACAAAAATCTACAAATCGCTATTTTAAGGGACATCCTAATATAAATATGTATATATATGCCTTAATCCTATTAGACTAGAATGCCTATTTTTGCCAGCATGTTTTAATTGCTTTGATAACTTTTTATTTACTTATTAAAACTATGTACATTCACACTGAACCACAAAATACGTATTTTGGGTTTTTTCAAGTTTATGACTGTCAAATATCATACAAATTTTAAATCGAAAACTTCAAACGAAAATACATATTTTGGGGCTCAATAAGAACGTAGTATAACATGTTTATTTTCTTTATTTATTTTAAATTTTAATATATGTTTCTTTCTTTGCAGGTATGTATATAAGTTATATTAAATATATGTTGCCCCCCCCCCCCCCTTTTTCAAGTGTAAGTAGAACAAATTTATTTTGCTGTAGAGTGTTCAGTTCAAAAAAAATATTAATAGTGATCGATAAGGATTATATTTTTATTGAAAAAACATTATCGGATTTTTGGGTTCAATTCCCAGCAATTTTGAATATGCAATTATACGAATAGTACCCGCAAAGGACCTGTACTGTGACAGGTTAATGCAGGACTTGTCGTACAACTAGTATAATTTAACATTTCTGTGAGTTAAACGGAGTAATTTTTATTGTAAAACTGATAAAAAGGAGATGTGCCGCTTAACAAGCGCTGACAGCTTTGTTTTATTCTGGCAATATTTTTTTAAAAACATTTTTAATTTTTTTTTTGTTTATGTTTTTAGATTTACACTCAAAAAAAAAAAAGTTAGTAAAGTCAGCAAAATTTTAGTCAGGAGGGTGCTTCCAAAAAAACTGCTAATGCCTGAAAAATCTTTTGCTGAAAATCAGCTAGCTGATTTTTAGCAACAAGGTTAGTGTATTCAGCTAAATTTTTGCTAACACTCAGAGGATTAAAAATTAAAAACCCTTACTAAAAGGTAACCAAATTTTTTCTGAAAAAACTAAAAATTTTTTGAAAAATTATATTTAAGTTAATTTATTTGCTGAAAATCATAAACATATTTTTGTGATTCTTTTTAAAATAATTTACAATACGTTACAAAAAATAAAAATGAAGACATGAATTAATGTAATATTTATAAACAAAAAATATAAATAATTATATATAATATTAACAAAATTATCTTACAACTACGTGCATCAATGTTTGTCTATATGATGCCATCTTCTAAAAGAAGACAAATGCCGTATATAATTCTAGAAACGAAAAGAAAAAATAGTAAAATATGACATAAACAACCCTTTATTTGCAATCAGAAAAAGGAAACATAAAAAACTACCTAAGATGTGTGTCCTTGCCTTTCGCTTTATGCTCTCTACCTGAACGTATATTTGTTTGCAATTTGACCACACTACATTATTAATCTCTATAAACATTTAGTTTACAAAGAGTTAAATAGTTTAAAATTAAATATTTTACTTTGTCTTTTATTGAATTAATAGACAATTACTTCCAAAGCCGGTGACAACACAGCATTTAATTTGTTTTAATCCGCAATTTAGTTTTATGTTTGAAAAAAAGATACAAAAGTCTTTCATGGTTGATTTTGTATATGTCTTACAAGAGTTGTAGTTTTTAGTATCATTTTCCTCATCTCTACTACATATTGACATGTCGCGACAATTACTTCATTCTGTGTATATCTTTCAATCTGGTTGTCGTCGTGCTTATCAGCACATTTTTTTTAGCAAAATAAATTAGTAAAACATTAGTAAAATATTAGTAAAACTTTAGTTTAAAACAGTTAAGTGCTAAATAAGTATAACTAAAATTTTAGCTGAAAACGGAATTTTATCAAAAAATTTTCTGAAAAATAGTATAGCTGATTTACAAAACGTTATACTAACTTTTCTATTAACTTATTTTCGGAGTGTAGTTTCGCTTATTTTCAATTTTAAAATTTGGAAAATTGTTTAAATGTTCCACTTTTTTATACTCTAATTTATAAATAGCAATAATTATAGCAATTTTTTGAATCAAATTTTGAATAAAAAATTAATTTTGTAAACCTCCTTTAGTTCGTAAAATTAATATATGGGGTGTATAACTTAAAAATGTGCGATATATTGCAAATTTGTGAATTTGTAGCATATTCCGATCGTTTTTCGAATCAATTGTGTCCGGTACAGAACCTTTGTGATCGGCTGGTTCGATTTCAGCAGCTTATAATAGATGGAACCCTAAAAAATTAAGCTAAAAAGCTCACCTGTGCAGACGTAATAAAATTACTTCAGTGTCAAAATCACCACTTTTCAACCGCACAAATCGATGAAACATATTTCGGGTAAGCTTCGGTCAGCAATCAATCAATGTGCTATATCTGCACTTCTGTTCAAATTGCAAAACTTTCCGCAAATTATGCTATGAGGGCGGATCAATAAGTCCGTGACTTTTCGAACTTCCCTCGTAGTTATATGAAATGCAACACTGCTCCCATCAAGTACCACCTGTTAATAGACTACTGTCAAATGTTGAGCAAGTTCCGTCATTTACTTTGCGTTTAATAGCTGTTCAAAACATACAACCTCGTGGATTTTTTTTTTTTAAATTGAAAAAAGTGAATTTCGAGTGCTCATTAAACATTATTTTTTGCGAATAAAACCGTCAATCAAATCAAGGAAAAGCTTGATGAATACTATGGGGACTCTGCACCATCGATTTCAATGGTAAAAAAGTGGTTTACTCCATTTCGTTGTATTCGCACAAGTACAAATGACGCTGAACGTTCTAGACACCCGAAAATGTCGAAAAAATCCACGATATGGTGTTGGCCGATCGAAGAGTAAAGTGCGTGAGATTGTTGATGCCATAGGCATTTCATATGGCAGTGTGGTTTCGATTTTAAATGATCAGTTGGGTTTAAGAAAGCTGTCTGAAAGATGGGTGCCGCGTGTGCTCTCAATTGACCATAAACGTAATCGTGGCCAATAAGGTGATGACAACAGTTTTTTGGGATGCACGCGGGATAATCCACATCGATTACCTTCAAAAGGGAAAAAACAATAAACGGCGAATATTATGCCAACTTATTGGACGATTTAACGAGGATTTAAAAAAAAAAATACCCTATATGGTCAAGAAATGCTGATTTGATGGACCTCAAAAAATCGTATTTTTTGGAAGGGATAAAAAAATTGGAGAAGAAACGTTGGATTAAGTGTAATGAGCTGATAAGAGATTATGTTTGGAAAATATTTTTTTTTTTTTGCAAAAAAAAACTGTGTTTCATTCAAAAAGTCACGGACTTATTAACATTTTCGAAGGAAAAAAATCTTTGTTGGTTACACTATTTCGTTCAGTGCCTAAGTGATAATAAATGACAGATGTTTACCCTTCAAAATGTCATATAAGTTATTGAAGACACAAACCATGTGTAAACGAAACTCCATCTGTGCTGAATCCCGTATTTTTAAATTATACACCTAATACATAAAAACTATAAACAAATTAGCCAATTGATCTCTAAAGACTTATCCCTTACAGATCAACCATTTCATTTCTGCTATATTTTGTTTGTAGTGTTAGTGTTTATCGTTTAATATTTTTTTTATTTTCTTGTAGGTTTTTTTTTTTTTGTTTGGTTTGTCGTTTGTTTTTAAACACAGACGCACGCAACAAATATAACTTTTCTGTTAGCCAGCCAAAATGCAAAATTCCGCCAAGCTATTTTAAAATCCTTAATTTTTTAAAACTTTATTTAAAAATCTGAAAATTGATCCTTCATATAAAATTTTCCAGCTAGGTACTATTATTATAAGGTACTATTCTGCGTGCCATCCATGACAAATCCATTTGTTCGTAGGCTAATTAAAGAAAATTCCCCTCCCAATAGCGGACTTATATTAAAAATATAAAAATTCTATGTTACTGTCCCCTATTAAGAGGTTCCGCTACATAACTTTTCAATTTGCTGTGTTCATATGGATTTCAAATGGTATTTAAATTCTCAATAAATTTTTTTAATTCAGAATTGTTTAAATTTTTATCATAATAAGTAATTTTTGCGCATTTTTAAACATGTTTAATTTGTAATGATTGATATTGTGTTTATTCAATCATGAACGAACTACATAACATACACTGAAATAAAAAATTCAGTAAACATTATAAAAACAATCGGTAATAGTAAAAAAAAAGTTAACTACAAGAAAAACTTCTCTGTTATTATTAGTAAAGCGAAAGTAGAAGAGAAAATTTGTAACTGATGCTAAAATTTAGTAAAATTTTCGTAAACCCTTAATGGGAATTTATTTGCAGAACATTTTTTTTCTTTCAATAAAAATTAATTTTTATTATCTTTTGCCTTTTCTTTATATTTTAATTCATAAAAATTATTTTTAATTCTAATATTAACTGACCTCTAGCCGAACTAAAGCAGAGCTACAACAAATTTCAACTTAAAAAAAGTTTGGTCTTATTTATGAAAAACAATTTTGCTAATTTTCGCAACTCGGTTTTAAGATATTAGTTAACTATTTACGCAAAATCAGTAACAAAAATTAGTAAAGAAAATAGTTATTTGAAAAATTTTGACCAATAATAAAATATTGAAATTTTTACTAAAAATTAGTGCAGTGACTGTAAAGAGTACAAATTTTACCAATTTTTTTACTTGAGTGTATGATTATTATGTATCATCAATTAAAATAGAAAATACAATGTTGCTGTGTAATAAAATTAAATTATAAACTATATTGTATAGTAATTTAAAAAAAAAGATGATGTGTTGTATTTTCGCACTAATAAAACAAGATTCTTACACGATAAATTTTCAGTAATACAATTTTCGAAGTATTAATTATAGCTACACCGAATATACCGTTAACATTTGTAATTTTCTATAACATTAACTTTATTGTGTTAATTTTAAATATATTAACCCTATACTGAACTTGTCTGCTTGTGGACAACGTTCAGATTTATAAAACAAAAAATATTAAAAAACTATTGTCAATTATTTCAATTGACAAAATAATTTACTACACAGAAAAAACTTAAATCGATATAAAATTAAAATATTTGAGTTTATAATTGAAAATGTATTTGAAGTAAGGCCAATTAAAATTGGAACTTTTAATTTTTAACGAGCCTCCAACCTCCGTGTATTTTCAAAAATAAAGCAAATCAAACATATTAGCTAGGTTGATACTAGTATTTCGAGCTGGCTAAAGATCTCATCAGAACCCGAAGTTTTAGAAAAGTTAGAGCCTTAATAATAGGCAAAACTTTAACAAAAAACCTATTAATCATAAGTTTTGCTCCATTCTTGTCTTCTTAGTAATCAAGCACGTGGTTAGGGTCTTTTCCTAACAAGCATCATGACGTTACTAAACTTTGAAGACCAAAAATGTTCCATTTATATAAAAAAAACTTTTGTTTTTACTCTGTTATTTTTGTACTCTCTTTTTTTTGTAAATATACGGAGGTTGGAAGCTCGTTAAAAATTAAAAATAATATAAAAATAATCTCGATGTATATAAAAACAAAAAACTAACAAAACTGTATAAAATTGTAATCATTTGAATTTAAAATTTTATTATAAGAGATTTATTGTAATTTTGAGATATGATATGATATTTTAATTTTTTATGAAGACAAATGCCGTAGGTAATTCAAAAAACGGAACAAAAAAATGAGAAAATAAATCAAATACAAACCCCTTTTGCTGCAAATAGCGAAAGGAAAGACTAAAAACTACCTAAAATGTGTGTCCTTTTGTTTTGCAGTCTACCTTAAAGTATATTTGTTTGCAATTTGGCCACACTTCATAAATAACATTTAGTTTACAAATACATTTTAACTTTATTAAATTTAAAAATTCATAAAATTTAAATAATAGACAATTACTTTAACAAACCGGAGTCAACACAATATTTTATTTTTATTTAGAAATGTTGAGGTTAAGAAGAAGAATAAACTTTTTTCTCTAAAAAATATAAACACTATTAATTTTTAAATCAGACTAGACTAGTTTCTGCCTGTTTATGGACAGGCTCATCAGTAATTTTCCATTTAAACTGTATTATTATTTGTGTCTTATAATTGTCAGATTGTCTCTATATGATAAATTTTTCAACAACCTGTGGCTGTAAGAATCAAACCTGCGTTCATCTTACATTACAAACGTAACAATACCAAGTCATGACCGTTTATCGATCACACCCAAGTATGACCTCAAATCTAATGCAGCAAAATTGCAGTTTTCTTTCCTATTAGCTTTTTCTGTTATTGTACGTTATACTCAGAACACTAACAACACAAATATTCTATTTTTAGATTTTTGTTTATTTTTCTACTCTTCTCCGTCTCTATTTCACAATGTTACCAGATTGTATGGTTTTTACGTTCAGGGTTGACAACTTTTGCGTTTTAAGTTGAGACATCGCCACAGGGCAAATTTTATAGTGTATTTTAGTACAGTGTTATATTGATTTCATATAGACAGTCGCAATTAATTTTAAATTAATATATTTTATATTTATATTTACAATTTTTATGTATACACATTGTTGGCATCCTTTTGTTTTATGTATGAAGGACAGATACAAAAATCTTCAACGGTTGATTTGTTTTATATGTCTTAGTAGAGTTTTTTTAGTATCGTTTTATTATTCTGCACTACATGTCGACATGCCGCGAAAAATATAAAGAAACGCAACATTATATTTTCAAATTTTTTTTAATAGTTCCCGCATAGACATTTTTGCAGTTGGACACAATCTTTGTTCAATTAATCTGAAAACTAATAAACTGAGACTCTAGACTTTGACGACTTTTGAGGATTTTGTAAAAAAGTTTTTAGAAAGTTTTGAGAATAAAAATTCACAGAATAACTAGTTGAAAAAAATAAATTTAAAATATTTTGTGTTTGCAGCAACATTGGTCCACTAATGCAACTTTAATGTGAAAAACGTGAACATTTTTTTTTTAGAAATTGCTATTCTTGCGGTTTGTTTAAAAATGACCTGAAAAGGGCATTTTTATTAATGTAGTATTGCCCATCACGTGGCGATAGATAAAAATGAAGTTATAATCCTGATATACATGTTGGGTGGCTAAGAGAAAAGTTATATATTTAGCATGTGTGCTTATATATAGAAAAGAAAAAACAACGATTACGAAAAAAAAAATAACAAATGAAAAACACTTCCGACACTTCCAAAACAAATATAGCTGAAGTACAGTTACACATTCCCCGTATTTCTACCCAAAAAGCATTTTAATTATTAATATAGTAAAAGACTGAAAAATTCGATTAAAAAATAAAATAAAAATATTGAGAAGAACATTACAAAAACAATATAGTTGAAGGGCTGTAACATGCCCTTGTTTGACATGTCACTATATACGTCCTTTGCGGTCAATTGACTTATTTGTATGTTTCAAACAAAATATAGTTGAAGTGTAGGTTTATACTCTGCACGGATAGAATTTGCCTTCATAGTATTAATGAAACGATTTCATTAAAATCTATTCATTGGTTTAATGAAAAATTTCATTAACTGAATGAAAATTCATTAATATTGGCATTTTTTTTCATTAAAATTTTTTTTTTGTACTATCATTTTGAAATAAAAAAACTGAAAAATTTCTTTTAAACAGAATTAAACAAAACTTTGATATAGATACATTAAATTTGCCTAGAGCTAACAGTTTTTGACGAATTTGAATAGTTGGTCACTAAATACCAGGGAACAGATTCTCTAAGAAAACGACATAGTTTTGTTCAAAACGAGACCTAAATTGTTATCGTTTTGACGATGTTACACAGAAACGTTACTCTAAACGATAATAAATTTTTTGTTTTTAACAACATTGTTAACAATATTTATAATTTTTATCTAATATGGTCGTAATTTACCTACAAAAAGTGGACTATAATCGTCGATCGTTCTACAGAATTCCAAGCCAGATTGATAAAAAATTACATATTTTGTACCTACTTATAAGAAAATATGTCATCTTTTAACACAAATTATAAAAAATGCAAAGAAAGATTGAACAATTTTGTAAAAATAAAACAATAAAAATAGAAATAAATTAAAATTGGACCAGAAAATATCAACGAATCATAATATCTCAATAACCACCATGCTATGCTAAAATAATCATAAAAAGTGCAAATTATTAAGTATCAACGAAAATATTTCATACAAACTATGAATTTTATTCATTAAACACATGAAACTTTCAAACCGATTAGACTTGGATTAATGAAAAAAATTTCATATACTTAATGAAATTTTGATTGTGTCAATGAAACCATTCATTAAAATTGATTTAACCACTTGATGAAACAACTTTCATTGACTCAATGAAACGTTTCTTTGGGGACTTTTTTATGAAAAAATTCATTAGATTAATGAAGGAATTCATTAATACTACGCACAAATTTCTATCAGGGGAAGATTATCTATGATTTTAGTAGGGTTTTGCATAGAAACTCGTCCATTAAAACTTTACATTAAACTAATGAAACTTTACATTAAACTAATGAAAGTTTTCCTGAAATTTTATGAAAAATATAATTTTTATTTATTAAAAGTTTCATTCACTCAACGCAAAGGTTTCTCCAAAAACCTAGTTTCATAAAAAGTATGAAGCTTTTCATAAATTTTAAGAAATTTTTCGTTCACTTTATGAAGAAACGTTTCATTAGTTTACTGGAAATTTTAATTATTTTTCATCCACTAAAGTTTTCTTTGTGTACAATAGATTGGACTGTCACCACATAGTTCTTTTAAGCTAAACTTTTAACTGGCATATCCTATTTCCACCACTAACGGGAAACATACAACTCTTAGCCCACAGCAATTGCAAATTGTACTAGCTCTACTATAAGTTGTTCTTTAACCAGTCACGGAATACGCCCTTTGAGGACAGTTGGCTTCTGATAGCTTAGCTCAAAAGTTTGTAAAATGTCTTTTAAATCACGTATACTATTTTTGGGTAAAATTTTGTACTGAAATTGTGTTTTCAGCTAAAATTTTAGCGATACTTATTAATCACTGAACTATTTTTAGCTAATGTTGTCTAATGTTTTCCTAATGTTTTATTAATGTTTTACTAATGTTTTCTAATGTTTTACTAACGTTTTACTAATGTTTTGCTAATGTTTTTCTAATTTATTTTACTAATGTTTTATTAATGTTTTACAAATGTTTTACTAATATATTTTGTTCACCTTCAAGAGATTTTTTTTTGATTTCCAAATTAATATCCGTCTTCTTCACCAATTATTGCCTTAATTAAGCGATCAAATCCTATAAAGTTAAAAATATTTCTATACAAAATGTTCAACACTCCTTATCTTTAACCATTAGATAACTTGACGTTTATCTAAATAACCTTTGCTTGTTATATCTTTCATACATAATTTTCATGTCATGTCAATTTCTTGTCATCATCAGTTAAACAAGAGAAGGATAAAAAAAATCATGCCCATATAAAACTCACAAAAAAAACCACCACAATGTTTAGTAGGGTGGGTCGATAAAAAAAGTTGTGCCAGTCACCAGCTAGAATTCAAGATTAATTGACGATTCAAAAAATATTTTTTTTTGCCACGCCCCTTGATACCACCCTTTTTGTTTTATGTTTCTTGCGTCGCCATTTATAGTCCGATCGTAACATGTGACATATCATTGTTTTTAGTTCCGACGTCAAATTCTAGTAGTGACTTTCTACTTATATACTTTATACCACTTATTCCCAATTTTTTCTAAACGAAAAAAAAATTTTTTGGAATTCCATGAAACTTTTTCTTTAAAAGTAGGTATATATTTTTGTTTATAAACAAAAAAGTTACAGATGTTAATAAATTAAAATACGCTAATGAGTCACATTTGACTTGTCATGCCAACATTCCCCAGCAAAATCTAAGTAACGGGCTCTCATTAGGAGTCAAAGCTCAATATTTTTGTTCGTCGAGGTCGTTTTTGTAAGTTGTTTTACATATTTGCACAAGATTTGTGCACCCTGCATTACGAAAAAACCAAAAATAAGTACTTACCAAAATAATTAGTTATTCGTATGCTTATGAGAAACTAAAAAATATGTGGTTACTAGTTTGCAAATAATATGGCTTACCCTTAAACTTATAAGTAATAAACAAATAAGTAGTTGATAATAAGGCATTATGTTTATAATAAAATAAGTAGTCGCGCGAAAGATTGACTAGGAAACTATTTTATAAATGTTGATTAGGATATCCCTTTTAAACGATTTGTGCATTTTATTTCATTACACCCCCAGATATATTGCAAATAGTTTCAAATGTAAAAATATTTTTTTTAAACGTTAAGAGGAGCCAAATTTATGTCGAAAATTAACTATTTTGGAAAAAAGTGTATTTATATTAGAAATTTCCTACAATTAAAAATATTTAAAAATTAAATGTTGTGATATCACAACATGTATAACATCCCAGCAAAATTAGTAAAACAGATTATTTCTGAACCTGTTCTAGAACAACTTCTTTTACCACCAGTTACATGGAACCGGTTCTAGAACAGGTTTCTGGGAGTCGAAATGTAAGGTGTCACTGTCCCAGAACCAGTTCTATAACTTGTTCTAGAAGAACCGGTTCTAAAGCAATCTGTTCTTATTTGGAGTTAAAGAACCTATTGCAAATAGGACAAACTCCATGTAAAAAGAACCAGTTGTAGAACAGAAATTAGAACTTCTTATAATACAGTATAAGTTGTTCTTCAACCAGTTATTTAGATTTTACTATTTTACTGGGATGTTTTAAATATGTTGTGTAGGGGAAAGTGGTGTACCTTGAAACGAGTGCACCTTGAAATGTTCCATTTTTTTGCTTTTGTTTTGCATATATTGAAAAAGTGATCTTCTAGATAGTGTTTTATTTAGCCTTACGACCATATTTACCATAGATCTAGGTCCATAAATTAAATAGATGCAAAGCAAAATGTGTTGGTGTACTTTGAAATGCCCAAAGCAAATATTCAAAAAAATTTCAATTAAAATCGTATAAATGCAATATTTTTATTCAGAACGAAAAAATTTTAATAAATTAAACTTTATTAAAGCCTGGGATTTAAAAATTTGTACGTTTATCTAGTGAATAAGAGTAACAGTTTGAAGTTTTTCAAAACACTATAATAAGTGAACCTTGAAACTAATATTTTTTTTTAGTTAAATGTTTATTTTAATGCTGTTTCACTGTAATAATTGATAATTTTTGCCAAATAGGCTGTAAATATAACAAAGTTCCATGTATATTCAATATTTAAAAAATATGTAATTTACATAATTTCATTTATAAAGAGACCTATATTAAGGACCTTATTCTAGTGGATCCTAGTATATCCACTAGAATAAGGTCATAAATTCCTATTTATTTATTCCCTTTTGAAATGAACCGGATCAATAAAATATGTTAAAAAATAAGATTTCTGTTCCGATATATTAACATTAGTCAAATAAATTCTAAGTTTGAGATGGAAGGTTTGCCCTTTTTACCTATTTATTATTAAATAAAGGTATGGAACAAAGTAATTTTAGGCGTAAATGTATTAAATAATAATAATGGTGAAGGCTGTAAAAGACTCAAACAGACCCATTATGACTGCGCGATTCCAGGGGGAGGGAAAATGGGGCATTTCCTACCCCAAAATTAAAGATTTTAATACAGAAGTGTTAGGGACATTAGAAAATGTTGTAAACTCTACTCTAATTTGAAATGATGCGAGTTGACAACAATGTACTCATTTTTTGTGATTGCATTCAAAAGCATGAAATAAGGCACTCAAACCGTTCTCTGTTCTGCATCCGCGCCTGTATTAAGGCATTTTTATTTGTTATTACTGACCTTTTGTCTATTTATTCTCAACTATATTATAGTTAAATTAAATAAAACCTGATAAAGATGATCTAAAAACAACATATTTTCACTATAAAAATTGTCTTTTCAAGGTACACTCTACTGTGTGTACCTTGAAACAATATTTTAAATATGTGGAAAATTTGCCATCATTTTGAAACCTAAATTTTTGTTTTGTTTTTAATTTTAATGCAAACGATTTAAGTAAGCTTATAGACAAATATATTTCCCTTTACACTGAATTTTAACATGTGTGCATAACATTCTGCAGATATACAGCTATTAATATATTAATCGTGGTACACCACATTCCCCTAGTTATTAATTTGTAACCAACATAAAAGGAAATGATATTAGGGCCTTATTCATATTATCTCGAAATATGTATACGTTATAGGGGGAACAAACATACCTCTTCAAATATATTTAGTAAACAGTTGGATAGATCTTTAAAAAACCTTTTTTTTTTGGTCGAAAACGATATTTTGAAGTCACTACAAGAATTTGATGTCGGAGTTAAAAATGATCCAAGTGAGAAATGAAGCTGTTGTCAAACTAAAAACAATGTTATGGCCTGGGTTCTATATTCTACTACGAAGTGAAAGTGGAATCGTTTTCAATTCCACATTTTCAATTCCACTGTGTTCTGAAAAACGAGTGAATCGTTTTTTTCACGACGATTTCATTTTCATTCTGTTTTTAGCAACAACATAAAAAAATGCGGAAAAAACGAAATAATCACTTTAAAGTGAATGAAATTGCAATAAAGAAGAGTGCATTTTTTAACAAAAATAAATATTAAACAAAAAAATACTTATTTTTAAAATAATATAAAATGAGTGGTATTCCTGGTATTTAATTAAAAAAGAAAAACAAGGAACGGAAAATCTAAATAGAAAAAGATTTCGTGACTGTTCAAAATAATTAAAACTGAGTCGCAAATGTTTAAAATTAATAAACGAAAATAGTTTTATTGCATATTTTAGATTAAATAAGTATAATGGTTTTAGAAGAAATATCACCAATTGCTAAAAAGACAAGCATTGCAATTATTTTGCAATTGGCCACATCACTACGCTATTTCGGACAAGGAAGTTACCAACAAATGATCGCAAAAGACTTCAATCTAGCTGTGGGAAGAAGTACAGCGTCAAAAATTTTAACAAATATGTGTAATGTTTTGAAAACTGTCATATGCCCAAAATGGATTAGATTTGAAAGAAGTCGCGAAGAAATTCAGAAATCAAAAAGGGAAATTATCGGTTTTCTATATTTTCAGTACCTTCGTCATTTTTATTTAATTTTTGTAAAATGACGATTACTACATTGTCGGAACTGGTGCCATCTAAGTTTGACAATTCAGTAGATGAATTTGTGGTTGTTTACCCTTTGCTAGTCGTCCCGAATGATTTAGCAGCTGGAACACCTTCGACTGCTGTATAAAAGCCAGAAAGTTTGGCAGCTGAATCTTCTTTGGATGATATGTGTTGGATATTATTGGGTCCTCCACCTGTTACCATTACCTCTGCTCTATTTTCGGCAATTTTTTACGAATGGTAGCCTTCCAATCAGCCCAAGCCTTTTTCCAAACAGTTGCATCGTTTTCTGGAGGTCCTAAGCTCTTTAATGTACTTGCTAAGTCCTTCCACAACTGGTCTTCAACTGTTTTGTCGCCCCTCTAAAAACCTTTGGCCAAATCAGATTTTTTTTTCCATGAATGTTAAAAATGGGGCCTCTTGTTCCGGATTCATGTGTTTTCCCGTAAAAAATACAACACTTTTTCAGTTAAATAAACGTATATTAACAACATATCACATTTACTTACATGGTTTGATTTTTTTTTTTTTACGTTTAATCAAAATAATTTTATTTTCTAAAAAGTTTGGTTTTTCACTCAGTTAACTAATACCGTTTTACAATTACTTTTTTTGTAGTGAAATTGTTTTATAGAACACATCAAATCACTTTAATTGCACTAGAAACAGAAACAAAATGAAATTTTTCTTTTCAAATCACTTATGTGGAATTGGGAACACAAATTGAGCGAAAGTTTCACTCTCACTTCATTTTCGGAATGTAGAACCCATGCGTATGTCACGTGTTATGATGGAACTACTCTGATAGAAATTTCCTTCATACACACAGAGAAACAATTTGCCAACCGAATTGAAAAGTGTATTTTAATGGTAACAACTTATAAATTCAGTTAGTACAACGATATTTACATTAGATTTTTTGATAGTTTGGGTGTTGCAACTGAAATTTAGTTGAATTTACCGAACTTTGTTGTGAAAACTAATAAGTTGTTCCAACAGACTGAAATTCGTAATAGCCGAATGTGAGTCGTAGTAACCGAATTTCCATTGGCAAATAGCTAAATTTTTCACTGTGTGTAGTATTAATGAATCGATTCCATTAAAACTGATTCATTGATTTTACAGAAATGGAAATTCATTAATATTGTTATTTTTTCTTAAAATGTTTTATGATTTTTTCATAGTTTCACAAAAAATTTCATGAAATCAATGAAAATTTTTCGAATTTTTTCAATAAAAATTTTAACTTGTAATATGCAAAAAAAAATCTCTACATCACTTTTTTGATTTTATACCTATAGTCCATTTTGGATTGAAAATAATAATCGCATAATCACTACAAATCTCATAAATATTTTTGTTAAACAGAATTAACCAAAAACATTGGCATTTAGTGTAAAAAGTGTGGATGTGAAATGACAACAAAATTCTTAAAAAATTATCTTAAGTCGACATAAAGACTTTTGTAAAAACCAGCACCACCAGCATTTTTTTTAATTTAATTTAAAAAAAAAATAGTTTTGGCTACCCTGCAGGGAATGTGAGTAGTAAAACTGTAGTGTTGTACTAGTGACATTGTCACCAGTACTACTGACCAGCTATGCCCCAGCCAATGTAATCTACTATCGACATCTAACACAGGCTTGTCATTGAAAATCCACCAGTAGACCTTATCACTACTGACGTGGTAGTTCTTTTAGGACCACATGGAGACATTTGAACCACAGATCCACTGGTGCATTTTAGTAACTCTGGTCTACATATTTGGCGCTTCTCAGGCGATCCTGGAGCTAGATTTTTACAGAGGTTAAGGCGATACACTTAAACACATATATTTTTTGTCTGAAGGAAATTTTTTATTAAGAAAAGCTAAAATTACATAGTTTTTAAATAGAACCTTATACAACTAAAAATTATTTAAATCAGTCTGCTTTTAATATTATTTAAACTTATAAACTTATTTTTACTGCGAGCACGTGTTTAATCAACAAAAGAATATGACGCAATAATATGCAAGAAGAGAAAAACTGTTGCTCAGTTAAAAAAATATGTACCTATTGAAAGAGCAAAATAATAAAAAAAACAAACTGTCGACGACTTCGTTGACAGTGTCACCAGAAATATACTAGATCTGTTGTCTGTAGCTAGTTTCTACTCGTGCGTAGAAGGAAAGTTGTCGACTTTTTCACTGGTGCAGTTGTCGCTAGAGAAAAGAGTGTTGACAAAGGGACACTTGACCCCAGGCTGACTGCAGGGTAATATCTCAACCTCTTTTAATAGTGTACACAGAAAAAAACAGAAGGCACTAGCAATATAATTTGTAAATTCAAACACCCTCATTTTTAAATTCAAGTTTATTTCCAACAATTTTTTTTTTTTTTAAATGCTTATAAATTGTAGTTTTTTTATATAAAACTTATTTAAAACCAAAAATTCAAAATTACAAAAAAAAATCAACAAAGGGGTATACATTTAATCATTTCATATTTACAAATCATTATTGTTGGTGCTAATTAAAAAAAACCTTTTTTTTTTATTTACCAAAATACATGTTTAATATTTCCAACAGAATTTTGTAATTTATTTCTGTGTATTATAAAAAAAACTAATTTTTAAAAAGTAATAAAAATATTTCATATAAACTATGAATTTTAGTCACTAAACACATTGAATTTTCATAACGTTTTCTTTGAATTATTGAAAGTTATTTCATATACTTTATGAAATTTTCATTTGGCCAATGAAACCATTCATTAAAATTGATTTAATGAAACATGTTTCATTGACACAGTGAACAATTTTTTTGGGAACTTTTTTATGAAAATAATCATTATATTAATGAAGGTTTTCCTTAATAGTACGCAAAAATTTCTATCATTGTATAAATATCGACGCAGGAAACAAAACCAAAAAGGACGCTATCGTATAAAAAAAAATATTTTCGAAATCGTCTTCAACTAATCTTTAATTCTAGTGGGTGACTGGAACTACTTTTTTTTGTATGCGGAGCGACCCGCTCTAATGTTAAATGTTTAGTCTTATTAATTATACTATGTGTGACCGTACGCAGGCATGCATAAACATGCGTACGCATGTGTTTTGTGTGTGTGTGTTGGTTTTCCATTTGTTACAAACATATGGCTACAATAGACATGTAGACATGTAGACATGATGACATATGTTGGTTAAGAAATAAATCACGTTTCGATGTTTATTTCTAACATTTCTCATTGTTTTCTGTCTAATAGACGCATTGTCACGATTTTTCAATGTGGTGGAACACTTACACACATACACACACACACGCACACACAAAGTAAAGACGATGCAAAAAAAAAACATTAGAAAAACTTCTAAAAAAGGATTTATTGAAACAAAAACAATCAACAAAAAGTAATTAAAAGTAATAATATTTTATGGAGTATCAAAATGTTAAGTGTTGTGGGAATGATGTATGAGTATTAAGGTAGAAAATTATACACTCAGGGAACTTCTGCTTTAAAAATATGTAGTTGTTTAGGTTGTAATACGATTCTTTATTTTTAATGTAAATGTCAGTCATTTGTAGAACAAGTTACATTTTTTACTAACACTGTAGTTCATTTGAAAAAACAAACTACATCAAATGGCTGTTTTATGATTTTACATTCATTTTTTCATTTTTTGAACATCAAAAAAACAAATGACAATGTTAGTTGAATTTAATGAAATGTACGTTGTCCTTTCTTTAAGTGAAATTTCATTTGTTTTTAACTACATTTGCAGTGGTATTTACCTACATAGTATTCTAAGTGTAGTTGAAGATAAGTTAAAATTAAGACATTTCATATACGCATTTTAATTATTGCGAAAGAAAATACAATTTTCAACATTATCGCACCAGAAATTTTTCGCGTACAGGGAACTCTTTCGACACGACAAGAAGTTTTGTCGAAATTTTGCAAAAATAATTATTTTCGAATGTATCAAAAGTTCAAAAAATTTACATACATTTTAAATCAAGCACAGAAACAAATTTTTTCCAAAGTAATCTATGAGAAAACAAAATTTTTTTTAGCTAAAAATTTCAAAAACAAAATTATGAAAAAAAAAAAACAATTTTTGTCTAAATTATTTTTTGAGAGAACATTTTTTCAAAATTTTTTTTTCTTTTAATTCTTCTCTTTTCTTTTTAATCTCATAGATTTTGCAACAAATATTTTTATCTGCAAAAACTTTTTTTGTACGTACATTTTTCCAATGAGCTTTGGGTCTGTCAAAAATTAAAAAAAGAACTTCCTCAGAGTTATTCCGCAAAATTTTTATTGCAAGAAAATGTTGTTTAAATTAATTATTTTCATTTTGCGAGTTATTGATTGTCTCAGACTGTTATCTCGGGCCATTCATTTCATAATTTTTAGAAATAAAAAAAGTTTTATTTTATAAGCCAAATTCTATTGGAAACTAGTTTTTTCGCCTTAAATACCATCAAATAAAATTTTTTTGTGAAAATACTGATCTAGCCGTTTACTGCCCAGGGCCGCCAAAAAGCGGTCTTCATATTTCAGCCAGTTTTTTTTTTTTTTTTGGGTAAAAGCTAAGTTTTTTTGGAAGTTTTTGTTTTAACGATTGAATACTAATTAGCTAAATTTATGGGCTACAATAATTTGTTTCGGACTATTGTAGATTTAAAAAAATACGTTTTTACACTCAAACAAAAAAATATTTGTAAACCGAATTAAAAAAAAATTTATATGGAGCTTTATGGAGTCATATAATTTTCTACAAGGTGGCGCAAAAATAACCTTCCGATGTTTTTTGGCTGTAATTTAAAAAAAAAAATGAAAAACTTTGATTCTTCTTGTGGATTATTTTTATTTGGTATTTTAATTTTTTTTACATCAAGTCGAGAATATGATGTCATGTAAATGGCCGCCGCCACAGTTGATTGTCATTTGAGCCCTTTTTATGGCATTTTCCATCACTTTGGCCAAAACTTCCGGCGATAGGTCCTCACATTCTTGACGGATATTGTCTTTAAGAGCTGCAAGAGTCTGAGGCTTGTTGACATAAACCCGCGACTTCAAAAAGCCCCACAAAAAGAAGTCTGGAGCGGTCAAATCAGGCAATCTTGCTGGCCAGTGCAAATCGCCAAAACGGGAGATTAGGCGCCCGGGAAATGCATCCTTCAGCATATCGGTTGTGGCACGTGCAGTGTGTGCCGTTGCACCGTCCTGTTGGAACCACATGTTTTCCAATCCCAATTCATCAAGTTGCGGCAAAAAGAACTCGTTGATCATTGCTCTGTAGCGCTCACCATTCACAGTAACCATTTGGCCCGCGACGTCTTCGAAGAAAAAAGGTCCGATGACTCCAGCGAAAACAGCACACCATACAGTGACTTTGAGCGGGTGTAATGGCTCTTCGTGGGTTACACGCGGATTTTCAGTGCCCCAGAAGCGTAAATTTTGCTTATTTACGTACCCGCTAAGATGGAAATGGGCCTCATCACTCATGATTATTTTTGATGAAAAATCATCTTCCTCTTGGTGGTGATTAAGGATGGCTTGAGCGTATGTTACACGCGATGCACCGTCTGGACTTTGTACGGAAACATCTTCAAATCTTGTACCAAAATTCGCTGTAAAGACCGTCGACTGATACCCATTTGCGTGGCACGTCGTCTGGTCGATGTCGACGGCGCTTCCATGACATCCTCGGCTACAGCAGCAATATTCTCTGCAGAACGGCTACTCCGGGGTCTGCCACGCCTGGCAGCATCACCAGTAGGCGTTGGACAGCCAGGAAATCTGCGACGAAATTCACGTTGTGCCAAAGTCACCGACCGATTATTGGTCAAATAAATAGTCACCAATATTCCGCGTTCTGGAGCAGTGTAGCGTAACATTGTTTATTAACGTGTATTTCGCATGTGTTTACTACACAAATGTCCAAACAGAACTGACATTAGGGGCCAATCTCGAAATTAATAGCATTTTCTGATAGGAGGATTACTTTTGCGCCACCTTGTATATGATGCAGTATGTAATCTTATTAAATATCATCCGAAATATGGGCACATATAATTTTTTTTTTTTTTTTTTTTTTTAAAGAGAGGCAACACTCAGGAAATACTTCCTATATTTAGTGTGTTGCTTTCTTTGGAAAGGGATAGTATAGAGATGAAAGGTGGGGAAAGATGAAGGGCTTCAGACATGGCAACACTGTAATTGCGCGAGATGATAAGTCTTAGAACAGTTGTTGCTCGCCACCTGATGGAGAGTTGGCGAACTTATTGAAGCTTTTTGGTTCATAGCCCTGATTCATTATTTTACTTCGGTGGGGTTAATTGCTATGGGAACACCGAAGGTGGACATTGCGATACGTATGAGGGATAGAAAAAACTCATACATATTAATTTGATGTTGCCGGCACCGGGGATCGAACCCGGGACCTTCTGTGTAAAAGTCCAACGCGCTAACCATTACCATTATCTGTTTGTATGGGTTTAGATCTAATTTGATGCAATTAGATAATTGTCCAGCACAATTTTATTCGAATTATGGCTCTATTGAATTTTATTAGATTGTATCAGTTTTGTATCGCTTTATATCTTAACTGATACAAATATATGTAACTATATAAAAACCAGATTTTAATAGATTTTGACCTGATATAAAAGTATATTATTGTATGTGAACTGATGCATCTAAATATAATTAGAACCGAATGTAGTCTGGTAAAATTGCACTAAATAAATGTTACATTTTTGTATATGATTGTATGAAAATATACACAATTTCATTCAAATATATGACCATCCCTATCATATACGTTAAGTCCATAAAAAAATATTAAGAAATATATTACTTTTTTGCGTGTTTAAAAAAAAGTTATGACTTAAACCAGTTTTAAGTTTTAATGCCCATTAGGGTGTCCCGAAAGTGTAATTTTTATTGTCATAGTGCTTAAGCGATGACGGTATCCAGTTGTTATACTCCAGGACTCCATTTTGGTAATGCTGACCATATTTTGAAAAATATATTTATAAAATTCCCATGGAGTAATTTTGGTCCACTACATCTTTCAATTTAAAACAAGTAATAAATAAAATTACTTGTTTGAAATTAAATGATATTGTTATGGACCAAAAATTCTCTATTGACATTTTATAAATGAGTTTTCCATAATATGATCAGCATTGCCAATCTTTTAAAGTCTTCTTTGTCTAAAACTTTAAAAAATGCACTCCGAAGGTCGCGGTTAGTAACTATAAGGATGTACCCTGAATTGCTTGAGTACATGACGAAATTCACTTTTTTTTTTTTAAAATCCGGGACGAGCTAATATACAGCCATCAGACTTTAAATGTGGCGATATATAGTTTTATCCAAAAGAAGATCTACATTTTTCTGGAGTGGAGCGAAATATATATCGTTTTATACAAAATGTAATACATTTTTTTTTAATAATACACTATATGTTATTATAAATAAGTTGGGTTTGGGTTATGTCTAATTACGCATGTATTCGTACTTAATTATATTAACCATGTATAATTGTATTTGTCATATAAGATTATACATATATTGATCGATATGTAATAAGATGTATTTCTATGTGGCACCGTATTAAAAAATTTAGAGGAAACCGTTTTTATATATAAACATTAGGGTCGTCTTTCGTTGTATGGGCGAAAAATAAAAACGAGATTTTGACTGTTCCCCCCTCTTAAAATATTTGTTTGGGTACAAAAATTCACCTTGCAAAAAATTAGAGTTCTAGCATAACGGGAAGATGTCCCGCATCGCGCTTAAA
Source organism: Delia radicum (assembly GCA_021234595.1). Lineage (NCBI taxonomy): Eukaryota > Metazoa > Arthropoda > Insecta > Diptera > Anthomyiidae > Delia > Delia radicum. Next base: position 146,526,866 of record CM037855.1, read on the forward strand.
AATCGGGCCCCTTGAAAAAATGGGCATAATTTAAAAAAAAATTACAAATTTTTTTTCTTCAAAATTTAAAAAATATAAAATAATTTTTGTGTTGGGTTTAATCATAACTACTCAGATAAAAAAATATTACTTTCCCAGAAAATCGCTAACTTACCCTAACTTTGTGTCAAAAAAATTAATAAATATTTTGGGGGTACCTCAAAGTGACTTTTTTGCATTTTTGAAAATTTTATTCAACAAAAATCAAAAACCTAGTGTTTGCTGTCAAGTATTTCATTAAGCACATTTCAGGTATTAAATAAGCCAGGTATTACGGATATCCGTTGGCAAATTTTTTTTTAGGGCATTTTGGTTCTCTGGGATTTCAAGGTTTTTTTTTATTTTTATACATTTTTACTTTAAAACAAGGTTTTAATAATATTTCATCAATATTGTTGTATATGCCTTCTTATATGATTGTAATAACTTTATTTTAAAATACTATATTTTCTGTTGATAGTTAACCCATGTTAACCTGGGGTCAAATATGACCCACGTAAGAAAAATGCAGCTTTGTGGCAAAATTTATAAATAAAATAAAGAAAGGAATAATTCAATTTATATTTATTCTAAAAAAATTTCGTTAACCGTTTCTAGTCTTCGAGTAGGTCAATTTAGTAAAAATTAGAACTTAAAACATTTCCATAATAATAATTTTGAGGGAAAAAAATTTACACTATTAAATTAAAAATATGTTTTTCGAAAATACTCCTGAATATGTACAAAAAAATCAATTTAAATATGAATACAAGTATCTGAATTTATTCTAAATAATTAATTTTAATTAATTTTAAAATGTAAATAAATTACAATTAGAAACATAAACAAAAATTTATTTTGTCATCTTTGTGATTTTTGACTCTTTAAAATACGAGGGTCAATTGTGACCCCATGAAAACACAGGTTAACTATGAACACAAAAAATTATACTTTATAATAAAGTTATTACAATTATATAAAATAGCGTACGCAATAACATTGATGAAATATTACAAAAATCTTGTTAAAAAAAGTCTATACAAATTAAAAAAAAAAAAAACGTTGAAATCCGCTAGAATCAAAATGCTCTAACAAAAATTTTTGCCAACGGATATCCGTAATACTTGGCTTATTTAATACTTGCGATGTGTTTAATAAAATACTTGACAGCAAACACCAGGTTTTTGATTTTTGTTGAATAAAATTTTCAAAAATGCAAAAAAGTCACTTTGAGGTACCCCCAAAATATTTATTAATTTTTTTGACACAAAGTTAGGTTAAGTTATCGATTTTCTGGGAAAGTAATATTTTTTATCTGAGTAGTTATGATTAAACTCAACACAAAAATTATTTTATATTTTTTTAATTTTGAAGAAAAAAAATTTGTAATTTTTTTTAAATTATGCCCATTTTTCAAGGGCGATGCGGGACATCTTCCCGTTATGCTAGAACTCTAATTTTTTGCATGGTGAATTTTTGTACCCAAACAAATATTTTAAAAGGGGGGCAGCCCCAAAAATCGCAAGTTGAAAAATAAGGACCATCCTAATAAACATACATAAATATATGTATTTACATGTAATAATGGCATGCAATAACATATAAATTTATATAAAATAATGCATGTTTATATGTACACGTTTTTACTCGGTAAGTTAACAACATTTTTGCTTGGAGGATCCTTGTATAAAAATTGCTAATATTAGCAAAAAAAATTTGCTAAATTCAGCAAAACTTTTGCAGAATTTACTAATTTTTATGCTGATATTAGCAATTTTTCTGCAAAAATGTAGCTCACTTTACTGACTTTTTTTTTGAGTGTAGCATAAAAAAAGATTAAAAAATAGTTTTTTGCTCTGGCACACTTTGATGATAATAACAAAGCTAGTTTGGAGTCTTTGCTTGTTTAATAATAGTTTTTGGTTTTGCTTTACACCCAAAAAATAGACTCGGGCGTAGCTACCGTATTTGTGACCAATTGAATGCTTCGGGTGTGGCAACACAATTTTTCGGATTGTAATTATTCAATTGAAACAACAGAAATTCTGGCCTTAAAAATAGCCTTTACGGTTCCCTTAACAGAAATTCGGTGATTACTACAAAAAAAATAAAAATCGTCATCTACATCCGATCCATTCGATTGGCTACGGCTGCTACTACTAAGTATGTTTTCTGGCTGCAGGACTAACAGAATTACGTTTTAAGAATGTATTTTTTACTCTAAAACTGGCTAATAATTTTAAATTTGGCTTAGTAGAAGTACTCAGCAGTACTTGTCGAACACCACGTAAGAAATATTTTCTCTTAATAAACCTTAAAAGAAAATTTTATTTTTATTTTCTTTTTATTATTTTAATTGAAGTTATAAAAGTTATTCATCATATTCTGTCATGATGACTTGAGTTTCAAATATTTGAATGAACGAACGTTGGTTCACATGCATGTATGTTTTTTAAGTGTATTGAATAATACATTAGGCTACATTTTTCTATATAATGGAACCTACCTTAAAGTCACAATATTTTTTTATTTTATTAGTTGTCATTTGTAGGTTAAGCTCTCTTATAACATGGTTTAATACGCACACATACAACACACAAACTGTTTAACCTGTTGCATGTACAATAGAGCGCCATTTTTTTGTATGAAGAAAAACTTTTTTTCATTTTTTGTCCACATACTAGAGGCTTTTTACGAAGGTCGCCAAGAGTTAAGTAATCCGAGTTTTCTTAAATTTCGCACCACAAAACTGTTAGAACTAGTGCTACAACAATCAAAGCATTAATTAATGAAAATGAAAAGTTAATGTTAATATTCCTTAAATAATCAAGCACACTTAGAATACGACCACTGCAAATGTAGGAAAAAACAAAAGAAATTTAACTTAAAGAAAGGACGACTTACATTTCAGTAAATTCAAACAACATTGTCATCTGTTTTTTAATGTTCCAAAATTGAACCACAATTCTAGTAAAAATGAGCGTCATATGTCAGTAAAAAATAAACAAACATTTTTTTTTTATAACAAAAAACGACTGTAAGAAATGAATGTAAAATCATAAAACAGTCATTTGATGTGGTTTGTTTTTTTAAATGAACTACAAGGTTAGTAAAAAATTTAATTTGTTCTACAAATGACTGACATTTACATTAAAAAATAACTACATATTTTTAAAGCAGAATTTCCCTGCGTGTGTATTAGGGTGGGGAGATTTGAACATCTTAATGGGCGCTTCGCGTTTCTGATTCTTGTTATTGTACTGAGCAAAAAAGGCCACTAGACCATACGTCTACGGTGAAAATCGAGCTTCCAGATTTTGACTTGCAGTTTTTTCTCAGACATTTGTCACGTTTTTTTTTTGGATATTTTGGCCTATAAGAGCCAAACCATTGAGATTTTCGATCCAATACTAAGACAAAAATTGTAGCCAAGACAATAGTTAAGAACTCTCTAGTTCATCGCAAAAGCATTGGAACGCTCCTCAGGCAGTTTTGGCCTTGTTAAAGTGCAAATTTTTCGTGAAAATATTGATAAATTACCATTTTCAGTTGTTCATAGCGCAAAATCATAAAAATGAAGGAGCGTTCCAAAACTAAATTTTTATTAAAAATCAAGTCGCAATATCTCGAAAACCGTTAGTCCGATTTAACAAATTTTTAAATTTTCGTGCTTAGAATGCCAAAATTAATTAACAATTATGTGTCACGCGACATATTTTTTGTAGAGCAGTTTAGAAAAGTTTTCAAAAATCGAAAACTTCGTCGCCACAGGTTAATGCGATCCGATTTTCCTCAAATTCGCACCATCTAAATTTTAGACCTAGTTCCACAATAATCGCAACAATAATTTACCACGTTTATAAATTGTTTTTTTTTATAACTTTTGATTTTTATTTTTTGCAAGTCCTTTAAAAAAACATAAAGAAACGCAATTTTATGTTTTCGCGGTTTTCAAAAAGTTTGTACATAAGCCACTTTGAAGTTCGACACAATTTTTTGTTTAATTAAATTAATCGTTAATATTTTAAAGTAATTAGACTATAGCGATGCCGGTTAAGATAGATTAAATGACACAAACGTTTTCAAATTTGATAAAAAAATATAAAAATGATTAAAACATTGTTTCGCGTTGTGGGCATAAAAACTCGAAAAAAACGAACGAGCACAATATGTAAACAAGAATTTATAATATTTTGTGACAAAAACGTGAAAAAAATGCATTTTTAGAAAATGCACTTTATGCAGGAGGTTTTTGTTTCAAAATTACCTCATAAAGCGGTTTTTTATTATAAATACAGTATTGCCCATCATGTAGTGCTATGTAAAAATTTTGCAAAAAAAGGTTATAACCCTAATGAAATACCCCATGGCATACAGCAAATATTTTCCATACATATAATTAAGAATTTATTATAAACTTAACCGTAATAAAAACAAAATATAACACCGTGCGGCAGTAGTTTTCACATATGAACAAAACAATATATACATGAAAGTATAAAACCATATATAGTTAAACTGTGTTTTTGGTTTTTCGCCATCACGTCAAAATTCCTATTGAATGGACTTTAAAGTTTAAATTAAAAAAAAAAAATAGTAAAATACTTGTACTTATGATATGCCTTAAATATTGGTATCAAATGAAAAGTGAGAAGCTATGCTATGAAATAAAAATATTGATTTTAATTTTGTAGAATAGAAATTTTTAAAAATGTAATTTAAAAAATTAAATCCTTACATAGCCTTTGTGATTTTTCAGAAATTTGTCAGAAATAAAATCTTTCTATAAGCTTGTAAAATACTGAAAAATATACCTACTTTTTTTTTTTAATCAATCTGGTTTTTTGATTAATTTTACCAAAAAAAAATTTAAGTTTTCTTATAGAAACAAAATTCGAGTATTTTTCATAGGAAGTTTTGATCTATCACTACAAAAACTAAATTATTGATGAATATAGTAAGGAATTTCATGCAAATGTTTGTAGTCAGTAGCCCAAAGCCGAATTTGACCAAATGCTTTTCAGAATCCAAGATTTTGCAATAAAATGGCATCTATTTGTTATTGCATATTTTGTTATAAATACATATTTTTGCATATTTTGCTATACATGCTTATTTTATTGCTTATTTTGGCATTTTTTGTTGCATATTTTCAATTTTATTGCATATTTTTGCATACTTTGTAAAAAATTAAAATTAAGTTTTAATTAAAAATAAATAAAAAAAAAAAAAAAAAAGTGGTTCGATTCCCACCAGAGGGTTCGATTCCCACCAGAGGCATTGGTCTGTTTTGCTACAACGCGCCGAAGGCCATAGTAGCTAGTGCTCGGTTAGGGTAATAGTATATAATTTGTAATTATATGATTATAATTAATAAAATAAATAAAAATAAAAAAAAAAAACATTTGCAACCCTAAACTTAACATCTAATTGTCATTTGTTAGACATTCATAGTGTATTTCATTTTTAAACCAACAATCTCGAGTAATAAATCGATTTTTGAAAATCCAAAAATTGTATGTTCATATTTTTTTTTTTTATTTTCAGTGCATATTTCTGTAATTTTAGTGCATATTTTTTGGTTTTTTGTGCACACTTCGATTTAAATGTATATTTTAAACGCATGTTTTGGATTCTTTACTGCATATTTTAAACGCATGTTTTGGATTCTTTACTGCATATTTTAAGCGCATATTTTCCTTTTTAAGTTGCATGAAATTTCTTACTCTATTAATGTAATTGGTAGGCAACAAATTATTTATTACGTGAAATATATTTTGTGTTGAAAAACATTTTTGTGGTGAAGAACAATTTCTGTGGTAAAAATAACGTATGTAGTGAAAAAAATGAAAGCGAAAATATAATTCTCTATTCACCCCTAGGTCTGTTAAAAAAATATTTATTCACTAAAAGCCTAGAGATGAAATTGTTCTGAAATACATTAATTTCCCTGCAAAATTTAGAGATATCATTAAATTTTTACTCATATTTACCGCCGAACCAGATTTGCTCATTTTTTTCCCGAAATGCTCGAAAAGATGTTTATTACTCTAGGTAAAATTTAGCCGCTTGCGTGTTCGTTTCGAAATTACAATCATCAAGAGTATTGAAGGATTACATTTTTAAAAGGACATTTGTGCTATATTTATTCGCGAAAACTGAAAGTCATTATTTTGTCTAAAATTTCAAATGTTCTCACCTTTCACTTGAAACCCACATTGGTATCGTAAAATGAGAACAAGAATTTTAATATTTTTTTGTAAAAATTAAAATTTTAAAGTCTTTGTCAAGATATTTTGACGTGATGACGAAAACTTAAAACGCACTTTAACTAAATGTGGTCTCTACTTTCTCGTACATATAGATTTTTCTATGTGTGAGAGAAAAAAAAAATTAAATTTGTTGCATGGTGTAATAAAAAGAAAAAACAATAAAGAATATGAATTTTATAGAAAATGGGAATGAATACGGAAGTATCTCTCAGGATTTCCACAATTTTTAAACATACAATTTCAAATATTTTAATTTCATGCATTATATGTATTTTTAACTTTCTCATAAATCCTTTCTTTCACTCGTTATTGTATGATAACTGTCATAAACACTATCATAAATTTATATTACCTTGTATCAATCCTGTGTGGTTTGGTTTATGAAAAATCATTATAAAAAATACATACAGTGGCCGACAAAAGTCTACGTACTGGCCCTATTTCCACAACTTATGCATTTTGAAACCATAATAAATGAAAATAATTTTACCGCTCTGTTTCAATTGTATTTTTATTAATATGTTATAAACTTAAACTATGTTTAAAACTTAAACTTTAAGTCTACATACGATACTTATGTGCACTACCATAAAGAACTTTGTTCCAGTATTAAAAGTTATCACTTTTCATTGAAATTAATATTTCATTGGGTCATCACCGGCATCTAACACTGCCTGTAATCGTCTGGGCATCGAAGCAACTAAATTTTCCAGCTCTGCGGACGTAATGTTTTGCCATTCTTCTTGAAGCTTCTCTTTCAGCATTGGGGCACTAGTAATATTATTTTTTCGGATTTTTCGATCTAGAATCTCCCACACGTGCTCAATTACATTTAAGTCCGTGCTTTAAGGTGGTGCGTGCAGCTGTCGTGGGGCATGGTAGAGTAGCCAATCTTTGCCAATTTGAGCCGTGTGCTTTGGATCGTTGTCTTGCTGAAAAATCCAACTCTGACCAAGATTTAAAATGTCAACCGATGGTTTCAAATTTTGTTCTAAAATGGATTTGTACAAATAACGATCCATATAAAGATCGCCTAATTGTCATCACCGGCGACGAGATGCTTCCCCCGGCAAAACATATTACCCCTCAATAAGGACTAACTTTACTACTCCAGAAGCAGCGACAGCACTCCAAACCATCACGCTGCCTCCACCATGCTTTACAGTGGCGACTAAGTTCTTCGGATCCATTGCTGTATTTTTTTTTCGCCATACTCTATCTTTACCATCACTTCCAAATATGTTATATTTCGAGTCGTCAGTGAATAAATCTCTCTTCCAGAAATCCATGTCCGTTTCAATATGGTTTTTGGCGAATTCCAATCGGAGTTTTCGATTTTTGTCGCTAATTAAAGGTATTTGCGAGGAGTTCTGCTATGGTAACCATTATTATTTAAAGTTCTCTGTAAGTTCTCTTCTTTCGAAGTCTTGGGCCAATATGGTGGCATTTACCTTTGGATCTTTGTCCACTTCTTTTAAAAGAAAGCTAACGTCTCTACGACTTATTTTTTTTGGGCGACCACTACGCGGTTTGTTTTCAGCTGTACCACTACTAAATATTGTTTGAACTGTAGACTTACTTAAATTTAAAAACTTTGTTATTTCACCAAAAGATTTTCCTTCATTTCGGCGCTTTACAACTAAATTTCGGACATCAATTGAAATTTCTTTACGAGAAGCCATTACTTCAATTAGATATTAATTGAATCTGTATAAACTTCAACTGAATACTATTTTAAGCAAAATTTAATATTCAATAACAAAAGCCAATGCATGCTGGTCGTATGTAGATTTTTGTCAATACTTTTTTAATGTTTTTCATGAATAATTTCTTAAGTTAACAGTGCAGTAACTATATTTTTTATTTGTTTTTCTATAAAAATAGATTTTAAACAAAACTGCTTCATTACTTTTTTGTTTAACGCTTTTGATCTCATAAAATGGCCAAAATTGAGGTCGTACGTATACTTTTGTCGGCCACTGTATATAGAACCCTCATTTCCCCATTATAAAGTTAGTTTTATAACTTTAACGTGTTCTTCTTCAATTGCTTTTTTTTCATTGCTCTTATTCTTGTTCATTCTTGTTCATTTTTGTTTTCCATCTTACATACCAAGGATATTTGTTTTAAAACAAAGTTTTCCTTTTTATGTTAATTTGGTTTTTGCAAGAATTTTTTCCAAGTAATACGAATGTTTATATGAATTGTTTTATTCATATTTTTAATACGTATTTTCTATTGCGTCTTAAAAAGAGTTGGTTTTCTTAACAAAAAAGAAAAAAAAACTTTAAAAGAAAAATGATTTTGTTTATTTCTGGAGGTTGTAGACAAAACATTTTTTTAAACCTTTTCTTGAATTGATTTATAAATTTCAACCTTTATTTCCAGAATTTGCATAAATATTACATTTATCCTGGCCACCTAGGCGTATGATTATTATTAATTTCAATTATTTATTAATCATACGCCTACGTAATGATATTGAAGGTTTATTTTTAAGAATCGTTTTGTTTGATTGACAAAAAATATAACATCGCACTAAAAAAGTATATGGGGAACTTCAAAAATTTACGACACTTCGAGGTAAAATATTTTGAAAATGTTTTGTTTTTTATATGACATGAATAACATTTTGTATGTATGTTAGCCGACGCTTAAGCATGCTAAATCCGTTCGCCGGTTTTAAATTTCAAGCGAATTAAAATTGCAATTTTTGCTTAGATTAAATAAAGGCTACCACCAAAAAATACGAAAATACACTCAACAGAATTTATTGTCCTACATTAAGACTTAAAAAGAAAACCGCGATTATTTTGAAAAACACGAATCTTTTGCCGGCTTAATGATATTTAGTTGGGTTTAGTGTTACTTATTTGAGGGAAATCACATTTAATACTTTTAAATTCGCAAAATTTAAAATTTTATATAAGGATGAGGTTATCAAATTTTGTTTGCTCCATAAAATTTAAAGTCCTTAGAATTTGTTGATGCCTTTTCGAATTTAGTATTAAGCTCATTAAAATATTTTATTTAATTTCTTTCATGCTTTAATTTCATGTTTCATGTTTTAGCGGAATTGATACACTGCTTTAGTTGTCACAAAGTGTAATGTGTTTGGAATCAACTGCCTATGAAGCCGCTATGAAAAAAATGATTTTTTTTGCACTTTATCAATTTAGTTCGTTTTAAGGATTCACTCTAAGCCATGTTTTTTTTTATAAAAATATGCAAACATAAAACGCAAAAGTTGTCTACACTGAACGTAAAAACCATACGTCAAGGAGATTAAAAAAATAAACAAAAATCTAAAAATAGAATATTTGTGTTTGTTAGTGTTGGTCACTGCTGAGTATAATATACAATAACAGAAAAGCTAATAGAAAAGAAAACCGCAATTTAGTTGCATTACATTCGAGGCCATACTTGATTCTTACAGCTGCAGGTAGTTTAAAAATGTATCATATATAGACAATCTGACAATTATAAGACACAAATAATAATACAATGTTCAATGGAAAATCGTCTGATTTAAAAATTAATAGTGTTAATAATTTTTAAAGAAAAGCGTTTGTTCTTCTTCTTAACCTCAACCTTTCCAAAAGAATAAAACTTCCCAAACTTTTTAAAAAGTTCAAAAAATATTTGCGTTTAAAATTTTTAAAATGCCCTTTTGACCAGGTGGTGCCTTTTACAAAGTAACTCAGTGCACGTAATACGTTAGCTTATATTATATATAATTGTGAAAGTCACACGCAAAAAAGATACATTTTAAAAAAACTTACACCAATTCCTTATAAATTTGTTATCTTCGTATTCCAATTTTGGTGCGCTGACTTCAATTTGGTATACGAGTTCCTCAAGGTATATATATAAAATTACAAAATTTTCCAAATACTGTACGGCTCAAAAACCATATGGAAAAAACTGCGAAAGTATAAAAAGCGAAACATTTTAGTTTCACTTTTGTAAACCATCATACAACTTTTTACCAAACAGCAATATGGGAATTACTTTTTCGGTGAATGTATCTCCCAAGTCTATTGAGTCTATTTTGTTTTAGTTTGGGTCTGAAAGTGAAATACTATGAGTAAAAAAAATAAAATAAATTAAAAACCCCTTGTAAATTTCAAGTATTTTTTTTATTTTTCGACTTTTAAATGCCCATCAATTCTTTTGAAGAAGACGTTTCAATGTGAAACGGCATATACTTTAAGTGTAGTCAACCTAAACCTGTGCATCGTTCCTCGTAATACATAAAACCGTGAGAAATAGGAAACATCTGTTGAAACCGACATTAGGTTTTAACAGATGGCGAAAACATTTAAAGTAGGTCATATACATATATTAATTTAAAATCTAGGCTATAATTGTATGCTATATAAATGTATATACACTGATAATAATCCATGTGTAAAAATAACGAAAATATGTCAAAATAACCAAATTTTTTTGTAAAATAAACAAAAAATTGTTCATTTTACGAAATTTTTTGTAGTTTTGACAATAATTTCGTATTTGTATGCATGGATTATTATTAGTGTAATATGCCTATTAACAGAAAATATCAATTTGAATTTAGAAAATTTCTTTGGAAATTCAGAAAACATCAATTTACTTTCAGAATTTACATTTGAAATTTAGAAAACATAAATTAAATCAGAAATGCTCTCTGAATTGCAATTAATGTATTCCGAATTTCAAAGTGATATCTGTATATCAATTAATATTTTCTGAATTTCAATTAACATTTTCTGAATTACAATTGATAAGTTTCTGAATTTCGGTTGCTATTTTCTGAATAACAAATTTTGTTTTCTAAATTTGAGGTTGATATTTTCTGAATTACAAATTTTTTTTTCTGAATTTTAAATGGACATTCTAAGTTTCAATTGATATATTCCGAATTCCAAATAGAAAATATTATTCTCAATTTTTATTTTCTGAATTTAAAATGAAAATTATAAATTTCATTTGATATTTTCTGAATTTCAAATGGAAATTCTGAATTTCAATTGAAATTTTCTTAATTATAAGTGAAATAGGTGGAGTATTTCCAAAATTTGTTTCTACTTAATTTGCCCGAAACCAGTCAAAATGACTAATATTTTTTTTTTTTTTTAACCGACAAAAAAGTAACATTGTAATCTAGAAGTCTAGTACTTCCAAACTGCATTCAAAAGATTGTATTGTTAAAGCCGTATTTGTAACAGAAAGTAAAGGGTGTTTTTTCTATAGAACTTTGAAATTTAATAAAACAAATATGCATTTTTTAAATTGACATGAAATTTACTTTATTCGAAAGATAATCTTCTGGCATTATAATTTAAATATGACTTCTGGTATATGACCGCCATGGCTGGCTCGGACGTAGTCTTATCTGAAGGTCCGATTTTCGGTGACTTTTTCAAACTTTTGTGTACGTATATTGGCAATAACGCGGCGAATGTTGTCATCCAAGTGTTCAACCGTTTCCGGCTTATCGGCGTAGACTAGCGACTTCACATATTCCCACAGAAAATAGTCCAGCGGCGTTAAATCGCACGATCTTGGAGGCCAATTCACGGGTCCGAAACGTGAAACTATGCGGTTACCAAACGTTTCCTTCAATAAATCAATTGTGGCACTAGCTGGGTGACATGTTGCGGCGTCTTGTTGAAACCACCACAGGAAACCCCTTTTTAAAATCTAATTTAAATATTAACATTGGTCACAACAACAAAAAACCTGTACATCATGGTTGTTCAATTGATGAACGAAAAAGTCAGTAATCATGGCTCTATAGCGGTCACCATTGACGGATAGACTGATTGTGGTCTTCCTCGACGCTACGCTCTACAGTAGCGTCAGTCTATTTATGTAGAAATGTCAAACCAAATAAATATAAATCACTTGACAGCTGATGTAGAAAAAGCATATCAAAATAAAATTTTAATTGATATTACGTAAGTCTGTACATATTTATATTAAGAAAGTATATGGAAAGACCAGGTAATTTTCTTGTAAATACCGTTTGAAAACTTAAAATCGGTTAAAAAATTACTGAGCTACAAATGTTTTAATGCGCTAATTGCAAAAAATACTTTTACCATTATCTCCAAAATTTGAGGGTATATTGAAACTACTCAAACCGATTTTGTGATACACTCAGCTAGACTAATAACCTACAATAGATCACTTGCAAAGTGATTTTGCAGTGTAGCGCAGTGCGCATTGGGTAGCCAGAAATATACTGCTGTAGCCAGCGGCGTACCCAGGATTTTGTTTCGGGGGGGCCCAATTTTTGTTTTTTAATTTTTTTTTTGTTTGAAAAGCATATAATTTGTTACATACGAGAGCCTATATTTAATATTTTGTAGTGTCCGACCAAGTACTCGGCCTCGGCTTCGTAGTTCGGCCAAAAAGTGAAGTTCGGCCAAGTTCGGTGTTTGGCCAACTACCGAACTTTTTATGATTATTTATAAAAAGCACAAATAAATAACAACTTCGGTTATATTTACTTTTCAGAATTTACAAAAAAAAAAACTAAATAAAAAATACAATGTTGAATATGATAGAATACAAAAAAAAACACCGATATTTAAACATCAATGTGTGTGAAAAAATTTCAAAAAGTTAAAAAAAAAAATTCTAGAAATATAGCTACAAGACTTATAAGCAAATAATCAAATTTAATGCGATATAATTAAATATAAAAAAAAAAAAAAAATTCGAGTGGTAAGTAATCCTGAAAAGAGAATAACAGGTTCATCAATTTGGGGTAGACATGATGCAGTACCAGACTTAGAAGTAGCAGAACCAAACGAAAATTTTATTGAAAAAGAAATTAAAATGTTTATTACGGAGCCTTTAGGTCCCGAAATATAAATATATTTGAGTATTGGAATTCAAGTCCATTTACAAATATAAAAGCTGTAGCAATAAAATATATATCAGCCACACTAACTAGTGTAGCTAGCGAACAGCTTTTTAGCGCTGCCGGACAGCTGTATTCTGATAGACGAAGCAATTCACATGGTGTGAATGCGGAAAAATTGCTTTTCTGTCATGACAATATCAAACTTTTTAATTTTAAATATTAAAGTTTAAGTTTTTTTTTTTCTATATCAACTTAAAAATCGATCTTTGACTATAAAATATAGTACAATACAAATATTTTATTCTTTTTTTGTACTTAAAATAGTAAAACTATTTTCCAAATATGATTTTTTAATAAAATATACCTATAAATTTGTATTTTGTTTATGTTTTATAACTTTTTGGTTTAAATTTATTGATCTAAAAAAACAATTTATATTTTTTTTTTATTAAAACAAAAAGTTCAGCTTCGGCCGAACATTGATATAATGGCCGAAAAAAATGAGTTCGGTCGGACACTAATATTTTGTATCTGTAAAATAAGTTTTGGATGGGAAAGTTACCATTGACGTTATACCCAGTTATGATAGCAATTTTGAAGCAAAAATGTTTTGACATGTCTTTGTTTTTTTAGTTTTCTTATATCTACAAACAAGTTTTTTTTTTCTTTTTGAAATATTAAACAAATTTATGTATCAATTAAATAATTTTATTTTGATTTTTAAAGTGAGCTATCATATTAATTAAGATCCTTATATACTATTAACAAAACTCTTAAAATTTAATTCAACGATTTTTTTTCATAAAAGTGTCAATGATTTTATCAGGTTCAACCTTTTCTCGATACACTGATGCAAGAGCTAGAGCACCAAGTCTAGCTTCACCCATAGAATTCCTTAAATATGTTTTCACTCTTTTTAGGGTGGAAAACTTCTCTCCGCGGATGCAGTTGTAACAGGAATTACTACCAGTAAATGTAAAAACATATAAACGTTTGAAAAAAGCTCCTTGTTGCAATCTTGAATAGCTTCTAGCGGATTTGATGGTCTTCATGGTAGTGTTTCCATAGATCAATTTCAGTTAATATAACATTAGTTTGAAAAATTATAATCTCAAAAAAATATTATAAATTCATATATTACATACTAACCAAAACAAAAATAAAATAAAAAATCAAAAATGTACCCCCCCCCTGGGTACGCCACTGTCTGTAGCATGTTTTTTCTGCAAGGGCCGATTCCTGAATGTCCAGTTAAAATTTAACAAACAGTTAAATTTAAAATTTATATGAGAAACAACAATAAATGTGTCAATTAATGTCCCAGTTAGTAGCTAACGGGACATTGTGAAAATGAGGCTAATGCCCGATAACTGAGTGTCCAGTTAAAATTTAACAAATAATTAAATTTAAAATTTATGTGGGAACCAACAACAAATGTGTTCGTTAAAGCCCCAGTTAATAGCGAACGGGACATTGTGTATATGATGTTAAGTCGTATTGAAAAATGAATGAGATATTTATCCATTTCAGAACCGTTGACGAATTCTAGCATCGATATGTTAGAACATATTCTGCTCATAGGATCACAGTTTTGCATATTGTGATCAAATATTCTTGATAAAAATTCTTAACCTTCTAACGGTCTTAACACCATGTGCTCGTCTCAAAAAATAATCAATAAGTTCTTTTACAAACCTTTTTACCGTTGCCTACTTTTGGCGATATTAGCGAAAATAGGTTTAGGGTGCATCTCGAAAACTAACGCATAAAAATAAGAAGTTTTGGACAACAAATATTTTTTTGATCCTTTATTTAAGAAGTTATGACGATTTTCGTAAAAACAATATTGGGCGAAAACGCACATAAACTTTAAAATATATTGCTCCAATTTTAGCCTCTCTGCCAAGAAAATAGAAAATATCAACTTATACAATATTTTTTTTTTTATTAATTAATAATCATATAATTACAAATTATATACTATTACCCTAACCGAGCACTAGCTACTATGGCCTTCGGCGCATTGTAGCGAAAACAGACCAGTGCCTCTGGTGGGAATCGAACCCACGACCCCCGCACTAATAAGCCAGCACGCTACCAACTAGCCTACCGGGGCGCACGGTTATACAATATATAACATGTGATATAACGATATATGGTGATATATCGCGCTGTATTAATATTTTTCGCAAAAATAAATATGAAATGTAAATATATATCTTAGAAATGTTGAGGTTAAGAGGAAGGATAAACGTTTTTCTTAAAAAATTATAAACACTATTAATTTTTAAATCAGACTATAACTAGTTTCTAAATATATATCGTTACATAGGGCCACATAATAATTATCAAGCTATATATGATGAATTTGATATCAAAACCTATAAAAAAAGTCATATTTTGAACCCGACCCCCTCAGAATTTGATGAAATTTTGCATACAGCTACATTTTACCTATACAAGCAAAACCTCATATTTAGAAGTTGCATTTTTGAAAATATGTGGGCGCAGTTTTTGAAAAATCACGATAACATGTACTTTCAAGCTGAGATTACTACGGAATGGCTGAACCGATTTTAAAGATTTTGGTGTCATTAGAAAGGTATTTCAATTAGCTTTCGAAAACATACACTGTAAAAATTTTATATTACACTAAAAATTTTATATTACACCAAAAATAAAACTTCAAACTGGGAAAACACTTCAAAGGCCAAGTGTTTTTTTCCAAAAAAAAAATTTTTTAGATGGGTCTATTTAATATATGCAACATATCTAAAAATTAAATTGCGTTCTTTTTTCTTTTTTTTTTAATTTTTTTAAGTAAATGCATCTCTTGTTAACTTCCTTATATTTTGATATCATTCTGTGACAAAAAAGAATAAAGTAGCTATACTTTGAAAGTTATACAGATTTTTTTGTAATTCTAATAGATTAGAACAAGAATCGTATTATCAAATTTTTCAGACACCCCCAAAATATGGATTTACCCTTGGTAATTTTTTTTTTTTTTTTCATTTTTTTAGATTTAATATATAACTTTGCGCATACTGTTGACTTTTGGAATATTTGCTAACTTTTAGTGAAGTTTTATCTAAAGGTATAAAAGAATGGAAGCTTTGAGTTCCTGTAATAGTTTTAGCATTTTTATACCTTTAAAATAGCTCTTCTTTTGTTTTGTTATAGTCGTCAGCGTCTGCATAAGCAACTTCTATGGAGGTCTTATAGGTTTGTGAAGCCCAATGATAAAGGTCTTTCGCCGTTTGAATTTGGGTTTTATTTGCAATGCTATAATTCCGAGCGTCTCTTTTTAATGTCCCACCTATACCATCACATGCAGATTTTCCATGGCTGGTTGCGTAAAAGTGCCACTCAGCGAATATTTCGAAATCAATTTTATGGTGACATAAATTAATTAAGTTGTATTTGTTTTTGTATTGTGCTCCTGCACCATCTGACAAGTAGACAACTTTCGTAATTGAATTGCTTATATTGATCTTAACAAAATTAATCATTTTTGAAATATACAGATGAACTGCTATGTTATCATGGATATTACAATCGGATACTATGGCAAAGGTTCTATAAATTAATTTTTCGTTATCTTTGTAATAAACAACGAACGGATGTATCGTGGCTTGATTATTATCCTTGAACGGCATTATCCTTGAACGGCATTTTGTATAACAAACGCATAGTTTTCAGCGAAATCCATTTAAATTAGCATTTCTCCTGCCAGCAATGTAATTTTTTTTACTTACGAATCGGGACTTGCGCTTAGCTATGAAATGATGTGGCACCAGCTTATTGATGTGTTTCACAAAATCTTCAAAAAATGTGTCTGTAGTAGAGGAAATTGCGCTCGGAATTATAGCATTGCAAATAAAAACCAAATTCAAACGGCGAAAGACCTTTATCATTGGGCTTCACAAACTTATAAGACCTCCATAGAAGTTGCTTATGCAGACGCTGACGGCTGTAACAAAACAAAAGAAGAGCTATTTTAAAGGTATAAAAATGCTAAAACTATTACATAAACTCAAAGCTTCCATTCTTTTATACCTTTAAATGAAACTTCACTAAAAGTTAGCAAATATTCCGAAAGTCAACAGTATGCGCAAAATAATATATTATATCTAAAAAAATTAAAAAAAAAAAAATTTACCAAGGGTAAATCCATATTTTGGGGTGTCTGAAAAATTTGATAATACGATTCTTGTTCTAATCTATTAGAATTACAAAAAAATCAGTATAACTTTCAAAGTATAGCTACTTTATTCATTTTTGTCACAGAATGATATCAAAATATAAGGAAGTTAACAAGAGATGCATTTACTTAAAAAAATTTTTAAAAAAAAGAAAAAAGAACGCCATTTTAGTTTTTAGATATGTTGTATATATTAAATAGACCCTTCTAAAAATTTTTTTTTTGGAAAAAAACACTTGGCCTTTGAAGTGTTTAAAGTTTTATTTTTGGCAAAAAAAATTTTTCAGTGTAATATACACTTGGCCTTTGAAGTGTTTAAAGTTTTATTTTTGGCAAAAAAAAATTTTTCAGTGTAATATAAAATTTTTACCTTTCTAATGATACCAAAATCTTTAAAATCGGTTCAGCCATTCCGTAGTAATCTCAGGTTGAAAGTACATGTTATCGTGATTTTTTAAAAACTTTGATACCTTGCCACGCCCACATATTTTCAAAAATGCAATTTCTAAATATGAGGTTTTGCTTGTATAGGTAAAATGTAGCTGTATGCAAAATTTCATCAAATTCTGTGGGGGTCGGGTTCAACGAATATCGGTTTTGATATGAAATTCATCATATGAACTTTTTTGGTTGGGTTATTAAAAATTTAACCCAGTAGCTTTAACGCTGATTGCTATCTTACGACCTCATTTAAAATAAAAATGTATATATTGTAACATCATTAAATCGAAATTATTGCAAGTCAAGATATATGTACTCCAAAGAAAAAAAAAAGACACTATAATGCAATTTTTTTCTGCATTATTGGTTATTTTAAACCTCGTACTAATTACATAAAT
The DNA here is from genome assembly GCA_021234595.1 of Delia radicum. Classification (NCBI taxonomy): domain Eukaryota; kingdom Metazoa; phylum Arthropoda; class Insecta; order Diptera; family Anthomyiidae; genus Delia; species Delia radicum. Next base: position 146,545,055 of record CM037855.1, read on the forward strand.
ACCTTCTTTAATAGATAACAAAACCAATAACAATTTATATTAATTTAGATTTATTTTACTTTATAGAATGTTATTTGTATTTCATTGTATCTAAAACGTAGTATCATATATAGAGGGCGACAGAACCATAAAAACGTAATAGATTTATTTAGACACACCTTTATAAAAAGTTATTACAATAAATAAATTATTTAGCCATCGACATAGTCTTAGCCAAGACTACCCTAATGAAGGTTAATTATTTCTTAATACAAATTAGTTACAACAACATTTATAATAAATAAATAAAAAGGACAAATAGAATCGAGATGTCATGGAATTGTTTTACACAGAGATAATTAATTTGTAATTAAATTTGGTAATACAAACACAAAAAATTAATGATTTTTTTTTGTTCTACAGAACAATTTATTAAACCTGTCGGTATCCTTGTACACTACAGGGTACATATTTTTAAATAAATATAAAAATTTTGATAATGCAATAAAACTTTTTATTTTTGTTTAAAAGTGTTTATTATTGGTCATTGAAAAAAAAAAATCATAATGTGGCTAAACTGTTCATCAGGGCAATATAGTCACAATATTTGTTGAGAATGTCCGATGTTTTAATAATCCTTTACCTCCAAAAAAAGGGACGTTTGATGTATCTCCTTAACTCCGAAAAAGGGGCGTTTGGTGTATCTCGTAACCTAAGAAAGCAAGAATCTCGAAATTTGGCGCGTAGCTTCATCTAATGACCAGAACAAAATCAAATAAAACATTTTATTTGTTGAGCTAATAAGACCTAAAATATTCATATAAATAAAAACTAAATTTTTGTTTACAGTTTTGTCCCGACGTTTCGTCGATTATTTGTCGACTTCTTCTAGGGTTTCATTAATTTTGATATTATTACATTAAACATTTTTTATAAATACTTTATCATTTAACATGTATAATACAACAAAGAATTTAACAATAAAAACACATCCTAACTTAATATCAATTAATTGTGTTATTCGAATATTTTAGTGGTAAAAATTGACTTAGAAGTTTCAAAAATTCTATTTTCGTGCCCATTTTTTGATGGGTAAGAGGGGGAGGTGGCATACATGTAAACACTTTTCTTTTTAATTTAACAAGAATCTGAAGTCAAAATAGAAATATATCGACAAATATAATTAATGTTATAGTTATAATCCATTTTTTCTGTGTAACGTAAGATAATAAGAGCTTTTCACAACAACACAGAAAAAATTATTGTGAAATAAATTGCAATTAAACTTTGGTTTAATTTAAACTCATTTTCAATTAAAAGTTAAATAATATATATTAAATATTTAATCGAAAATGAATTTTGTGCACGCAAAATTTTCAACCAATAAAAACAACAAATTAAAAAAAATCAGCAAAATTTTAAAAAATCTGCAATATTTGAAAAAGTTCCCAAAATTAAAAAAAAATTTTGATTAAACGAAAAAATCGCCAAAACTAAAATAAAAAAAAAGACAAAAATTAAAGAATCGCTAAAATTGGACAAAAAAATTGCCAAAACTTAAATAAATCACTATTATTAAAAAACTCCCAAATATAAAAAAAAAAAAAATTGACAAAATTAACAAAAACAAAACACACCAAAAATTAAAAAATTGTAAAAATTGAAACAAATCGCTAAAATTATAATTCTTCAAAACTTTAAAAAATTACCTAAGCTGCTGTATAAGCTAGATGTCGATCACATGGTAGAGTATAAAATGATACAAGAACTAGATTTCGAAAGCTAGTTTAAACTAGATTTCGAGCTTAGTGTAAAAAATAAGCTATATGTTAAGAACATTTTTGAGCAAGTTCCATAGCTGTGATCAATGGGTTTATACTACATTTGTGAATTTGTTACAAAAGTTACCCAAAACTGTGTAATACTAGTCGTATGTGTGTTACCAATTTAATATTTAAACGTATTTCTCATACGACTAGTAGTACAAATTTCTGTGCTACTTTTGCAAAAAATTCATACATTTTGTTAAACACAATTGGCCACAACTTTCAAATATATCAATGCATATTTTTTTATTATATTTACAATTAAATTTTTTCACGCGTTTTTTTTTTAATTTGGACCATTTTATCATTACACGTTCCTTATGCTTTGGAATATTTTTAATTTTGGCGTTTTTTTTTACACTGTTAGCGATGTTGATAATTTTTCCAATTTTAGAAGATTTTTTTCAATTTAAATTTTTTTAAATTGTTTCTTATCCATTTTTTTTTTTGTAAATTTTTTAAATTCTGGAATTTTTTTTTAAATTTTGGTAATTATGTCAAATTTTGTAATATTTTTTATTTATGCGATTTTTTCCCAATTTTTGGCGATATTTTGTTTTAAACGCGTTTAAAGTTTTTTTAAATGAAATTTTACTTATATTTTATAAAATATTTATAGATAAGCTTCGGTATAACTTTTTTTAGCAGATCGTGCGCCCCGGTAGGCTAGTTGGTAGCGTGCTGGCTTATCTATGAGGGGATCGTGGGTTCGATTCCCACCAGAGGCACTGGTCTGTTTTCGCTACAACGCGCCGAAAGCCATAGAAAGCTAGTGCTTTTAGGGTAATAGTATATAATTTGTAATTATATAATTATTAATTAGTAAAAAAAAAATAAAAAAAAGAAACTGCGGCAGTCTGGTGTATCCCTTGTGTCAATATTTCATTTTTCAATAAAAATGTTTTCTTCTTCTTCTTCCTGTAAAGAGACTAACTAAAGTAATATTCTACAGTAATTAATTAAAAATTAATTACGATTGTCATTATCTGACGGTTGCAAAACACTTTCTAACATAAAAAAAAATCATTACTTTTATATGGGGATGTCGCGCAAAATAATGACGTATCATTACTAAACACCTTACTAAAAAGAGAAAAATATGTTTACCAGTATGAACAAAAAATATTGAGTCTAAAAATATATTTTCCAAAAAAAAACTAAATTTAATAAAAAAAATATGTTGTATATTTAACATTTTGGTTTGAATAAAATGTGCCCACACGGGATTTGAACCCGGGCGTCCAGGTTGTCAGTCAACCGCTCTACCATCTGAGCTATCTGGACATGTTATACCTGATAAATGAAAACATATGTAAATGACTTGCTTGCACAACATGTCATTACTTTCCAGATTACAAAATATCAATAATATATACTTATATATGTCCTTACTAGAGTTGGAAAAGTAATGAGTCTAAAACTAGATTTTCAAAACATCTAAACATCATTACTTTATATTTAAAGTAATGATAAAAATAAATACTTATGCGTAACGTATTATTTTTTGTATTAAAATCTGGTATCAATACTGGTAGCGAGAAAAGTATTGACATGTCATTACCGTTTCTAGACTGTTAATAGTATTTTCTGAACAATTTTTTTGAAATTGAAAACAATATTCAATTACTTTTTAACAGGTAATAAAATATTAATTGAAACAAAAGCCATTAAATAGTTACAAATTATATAAATTGATAAAACTCTGATCGAACAAAATTAGTAAATTTTTTTCCTTCATTTAGTAAAAATATGTTAAAAAGAAAAATGCCAGAAAATGTGCCAAATTTAGCCGATTTTTTTTTTTTTTTGCTAAATATTAGTAAGATAAAAATAGAAAAAATCAGTTGTGTCTACAAATATTTAGTTATATTTGACCTAAATTTTATTTAATTAAAAATATCACATTAATCTGCTAAAATCAGCAAGAAATGTACTAATTATTAGTAGACAAAAAAATTATAAAAAAATTTTAAATTTTTAAAGTTTTTTTTCTACCTTTTTTTAATGCAAATAAAAATCTGCCTTTCTATAATCAGAAATCTATAATTTTTTTTATCTACATTGTCTCGATATTAGCAAAATATACTCTTATTTGCATTCTACTAAACTGAAGGTGAATATATCGCACACCCAGTTCAAAAGTGACTCAACTCAAAATTTTTAATTTTTCAGAAATCGAAAAAAAAATATTTGCAACCATAAACCAATTGAAACATAAAGAAAGAAATAACTGTTTTTTTTTAGAAACAGTTAACAACAACAAAATACACTGAAATTTTTTTTATAGATAAACAAGTGTATTGTGCATAGTTTAAACATATAAACCCGAAAACTAAAATTTTGAGTTAAGTCACTTTTGAACTAGGTGTGCGATATCTAATATGCTGTTGATATTGCAGCTTTTATTTGCTGCTTTTAGTTTTTGCTAATTTTAGCAGATTATTATTATTTTCAGTTACCTAATAAAATTCAACTCGAACATAAAAATTTTCAAAAGTTAACAGTTTTATGTTAGCTGTTTTTATTTTATTAATATATAGCCAAAAAAAAAAAATCTGCTAATATTAGCAGTTTTTCTGCAACGTAATTTTTAACTAATTTTTAGTAGCTTTTTCTGCTATTTTCCAAGTTTATTTCTATGAGTGTACAATTTCTGAAAAGAACCAAATTCAATTAAGCTTTTAGTTTAATTAACAAATATTTTAATTGAAACTCGATTTTAGTTTTTCATGTGATATAATTAAATTATTCGGCTTAACATTTAAATTTAAAATTAAGCTAAGGACTACACTGAGAAAAATCCTCCTCTGTTAATTAACAGATATTTATGTCGATGATTTTTTTCAAAATTTAAAATTAAATAGGTTTTTTAAAGCTTTAGCTAATATCATGGTTGACAAACGCTACCTTTTCATTATAACGATGGTTGCCTAAGGTGGCGCAAAAATAACCTTCCGATGTTTTTTTTTTTATTATGTATTTATTATGTATAGCATTTTCTGATAGGAGGATTACTTTTGCGCCACCTTATATTACAGGGTTGATATCAAAATTTTACAAATTCAAGTTTGTTATATCTACAAAATACCGTTATAAATCGGTGAATCGGTATTTTTGCATTATTTTGACTTCAGTTTAAGATATTTGCAAATCAAACCGGTAAAATAGCGAAATAATACCGGTTATACAAGAAGTAATATGTATTTAATGGAATCGCTTTTCTAAAATTTTCATTTCGGTCTTGATGTAACTGTGGTCGCCAACTATCGTTATTATGAAAATTTATTGAATGCCAACCCTGGCTAATATATTAATAATTTTTTATAAATTCATTTTTAAATCCAAATTAAATTATTTTTGGTGCAGTTTTACTTAATTTTTCTTAATATTAACTTAATACACTTCAAATATATTTACATAATAATGCATTCATTGATCTTTTTGTCATCAATCTGCCTCCCCTGATATATTGTAAATAATACAATCTTTTCAAATATTGTATCGTGTCAAAATATTTACTTACATCTTATGTCGTCAACAATTTATGTAAAGTAAAGAAAAAAATTAAATAACCAAAATACAAAGAACAAAAAAAATAAATGAAAAATCATTATTTGAACTTGTAAACTCAAGTGTTCTTCTACACACGTACTTTAAGACTTACAAGGAAACGACACAGTGGTGAATCAATGAATTTAAATGAAACTTGGATATGTTGTAGAGGACAACAAAATATTAAATACGTGTTTTTTTATGTGTTAAAAAGTGGGCGTCAAAAATTACCCAATTTGAATTTTTTTTTTAGTTATGTATTTCATAAATAAGTTATTTAACTATAGGGAAATGAGGTATGAAATGAAAGGGTATGTTAAAGACGCATCCACTGGTATATAAAACAGATCCGAACATATTTTTTTATTCAAAAAACAATTTTTTCGAATACCACATTTTTTCGAATTGACACAAATTAATTTAATGTAAACGACGGGGTGTCTGGATTTTTTTTCAATTTTCGTAATCGTTCTGCTTTAACAATATTTTTCCGAAGAGCTCTTATAAGCCATATTTTAAATATTTAAAATAAGTGACTCCCATAGGCCTACAATATAGGCCATAAGGGTATCAACATTTTTGTTTTTTTTTTAGTTCTTTAATACTGAGTATAAAAAAAATCGGATTTCTTTGGATTTTAAACATGTTTTCATACAAAAAGTTCTTGGTTTTAATGTCGATATGTGATTTACATACTATTTGATGCCCTGATTCCAAATCCGTTTTTCCATAGCGTCGCAGTTTTGGGAAAACCGATAATAAATTTGCCAAAAATGTCCATTTTGGACTTTTATCATACGATTGAATACACTTTACTCTTGAAGATACTGCAATGAAATCTTCTAAAACTAATTGCTAAAACATCGAAAAGATACATTTACAATGCCTTCTACAAAAAAATTTAAATAAATTTTTTATATGAAATAGAGAAATAAGAATTATAATTTCGTACAATTTTAAAGATAACTTATTTTTGAAATGCAATTAAACCGAAGTTAGTGTAACAATTTTAACGTTTTTCGCTGTCATTAAAAACAGGAAAGTTCAGAGTTTATATTGTGACCCTAAAATAAATTAAAGCTGGTCGGATGCATGGCCTAGGTACTTTTAAAAATGTAATATTTGGTAACACTGTGTGTAATTTTTTAAGTCATGGCAAAATAACCATATACGGACACCACTACGTGATAAAAGACTAAAAAAAAAGACCCGTGTCTCCCAATTTTTCCCAAAGTCATCTCCTCTTTTGTTTATGGGCCGCCAAAGATTTGGGGCCTCTGTATCATTTTCGCAAAAAAGTGATTTTTTTCTCAGGCTCATATCCTGCAAACCGTTCATAATTTCGATTTACTATCTCCAATTCCCAGGAAGTTTATATGTTCTAGAAATTTGTTTATTGAGATCTTAGGTAAATTTTTGTAGTTGATTGTTTCCTTGAATTTTGAACGGTTTGCTACCTATGGACCTGAACACGGGAAAAAAGGTAAAAAAAATCGAATTTTTTTAAGTTTTTTGCGATTTTGATCTGGAAGGTGAAGTTTTTTTGATTTTATATGTTCGCAATTTTTGTTCTTTATGACAAGAGCTACAACTTTGCAATGAGAGTAAATCGAAATTCTGAACGGTTTGCAAGATATGAGCCTGAGAAAATGATCACTTTTTTGCGAAAATGATACCGAGGCCCCAAATCTTTGGCGGCCCATAAACAAAAAAGGAGATGACTTTCGGAAAAATTGGAAGACACGGGTCTTTTTTTTTTAGTCTTTTATCACGCAGTGGTGTCCGTATATGGTTATTTTTTTCGTGTTGCACTGTGTAATTTTTTTGATTGATTATTTTTCAAATACAATTTTTACCTATACTAATAATGAACAATTTTGAAACGTGTGTTAACTCATTATAGAGTATTAAGACCAATATGTTTACCATCGTAATAAAAATGCTTAAGCTGTGCGGATGTGTTGTGTACACAAATTCAAAAATGGTTAAATACGCAATTTTTCGTGTTTTTAATCAAGGTTTTCACAACATTGTGACGTGATGGAAAAATTTGGATAACATATTTGGAATCAGCTAGACAAAATCTGTTCCAAATATATATCGCGGTTCAAACCAAATCGACTTTTTCTAATTTTGTGACTGTGTGCAATATCATCTGGCTGATCATATTATGTTTACCGAGTACGATTTCATCGCCATTTCGGATCTTAGTATGATTGTTACGATCATATTATGATTATCAGGCATTCCAAAAATAACAAGATGCTCTTAAACTATCATAATATGATGCTAATTTCTCTGCGTGTATTTGTATTTATATCTATTTCATATGATCAGATATACAAGATATGCTAATATATAACATACGATACAATGATGATAATACGCCATATTAAAAAATCTATATTAACTAAGTGTAAGATTTGAAGATATATTGTAATATATTGCCACATATGTCAAGTCTTAAATTAGTATATAGAACCTTTTTTCATCGGGCTATCAAAAATCTGAACTTGCTTCATTACTAAAAAGATAAGAATGGAGCAAAATTGATGATTAATAGGTTTTTTGTTAAAGTTCTGCCTACTATGAAGGCTCTAGCTTTGCTAAAGCTTCGGGTTCTGCTGATTAGCCAGATCGAAATACTAGTATCAACCTATCTAATATGTTTAATTTCATTTTTGTTTGTAAATATACGGAGGCTGAAAGCTCGTTATAAATTGAAAATAATCTAAATATTTAATTTTCAAATATTTTGGTTGATTTTCAAAAAATGTAAGAAATCGCGAGTATCCAAATTTAGAGAAGAAGATAGTTTCATAAAAGTAAAAAAAAAAAATATGGTTAAGAAGTGATATCTACATTCTTGTAAAACTTAATACCATTTCACAAGTAAATAAAAATTGGCGAATAATATGTATGGAACGATTTAAATCCCACAGAAAAAACCAATTACTTAATAGTGCTCCACATTACTTTTCAAATAATTAAAAACTAACGGTTATGGTTAGTCTCAAAAATGTAAGCGTGCCATTAATTTATATGAATATGCAACGGTTTCACCAACAATTATTACTCAAATAGTCTTTAGTTTCAGAAATGAATGGATTTTCCACATTACCCGCACTTACTCTACGTTTCTAAAATTGGTTGTCCTTTAGAACATATCCATGTTTCATTTAAATCTGCAGATTAACCACTGTGTGTTTTCCTTGTTAGTATTGACGTTTTTCTTCTTTTTTGTATATTCAACTAGCAAATGCTTATGTTAGTTTATAACTGTCTATCAGAAATTCAAAAAAAACTACCAGCTCGGTAACGTAATTAGTTTAAAATAGTAAATTTATATTGATTTTTTTTTGTTTTGTTTAAAGTGGAAAGGAAATATTTTTTAAATATCCCAGGTGAAAATGATAATATATGGTAATATATAAGAACATGTATGATTCCATGTATGAGCATATATTGTTTCATATATCAGCATGTATGAATATGTATGAAATGTATGGAGGTATATATGGGTTCAAACATCCCATGTTAAAATGGTCATAAATATATGTTCGGAAGTTTTGATACTTTTTCGCCTAATTTCACGGAAATCTTGATATCTTCTTAAATAGGAGCAGAAAAAATTTTTTTTGTTTGGCTCTGAGGTCCGTTTTAATAAAAAACTATTATTTGATTTTTATTAAGCAGCAAAATAGAATAAAAATCATTAAAAAGTTTTTAATTAATTCGGACCTCAGAGACAAACAATGACACTTCAGGATATTGGCTTAAAATGTCTTCTTTCATTTAAATCGAAATACTAACTGGAAAATGCACAGAAAAAATGACTGTCAATCAAATTTCAATTTAACTTTTGTTTGATTTCATAGTTACTTTCAATTAAAAGTTTAATAATATATTTTAAATGTTTAATTGAAAATGAATTTGCTGCACACAAAATTTCGAGTTTTGAAAACTCATAATAACAATATATTGAAAAAAATGTTAAATTAAAAAATTCATCAATATGTGAAAAAACTTAAAAAAGCCTAATAAAAAAAAAATAACTTTTTTTTCGAATAACAAATAATTCGAACAATTTTGGTCTATCGAATTAGTCGAGTAAATTAAAATATGTTATATTTCAGTTTATATTTAACAAAAAAAATTAAATTATTTTGTATTTTTTTTTTAAATATGTTTCTTTTTTTATAAAATATAAAGCAATCTGCCAGTTACCGTTTTAATTAACATAGTATATTTTTTTAGTGGGATATAAAGGAAATTTGATAAAGAAAAATTTGTTTTTGATAACAAGCATTCCGAGACTAGTGCTGGTAAATTTATGAAAATGTTCACTTTTATTGAATATTCAAATTTTCCAAATATATTTTTAAACTTTTTTACAAACCATTCAATGTTTTGTTTATAGTTTTTCAACTTTTTTCTTTAAACTATTCACCTTGGATGTTTTCTTCTAGCAGAGTTATATTTTATTACTAATTGTTTTAGCGAAGTCGCATTTTTGTATTGTTTTTCTGTCTAAAATAAAACTCTGAAAATATCGAGTAGTTACTTTTAAATATCAAATACCCACAAAATTAGACAGATACTCGATACCCACTACTCATTGTTTTACCAGCAATAACTGAGACCAATGCCTTAAAGTTTTCATTTTTAGCAATCATAAAATCGAAACTTTTTGAAAAGCAACGGTTTTTACATATCAATATACTTTGTATATCATTATATGTAGTATGTGTGTTTGTAAAAATTGTAAAAATAACATATATACCAACAAACAATGTTTGTATAAGAAGAGCCGTGGTATGCTGATTGTTCAAAAATGTTTTAATTTTTGTATTAAACACACAAAATTTTTTCTTTCGAACTTTCTATATTTTTTATAAATTTAGTTAGAATATTGTTCTACCTCAAGTCCAAAATCTAATATGGCTTTTCTCATACAAACATTTTTTTTGTAATACAAAAAACACACATACTACACATAGAGATATACAAAGTATATTGATATGTAAAAATTATTGCTTTTCAAATAGTTTTAGGGTGATGCCTATGAAACAATTGTATTGTCTATCATGGAAATGATCAAACCTTTTGCAAAGCAACAAATATAATCTAATATAGTAATATCATATTAGATTTTGGACTTGAGGTAGAACGATATTCTAACAAAATATATGAATATAGAGAGAGACCTAAAAAACAATTTTGTTATCAAAATATTTCGCGAAAAAAGTAAAAGTAAAAATTTTGAAAAAAAAATATTTTTTTTTTCGCGAAATTGAGAAAAAAATGTATGTTTTTTCACAAATTTAAATTCGTTAAATGAGTAGGTATTTTATAATTTTTATTAAAATTCAAATTCTTCAACTTTGATTACTTTAGCCATGCTATTTATTTTTCAATCTAAGATTACAAAAATGGATAAAAAATGCTTTTGCGAAGAATGTTTCTTTTTTTTATTATTTGTTTTTCTTAGTGTTTTCAAGATTTCAAAATGTTAAAATTTATTTTTTTCATTTCCTCCTACGTTATAGTCAAAAGGCAGGAAATAGTTATTTGTATTTATGTGTAAAATTTCTATAAAAATAATTATTCGTTCTACAAAAGTAGTAATTAAAAAAATCCCTTTTATCTGCTAAGATTAGAATAAGTGAAAAAATATGGTTTTTAATAATAGAAAATAAATTGGATTGAATTTATAAGCTTAACAAAGTCTCTAGGGTTAAAAAGACTTAATATTGTATTACAAATGAAAAATCTATAAATCTTAATATAAAAAACCAACTATAGTATAATAGTTTGTTATTGCATTTTCTTTACCAGTTTATTAGCTAGTGTTTTAGATGCATTCCATATAATTTAACCAGCTTGTTAGCAAGAGGATGTATAGTACAAACAGTAATGTCAACTTTAGTAGAAAAAATCGCTAATGAAATAATAACGCTAAAATGACGTTTTAGTAATAACCTTTTAATTCAAGAATTTTAGTTTAACATGAAATTGAAACCATGTGTTAAGCATGACACATAAATAATGAAGGCGCTAGTTTTTAAATAGAATTTCATCGCTTAATTTAGGCGCTAAACGCCGAATAAGTTGAAATTAAATCTTGAAAACTATTAGGCATTCGTTTCGCAGATTTAATTTTAACTTCCAAAAACAATTGGAATTGTACTCAAATCAACATATGGATATATAACTAAAATTTTACAGTTGCTACTTTAAAAATTATGAAGATTTTCACGTTTTGAGGATAGCGAAATTGAACGAAAAAATGCTTTAACTTCAATATATATAAGTAAGACTTAATTTAACCCTCTAACTGGCAAACGAAGTTTTGCAACGAAATTCATACCATGTGCTCCACTCGAAAAACAAATAATAAGTTCTTCAACAATATTGTTTATCGTTGCCTAATTTAGGCGATATGAGCCAAAATATTTTAGAATGCATTTTGGAAACTGAAGCATATAAAAGAGAAGTTTTGGACAAAATTTACAAAAATATTCTAAGACACTTGTTTAATAAAGGGTCCGCCATCTAACGTTTTTTTTCAACTAGTGCTTATTTCGTGAATGGTAACATTTAGCTCATGTCTGATTTGACTGATAATTAGTTTTATCCTTCCGCTGAACGAATATGGTCCGTATGTTCGTTATCTTGTGAAAAAGTGAAAGAAACTGGCATTCTCATCGATAAACCAAAGCGTGAAAAGCCAAAAACAGTGCGTACACCCGAGAATATTGCTGCTGTGGCAGAAAGTGTGCGTGAAGCGCCATCAACATCAATTCACCGTCGTTCTCAACAATTGAACATTTCGGAGACATCATTGAGACGAATTTTGCATAAAGACCTTGGTATGACGCCATACAAAGTCCAATTGGTTCAGGAGTTCAAACAAAAAAAAAGTTATTTGGCGGACCCTTTATTACAAAGAGAATTTTGTACTTTATTACTACTGTGTACTAATACGGAAAAAAAAAAATTTCAGTTTGTGTGCTGTGATTTTTTCGCGCACTGATTGATTAGAACTTATGAACTAAAAATAAGTTAATTTTGCATTAGCTTAAGTTCAAGCGTTTTAAAATTTAAAACAAATAAACTAGATTTAAGCAAAATTTATACTTAATTTTGGTAAAAAAAATATACTAAATTTTAGTAAAGTTTCATAAAATTTAGAACAAAATTTACTTAATTCTAATACAAATTTACATAATTGCATTTACGTGTTTTTAAGAAAACTTTGTACTTGAATTGAGTTAAATTTTCTTTGGAGCCAAATCATTAGCCGAATTTCTCAAAATTAAGTTTAAATTAATATTTGGTAAACTTTTTTTTTTGAGTGACAGTGAAAATACATTAATTGTCAATTTAGCGATCAAAATTGCAAACAAAATTTAGTTTATTAGAGGATTAAAATCACTATTAAAATAAGGACATTTTTGGAAGTTTTAAATAGTTCATCTCAAAGTAGCTACATTGTCATTTTGAAATTAAATGCAACTACAGCAACAATAAAAACTAATAAAATGTTATCATTTTTCACATCTGCCTCTTTGCAGTCAGTCACTTTGTCATTCTTCTATTGGCTCTCTCTCGCGTATGCTCTCCTGGGTATTGTGTTTACTTTATTAAAAAAATAAAAGCAATTGCAAAGAAAACAACACTTTACATGAATAAATTTTCTACTCATGTTCAAAGTTGTTTGTTCATTCATATGTTCAAACTTAACAAAGTGTTAATAACCTTTTTTTTTCTTTTCGCAAAACAAGCTGTAGAAATTGTAATACAATTAATTAAAAAAAAAATTAAAAAAAGAAAAGAAAATATGAGCACGTTTTTAGATAGACTTTAAACACCCGAGTAAAAAAAGTTACACAGAAAATTATATAAATATGATTATATATACATAGCTAAGTGTGTTACTATATTTAGGTTTCTATAATCTTATACATATATAAAATTCTCGTGTCACAATGTTCGTTCCCGTACTCCTCCGAAACGCCTTGACCGATTCTCATGAAATTTTGTGAGCATATTGAGTAGGTCTGAGAATCGGCCAACATCTAAAAATGGGCGTGATCGGACCAGTGGGCGTGTCAGCTCCCATACAAAGTAAATTTTTAATATCATATATCTACAGTACTATAATAGCCATAGTCTTAGAAATTTGTGCACGTTGATTATTTGTTAATGTGAATAGTCATGGGAAAAATGGGCGTGTCAGCTCCCATACAAAGTAAATATTTAATATCATATATCTACAGTTCTATAATAGCCAGAGTCTTAGAAATTTGTGCACTTTGATTATTTGTTAATGTGAATAGTCATAGGAAAAATGGGCGTGATAGGAACAGTGGGCGTGTCAGCTCCCATACAAAGTAAATATTTAATATCATATATCTACAGTAATATAATAGCCAGAGTCTTAGAAATTTGTGCACGTTGATTATTTGTTAATGTGAATAGTCATGGGAAAAATTGGCGTGATCGGACCAGTGGGCGTGTCAGCTCCCATACAAAGTAAATATTTAATATCATATATCTAATACAGTAATATAATAGCCATAGTCTTAGAAATTTGTGCACGATGATTATTTGTTAATGTGAATAGTCATGGGAAAAATGGGCGTGATCGGACTAGTGGGCGTCTCAGCTTCCATACAAAGTAAATATTTAATATCATATATCTACAGTACTATAATAGCCATAGTCTTAGAAATTTGTGCACGTTGATTATTTGTTAATGTGAATAGTCATGGGAAAAATGGGCGTGATCGGAACAGTGGGCGTGTGAGCTCCCATACAAAGTAAATATTTAATATCATATATCTACAGTTCTATAATAGCCAGAGTCTTAGAAATTTGTGCACATTGATTATATTATGAATAGTCATGGGAAAATTGGGCGGCATCATACCAGTGGGCGTGGCAGCTCCCATACAAAGTGATTATTTAGCTCATATACAAAATTAATATTAATATTAAATATCTAGGGTTCTATATTAGCTATATAGCCTTCAAATTTTGTACGAGTCCATCAATTACAAATATAAGTAGTCGAACTGAAAATGGGCGGAATGGGATAAATGGGCGTGGTACCAAAAGCAAAAAACCAATAAGCATTAAAATAAATTATCACATTCAAGACTTTTTGCAAGGTTATTTAATAATGTTGTTCAAAAATTGTTTTAGCGTTCCTCATAGTCCTAGAATAAAGGCGATAGAAGGACAAAGAGGCGTTGGGCTTCCCATGAAATTACAAATTTTAAAATGATCTTATATATAAAATTCTCGTGTCACTATGTTCGTTCCCGTACTCCTCCGAAACGGCTTGACCGATTCTCATGAAATTTTGTGAGCATATTGAGTAGGTCTGAGAATCGGCCAACATCTAAAAATGGGCGTGATCGGACTAGTGGGCGTGTCAGCTCCCATACAAAGTAAATATTTAATATCATATATCTACAGTTCTATAATAGCCAGGGTCTTAGAAATTTGTGCACGTTGATTATTTGTTAATGTGAATAGTCATGGGAAAAATGAGCGTGATCGGACCAGTGGGCGTGTCAGCTCCCATACAAAGTAAATATTTAATATCATATATCTACAGTTCTATAATAGAAATTGTGCACGTTGATTATTTGTTAATGTGAATAGTCATGGGAAAAATGAGCGTGATCGGACCAGTGGGCGTGTCAGCTCCCATACAAAGTAAATATTTAATATCATATATCTACAGTTCTATAATAGCCATAGTCTTAGATATTTGTGCACGTTGATTATTTGTTAATGTGAATAGTCATGGGAAAAATGGGCGTGTGAGCTCCCATACAAAGTAAATATTTAATATCATATATCTACAGTTCTATAATAGCCAGAGTCTTAGAAATTTGTGCACATTGATTATATTATGAATAGTCATGGGAAAATTGGGCGGGATCATACCAGTGGGCGTAGCAGCTCCCATACAAAGTGATTATTTAGCTCATATACAAAATTAATATTAATATTAAATATCTAGGGTTCTATATTAGCTATATAGCCTTCAAATTTTGTACGAGTCCATCAATTACAAATATAAGTAGTCGAACTGAAAATGGGCGGAATGGGATAAATGGGCGGAATGGGATAAATGGGCGTAGTACCAAAAGCAAAAAACAAATAATCATTAAAATAAATTATCACATTCTTGATTTAAAGAATTAATTACAATTAAAATTTGAAGGCAAAGCAACGTTTGCCGGGTCAGCTAGTTATGTATAACTTTCTGTTTTTTAATAATTTCAAATATACCGTCATATATACCGAAATATGAATAAGTATGTTCCCATACATATTTATATGTAGTTAGATAGATTAGTTTTTAGCACAGTATCATATATAATTCAAAATGGTTTTATAGAAATTCATATCAAATTTTATATAGTACCATGTTAAAAATATTTTCTAAGTTCGTTTATATATAATTAAGTATAGCTCCAGGTATAAAAAACTTCTAAGTTCATTTATATATAATTCAGTATAATCGATTTAAAAAAAATAATATGAAGCTTTACGTAGACATAGTAATTTGTATGTGACTACCCGATCAAAAAAAAAAAATTACATCTCTAATACAAAATCAGTTTATATTAGATATAGAGCGATATTTATTGTTATCCAAATTTATCTAAAAATTTAGGTATCTAGTAATATTCGATTATATCATCCTTCAAATGTATTACTGAATTAGATAAGATCAAAATTTATCTAAAAATTGGAGTATCCAAAAATATCAAATTTAAGATTCAGATTAATCCCAAACTATCCGAGGGGATTAATTTGAATCTACTTGATTATAATTATATGTCACCATATATGATTACATATTGTGTTATATTGTATATGACAATAGATCTACCATATCTTATTATGTACAGCATATATACTGAATATCTGATTTTATAAAGGTAAATATATAATAATATATCGTTATATATATTTCCACATAAGAAATAAGATGTGACCATAAATGACACTATATATAATCACATATTATAATATATTTGAAGATGAAAAAATATAAGACCATATATCAAGGATACCGTTATCGATTCAAAACCCTTTCACTTGACTACCGTTATCCCTAAAAAACCGTTGCAGATATAATTTAAATATTAATAATTAAAGTTGCATTATCCTTAAAATGCTGTTACCTCGATAATCTAACAAGATCTGAAAATAAAACTTGCTGTAAATAAATATATTTTCCCAAAGTTTGATCATAAACTAGAAAGTCATTAAAATTTAGATATATTGGGGCTAAAAATATCGGATAAAAATTTTGGATATATATTTATAAAATTTTAGTCCACTACATCTTTCAATTTAAAACAAGTAATAAATAAAATCCCAACTCAAAACGTTTATACTAAACTAAATCTAAAAAAAATGCAAATGTATCTCGTTTGTTAGAAAGAGGCCGATATCTGTAAACTATATGCTGGGCGGTTATCAACTGGAGAAAGTAAACAACTTCTTCGATCTTGGTGTTTTGTTAGATCCCAAACTTAGTTTTATTCCCCATATTACAATTATGGTAAATAAAGCTAGGGGAGTTCTCGGTTTCATAAAACGTTGGGCTAAAGAGTTTAATGATCCGTATGTAACAAAATCGTTGTATACGTCACTCGTAAGGCCTATTTTGGAATACGCATCTATAATTTGGGACCCTATGTACCAGAACCATATTGACTGTATTGAATCTGTACAAAAGCAGTTTCTATTGTTCTGTCTACGTAGTTTAAATTATGATCAATTGAATCTTCCGTCATATACCAGCAGACTTGCTCTCATTAAGCTACCAACACTTAAAAGCCGCAGATATATGCTAAACGTCTCGTTTCTCCTTAATATAATTAATGGTGATGTTTGTTCTGGTTTCCTGATCAACAATATTTCTTTCAATGTTCCTCAAAGACCGACGCGTTACTTTTCACCAATATCAGTTAAGTTTTTTAGATCAAATTATGCAGACGCTGACCCCTTAAGAAGAATGTGCATCGAATTTAATAAACTATTCAAATTTATTGATTTTTCGACTAATACAAACTCAATTAAAAGTAAAATAATAATTTTTCTTAATAAGTAAATAATTAATTAATTATTGTTTTTATGTTTTTATTGTGTTTCGTTTTGTTTTTCGTTGTCATCAAATTAAAATTATAAATTAAAATTATATTATTTTTGTAAATATTTTTATATTTTGTGTATATAGTCTGTAAGGATTAACTCCATAGACGAATAAATAAAATAAATAAATATACAATCATATCTTATTTAATATAACATTATATAAAAACATATAGTTTTATTTTGCTTAATATGGATATATGTTATGTCGTATATGATCATATATAGCTATATCTTGGATTTGGTTTTTCGAAAATTTTTGATATGGTCTCATACATATTAACATCTTAATATATATCGTTTGATATAACCGTACATGTGGCATATATTACTACATATTATTTTATATTAGCATTATTTCATATGTAATTGTATATGGCTTTATACAATGTTGCGTATAATGATATATGGTATCATATTAAATTTTACTATTTCATCGAATATAAAGTGTTTATGTCTTTGGACATGTTGAACCTTACAAATTAAATTGTTGCTTGCAATTAAACATTTAGAAAATTTCTAATGTAATTGAGTTAAACAAGATTTTAAACTTTTATTTTTTTTTATTTGTAATTCTTCTATTTAAAATTTCAGCAACAAGCTTTATATATTTATATGAAATTTATGGAATTACAAACATAATTGGATTGCAACTTATGCAATTACAAACATAATTAAATTGCAACTCTTTATTTGAAATTGAGAAAATTTTAAGTAAAATTTTTAATAACGCAAAAATCTTAATATCAATTAAAATTTTTGCACTACCACACTTAAATCCTTAATTAATTTGTAGCGATGTCTAGAATCAGAATTTCTGCATTAAAACAGAAACCCAACAAAAATTTGTTTTAGTTTTATGTTTAACATAGTGTTACCAAATTTACAAGTTATATTCGTGTTATATGAGATGAGCTTCTATTAATGTTTAGAATATTGGAAGGACGATACTTGATACGATATTTGTATATAAAATAATATAATATATAATATATCCTATTATATTAAATTAGATATAATCTTATAGTAAATCGTATCATTTGATTTAATTGGATGAGCGCAGAATTTGGACAAAACCATATCAAATCACATCCAATTGTATCAAAATTAATCCAATATGATAGAATTAGATATAATGTGATACAATTTTATCGGCCAATTTTATTTATAATTATGTATATTTATTTATAATTATAATTATGTATAGCCCCATGTAAAAAATCAGTTATTTTGATTACAAGGACTTAATTTTTATTTTATTTTTTATTTTTTTTATTTTTGAACTTTATGGAGTTATGATATATAGAATAATAATATATATCGCTCATTTACTTCAATAACGTCATAACTCAAAAATTTTGATTTTGTAGAAAACGAGTTTAAAGTTTTCAATTTACTCAGACCTTGAAGAAAAAAATAACGACATAATTTCTCTCAAGAGGTGAGTATACAAGATATCAATATGAATTTTTTACACAAAATGATACGTGATATAACGAATAATTCTGCGTTACGTTTTTGGAAGTAAATGAGCGATATAAATTATACTTAGACAAATCGCTCATTTACTAAAAGGCTGTAATAAGTCAAAAAAACGTGATTTTAACTATGCAGATTAATTAATAAATAAATTAATAAATAGCACTAATATTAGTGCTTTACATTGTGTAAAAATTTCATGTTATTATCATATATACTTTTCGGGTTAAAGGAGAATATATTTTATTTTTTCTGGTAAGTAGGTGCCAAGAGTATTTACTTTATAAAGAAATTGTGCTACTCACGGGTCTCTCGATAATTAGCGAATTCGCACATAACACTCACTAAGAGAAAAATGCATTAAAAACTCTATTTATAAAAAAGTGACGAAATAAATAGAGATAGGGTCGAGCGAGCAGATATATATTGAAAACTTTAAACGCGTTTTCTGCAAAATCGTGGTTTTTGAGTTCTGTCAGTTTTTTAGATAAAGAGCGAAATGTCGCAACGTATTGGCGAATTAAAATTATTGCTGTTGTCCACATATATGTATAAATTTAAATTATACACACAATGATATGGGGGATGGAATTGTTCAAGTGTTTTGATGTAATATATAATTATATTCAAATGAAGATTGACAAATTTTCTAGTGTGACTCTGTATGGGATAATATACAATTTTATCCAAAATTAAATTGTGTTTTTCTTAAATATGATATAATATATAAATATATATTATTTTGTATTTTGCAATATCTAGCTATTAATCTATCTGGATTAATTTTATCTAATTCTAAATGCAATATACAATTACATATTGATCGAGAAATTTTTAGACAAAAATTATTTTATATATGAATTTATATAATTATGTCCGGTTTAATACACAGGCAGACAAAAACATATATGGGTATATAAAATAATTTATTATTATATACAAACGTTTTTACTCGAATTTTTATTTTAATTATTTCTTTTTAAACAATTATTTTTAACATTAGAGTGAGTCACTTTACCTTAATGTAGACTTCGTGAATTGGTGGAAAAAATTTAAGTTTCTAAATCAAAAAATTATTTTGATTAATGTTGGTATTTTTTTTTATAGAATTTATAATAAAATTTTAAAAATTTTTTTTTTTTAATTTTTTATTCAATAAAAACATAAGTTCGCAATTTTAATTTTTAATCAATACCTACTAAATTTAAGTTTTTGGATTTGATATAAAAATAAAGTCCTAATGAATTACAATCAATACATCAAATTAGATATGATTGTATCGGGTCGATATCTGGATAAAATTTTATATAATTTAATATGTGTATACCACAACCGATATAATTTGATCCACCATTTTTGAGATCATAATATATCTCCCGTTATATGAAATGAGATATCATTATACATAAGATTTTTTTTTACTCGGGCTTGTGTAAAAGTGTAAGTGCATCATGCAAATGACCAGCGCTTAGAGTCTATTTACTTTCGATGGATGGATGAAACGTTGAACAAAAGTAGAAAATTTTAATCTTGAAATAAAAAATATACAATAATGAAAATTCAGCAAAAAAAAAAAATAACAAGCATGAAGAATTTAATTTGTAATCATAAGATTACAAACTAAGTAAATTGTAAAATGAGATAATGTTTAGGAGGTTTGAAATAGATGAATTAAAATAAAAAGGTTGATGAACTATATAAAAAAAAAACAGAGTTCTAAGAGGATGTAAGACTAAAATTAAAAAAAAAAAAAATAATACAGATAAGAATTATAAGAGATAAAGAGTAATAATAAGATGGTGTCTGCAATAGTTTGAAGAAAAAACAAAAATGTGTCTTTGCTAAGAAAATTAAAAGAAATGTTACCAAAATGAAATTGGTACATGCACCTTTTAAAAAAAAAGATAACTGAACTACATAGAAAAATAAAAAAAAAAAAAAATGTCCTTTCCTCATTTTTACTATTTAAATAAAAAAAACTTCAGATGGGAATTCCAGTAGTTTTTGACCGCAGTAAAAATAATATGGCATCTGCAATAGTTTAGATAAGAATCAAATAAACGTGTCTTCAATAACACAGTAGGATAGAATCATAACTTTTAAAAATGAATAAGGCTACACTTAGGGAACTTCTGCTGTAAATATTTGTAGTTGTTTGAGTTGTAATACAGTATCTTTATTTTTATGTGAAAAACAGTAATTTTCAGCGAAAAAAACAGCCATTTAATTTTTGTAGGTCGTTTTAAAAAACAAACCTCATAATATTACTGTATGTATTATGATTTTACATTCATTTTATACATTAGTTTTTTTTTTTTTTTTAATAAAACAGTTAAATGTTTGTTTATTTTTTTTACTACATATGGGGTTTATTTTACTACAATAGTGTTTCATAGTTTGAACAGTAAAGCGAATTTTATCACTAAACTAGCAATTGACATTAACAAAGGATCATCTAGTAGAAACAGCCTATTAGAAAGAGGTGTTTCAGCAAGAAAACAATTATTTAAATCTGGTGCCTCATACACAGAAATAAATTGCAAAATTCTGTTTGTAATATTAAACAAGTGTCATAGAGCATTTTTGTAAATACAAAAAAAAGTTTTTTAAATTGACACCAACAAATATGATTTGTAAACTGAGGGAACTTCTGCTTTAAAAATATGTAGTTCTAATTTATTTTTAATGTAAAAGTCAGTCATTTGTAGAACAAATTTAATTTTTTACAAACCTTGTAGGTAATTTAAAAAAAAAACAAACCACATCAAATGACTGTTTTATGATTTTACATTTATTTTTTACAGTTGTTTTTTGTTATTTAAAAAAAAAAAAATAAATGCGTGTTTATTTTTTACTACCATGTGGTTCATTGTTACTACAATTCTTAGTAATTTTTTGAACAGTAAAAACAAATGATAATTGTTAGTTTAATGAAATGTTAGTCGTCCTTTCTTCAAGTGAAATTTCATTTGTTTTTGACTACATTTGCTGAAACATCCTATTGTTGATTTTTTTTGTAGTTTTTAATTTTTCTTTTTAAAGAATTTTTATATGAACAACTCCAACTTACAAGCATTTCAAACAACAAATTTGTTGGAAATAAATTTGAATTTAAATATGAGGGTGTTTGAATTTACAAATGCCATTGTTGATGCCTACTGTTTTTTCTGTGTATGCAAAAGTCGAGATTCGTCAAAAATTTTATATCATTCAATAAGTCCGTGACTTTTTAAATGAAACACAGTTTTTTTTGCAAAAAAAAAAATTTTAATTGTTTATGAATGTCATAACCTAGTTACTAGGCCGTTAAGTCAAACGTCTATAGATTGCCTTTTTAGAAATTTGACTGAACACTTGTCTGCACTTGTTTGCAATAGAAAATGAACTTACAGATCACAATATAATAAGTTGCAATCTTAAAATAAATGTAACCCATACTGAAAGCATTACAAAGACTTGGTACAAGTTTGACTATGAAAAGTTCGGAACATTACTTGACAGAAATTTGTCTTCAAATAGTAATTTTGATAGTCCTTCTCAACACTGTAAAAAATTAATGAATGAAATTTCCCGAGCAGCTTCACAGTGTACTTCAACTATTACAACTACAGTAAATATACGATCAAAATTAACACCTTGGCTAAATATGAACCTGTTTTCGCTATTGAAGCTCAAGAAAAGTTGTTAAAAGCACGAAGAAAAAATAAAAACGACAGATTTATATCAGAGCGGCTAAGAAGAATTAGTAAAATTATTGAAACTAGTAACAGAAAACTGATGAATGAATATTATAAGAAGAATTTAGAACAGTGTGCTGCTGATAATGAACTTGGTAGGTGCCCCCAAGATGCACGAGACATAATTTCTCAGGATGGTAATCTTTTAACAACTGATATTTAAAAGGCTATGGGGTTTAATCAGTATTTTTTTTTTTTTATTCAATTGAGAATCTTAGAAGCAATATTCCGTATTATTTAAATGATGACATAAACAATTTAAGATCTCAATGACCATTAATGACAACTTTAAATATAGGAAAAGTTGATAAAAAAAATGCGTTGAAGATATTTTAGATGGGTTACAAAAAAATAAAATTGCCGGTTATGATAAAATATCACCAAAAATGATTTTATGTAGAAAAGCAGCAATGTCAGATATTGTAGTTAAAATATTTGGCAGTATGATAGATCATAAAGAATACACCAGTGAACTAAAAATTCACAAGATTGTCCCCATACCTAAATGTAAGGGATCTAACAAGGTTGATTTGTATCGTCCAGTATCTGTTTTACCAGTAATTGATAAAGTAATTGAGAAGATTGTATTTGATCTATTGTCTGACTAATTAGTCAGAAACAAAATATTATTTGAAAGACAGTTTGGTTTTTGTAAAGGTTCTGGAACGGAGGAGGCTATTGTTAATGTCGTCGAATATATTTTGACGGTCTTGATGTTGGTTTTAATGGTGTTGTTGCGGTATTTTTTGATCTATCTAAAGCTTTTGATTTAGTGGATCATGATATTTTGATTAAAAAACTGGAAATAATTGGAGTATCCAGCAGTTTTAATACCTTATTTGAAGACTGCTTGTCTGGTCGTACGAAATTCGTACAGATTGGTGATGCTAAGAGCACTTTCTTACCTGATACATATGGAGTACCGCAGAGTAGTATACTCGGACCCCTTTTGTTCAAAATATTTATTAACGACCTGAAAAACATAACATTTTTTATTCAACTTTTAATGTTTGCTGACGACATTTACCTACTTTACCGTTACAAACATCAGCGTTTGTTACAAACTCAAGTGGACAGATGAGTCATTGTTTAACGGGGGTACCCTCCGTGATGGCCTAACCCCACGGTGCTCTTAACGCCGGGTGAAATCT
Organism: Delia radicum; assembly: GCA_021234595.1. NCBI lineage: Eukaryota > Metazoa > Arthropoda > Insecta > Diptera > Anthomyiidae > Delia > Delia radicum. The sequence goes on from CM037855.1 coordinate 146,568,968, forward strand.
GGCGTCCACCACAACCCCCTTGTGCGGGACGCTGAGCGTCCACGTTAGGGTTCCAGTTACTGAGTTTGAATTTTGGCAATTACTCACCCAACTGGAGAGGTCGAGGCCTACCTAAAACCTCAGCTTTGATCTCTGGTCACAGCACCCGGTTGAGAGTGCAACTCCACACTGAACACCGAAGTGCTCTTCCTGCATTTAGGCTAACCACAGCCACCACGAAACTGCCCGAAGGGCCGTTCCCAATAGCCATTACCGCAAAGGACAATAGAGGAATCATGCAAATATGAAATACAACTCGAACACAAAGCAATGACACTGTATAGCTAATTACCAGTTATTATTATGACAGACAATCCAAACTCGCTCAAACCAATAAAACATCCAGCACACGCAACAAACACCTGGGCCTCAAACTACCCAAGTTTCAACAAAACCAACGAACCAACAGTCACACTCCACACAGACATACTCCACACATCCGCACTGACCGGGCCCATCTTGTTGCAACGATTGTCATATCTGCATAATTAACTAGTATCACAAGTATACCGAGACTTCTTGCCAATCCGAGTTGAATATAAGCAGAGGATTCCCCTAGAGATACCTTTACGACGGACCAATGGCTCCTGTGGTACCATTTTTTAGTCTTTGGTAAGACCTTGTAACCGAAGCTACTTCCACTTGAATCCCAAACAACTCAGCAGTGGTCTACCTTTGATCAACGAGGTCCACAAGTACAAATCTGAAACCACAGATAAGACCGTAGAGCCTCGTTAATCTTAGCCATGATCGTTAGCCGCCAAGAACGAACAATTATCGGTAAACCAATAACGTCGAATTTGTCGTTGCTCAGGTGAAACCACTCGAAGGTGATCTTAGGCTCTTGTTGCTAATAAGCTAGACAACTTTTGCACCCAAACTCAAGTGGAGTACGATTCATCAATATTAGCTGAATATTTAAGATTAAATAAGCTTATTTTGAATACTGGTAAAACTAAATTCATTAGATTAAGGCCGTATATTTTAGAAAGAGATCAGTCTATGACTGTGCATATTGATGGTGTTCCAATAAAAGAGTCGGAGTCGGTAACCTATCTAAGAATACACTTTTGCAAAAACTTACATTGGGATAATCACATCGAAGCAATTAAAAGTAAAATATCTTCTGCTGTTGGCATTCTATACAAATTCAAGCGGAAATTTAATACTAAAACATAAATGCTTATTTATGAAAGTTTGATTCACAGTCATTTGTCTTACCTTCCAATAGCATATGGAAGTAGGAAAAGTTCTTCATTAAGGGGTATTCAATCTGCGAAAAACAAAGCTGTAAAACTTGTTTTTAACCAACCCAGAAGATTTCATACACTTGATCTGTTTAGACGTTATGCAAACAATATTCTACCCATAAATGGCTTGTATAAAATGCAGTTATTAAAATTCATATTTAAATCCGTAAAAGCTCTGGGAAATTCTTCAATTCAGTTATTTCAAAATGCGCAGGTCACAAATCAAAGTACAAGACAGGGTCAAAATTTGTCTATAACAAGATGTCGTCTTGAACTGACTGTTTCTAATGAATTTAATGATTTGCCCATTTTTGTTAAAAAAAAATGTATTTTTTTCAACGTTTAAGAAAGGGCTTAAGTTATTTTTATTAAATAATCTGGAAACACTTCTTACGTAAATTAAAAGTTTATTTTTTAAATACTTTTATTTTATATGTAAATAATTTTCAATATGTAAATATGTAGTGTAAATACAATGTAAATTTAACAAGTTGCCTACTAGCCTCTTAAATGTCAATTTTGGTGCTGATTTAAATTTGTTATAATTATTGTTCTTTAATAGTTGTAATAAGATGTTGGAAGCATAAACATCGTAAGAATAATTTTTGTAAAAACTGGCAGGAAGTAAATACAATTCTGATTTTAAATCAAAAGTTTTAAAAGATTTTCAAAATGGACTTTCCCAAAAAGAAATTTCTATAAAGTAATCCGTTCCAAAATCAACGATTTGCCGCATTGTTAATAGTGGTAACATCCACACAACTCATAAAGGTGGAAGACCCCGTATTACAACTGTAAGAGAAGATCGGAAAATCATGAATTTTTTTACGAAATATCCCAAAGCAGTTTTCAGAGAAGCAAAAACTGAACTTTTAATAGATGCCAGTCTTCCCACCATTAAAAAAAGATCCCGAGAATATGGTCTTAGAAGTTATAGATGTACAAAAACACCGTTTGTGTCAGAAAAAAACCGAATAGCTCGTCAAGCGAGCTACGGTGAAGCACGGAGGTGGAAACATTATTGTGTGCGGGTGTTTTTCAGGTAATGGGATTGGCCCAATTCACCGCATTACTAGCACAATGACGGCCACAATCTATAGAGATCTTTTGAGTTCAGTTATGCTTCCATATGCTGAATGGGAAATGCCACTCTCATGGACCTTCCAGCACGACAACGACCCAAAACACATTGTGAGGGTTGTAAAAGTTTGGCTGCAGGAAAATTAAATTAATATCATGTCGTGTGGCCTGCTCAATCTCCCGATCTCAACCCGATTGAGAACATGTGGATGATTGTAAAACGGAATATCGGCAATAAAGTATTCTGAAATGGTGATGAACTTTTCGTCGAGTTGGAAAAGCAGTGGAATGAAATTTCTGACGATTATATTAAAAAGCTCATGGCCTCAATGCCTAAGAGGTTATACAAAATAATGGCTACGCTACAAAATACTCAGCGTTAAAACCATTGTTTGTATTTCCTGTTAATTACTTTAAGAGTTGTAAGGTTTTTGATTTGGTTTTTTTTTTTTTTTTGAGGAGTTATAAATAATTTTTTTGTATTTGTAAAATAATATGCTATAACTGAATTTAATAAAAAAAAAAAACAAAAACTTATACCACACCACTGTATGTATTACTATGGCCTGGGTTCTATATTCCACTACGAAGTGAAAGTGGAATCGTTTTTAATTCCACATTTTCAATTCCGCTGTGTTCTGAAAAACGAATGAATCGTTTTTTTTACGTCGATTTCATTTTCATTTTGTTCTTAGCAACAACATAAAAAAATGCGGGAAAAAACCAAATTATCACTTTAAAATGAATGAAATTGCAATAAAGAAGAGTGCATTTTTTAACAAAAATAAAAATTAAACAAAAAAATACTTATTTTTAAAATAATATAAAATGAGTTCGCAATTGTGATTTCCTGGTATTTAATTAAAAAAGAAAAACAAAGAACGGAAAATCTAAATAGAAAAAGGCTTCGTGACTGTTCAAATCCTTTGGAAATAACAGAAAAATCGTAAGACAATAATTAAAACTGAGTCGCAAGTGTTTAAAATTAATAAAAAAATTGTTTTATTGCGTATTTTAGATTAAATAAGTATGCTTTTATGATGGTTTTAGAAAACTTATCACCAATGGCTAAAAAGACAAGCATTCCAATTATTTTGCAATTGGACACATCACTACGCTATTTCGGACAAGGAATTTACCAACAAATGATCGAAAAAGACTTCAATCTACAGCGTCAAAAATTTTAACAAATATGTGCAATGTTTTGAAAACTGTCATATGCCCAAAATGGATTAGTTTTGAAAGAAGTCGCGAAGAAATTGAGAAATCAAAAAGAAAATCATCGGTTGCGGTTCCTCATTTTCTATATTTTCAGTACCTTTGTCATTTTTATTTAATTTTTGTAAAATCACGTTTACTACATTGTCGGAGCTGGCGCCATCTAAGTTTGACAATTCAGTAGATGAATTTGTGGTTGTTTTTCCTTTGCTAGTCTGGAACACCTTCGACTGCTGTATAAAGGCCAGAAAGGTTGGCAACTGAATCTTCTTTGGATGAAATGTGTTGGATATTATTGGGTCCTCCACCTGTTGCCGTTACCTCTGCTCTATTTACGGCCAATTTTTTACGAATGGTAGCCTTCCCATCAGCCCAAGCCTTTGCCAACCAGTTGGATCCTTTTCTGGAGGTCCTAAGTTGTTTATTGTACTTGCTAAGTCCTTCCACAACTGGTCTTCAACTGTTTTGTCGCCCCTCTAAAAACCTTTGGCCAAACCAGATTTTTTTTTTCCACGAATGTTGTTCCGGATTCATGTGTTTTCCCGTAAAAAATACAACACTTTTTCAGTTAAATAAACGTATATTAACAACATATCACATTTACTTACAGTGTTTGATTTTTTTTTACGTTTAATATTCAAAATAATTTTATTTTCTAAAAAGTTTTGTTTTTCACTCAGTTAACTAATACCGGTTTACAATTACTTTTTTTGTAGTGAAATTGTTTTATAGAACACATCAAATCACTTTAATTCCACTTGAAACAAAATGAAAATGAAATTTTTCTTTTCAAATCACTTATGTGGAATTGGGAACACAAATTGAGGGAAAGTTTCACTTTCACTTCATTTTCGGAATGTAGAACCCATGCGTATATTTTTTTCAAATAAAAAATTATTAAAAAAAAAAAAAAATTTTAAACACACCACCTCATGATTGCAGAAAGTAATTGATTAAATATACAATTAATTTGTTTATTAATACTAATAAAATACAAAGTAATCCATATACTTCAATCTGTTCTATTTTAATTTTATGTTTAATATATATATATATATATATATATTTTTTTTTTTGTTTATTAATAATCTTTTTTCTTTATATTATTCATACAAATATTCTTTTATCTGTTTTAAACATTTATAAAGTTAAGCTTGCAAAACGTGTGCTGGCAATTAAAATTAATTAAATTTTTTTTTGTATTGTTTTTGTTCATTTCGTTCAAAAAAAGAGAAAAAAAATTATTTGTTTTCCATACTTTTTTTCAATTCATAATAAACATTTACAAATGTCTCAACATGTTTTGCAATTTTTGTAACAGTTTAAATTATTGTAATTATTTTGCTAAGATATATAAATATTAATTGTTATAACACAATTTTTGAAAAAAAAAAATAAAAAATTATCATGTAATTTAAAAATTGTATATAATTATAAAATAGTTAAAAAAAAATGTATATCAAAGATAACAATTATTGTTTATAGTTGATATCTTTTTATAAAAAAAAATATATAATTGCAAAGATATTTATATAATAATTCGAAAGTAATTCGCTGAAATAGCGAACAAAACTGTTATAACATTTTTGAAACCAGATCAGATTTTGTTCCAATAGAAATCTGCATATAAATGGAATAAATGCTGAAATAAATTTCAGTGTCATATGTTTGCTACAAAAAATAAAAATTAGAGCTGTAAGCGAGAAGTGATTAAAAAATGTATTTATATTTCTAAAATTTTCAATTTAAAATTCCAGAAGTTAAAGTATTTCTTTAGTAAATATAATCTAATGGTGTTTTCTTTTCTGGAAAAAAGTTTTGCATTTTAAAGTGCAAACATTTCAAACATTTCACCCTCGCCCCAATAAAATGCTTCTTTTTACAAACAGAATAGAACACAATTTTATCACATATTGCTTTCTTTAAACATGTGTGTTTATACAATATTGCTATGGCAATATCGGTTCGAAACTCTTAAGGTACGTTCAGATTAGTCAAATATTTGACAAAAAACATGAAATATTTCTTTGCCGTAATCTGAACACAAAATATTTTTGTGTGTCAAACAGCAAATCAGCTGATTTTGGTCAAACAAAATTATTTGCATTCAAATAAATATTTGACAAACTTAACCATAGTGTGAACACTAGCTATCAAATATTTTCTTCTGATTTGAACAAATATTTATTTGATCTTACAAAAAAATTGTAAGAACAAACATTGGCAAATAAGCTTTGGTAAAATCGTCAATTATAATTTTTTTTTAATAAATTTATTAACAAAAGGCTTTATAAAAAAACTGAAATGTAAATAGATATTTAAAAGCGAAATTTCATGGTACAATATTTTGAGAAATTTTGTTTAATAAAATATTGTTAAATGGAAAAATATGGAATGAAACGGGGAACTATTGGAATCGGAGCACTGTACACATTTGTGTTGTCGTATGTGAAAATAAAAATTTAATCATTCCGATAACAGAATGGAACATTGGTCCAAAATGGAACGATATGGAATGAAACGGGGAATGATTGGAATCGGAACACTGTACACATTTGTGTAGTCGGCATGGTGCTGCTTGTTAAGGTTTGCAAAAAATTTGCCCGTTTTGCGATATTTATTTATTTATTTATTTATTTATTTATTTAAAAAGTCTATGGAAAATTAATCCTTGCAGATTTATTTATTTAGTTTTCGAGATACAAGCCATTTTACAAAATCGCGATATTTTAAAATGTCCAGTATCTCCAAAACTAAGCGAGATAGACCAAAACGGACAAAATTTTTGCTCCAGCGGAGTATTAATATACCCTTATAACATAAATAGGCTAGGTCCGAGAGAGATCCCGAATGATCAATTTTTCAAAAAACAGTTAGTTTTTCGTGTAAATAAATCTATGTTTTTTTACACTTTGATTAAATAAATATTTAATACAAATATTTGTTTCAATCTGAACGCTCGACAAATATTTTTTCGTTTATTTTATTTGACACTACTTGAGAGCTGTTTGAACAAGCAAAACCCATCAAATATTTGATCATAGTTTGAACATAAAATAAAATAATTTTTTATTTGACACAATTGGAAGCAAATATGTAAACAAATATTTTGTTCAAATATTTGATTAATGTGAACGTACCTTTAGGAAAAAATTTTTTTTTAAATTAAGTTTTAATTTTTTTTTTTATAATTTTGTTTTTTTTTTTAACGAATTTGAACCTAGGACCTTATATGCATCAGAAGCCAGCACACTACCCTTCGGCTACCAAGATGAGAGTTTTCTCGCAAACAACTTTATAATATATACACATGAGATTGATAAATCGAAACAGGGCAAAAACAACCCTGTAAATAATTTGAGGGCGCTAAAATTGCACGTTTTGCCTTTTTTATGGCAACATTTTTAGAAAGAAACACGGCACCCTCTCAGGATTTTCAACTTATTTTAGAAAAGAACACAAAAAAGGAAATTTGAGGGCAAAGCACGAAAAATGTGACATTTTTGTCAGAAAAGAAAACGTCATAAGTTAAGGCAAGTTTTCGTGCAATTTTGTAAATGTCCTAAATTAACAACATTAAGATAGCTATACCGGGTATGATATGAGCACTAAAACGATTTTTTTTTTTGGTCATTAGTTTTCCAGATTAATTTCCAATTTCTTTAGCCATTATCGATTATTTAAGAGCTAAAAACTGAGTATTTTTTTTTTTTTTAATAGTACATTTTATGTTTATACTTATGACTAATATTAATATTTAAAAATTAAATATTACTCATTCGTCCCAAACTATTGTTAACAAAATTTTGAGTTAATTTGTGACAGTATTTTATTTTATATTAATTACAAATAAAAACAATCATACGCACTTTAGTCTTTCATATCTTTAAGTAAACATTAATGCAGTTTAAACGACGAGGCGGTTATCAAAACTAGTTCAAAATTTAATTTGAAACACTTTCTGTAAACTTTATCTTTTGCACCCTAAATTTGTCAACCATGAAACGAAAAAAACTAAACTGAAGTATTCGTGTTGCTGTTGTATGATAAGACAATTTCGACGTTAAAAAACAATTCAACATATCAAGGGCTTAAGATAATTTAAATTATTAAGTTAAACAGGAGAAAGAAAAAGCTTAATAAAAATTTAAAAAAAATTGTTTATCAACATCGTTTAATATACTTTTTAATTAAACCTTCAAAAAAAAAAAATGTTTATTTAACTCATTAATTATGGACGAACTGTTCCGTTTTTAACTCAGTACTTTCAAATGGCTATATTTTTTTTACTGGATAGAAATTTTGATGTTGTTTCAAAACCCGAAGATAATTTAGCATCTAAGAGTAATCGTAAATAAAAAGTGGTAGAAGTTTGTTTACCAAAGTTTCCAAATAATTATTTTTAAAAAAACAACAGTTTTTCCCCTATTTCGATATGATCTTTTTCACGAACTATTAAAAAATAAATAAAGTTTTATATTTTTTGATCGTTACATTGATGAGAAAATACGAAAAATTATTTTTCTGTTAAAAATTAGTTTATCGATTGCAATTGATTTTTGAAATTCTGATCGATCGTAATATGAATTAAGAGTATAAGCGAAATTTTTTTGAAAACGCGTTTTGGAATAATGTTACTTACTCAGTCAGTCACTCATTCACTCACTGACTGACTGAATATCGCATGGAGGTCCATTCTTCAGTGTAGACGTCAGCTAAGACGGGATTTTGCAAAACTCCTTCGGGGAGAGGCAATAAGTGGAAAAGTCTTCCCCTTGGCGGCATGACTGAACCCCTTTTGGTATAGAAAGATAAAATTTTCAATATGTATACTTTCGGATATGAAACAACTCCCTGATATGGTAATTTTTGGAGCATTGTCCATAGAGGTGATGAAATAGGGGCTGATAGGGGTAAACGTCTCCCCCTTTGCGGCGTGGCCAAACCACTATAGCGACTAACTTAATTTTGGTGTGTTGGTTCGTCATCACGAGAAAACATCTGAATTTACGGGATTTCTGGCAATTCCCACGGGGAAGGGTAAAAAGAGGAAGAGTATCGCACTTGGCGGATTTTGGAAATTCCATTGCTCAGTGGCTTAAGGGTAAATAATATCAGATGAAGCCAGGATTTTGAGTATATTGGGTGTAAGTTAAATAAAAAGTAATTTTTTTTTCAAAATTTCGAATTTTGGAAATTTTTAATAATAATACACTTTTCTCCCAAATGGCCCATTTTCGGCGTATGGCATGGTTTAACTTTAAAAAAAAAGATAATAAAAAACATTTCTTCCATTTTGGAACCATTTGTAATAAAACTGGGGGTGTAATGACAAATTTATTTCTAATATTGTACACAGTTTATATTTCTACAATAACGGTCGGTTTGAAGCTATAGCCTTTTTTGTGGCGAGAAAATTGTGAAAATAAAAAGAAACGGTGATTCAAATATAAAATCTTTTTAAACAATTATAATTTATAGACAGTAATAATTTAAAAGTGATTAAAGAAATTAAACAGGTTTAACAATAAATGATAAGCTTTCCGACACACATAATTTGATTTTTATATATTCGTTTTACGAGGGCGGATCCATAAATCCATGACTTTTCGAACTTCCCTCGTAGTTATATGAAATGCAACACTGCTCCCATCAAGTACCACCTGTTAATAGACTAATGTCAAATTTTGAGCAAGTTCCGTCATTTACTTTGCGTTTAACATACAACCTCGTGGATTTTTAAAAAAATGGAAAAAACTGAATTTCGGGTTCTTATTAAACATTATTTTTTGCGATAAAAAATCGTCAATCAAACCAAAGAAAAGCTTGATAAATACTATGGGGACTGTGCACCATCGATTTCAATGGTAAAAAAGTGGTTTACTGACTTTCGTTGTGGTCTCACAAGTACAAATGACTATGAACGTTCTGGACGGCCAATTGAGGTCAATACACCCGAAAATGTCGAAAAAATCCACGATATGGTGTTGGCCGATCGAAGAGTAAAAGTGCCTGAGATTGTTGATGACATAGGCATTTCGATTTTAAATGATCAGTTGGGTTTAAGAAAGCTGTCTGCAAGATGGGTACCGCGTTTGCTCTTAATTGACTATAAACGTAATCGTGTGACAACTTCAAAGGATTGTTTGGAGTTGTTTAACCGCAATTCGAATGAGTGTTTGCAGCGTTTTGTAACTGGTAAGTAAGTTTTTCGGCCAATAAGGTGATGGCAATAGTTTTTTGGGATGCACGCGCGATAATCCACATCGATTACCTTCAAAAGGAAAGAGCAATAAACGGCGAATATTATGCCAACTTATTGGACCGATTTAACGAGGATTAAAAAAAAGACTCCATATGGCCAATAAAAAAGTTCTTTTTCATCAAGATAATGCACGAGTGCACACTTGTGCAGTCTCAATGGCTCGGTGGAAAGAGATTTAGCTCCAACGATGAAATTATTGATCAAACAAATGCCTATTTTATTGACCTCGAAAAATACTAATTTTTTGGAAGGGATACACAAATTGGAGGAATGTTGGACTAAGTGTATTGAGCTAAAAGGAGACTGTGTTTCATTCAAAAAGTCACGGACTTCATCCGCCCTCATATTTTAAGTTATTGGGTAATCCGAAATTTTTACCCTTTTTGGTTTTTTGCTCATTAAATCTTTAAAAGTGAAAATATTCGAAAACGCCGAGAAAGGTGTTCAATTATTTTCCATTTAGTATCTGGTGTTTAGTAAAATGTTATAGTAATTTTATATTTAAAATTTTTTTTTTACAAGTTTAATATAATTTTTATTAAAATTAAAAGTTATGTTTTTTCGACCTTTAATTTTGCAATGAAAATGAAAATTATTCAAGTTCGAGGCCATACTCTCTCTATATTTCTTTATTAGTATATTGTCCTAACAAATAATCTATAGAGTTTTTGTTTTCAAATTTATTCTTTGACCATTTCAGGAATGTGTTGATAGATCTATTTCGGGAATTTTCTAGATTCCCATCATCAGAACACGTTTTTTTTTTTTGATTTCATTAATTTTGGTTTTTCTCTAAAGTAATAAAAAATTGACATAAGTTCTTTTACACTGCGCCATCAATATTTTTCTTGATTTATGGGCTTTTTAGTTATTTCATTTTAAACTCAAAGATAATAATGACTTTTACAAAAAAAAATGTTAAACAAGATATAAAAGCAAAAATCATGTTAGTCAATGCCAACTAATCAGCCAGAACCAGACCATTAAGCCAAAACAGTTGAGTATTTAGTACTACGTAGGTAACCCCAGTGCTATAGATAAAACAATATCCTGTTACAAAACACTGAAAAATAGTATTGAAAATAAATAAGAACTTGACCCTAGAACTTATCAATAATATTACGAATAAAGATTTTTTTGTAGCTATTGTCGTTGTTGGCGTATTATGTAGAAAGAATATATATATAAAAAATACCAACAACTTATTAGTGCGGTTAAGGCTATTTCAACAAAAATCTACTACAGTAAGCGAAATTGTAATAGATGCAGTATTTGTTATTTAAATGATGGTAAATTTTAAATATTTTTGCTAATCATTAAAATGTGAGCTTACACTAACAATGTAGGTATCCCGACCCGGACCGGCAGATCTTAATGAATGTAGAGAATACAAATTTAAGGGAAGAAGACACAAAAATATATTTTGAAGATACATTTACTGTGCTACAAATTATGTTTAAAAACTTTTACGTATTTTCGTTATTCAAAAAAATGTGTTTTGAGTGACATTAAATCTGGTGTTTTATTAAGGTATTGCAGTTGTATTAAGCTAAAAATTATGCATAGTAATGCTTGCTTAATTTAATAGAGGGGTATATGTGTTTTTCTGATATTTGAAATCGTTTGGTTTTTATTCGACTTTTCTCAAAGAGATTCCTTCCCCTATACATATTTCGAATAATTAAAAAATGTTACAACTCTGTGTCCACTGTATAGGCAGTGTGGGTATCAAGTTTTTTGTTGTCTTGCATACTTTAAGCCTGTATGCAAACAAATCTAGTTTTCGTAAATTAAAGACAAGTTTTCATAAAAAAAAATAATTTTGAAACCCACTATTTAGTTCTTACACATCACAGAAAAAACTAAAAACGGGTTTCAATTAAAAACTTTATTGAAACAATTAATATTTTAATTGATTTTGCACCTACCACTGAAATGATAGTATTAACTAAAAAAATTTACAGACAGTTTACTAAAACTCTTTCAATTAAAATAATAATAATATCAATTAAAAGAGTTATTGTTTTTCTTGACAACCTCAATTAAAAAGTTTAGTTAAATTGATTAAAACTTTAATTGAAACTTGAGAAGAAAAAAGTGGTAGTTTTAATTGAAAACTCGTATTTTTATATTTTCGGTATATTCCCCCCATTAAATAAAAAAAGAAATTTAGGTTTGTAAATTAAATTGACATTTTATTTATAATAAAATTAAAGCTTTTTAATATAAAAATGTATTATAATAAAACAAATAAAAGTAAAGACAAAATTTTTGTTTTGCTTGTCTTGAACTTTTTCTTGTAATTGAATTGCTTTCTTAAAAAAAATCACACACAACTTTAACATGATAGTTTAATGACACTTATACTTATTGAAAATTTAATTATTTACAAAAATAATAGTTTAATTGTCCTTTTTCGATAAGGTTTATTTAAATCCACATGTGCACTTTTATTACCACAGATAAAACACGAAACTAAATTAAGTTTTCGTGCGTACACGAATATCTCAACAAAAAGAGTGTTGCAAACTCTAGTGAAATAACTACGGTTTTGCGTGTATTTGAAATCGGTAGACTATTCATCTTATTAAAAGTTAATCATTTGCGATTTTTTTTTCTTTTTATTTACAAATTAAATAATATATTGATATAATTAAACCTTTGTTTGATTATTTAATCTAAATAAAATAAAAAAAAAAATAGTTTGCCAAATTTTTAAAAATGTTGTTTACATGTTGTCAACACTGTATGGATATATTAGAAAATTCAATAAATTTTTTAATTGAATCAATTTAAAAAAATGTTTAAATTGCCATTGATATTTAAACAATCGATTAATTAGATATTTTTGGCCCATAATTTTTTCTGTGATGGGATTGGTCAGCTAAAGAAAGTATTTGTCCCTTTTTTGCTCCTCTACAACATATTTAAAGTTCATTAAAATCTGCGAGTTCGGGTTGGGATACCTACCTTGCAAGCACAAAATAAAAAAACGGTTCTAGTCGGTAAAATTACGGTTCTTGTATTTATCCAGATTTGCCAAATAATAATTTGAAAAAATTATTTTTTGACCTATTTTTATGGAACCTTTTTAAAAAATTTTTTAAAAATGTAAAAACCCTAATCTTGTATATTTTTGAATGTTGTGTTGATGAAAATATATGCAAATGTATTTCTCTGATAGAAATTAGTTTATCGATTGTATATAATTTTTGAAAATCTGACCGATCGAAGTAAGAAATTTTCAAATACACAAAGTCTAAAGTATACCAAAATACTACTAAACTTATAAAAATTGTATCGTCAGGGATGCCATATGGCAATTTAAAGGAATGGTCCAAAACCAAGATTTTGTTCCAAAAAGTTTTAAAAATAGCATAAAAAAATTAATTTTTCTTATATTTTTGAATAAATATTACAAAATTAAAATTGTTAGAAATTTATAGTTGACCTGTTGTTTTAATATGTGATGAGGTTTTTTTTGGTTTGGCTCAAGGTCATTAATTAAAAATAAAATTCAAAGTTTTCAAGTTTTATTTTTAAATATTTATTATCTTCATCAAATAAATAGTAATAACGTAGACATGAAATATGATTTTACTGAAAGCCATGAAATCACAGCTTTTTGTAAGCTCTAAAACCCGCGCTTATTTTGCCCAAAAGTAATGCTTCCAAGTGGGAATTCGCCATATAAAAATCATGGCATATGTAAGCAGGTTTGTAAGGGATTCTATTTGGCTTACTCCCTTTCAAACCTGCTTGCTGGTAAGCAGTGTTTTTTACTGGGTCTATATGACGTTAAATTAACACTGTACTAAAAAACATTATAAAATTTGCACTGTGGCGATGTCTCAACTTAAAACGCAAATTTGTCAACACTGAACGTAAAAACCATACGTCAATCTGGTAACGTTGTGAACTAGAGACTTGGAGATTCGAAAAATAAACAAAAATCTAAAAATAGAATATTTGTGTTTGTTAGTGTTGGTCACTTCTGAGTATAATATACAATAACAGAAAAGCTAATAGGAAAGTAAAAAAGCTAAGCAATTTAGCTGCATTACATTCGGAGGCCATACTTGGGTGTGATCGCTAAACGGTCATGACTTAGTATTGTTACGTTTGTAATGTAAGAAGAAGCGCAGGTTGGATTCTTACAGCCGCAGGTTGTTGAAAAATTTATCATATATAGACAATCTGACAATTATGAGACATGAATAATAATACAATTTAAATGGAGGAGGATCTTCCCTGGAGTTAGTCACTTTGGGGAACGCTAGACCTTTTCGAGCTCTCAAGGCGGAGCTGGTGGATTGGGCTGACACCATGCATAGGACCATCTGGTAGAATGCGGGTGTTGGCAGGACCACGTGCATTCTCTGGGACAACCCGGACAGGGACAGGACGAGGGAAATTCTGAATCTTAGTAGGAAGGAACTGAGTCTTTTGATGGAAATCCTCATGGGACACTCGACACTGAAGACCCGTCTCCACCGTATTGGTAGAGCGGACTCGGGAGTGTGTAGAGCCTGTGGGAGGACGAGGAGACCTTGGAACACTATCTCTGTGAATGACCGGCATTTGTCGGGTTCCGGGTCGAAATACGATCCAGTGACCCAATATTCACATTGGGGGATCTTAGGGGCATAGGATGGAAGAGGTTGAGGAATTTCGTCAGTACGACGGAGTTCCTGGGGTAGGAAATAGACATTGGACCGATTTTTTAGAGCGCACAACAAGCCGAGATTCTGACTTTAGTGTAAGTCCTCAGGGAATTAACTCGGATTAAGGAAGCATTTCCCTTCTCCGAATCCTCTTTTCGACCTAACCTAACCAAATGGAAAATGACTGATGACGCCTGTACATAAAAAGGCAGAAACTAGTCTAGTCTGATTTAAAAAGGAATAGTGTTTATAATTTTTAGAGAAAAACGTTTATTCTTCTTCTTAACCTCAACATATCTAATATAGAAAAAAATAAAAATATGGTTTTTATAAATAATTTTGGCATCTGTCACTTGTATCGGATCTGTTTAGTCTGTTCTTTGATGGTGATAATTTAACAAAAATATCTTTTTTTTTTTTTTTTTTTTTTTAAATTAACATTTATTTAATCAATCTTAAGTAATATTTACATTGTTATGAGATTTTACTTAAAAGTATTACAACAATTGATATCATAATAATAAAATAAAGAGACTATACATATCACAGAGTTAAAGAAAAGTTGTTTGAAAAAACCTTATACCATCTTGAAAGTTATAAGAAATTAAAATTAAAACAAAAACAAAAACACAATCTTAAATACTTTCAATATAAAAGGATTATGATGAGTGATTGTTGTACAAATTTTTTATTGTTCCAAATGTAGACCTTCTGCATTTTTCATTAAATGACAGTGTCAGTTCCCTCGTAAATGTATTAAACATTTTGAAATCGAATCTTTTATGTAACAAGTCGGTGGAGAATCTTGGTGAAAGGTTATGTATTATTTTGAGGTTCTTATTTTGGATTATTTGCAGTTTTTTTGTGTGTGTTTTAGCAGATCTACTAAACCACACTTGGCAACCAGTCATGATCGGACGAATACACATTTTATATAACAGCAACTTGTTCCTCAAGTTGAGTGTAGATCTCCTGTTTAGTAGAGGATAAAGAGCACAACCACATTTGGTGGCTTTATTACATATATACTGAATATGTTGTTTGAATGTAAGCTATTTGTCCAAAATTATACCCAGGTACTTTATATCATCTTTTACTGGAATCATACTTCCCTGGGATCGTAAAGATAAAGTAGGAGCTCGCTTTGGGGACTTATTGTATGGAAATATAATAGCCTGAGTTTTTCATGATTTACTTTTATCTTCCATTTATCGAAATATTTTTGAGTTGACTTAAGTGAATCTTGCATTCTTTTAATTATTGCATTTGATACTTTACCATAGCAGATCAAAGCGCTATCGTCTGCATAAAAAGCTGCATCAAATTTTTTACGAATAGTTATATCAGACGTGAATATTGAATAAAGAATAGGAGACAATACTGATCCTTGTGGTAGACCCGCATGGATAGGCCTTTTACTTGAAAATTGATTATCTACGCAAACAATAAAGGAACGATTATCCAAAAAACTTTTAATAATTTTCTGCAAATAGATTGGAAAACTGAAAGAGTTAAGTTTAAATACGAGACCATCATGCCATATGGAATCGAAAGCTTTTTCAATATCGAGAAAGATAATTCCAGTACTCTTACGATTCGATTTGTTAGTTTCAATAAAATTTACAACTCTCATAACCTGATGGACAGTGGAATGCTCTTTACGGAATCCAAACTGTTCCTTGTTAATAATGTCGTTCTCATTCGTGAAATTTGAAATCCGTTTAAGAATAATTTTTTCAAATACCTTATCTATTAAACTTAAAATGCTAATTGGTCTGTAACTTGCAGGTAGTTTAGGATCCTTTCCATTTTTATGAATAGGGATTATCTTAGCATTTTTAAAAACTTTTGGAAAGTATCCATTTTTTAAGCAGAAGTTAAATATTACACTTAAAGTTTGAAAAAAGTAGTCAGGCATATTTTTAAGAATAATAGCATTTACTGTATCAAGCCCAGGAGCCTTATTATTCTTCAATGTATACACAAAAGACTTTACCTCACTTTCATTTGTAAGAATAATCTCGGAACTGTTTATAGTTGTTATATTAAGTAGGCGATTTATATATTTACAAACATTTGTGTCCATGGGTGAAGAACTGTTCATAGTAATAGTATGACGACAAAAATATCTAAAATTTACGATCATTTGCAAAAATTAATGCAAAAATAAAAATTGTATACATCTATTAAAATTTCGCTTACTGTACAACTGTACACATTTTACCTGTATAACAAACTGGTGGCTCAGTGGCTGTCTGCCTGGCTGGTTGGTTGTCTATTTAGTGGCCGCTCAGAGGTTTGATGGTGGTTGCTGTGTTAGTGGATTAATGTTCATGATGGTGTGGTTGTTGTTGTTTAGTGGTGGCAGTAAAGCTTACTGACTGCCATACAAAATTAACAATGTTTAAAAGTAAAATACAAATATTTTTATATAAAACACCTAGAAGAATTGTAATGACCTTCACAAATAAAATACACACACATACTGAAGCATTTATAATTCTTTTACCCATACATTTATATATACATATATAACCAGAATATAAACAAAGTTCGATTGTAGAGTAGACTTTTGTTTTATAAGAGCAACAACTGCCTAAAGTGCATAAAGTGTACAAACGGGTACAACAACAATAATAGTTAACAGCCGCTGATGAAGGTCAGTTAGTAAGTCAATCAGTCATTCAGTTAGTAAGTCAAATTCAACAAACACTTGCATACATTTAATGTTAAACTTAACATTAAAATGAACTACTGACAATAACAACAACAACAGCAACAACAACACAATCCAATTTTCAATGTAATGCAATTGTTGCATTTATTTATAAACAACAACGTTCAACATCAAGTTCTCGTTTACATGTTTTACGTACAACATCATACTATAAACAGTTGTTGTAGTAGGTCCGTGTCAGAGAAGAGTATAAAATTCTTTAAACTATCAATAGAAGATAATGTTGCCAGATTTAAATGTTTCTTGGCTTGGGAATTAAAGTTCTAATAGTTGAAGCTAAGTTTTAAGCAACATTTTTTTTTTTTCAAAATTGGGAAAGTTGAATTAAAAAGCTTCAAATATTTCGATAGGCACCATATTTTACTACCCTTAGAATACTATGTAGGTAAAGAAAAGGACGACTTACATTTAAAGAAAGGACGACTTACATTTCATTAAATTCAACTAACATTGTCATTTGTTTTTTAATGTTCAAAAATGGCTAACAAATGTAGTAAAAATTAATGAATTTTTTGTTCAATGGTGATAATTTTTAACTTCGAGCTCATATATTAGTTCTCATGTAGTGAGTAAACTAGTTTATATGAATGTTTGATGTTTGGCATGGGATTTTTACCTCTTTCAAAACGTGTTCTGATGATGGGAACCTAGAAAATTCCCGAAATAGATCTATCAACACATTCCTGAAAGGGTCAAATAATAAATTTGAAAACAAAAAAATTCTATAGATTATTTGTTAGGACAATATCATAATAAAAAAAATATAGAGTATGTCCTCGAACTTGAATAATTTTCATTGAAAAATGAATGATGTTTGTAAAAAATAAACAAACATTTATTTTTCTAAATAACAAAAAATTAATGTAAAATCATAAAACTGTCATTTGATGTGGTTTGTTTTTTTTTAAATGAACTACACTGTTAGTAAAAAATTTAATTTGTTTTACAAATGACTGACATTTACATTAAAAATAAAAAAAAAAAAACTGTATTTCAACCCAAACAACTACATATTTTTAATGCAGAAGTTCCCTGAGAAGTGTCAAATTTTTTTTAATTAAAACAAATTAGAATTTAACTGATTAGGACACGTCATATATTCTCCATACATTTTTCAACCAAACTCTGTAGAGATATATTAAGCAAGATATCTCTAGTGGAAATATTGGTAAGCAAAATTTAAAATTTTAACAGAATTTAAGTCTTAGAAGGTTGAAGATATTTTTTAAACAAATCTTAATAAAAAAAATAATTAGAAATTCAAACTTTTCTAACTTAAACAATTTTATTTTTAATTTAAAACGGGCTTCCAACCTCCGTATATTTACAAAAATAAAGCAAATAAAACATATTAGCTAGGCTGATACTAGTATTTCGATCTGGCTAAAGATCTCATCAGAACCCGAAGTTTTAGAAAAGCTAGAGCCTCCTGAATTGGCAGAGCTTTAACAAGAAACCTATTAGTTATCAATTTTGCTTCATCCCTGTCTGCTTAGTAATCAAACACATGGTTACGCTCTTTTCCTAACAAGCATCATGACGTTATTAAACTTTTAAGACGAAAAATGTTCTATTTATATAAAAAAAATTTACTTTTTACTCTGGCTCAAGTAATATTTTTTACAGTTTTATTAGTTTTTTGTCTTTATATATATCGAGATTATTTTTATCTTATTTTAAATTTATAGCAAGCTCCCAACCTCCGCATATTTACAAAAATCATGCAAATCAAACATATTAGTTAGGTTTAATTTTTAATTTTTATTAGTGGAGTAGTATTTCAATAAAATCATTTAAATATTTATTGTTTTAAGCAGTTTTAAGAACTACGAAATAAATTTTGAGAAAATTTTTTTAAAAAATGTATCGGTTAGATTTGGAAAAATTATATACAACGCATGAAATATTTTTCAGTAGAAAAATAAACTTCCGTATTTTTCTGTGGAGATATCAAACAAAAATATAAAACGTTAGGCTTTTGTATATTTTTAAATAATTTTTAAAAAGGTCCTATCAAAAAAGGTACAAAATTAATTTTTTACAAACTATTATTAGGCAACAATTATCTGGATAACAATTTTTTACTATTTGTGAATCGAAAATGTTGATTGCAGTCAAGTTGTTGAATTACACACAGTCACAAAATTAGAAAAAGACGATTTGGTTTAACAGATTTTGTCTCGCTGATTTCAAATCTCTTTTCCAAATTTTTCCATCACTTCACAATTTTGAGAAAACCGCGGAATTGGAATCAGGTCATCAAATAAAAATATTGGCGTTTAAAAATTCTTATTTCATAATTTTCTACATTTAAAATTAAATTAAAAAAAAAAGACTTTTATGTTTGTTTTTCGTGTCAAAAATAATATCTGTTTAATCCTCTAACCGGCAAGCCCGCCTCCAGACGGGGTAATTTAAATTAGCCGTAAATGCTCCAAATAAGAAATAAAGCTATTTCGATAGAAAACTAAACTTTAAAATTGGTTCGAAAGTACGGCACTCTATTCTATTTGAAATAGTAACATTTAATTATGATCTAAAACCTAACAATTCAAAATGAAATGCAATTTTAAAAGATCAACAATACATACAAAATTCTCAATTTCATAAAATTTCAAAAAATAATTATTTTGACATGAGCACAATTTTCAAAAATCTTAAAAATACATTTATGTTGACTGGAGACCGTTGATATTTAACACAAAGTAAGATTGAAGCTTAGACTCATATTTCATTAGCATTACTACAATAGAACTTTTCACAATTGAGGAACGTGAACAACCTTTTCACTAGGGAGGCTTGGATCGCCAATGGAATGCATTCAGACTCGCAATAGGCTCGGTAGAGGCAACTCTCTAACCTTGGGGTGGATTCCTGGTCATGAGGGGCATGAGGGCAACGAGAGGGCAGATTGTCTTGCCAACCGCGGGGCCCGAAAGCCCTTTATTGGTGCTGAACCATTCTGTGGAATACCTGCGGGGTATGTTAGGGAAAGGCTCAGGGCATGGAGAGAGTCTGAATTCTCTGGTTACTGGGAAAACTCTCCTGGTCAGCGCCAGGCTAAAAGATTGATCTCTTTTTCCAGTAGGGGGTCGAGGCGACTCTTGTCGCTTGAAAGGGGGGGTTTGAGGACCCTGGCGTCGTACTTAACTGGACACTGTAATCTCAGATACCATCTGCACAAGAAGGGTCAATCGGACACGGATTTGTGTAGGTTTTGCGAGATGGTGTCTGAGACCTCGGAGCATGTTCTCTGCGAATGTCCCAGGCTTTGTGATAGGAGACTTAGGTTTCTAGGTGATCGCTTCATTTCGCCTTCCGACATCGCGAAGATTTTGCCTAATAGGATAATTGGCTTTATAGGTAGCTTGAATCTGTAGGTAATCTTAGGCAGCACAAAAGACCTACATTGGTCGCGGTGCATAGTGCCTTCTGATCTAATCTAAGATTGAAGCTTTAACTTTTTAAAAAAGCTCTAGCTAAGATCCAAGGAAATACAGGATTTCAAGAGCGTACCTGTAAAGGACATTGTTTTAACTTGAAAACGCATGGACGGATTTTTATGAAATTTGGCAAAAAGATTATATTTAGTAGTGTTAACAAAGCCTTTAAGTTTAATCAATATATATTAAAGTTTAGGTGCGTTTTCGTTCAATTTCGCGTTTTTCGGAAAACGAAAACCTCCATATCTTAAGTAAAGCCACCCAATGGGTTATTATTGGTCTATGTTTATATCTTAGTAAGAGGAATAATTTATGCATAAACATATTAATTTTTATGGAATAGTTGTTGAGATTCGCTCTAAACTTATTTTGGCCAATATCGCTTAAAATAGGGAATACAAAAAATGTTAGTAGAAGAACTTATTGTTTATTTTTCGTGCCGAACAAGTGGTTTAAATTTCATTGCTAAAAAGCTTAGGGCGGTTTGAGGGTTAAATAATTCTTCTAATAGAGGGTTAAAATATAAATTATTATTTAAATAGTGCAACGTATTTGAATAAGGCCATTTCTTTTATTGAAATATCATACGCGTCGTATGATTAATATGTTTGCCAAATTAATGTTACTCATACGTGACCAACTGTTTTTGATCGTTAATTTTAGGCCAAATGAAATATTAACATTTTGTTTTGTTTGTTTCACATTTCGATATTTTGCAATTTTCTCTAAATACTGTAAATAGTTTGGCGAACCATTTGCAGAAATAAAAAAGTTACAGCTAGCTAAACAAACTCCTTTACATGTGCAATATTTACTTTAAATGTCTTGTTCTCAACACAAGATACTGAAAATCGCTGCAACCGTAAAAGATGGAAGATGGTCCTATTTTAAATAGTTTTATTTTGTTTTTGTAGAGTAGGGTGGACTCTTGACCATTCACCACTTTCGTTTTGTTGGAAGCGCCAAACCAATAAGTTTTTTCGAAAAATTATTTTTAAGCTTAAGATTTCCACATTCTGGCTTTCATTTGAATGCATAAAATTCCCATTACTCATATGCCTTATATACCATTTTTAATGTTTTTCATTGCAGTCTTAAACGGATCCACCTCATGGGACACATTCCAAAATTGGATTTACTTTAAGTGTAAATTTTTAAGCGGGTTTTGAACATAATTATGTTATAATTATGAGTAGGGCTCGGAACTTCATGTAAACACATCGCACACCAAGTTCAAAAGTGACTCAACTCAAAATTTTTAATTTTTCAGAAATCGGAAAAAAACTATTTGCAATTTTATACCAACTGAAGCATAATGAAAGACATAACTGTTTTTTAGCAACAGTTAACTACAACAAAATACGCTGATATTTTTTTTATAGATAAACAAGTGTAATGTGCATGAAAAATTTTAATTTTGAGTTGAGTCACTTTTGAACTAGGTGTGCGACATGTTTTTTGTCGTTAGCTGGAGAAGAATGTTAACCAAATATTTTTGCGAATCAACAAATTTGCAACAAAATGGCATCGATTTGTTAATAAATATTTGTGCACATTCCCCTATAAATGAATATTTTTGCATAGTTTGCTATAAATATATATTTTAATGCATTTTTTTTTGCATATTTTGCTATTTCTCATATTTTTAAGAAATTTTTTTGATATACTAAAAATAAATTTTACACAATTTATAAATTTTATAAATATTGTAAAATGCAAATTTAAACAAATATTTTTTTCTTATCACGAAACGAAAAATAACAGAAAAATGCAATTATTAATTTTCAATTTCTTAAACTCTTTTTAAAACAAAAGTTACTAAAATTATGAAACTAGTATTGAAAACGCTAAAAGAATCAATAATAAATACGTATTTTTAAATTTTAAGTACACATTTCACGATTTTTGCTAATTTTTGTTTTGCCAATTTGACGTTTGAAATTTAATAAAACAATTTCTCTATTGCACCTTTGTTTGACTGACGAAGTTCCAACGAACAAGTTTTACACAAACTTTCACGATTAAAAACGATTGTTTCTTAAATTAAACAGCTTATTTTTATATATTGTTTATTTTACTGTTTTTCGATCTGTTTTTAACAGCTTAAAACATTGTTTTTTGCGCTGTTTTATAGTAACCCTAATGATGAGGCTGTATATCAGTTTGTCATTCCGTTTGTATTACATCGAAATATAGTTTTAAGACCCCATATACTATTTATATTCTTGAGCCTTATGAAATTCTATGCCGATTTAGCGATGTCCGTCTGCCTGTTGAAATGGGAAAAATCGGTCGAGCGGTTCAAAAGTTATGAGTGAAAATGCGAAGGTACCTCTAAATTTTAAATAAAAATTGGAGTATTAAAGTACAATTTCATAGTAGAGTCTGGTATATAAAATAGTGTGTCATATTTGTTCACCAGACGCTTAGAGGTGAATATTTTAATTCACCTCAAATTTTTTATTTCACCTCAAATTTTATTTTTCCACTAAAATTTTGTTTTTCGCCAAAAAAAAATATGTTTCACATCAAAAAAGTTTTTTTTTTACCATACAATTTCTTTTTTACACCCAAAAAAGTTTTTCGCCTCAAATTTTTTTTTCACCTCTATAATGTTTTATTTTATTAATAATTTTTTTTTTTATTTTTAACATATAGCCGGTGGAGAGTATAAATAAAATAAAAATTTGGTAAAACCAAATTTAATGCATGTACTTGTTTTTAGTTGTTTTCGATTCAAGCGATTTGAATTTTTTTTTATCAATATTTTTCTAATCATAACACTCGGTCGATTTTTTTTTTTTACTTTTTCTGTGATTTATAATATTTTTTTACAATTTCCGTATTTTTATATTTCCGAATTTTTTATTGCTTATTTCGATGTTATAAATTTTACCGATTTTGGTATTTTTTCTCGTTTGAGAAGTGGCTTAAATTACCTACAGTAAGTAAGTCTCATTTTTGTAAACGGTAAGAATTTTATGAAATTTTCCAATCTCAAAAAAGTTTTTATATTAATTTCGATTTTGACGATTTTGTTTTGTGCAATTTTAACAATTTATTAACACTCATAGCAATAAACCTGTAAAAATAGCAGAAAAAGCTACTAAAAATTAGTTAAAAATAACCTTGCAGGAAAAACTGCTAAATTTAGCAGATTTTTTTTGCTAAATTTAATAAAATAGAACAACAAAAATAAATCTGTTAACTTTGCAAAATTGTAGTTAGATTTTATGCGAATTTTAGTTACTTGAATATAGCTTATTACTCTGTAAAATTAGCAAAAACGTTTACTAAATATTTGTAGACTCCAAAATAGCAAAAAAAAACTGTAATATTAACAAAATTGTTGCTGTATTTGCCTCAAGTTTAGTAGAATTCAAATAACAGTTTATTTTGCTAAAATCAATAGAAATTTTTGCTAAAAACTTATAGATTACTGATTTCATAAGGGCAGAATTTTCTTCGCAAAAAAATAAAACCTAAAAAAACTGTAAAAATTTCAAATTTTTTAATGATGTTTTTGTCTACACACAGAAATAAAGTGCCAACCGAATTGAAAAGTGTATTTTAATGGTAACAACTTATATATTCAGTTAATTCAACGATGTTTACATTAGATTTCTAAATATTTTTGATGTTGCTATTAAAATTAAGTTGAATTAACCGAATTTTGTTGTGAAAACTAGTGTTAAGTTGTGCCAACCGACTGAAATTCGTAATAATCGAATGTAAATCGTATTAACCGAATTTCAGTTGGCAAATATCTTAATTTTTCTCTGTGTGTACTAATATTTAGTAAATGTTTCTGCTGATTTTAGCAGATTGTTTTGTTACTTTTAATTAACTAAAATTTAGCTCAAATATTTCTAAATCTGTGTAAATTCAACAAATTTATATCTGCTATTTCCATATTACTAATATTTAGTAAAAAAAAATCTGCAAATTTAAGCAGTTTTTTCTCCAAGCCACAATGATTTTTAAAAATCTTTTAGTAGCTTTCTTTTGCTTTTTTTACAGGTTTATTTCTATGAGTGTAGTATTTTTAAGCTATTTTTCCTTATTCTAATAATATTTTCCAATTTTAAGTGGCTCTAATTCTGTTTAGTTTTTCAGCTGCTTTTAAAATTTTGTGATTTCTTCTATCATTTTAACGATTTTCATATTTACAGTGAAATTTTCTAGTCTCCCTCACGTATGCCCGTTATTGGGAGGTGTCTGGTAAAGGAGAGAATGGGATAATCCGTAATAAGGTCTTAAGTTGAATATGATTTAACTGTTTAGCATACTTTTTTAGCTGCTGGCAACACTGTAAACTTTGTTTTGTTATTTTATTGTGCATGTTTGTTTTTGTTTTTGTATTTGTTATTATTTTTATTATTGTTTAGATCTCATTACCAGTCAGTCAGCCATAGAGTCAGTCATATGTTAGTAAATTAGTGATTAAGTGCAATAGCCAGTTAGTTGAAAAGTCTGTTGGTGAGCGATTGAGACGACGAGTTAGTGAATGAATGCATTGCACATACACGATTTGTTTGTATTGTTTATGTTCTTTAAAATGGCCTTGATTAATTCCTGTTATTTTTTGTTGTTATTTTTATAGCAAACATTCTTAAAATAAACGTCATGTACATGGTTTATACAAAATATCATCTACTTTACTTACTTTCAATTTTTATTTTCAGTTATATTTTTGTCTTCTCCTTTTCGTTTTTTTATGTTCTATAGTAAATTTAATTTTTTAAAACGTGGACAGTATATTTTGACTATAATTAAAAATTTTATTATTGAGCATCCAGTGTACCACTTATATGGTAGCATTACATATAAGTGGTTATATAAGTACATATTTGGTAATGGGAAGTGATTTACAATTGTCATTACAAATCTCATTAATTTTATATAGCGATGTTGCGCAAAATAATGGTATATCATATATACCTTACGAAAATTCACAAAATATGTGGTTACTTATATACTTACTAGTATAAACAAAAATAAGTAGTCTAAAAATAAATTTTCCAAAAAACTAAATTTAATAAAAAAAAATATTTTTTTTATTGAAACACAGGATTCGAACCTGCGACTCCAGCTTGTCAGTCAAGCGCTCTACCATCTGAGCTAGTGTTTTCTAAAACGTTTAACCGAGAACCTGGGTTATGTACCTAATTTCAGTTTTTGACAAACCGGTTTTTTTCTGTCGGTTAATTTTAAATTTTATTTAAATCATTTGCCAATTAAAGATGGCAAAAAAAACTTAGTTTTTAACCATAGCAAGTTATTTTTGCCGTTAAAATTTTACGCGTGAACTTCATAGGCCTCAAATCGTAATTAAAATAATGAAAGGGAACGAAATTTAAATTTCATCAGATAGAAAAAATCGAAACAAACGGAGCTAGTCATATACAATTTGACTGGAATAAATTCTATAAAATTTTCACGTCGTTAAATTTAAAATATAAACTTGTTTTATGTATTATAACTGCATGTCATGACCGTTTCTACACTGGGAACATATACTAAATAAAAAAAAGTGTTGGCTGAAATGAGTTATTCAGTTATAAAAAATAGTTTTTTGGAGGCGTTCTGGAGAGAAGTTAAAAAAATTTGAATTTAAAATTTATAAAAATAGAGCGAAAGATAAAATTCGATTTTGTGTTATAAAGTTTACATTGTGATTTATTGCTTTGACTACGTTTGTTATTATTTTATACTCCGACTACGTTATTTTCCCACTACGTTATTCTCTAACTACGTTATTCTCAGAGTACGTTATGCTAAGACTGCGTTGCACTCTGACTACATAATTTTTATTATACATATGAGCTATTTCAAACATTTTCGGCAACCTGTTGAAACTGCCTCTTATTTCTCAAGGTTTTTTTAACTGGGAGAAACGATGGACAGGGTAAGACTGACTATACTCAAAAACTATGACACATTGAAAAGTCTTTACCTAAAGAATTGATGGCCATTTAAAAGTCAAAAATTTTAAATACTCAGAGAGGAATTTAGTGGACGAAAAACAATGAAAATTTTCACTAAACTAATAAAACTTTTCTTCGCAAAGTGAACGAAAATGTTCTTAAAATTAATGAAAAACCTCATACTTTTTATGGAACTAGTTTCTTAATGAAACTTCTTCACAATGTGAATGAAACCTTTAATCAATTAAACGATTTGTTTCATAGAATATCATGGAAACTTTCAAACTAATGAAACTTTTCTTCACAAAGTGAACGAAAATTTTCTTAAAATTAATATAAAGCTTCATACTTTTTATGAAACTAGTTTCTTAATGAAACTTCTTCACAACGTGAATGAAAAATGTTATCAATTAAAACACTTTTTTCGTATAATTTTATGAAAACTTGCATTAACATAATGAAAAGTTTCAATGGACGAGTTTCAGTGCAACTTCATTGCATCACGCCAAAAATTCATTAATGTCATGCAGATAATTCTCTCTAGAAACGTACAATAGTAAAGGGTGTTTTTTATACAGGTATAGAAATTTAATTTGTCAACACTTTTTGAAATGGCTGCCATTTTGTAAGTTGTCAATTGATTTCTGATTCAACAGGAATAGACTGACGCCTGACCATCAGAGCAAATAATTCGATCAGAGCAAATAATTTGAGACGTCGTACAGTGCGTACAGAAGTCATTGCTGCTGTAGAGCGTAGCGTAGAGGAAGACCCTAAACAGTATATCCGCCATCGTGCACAGGAATTGGATATGTGTCCATCCACTTTATAGAAGATTTTGGGGAAAGATCTTGGTTCTTGGTTGGTGCATGAGCTGTGGTTTCAACAAGACGGCGCAATATGTCACACAACTCGTGCTACAATTGATTTATTGAAGAAAACGTTTGGTAACCGCATAGTTTCACGTTTCGGACCTTTGAATAAGCCTCCAAGATCGTGCTATTTAACGCCGCTGGACTATTTTCTGTGGGGAAATGTTAAGTCTCGAGTCTACGCCTATAAGCCCAAAACGATTGACCACTTGAGGAACAACATCCGCCGCGTTATTGCCAATATACGGCCACAAATGTTGGAAAAAGTCATCGATAATTGGTCATATGCCAGAAGTCATATTTAAATTATAATGCCAGAAGATTATCTTTCGAATAAAGGAAATTTCATGTCAGTTTAAAAAAATGCATCTTTATTTTAAAGATAACTATAGTCTTAATAAATTTAAGTGATATTTTTCCGAAAATTATGAAAACTTTGATGAATACATTCAAATTTTGGTAAATTTTTCACAAAATAAGCTATTTCCATAAAATGTCCAAAACAAACTCGAATTATTATTTTTCCAATTTATTTTTTTTTTTTAATATAAACTATTATATTTTAAAAATAGCATTTGATATTTTTAAATTATGCTTTCTAAAAAATCTTTAAAATTAATTTAATAAAACAGACGTTTTTGCATTTTTATCAAATTAATGGGTCATTTTGAATTCCAGCTTAAAGTGGGTTAATGATATCCGATGAAGTCAGAATTCTATATCTGAATAATTTTGGGTACATTAAATAAATAAATTAAATAAAAAGGAAATTTTTTAGAAATTTTAAACACTTTTTTCCTAAATGTGCCATTTTCGGCCGTTCGGGTTAACAATTTCCAAAAAAAAAAATCGTTTTCTTCCATTTGAAACCATTTGCAATAAAACTGTGATTGTAAATTTAAAATGATTGTAAATTTACTACTATAATACGAGTAAAATTGCATGTATTATTACGCATATTCTCTAAATTTCTACATGAAAATGCGTAAATCTATTTTGCGCACACTTTTATATACAATAATACAGTATTTTTACCAATTATGTGTTTACAATTAAACACATTATGCCTAAAAGTAGTATTATTTTTTTGTTAAATAAATTTTTTACGCATAAAGTTTGTAAATATACTAACTTATAATAGTAATAAATATTTTGACATTTTTAAATTGAAAAATAAAAAAAATTAATTTATTGAAAATTTATAAATCTAATATTTGTGATAGTGAATTAAAAAATATTGTACCAAAAACGTTTATTTCCAAGTGTTCTCAGCCTAATTGTGGAAAAATATTTTCAGAATATAATATATGTATAGAGCTTTAAAGAATTAAATTCCTCATTCGATTTATTTAGTCGGTTTTTACTCAATCGATTTAAAAATATCGAAAATATAGAAAAAATTGCTTTAATTGAAAAAATCGCTAAAATTGAAAAAAAAATTTTAAAAAAAAAATCATCGAAAATGAAAAAGAAAACGTTAAAATTAATAAAAGAAAACCGATAAAATTAAAAAAAAATCCAAATTTGAAAAAAACTAAAGTTTAAAGAAAATCGCCAAAAATGAAAAAAATCGCTAAAATTTAAAAAAATCGCCAAAAATTAGAAAAATCCTTAAAATTAAGAAAAAAATCGGCAAAAATAAAAAGAAAAAAAAAATGCCTAAAATTAGAAAAACAGCGATTTTTCAATTTTGGCACATTTTAGAAATTTTTTTTGTTGATTTTTTTCAATTTAGGTGATTTTTTTACATTTTTTTTGTCGATTTTTTCAATGTTGGAAATTGTTTTAATTTTTTGGGGATTTTTTTTTATTTTAACGATATTTTTTTTTAATTTTAGCAATTTTTTTAAATTTTGGCAATGTTGTTTAGTTTCGCCGATTTCGGCAATTCGATTGAGTAAAAAATAGATTGAATTCCCAATTATTGAATTCGCAATTATTGAATTCACAACGTTTGACTTCCCAACGATTGAATTCCCAATTATTGAATTCCCAATTATTGAATTCACAAAGATTGACTTCCCAACGATTGAATTCCCAATGATTGAATTCAATAATTGATAATATCGAATGAGCTAAATTGATTGAATTCCCTACTAGTGAATTCCAAAGAATGAATTCTCTGCGATTGATTAAGAAAAAAATTATTCGATTTAAAAAAATCCGATTTGATTTCTTTCAAAATAGAATTCATTCTTTGAAGCTCTGTATATGTACAACCACTTATATGCAAATATTTATTATTAAATTTATTATTATACAACACATTAATAAAACGCTTTCTAAAAATTAATTTTTTGTTTTATTTGAAACATTTTTTGAGCTGTTTTTCTTTCTTACCGCAAGGTATATACGCATTTTTATACGCATTTTTAGGGGGTTTTTAAGCATATAAAAATGTATTTTTAAGCATTTTATACGTATATTTACAAGTAAAGCATGTTTTTTTACTCAAAAATTCAGTAAAATTATTCATTTAT
Source organism: Delia radicum (assembly GCA_021234595.1). Classification (NCBI taxonomy): domain Eukaryota; kingdom Metazoa; phylum Arthropoda; class Insecta; order Diptera; family Anthomyiidae; genus Delia; species Delia radicum. The sequence goes on from CM037855.1 coordinate 146,598,943, forward strand.
TGCTAAATTTAATTACATTTTTACGCACTTGCATAGTCCATTTACACACTTTTTGTTGACTAACTTACACGTAATGTGTGTATTTTTTTTCATTTACACACATAGAGTAAATTTTCCCGACTTATAGTAGGGATATAGTTTCCTACTATAAGTTTGGTAAATTTCAACAGAAATTAATAAGAGTGGGTGTAATAATAATCGTAAAATCGTTATTTTAAGGGACATCTAGTGTTTAGTAAGGATATGTTATTATTTTGCGCGAAATCCCTATATGAAAGTAATTAGATTTGTAAACACAATTGCAAGTACTTGCTATTACCAAATATGTACTTATATAACCACTTATATGGTAATGGTTTTCTACACAGGGACGTTAAACTACAACCACTTCAAAAATTTACTATAATTTAGTCAAACTACATTATCAAAATTAGTAAATTATCATTTTCTGTAAAAAAAAGTGAATTTTTATATATCACTTTCATAAATGTTCCCATTCTAAATTTATTACTAAACTCATTGACGTCAGAAATCTGCTAATTTAATTTGAATAATTAAACTATTGCCACTTAAGTGTCAGACTGGTCCAGCGCATATTTATTAAAATCTTCAATTAATTCCCATAAATATTCGATATTAGTATGTAAAATTTATATTGAGTGTTTAACATTTGTAAGCCTGTTTGAATTTTATAACCTTTTGCGAAATTCTTGTTCTTTAAACTATAAATTAATATTTTTTCCCCGTTTTTTTTTTTTTTTTTTTTTGCAAAGCAGTGGTTTCTTTTATTCTTGTATTCCCTTACGTAAACAAAGACTTTGTGGTAAATTATATATTTTGATATTTATTTTTTCTATTAAAAGTTTAATGTCTGTTTTATAATTAATTTTTTTTTTAATTACTCAAAAAATATTCACCACATTATAAAATTAACATTTTTATAGAATTTGTTTATTTTATTTTTGCGATAAAACAAAAAAAAAACTAGTTTTTTTTAAATTTATTCGTACGATTTTAGATTTATGGACAATTTTATTTTAATTTGATTAAATTCTATTTTAAAAGAAAATATATTAAACAAAATTAACGTGGTGGAAAGTTTGTGTTTAAAAAATGACTTAATCTTAATTTAAAAATGTTGAACTATTGTCAAAAGTCGTGCTTTAAATTTATAGTTTTTGTAATTTCTTCAAAATTAATTCAAATTTAAATAAGTTTTTTTTTTTTTAGAAATCTTGTCTTTTTTAGTACTAAACTTCCATTTTTCAATTAGTAATTCGTCGTAACACTATTTTTACATATTTAAAATATTTAAGTACATAAATGTTGTAGTTTTTAAGTAAACATTTTTAGAGCAGTACTCCTATTTTACAATTACGCATTTTTATAACAGCGCTTTTTCCCTATTTAAACTTTTTTTAGTACAAAATCGTTTTAATTTTTAAATTATAACTTTTAGTACAGATTTGCCCTTTATTAATCCTTTTTGTATAACATGAATAACGTTTTGTGTGTATGTTAGCCGATATTTAAGCATACTATATCTTTATCATTTATCTTTAACGGCGCTAAAGTTATGGCGTTTTTAAGTTTCAAGCAAATTCAAAATAAAAAAAAATACAGGTCTTGTTTAGATTAAATAAAAGCTACAACAATATCTCATTTGATTTATTACATTTTAAAATATATATTACACCATCAAAAAAAAAATATAAAAATATACTCAAAAAAATGTTTTGTCATATATTAGAACTTCAAATAAAACCGCGATTATTTTTTAAAACACGCATTTATTTGCCAGTTTAATGATATATAGTTGAGTTTAGGGTTACTTATTCATATTAATCATATTAATTATATTAATTATAATCATAATATAATTTATGATGAGCAATAATTCATAATCATATTAATTACTTTTAAACTCGCAAAATTAAAGTTTTTTATCAAAGTCAATACCTTTAGTGAAGATTTTTCAACCTGAAACTTTACACGTCATAGCTTTTAAGTATAGTCAACCAAACCCTGTCCATCGTTCATAAAACCTTGATAAATATGAGCCATCTAAAGTCAGTTTTACCAAGTGTCCAACATTTTTAAGGGAGGTCATGTAAATTTCGACGTTAAGTTCAAGTATTTGTTTGTCAAACAGACCATACTTAGTAGCAAAGCCAGTAGTCCAATGGTGCCTTTTGCAAAATCGCAACTTTAGAATTAAAATTTTTAGTTCCAACTTTTGTTTTGTCTGTAATTGTACAACATTTTAGATAATTTAGAATTAAAATAATTAGTACCAATTTGTATTTCGTCAATCAACCCTGTTTTGTGTTAATCGTGCTTCATTTGTAGAAAATTATTATATATTTGAATTAATATTTTTGTCAATCGTGGTGCAATTTTTTATTTTGCAAATAATTTTGCTTTTAGTACTTAACTTTGTGTTTAAATTTTTGGAAAAAATACCTGTATCAAATAAATATTTTTAGTACCAATTTTTGTTTTGTCAATTTTATATCTATTATTTCTAAACACTTGAATTTTTTTTAAATAAGTCATGGCACTCAATACTAAAACATTGTTTTCCAATCACGACTCTTTTCGTACAATTTTCCAATAAAAATAATTAGTTACAGGATTTTTCTAGTAAATCTTACATTTTTTGTTGCCAAATTTATTTTTAGCAACACAGTTTTGACTTTTTTAGTAAAAACACACTCACAAGAACTTTTCCATAAAAAATCAACAGTTATTTAAAAGTTTAATCGGTAAAGTTGTTTCAATAGAATATACAGTTAAATTACCACAGAAATATATTTTTTAACGTTCTGTCTGTAATTCAACAAAAAAAAAATAAACAAAAATGGACTTTCCGTAATAGTTAAAATATTCAGTTAAAATTTTCTATTCAAAAAAAAAAATTGTTATATTATATTAAGTATTGAAATAAACGAAAACAATCTATTGTTTTTATGGATCTTGTCAATTAATATTCAACAGTTAAAAATAAACTAAAAAATACAATTGTTTTAAACGAAAAGTAAGTAGTCCTGTTTTTAACTGATTTTAAGTTGTGTATATTCAGTAGTATTTACGGATAAAATATTGTGAGTGAATATTAACCTATAATCAGATTAACACCAATAGTACTAAATTTTGTCACACCAAGAAATATACACCCAGAAATCGGACACGTAGCAGCAGCCGTGTTTTTAGCCAATATAATGGTTCGGTTTTAGCTATCTTATTTCTTGGTATTTATCACTGAATCTCTGTGGATACAATCGTAATTCTATTGTCGTGCTAGCAGTTTTGCTGTCTCAGTCGAATGATTGTTATCACAACCGAAAAATATGGTAGCCACGACCGGATCTGTTTTTTCGGTGTAAGATTTTTATAAATTTTCTAAAGTATAGTCTCTAAAATTTTATTTTTTTTTTTTGGAAATCATTTCTATTTTTGTACTAAAACTTAGTTTTTTTCCAAACGTAACTGATTTAGTACAAAATATTTGCAATTTTTTTAGCTATTATTTTAGTGTGTTTTGTCAATTGTTATTCTTTAAGTATTTACACTTTGTTTTGCCAATCGTGTCAAATTTAGTAAAAAATTCTTTAAAATTATAGTACTTAGTAAAGTTTTTTTAGGTAAATAGTCGCTTCTGTTGTATTAACAACTTCGATTTTGACCACCTTTTGATTTTAGTTATTTTATGATAAATGATATTATTAAATTATAACGCTATTATGAAATTATAACGGTTAGTACTAAATTTTGTAATACAAACCAAAACTCTTTAAGTATTTTTTTTCAAGTAAAATTTTAATACTAGACATTTTTCGACATTATTGATTTTGGTAGTAAAACTTTTATTTTCATCTATCGTAAATCATTAGGAACACCATTTTTAGAATCTTGAATCTTAGTTGTACGATTTTTGTTTTGTGATGTAGACTTTTTCCCAAAATGACTATATCGACATGTATTTAGTATACAATGTTATTTGTTTAACCCAGCCTTGAAGTAATTTTTCTTAGTTTTTAAATTTTAATTTTTTGTAATAAGAAAAGTAATTTTAATACTTAGTCCTAAAACATTGTTTTGTCAATTACTAGTACCAATGTTGGTTTCAAACCTACGAAACACGTCTTGCGTTTATAATTTTTTTATTAAAAATAACTTAAGATATCTTTAAATATTTGCTTTTAGTAATTAATTTTATTTTTGATTACCGTCATCTTTAATTAAAAAAATTCAAGTTATAATTTTTAGTACAAAGCATATTACAAAATTGTGACTTTTTTAGTTCTTAAACATTTGATTTTACCAGCCGAAACTCATTGCTTTAAATTACCGTCATCTTTAATTAAAAAAATTCAAGTATAATTTTTAGTACAAAGGATATTACAAAATTGTGACTTTTTTAGTTCTTACACATTTGATTTTACCAGCCGAAACTCATTCCTTTAAAATTCTAATAATATAGGGAACAAAATTTAGTAACACGTTTAATTTTTGTTTCCGAATTCGAAAAGTTTTGGCGAATCGAGGTACGCTGTAGCCGCCCTGATTTTTTTTTTGTCGTCACCAGAATTAAGTACTTAACTTACTGGTTATTGTGGCTTTTTAAATGTGCAAATATTTTCTTTTAGTACAAACGTCTGCAAGTTCATTAATTACATATAATTTTTATTATTTATAATTACAATTTACAAAATACGACCCTAAAAACGTACAATTTTCTTTAATTCAAAATTTGATTTTGCTAAAATAGTTTTTGAGGTTCCCTTCCTGATAAGTTTGCACAAAAAAAAAAAAATAATTAGCAAACGACTACGTTTTGAGGTTTCCCTTCCTGATAAGTTTGAACAAAAAAAAATTAATTAGCAAACGACTACGTTTGCAATTAGACGTATGCTTGTGCAAATAAAAACGACCATTTCTGATTGCCTCAGTACTCATGAAAAGCAAAGAACGTATCTAAACTAAAATTGTAATATTATTTGTTTAAAATACTTGAAATAAATGAAATAAAATTAAAATAAAATAAAATCAAAATGAATTAATTTTCAACATTAGTATAATTGTGAAGAATGACAATTTGTTTTTTTTTTGTCGTTATATATAAAGTTCAATGAAACCTTGGACTGTTTTAAAATTACATATTAAACGTCTAATAGTGTTGCCAGATGTAAGGAAAATAAAGAAAATATTAAAACCAGGCATGACTTGCTATTAATTGGTTAATAGTTATTAACATTTACATTATTAATACAACGACTACGTCACATTATAATCAAGCTACGACTATAACTAAACTACAAGTGTGCTACGTAAAACTTTTATTAAAGCTTATAATGCTGTATTTAAAATGTTCCTACCTTGATTTTAAATAGTTAAAATTTTTAACCACTGCATTATAATATGAATAATTGTTAATATTACTACGTTATAATATGACTACGTTATTATATGACTACTTTACAATATGACTCCGTTATATCGACAACATCAAAAAAATTTTAATTTTAAAAATATTTTTAGTACTAATTATTTTTTTCGAAAAAATTTTGCTACATTATATTAAACAGTTTTATTTATAACTCATTAAAATTCTGTTATTTTTTTATTGTTTTATTAGCGGTTCAATAAATTTCATTTAAAAATACATTAACACTATTTAACACACAACTATAAAGCATTTCATTATTATTAACAATAAAAACAGAAAAATAAATTTAATTATTGTTTACAATTTTAGCACAAAATTCATAAAATAAATTTTACGAATTATTGAAAGTCTTTTTATCTCAACATTATATTCAAAAATAGACTTGAATTTTCTTTTCTTTTTAATAATTTTATTGCTGAACATTTTCTTTTTTTTCTTATTTTTTATATATATTGTTAATGTGTTATTTTTAAATTTAACTTATTATTTTTTGTTATTGTTTTTTGTTTATTTCAATTTAATTAATGTTTTTTGTCTATTTATTCATCTCTTTGCAGGTAAGCATCGGCATTAGACAGACCCACATGTGATTGTGAATGTACTAAAAATAAAGAAAATCTGTATAAAAATAACACATTCAACACATAAGTTTGTAAACAACCTAGATGGGTAAACTTTTTAGAAAATGGGGGCCTTTAGATTGAAATAAACTAATTTAGTCGATTAAAGCATGATTACTAGTGTCCGACCGAACAGTTCGGCCAGAAAATGTATTTGGTCTGTATTCGGTATTTTAAAGCATTATGGACAAATTTGGCGGATGGAAAAATGTTTATTGGGCTGATTAGATGCTATTTTGAGTGTCAAATTTGAAGAAAAGTCTGTAGTTAAGCAATGAATTCACTGTTCGGCCTCAGAAAGTTCGGCCAAATGGAAAATAGTTTGGCGGCCGAACTTTTAACTTTATAGCTAAACTTCGGCTTTTCTCTTAAATTTTATACACAAAATCGAATTAAATCAGCTCAACAAAAATGTTTCCAATATCAAAATTTGTCATCGTTGCCTCTAGAACAGTGGTCTTCACAAAGAGAAACACACTTAAAATGAGAGTATTACACTGAAAGAAGTGATGAGTTTTTCTTTTTGTGGTTTCTTACAAGATTTGTTTTCATTGTTATAACAATTATGAAATTATTGAAAATGTTGTGTTAAAAAAATATAAATTTTAAAAATAGGTATGTACATTAGGGTTATGACTTTTTTGTTGCAAAAAAATTACAGGGACAATATTGTACTGATAAAAAACAATATTGTATTGATAATAACAATAATGTACATCAGAGGTCTTCATCCATATCACTCGGAAAAAGTTTTATTTTTTGTTTTTATTAAAAATAAATATCAATAAAATTTAAAATGTTTTCATAAATCAATAGAAATGACAAAATTCAAATATACTTTAAATTAAAAATATCCCTCAAGTTGAAAATAGGAAAATGTCTTAGTGTATAAATATTGAAATAAAAAAATATTTTGGAAAATATGTTTTTTGAACAATAAAACGTTTTAAAACGTTTTTTTCTTTTTTATCTATTTTTTAATTTTAAAACTAATAATACAGATATTATTGTGAAATGCTGGTTGATTACTGTAAAAACCATATTTCAGTGCAATTTATTCTGATATAATATATTTTTTTTAATTTTCATATCTTTGCAAGAAAAAGAGCAAAAAACAAATTTCGAAACTATTTGTATCAATTTATTTGTTTGCAGAATGTAAATTAAGGGTTAAGTTTGAATATAAATTAATTTTAAATTAAAAACTAATTGTTCATAGAAAATAAAAAAAGGTTTTCCCACTCAACATCCCATATATTCATTAAATATTTTAATTTCAAATGCTGTAAAGAAATATATTTTTATACGAAATATAAACAAACATGCATAAATTTATGTAGCTTGTTATCAAAACTTCTCAGTGTATCAAACAAAAATAAAACATAAAAAGATACGCTACACTCCTACTCTGTTGAAAGCTAACTAGCTACTGAATGAAACATTTGTCTCACATACATATTTATCGTTGTAATTATGGTTACCGTTCAGTACGATGCAAACAAAGAGTAGGGATTTTTTTTATGAAAAATTTTGTAGCGTTGTTAATTTATTACAATTAGTTAAGTTTTTAATAGGAAAATAAAACAAAAAAAGCTTTCTGAGAGCTATAAAAGCAATATTGGTAAATACAGTACGATATTAAAAATTAAAGATATTGTAATAAACATTAACGATACAGGTAGTTTTGGTACATTTCAAGAAGCGGCTTTGTAAGATTTTTTTTACTTTGAGCAACCCTGGTTATAATATTCACGAAGAGAATAAATAAATACCCGAAAAACTTCGTCACCTGGGTGATATGGATGAAGACCACTGCTCTAGAAACACACATCATCTATTTAGCAAAGACACATTTTAAACACGATTTTTATGAGTCTCAGTTAAGAATATTGACACTTTGTTATATAAATTATTATCATAAGTTAGGTTAACAAATACTTAATACTTTATTAAATTTAGTTTTTTTGAAAATTTATTTTAGAATCATTATTTTCGTGCTTAATGGTAAGCATATGGGCAGCTAGATATTTTTGGAGTTTTCATTATGTGGTTGGTAAAGATATGTCACTATTTTGCGCGACTTATATAGTAATGCTTTTCTACACTGGGAAATTGCTACAAACGTAAACTTATATGATTTTTTTAACTTAATTTCTTAAAAAAAACTGTACCCCTAACTGTAGCAAGACAAGTTTTAATTTTTTAATGATTTATTAGAGACTCATCTTCTGTTTAGCAAAGACACATTTTAAAAAAAAATTTGGATAACTCATAAGGGGGGGGGGGGGGGGGGGGGGCAATTGACGCATTTCATACAGTGAAATCGACCGGTCCCAGGTAACACGCAGAGCAGGTTCCCAGATGTCAGGAGGCGGTACTAGGTCAGACTTTATATATAAAAGGGACCAGTCGCTTTTACATGGTGTTGTGATAGTAGGGGGTCAATTGACACATTTTAGACACCTTGTGACTTGTTAGGTATATGGCTTAAAAAAGTGTTTTAAATAGAAAAACTAAGAATTAAAAAAATTTAAATGGTGTAAGTAGGGCTTGATCACAGAACGTTCTGCTTACAACGTTGCCTATGTTTGCTGATTGCCAATATGACTGGCAATCAGCAAACATAAATTTTTTTTACGTTCTGCAAAAAATAATAAAAGTACAAGAAGAAAATAAAAGAAGAAAGAAACGCGAAGACTACAAAAAATAAACATTTTAAATCCAATGACATGTCACGTATGGGTCCTTTGAGTTCAATTTGCTTTTGTTGTTTTTGCAATTTTATGGCTTCTAAAATCATCTAACAAGAAAACTACGCAGTGGCGAACACTCAGATTTGAATAAAACTTGGGTATGTTGTAGATGGGGAATGCATCCCGGTATTCCCGATAAACAATGCACTTTTCCGTTTCCGCAATCTCGGGAATTTGCTTCGGGAATCCAGGGGTTTTTAAGAATAAATTTTTAACCAAAAAAGTTAAATAATCACCATTTTTAATGA